>OZ007597.1:196820505-197552271 GCA_963931845.1 Maratus michaelseni | reverse complement strand
TATGGAATCTCTAGAACTACCGAACCGATTTCAAAAGTGATGGTGGCAAATTGGTGGTGACAATCCCTGCTCCAACAGCCTCTTTAATAAAAAACTATGCATTTTTGACGACTGGGTTTTTCGCTAATTGTTGCTACAGATTAATCTCGGAAAATGAAACATTTGAAGTTACTGAAAAAAATAGTAGCTCGAAAAGTATTTGTCAGAAAATTGTTAGGCAAACTGCGTTTGAAAGGTAAAAAATTGTATTTTTCTTGATATAAATTTCAAATCTAATGATTATGCCATTTTTCAAATATTGAATTTGAAAAATTACTAAATTTCACAATGGAGTACCATAGCAAAACCTTCATGCGTAATAAGATAATGATAAGGGTGACGTGTCCTGGCGTGTATATTGGCTATAGCACGAGTCACAAATTATAGTAGCCTTATTATTCTGTTAAAATATAAAAGTGAATTCTGAAATGTCAATATTTTGTTGGATTAAAAGTTCGTTATAAGAAATTGACCAGCGTAGCGGGCGTAGCTTGCTAGTCTTTGATAAATATGTTAATCGACCGACAGCTTTCGAAACATTATGCTTGGCAGATTTTACCACGGGTTATGAGCTTTAAAAGGCAGGTCGCGAGGAGCACAAGCTGATCGATCAACCTCTTTACATGCAAGAAAGGCGCATTCGAAAAGTGTTGAGATCAGTCGGTTACAGAGAACTGGTCGAACCGGATGAGTTTTATCGAGAAGAAATTCTGTTGTATACGCATTGGAGAGATGAAACTAAAGACATTTTAAATCAAAATTTTAAAGAACTTCACCACGAAAAAAAATCGATGATTCAGTTGAACAAAAAAAAATATCATCATCTAACGGGGAACATGTGCATGACCTCGAAAAAAGAATGATATATGAAGAAGACGACGACATGGAGGAGGAAGAAGACAAAAGCATCAGGAAAGAACAGTTAAAATTCAAATATGAATTCAAAGTCGATATTCAGCGCGATTTTGATGAATATGTTGGCAAAGAATTTTGTACGTTTAAAATTACGGGCCGATGGGAAGAGAACGAATATCAAGCCAATATTCGAAAAGCCAACGAGCGACAGTTTCATCTGTTGAAGCATGTGATGCATTTAGAATTCACCAATGCCAAACCCTATTGCATCTTTATAACGGGACCAGCTGGTTGCGGTAAATCCTTTTTCATCCGTATTCTCGAGCAAACATTACTTCGAGGTTACGAAAAGTCGGGTGCCGATCCCTCTGCTTTAGCCGTAGTGAAGGTCGCACCCACTGGAAAAGCCGCTTATAATATCGGTGGGGCAACGATACATGCAACGTTTGCGCTACCCACTAAAATAAAACAAATTTTGGTCGATCTCTCGGACCATACGGTGAGCGAGTACAGAGCGGCATATAGAAACCTAAAAACAATCCTCATCGATGAAATATCCATGGTGTCATATGCCATTTTCCGTTGCGTTGACCAACGTATGTGACAAATTATGGGCAATGATCAACCTTTCGGAAACTTGAACGTTCTCTGTTTTAGCGATTTCAGACAACTTCCACCCGTCATGGGAACGCCCGTTTACCAGATTCCTAAAAGCTACGAAGCGGATCATTGGTTGGAAATCCACGTTTTCAATTTTATGAATTGACAGAAATTATGCGGCAAAAAGAAGACATGGCTTTTGCTGAGTGTCTCAATCACGTGGCTGATGGTACCATGACGCCAGAAGATGTCGCTTTGGTTGAAAGCCGTATCATGCAGGACCCTTCAGCCTTACCTTTCTCACCGATCCATTTGTTTTATACGAATGCCGAAGTAGATGCCTACAACACGCTGAGAATTGCACAATTAAATTCGGAAGGGTGCACGGTCGAAGGAAATGATTACGTAACAGGCAAAGGAAGTAGACGGGCCAAGCAAAGCATGTTGCGAAAAGTAGGAAGTATGAGTAGGAAAGACACAAACAATTTAAATAAGAATCTTTCTCTCAAAATAGATGCCAGGTACATGCTCATCCTGAATTTGGATACGTCGGACGGACTCGTTAACGGAGCGATAGGGATCGTGAGTTAAATAGAATCGAGTCAACTAAAAAACAGTGAAGCACGCGCCGTGAAAACATTATGGATATAGAGTTTGATGAGAAGACTGTTGGTAAAAATTTAAGAAGAGAGTACAACAATTACATGGTACGAAACCAGATTAATCGACATTGGACACCCATCAACCGTGTGAAAAAAATATTTACAGTACCCGAAATTCGCCACTCACAGTTTACCGAGAACAGTTTCCCATCATACAGTCCGAGGCGCTCACCATCCATAAATCGCAAGGAGCCACTTACGAAGAATGCGTGGTCCATGTTCGAAAGAAAATGAAAAGAAATCTCTTATATGTCGCGCTGTCTCGAGTCACTCGAGCTGATGGCCTGTTTATCGTGGGAGAATTCGAACCACCAAAACCTCCTTCGGAATACGAATCCTTAGCGGCAGAGCTGACCGTTTGAGATCCAAACCCTTAAAACCCATTTATGAGTTTCTAAGTAATCGCGAAAACTTTGCTGGTATTCAATTCATGCTCCATAACGTGCAAGGATTAGTTACACACCATGAGGATTTGTTGGCAGATCCGTGTTTCAGACAGAGTGACTTGATCCTTCTAGCCGAAACGCATACCATTCCAACGGATGACTTTCAAATTCCGGGATTCAAAGTCGCAGGTGCAATCCATAGTAACGGTTGGAGTAGAACGCGAAAAAATCGAGGCGTTATGACATATATGAAAGAAAATATAATTGATGAAAGTAAAGAAAATGTGATGGTCGACGGTGAAAAAGTGCAAATTCTCATTTCATACATATTGAATAACGTGAGATTTGTAGTATGTTATGCGAATCCCCGCGCCAGTACAGAAGAAATTTTAGAAAAAATTCTAGATATCATGACAATTGATGAAGATCAAAAACAGTTCTCGTGGGAGATTTTAATATCAATTTCAATAGCGAGGAAGGTCGAGCATTTATCGAAGAATTGAGAGAGGTCGGTCTTGTATTACGAACCAACCCGAAGCATTGTACCACCCGAGGTCAAACCACCATCGATGCCATTTTTTTAAATAAAATCATGAAAACTGGTGTATATATGACTACCTACAGTTATCATATGGCTTTGTATGGTACAACTGATTGACATTTCTTAAAAAATTATTATTATTATTATTATTATTATTATTATTATTATTATTATTATTATTATTATTATTATTATTATTTTAAATAAAAGCCGTGTGTGGCAATCTATATTCTGCCTTAAGGCAGAATTTTCCCCTCTTGTTTATTTATTTATTTATTGTTAACTCTTAATTTTGATAAGTTTTAATTTCATTAACTTCTAAATTTTTTAACCACTTTTTTTTTCAAACGTGAATATTTTTATTTCATAAAGTTTTTGTAATAGATGAATTTTTTTAAAATTGGATTACATCACTTCACTTAAAAGTTCTACTAAATTATAAACTAAAAAATTCACTCATAGACACTTTGCAAAAATAAACACACAGAACTTAATCAAAAACATTTTATTTTCAGGTCTTAAACAATTCATTACAAATAGTTTGTTCATTAATCTTACATAAAAAGTGCTCACTAACATTATAAACCCCATTTAGAAACGTTGAAGTTACATAATCGAAATCTACGAGCATTAACAAAGCTTCCCCTAATTGATTAAATTTTCCCCTATTATTAAATGCGAAACAGGAGTGAAGGCTTTTACTCGAATGTTGTAGTGCACATGCATGACATTCATACAGTCGGTTAAGTATTGATAACATGTGTTAAGTTTATACTTTAACACCTGTTCATTTTCTGTAGATGTATTACTAACCATACATTTCTTTTTAATTAGAGATGGTAAAAGTTTTGTATATATATGTTGTAAAAGTGCACTATTTAAATGAGAGGTACTTTCTTTTAATTTTTCCAGTTGATGTTCGTTTAGGTCAATATAAGAATAATTCTTTAAATTTTTAATTCGCATCGTAGAATTTTGATTTAACACTAAAATCATGTTATTGGAAACAAAGGACGCACTTTTGTATCTTAAATTAAATGTAAAGAGTTTATATTGAAACTCAAACCAGCTAGGAATATCCATATTAACCATGCGGTTTGTCGGGATTTCTTCATTAGTAGATACATTGCGTTTAAATTCTCGTATAAGTATACAATATTGTTTAGTTCTTAAATTCAAAGTTAAATAGAAACAGTCACTTAGTTCTTTGTGAAACACATATGAATTGCTTAATTTTTCACTTTTAATTAGGTGAGATGGTGGTTTGTAATTCCCCACTTGTTTGCGACAGGTTGCTTGCTTGTAGCTCGTTGACCTCGTGTTTAACATTAGTCTGTAAAATATTATTTGTAGGTTCTTGAAACGTTAAGGTAGTAGAACAATCTAAATTTTCAAAATTTATGTCTTCAAAAAATGTATTTAAATAGTCCTTGGCAGAATTTGGCTTTCGACCGGGATTCTCGAAATATGTTGTATCATTCCCATAGAAAAGGTTAAAAAATTAATAGTGATCTCGGGTTTCACATCTTGTAAGTCCTCAGTAACACAGTTATTACCCGTTTTAGAAAGTTTTAATCTTGGGTCTTTTAACTCCTTCTCATAGGTATTTGAATTTTCCATGGGTTTTTCTAAACGTAGACGTTTTGAAGGTGAAAGTACTTCTTCGTGAGATCTTTTCTGCATATTAATGACATAAGATATTTTTAATCAGCATTCCACTAACTGGTGTAATCTCGATAAAAGTCAACAGTAAACTGAGTGTGTTTCATGGAAACATTTACTTATCTAGGTTAAAAGCAGTCTCAGTTATAGTTAATCATTTAAATTACATATAGGTTAAAGATAAAATGTTTACTTATCTAGAATAAATACAGTGACAGTTTAAGTTAAACATTTTTGTAATTAAATACTGTAATGTTAACTATGGGGTGGAAATTATCAAAAAATAAACTTTCTTATCAATAAATAAGTTTAATACGTATTCAAATAAAAATAATCAATTTTTCTTAAAAAGATATTTCATTTGACCAAAAAGGGTTAACTGTAAAGACTACAATTTAAAAAAAAATTGCCTACTCATAAATATATGTTCACTTTTTTTTTCTTCTAGAAAATAAAACTTCAAAGATTGTTTTCATAAATAAATAAAAATAAAAAAATAAATAGACATGTGAAATAAAAACAGATATGTGACATAAAATCAAATATTTATTAAATAAATACATTTCTATGTTAATTTATAAATATATTGTCTAAATGGCTATTATAAAAGTCCATATTCATAGTTTCAAAAAATAAATGAGTATAATTACATGAACATTGCTTGAACAGGTTTTTCACAAATTCAGTCACGTTGAAATTTAGCAGTGCACTGTCGCTATACCAAGTATATTGTCTACGCAAATTATAACTATCACACTCGTGTTTCATATTAATTGGTTCCCCGATTGAACATTGATAGCAATCAAACACGCGAGAAACGGATGACTTTAATTCGTCATCGAAACATGTTAAGAAATAGTTCAAAGTCTCTTCGATTGTGAGGTGGGTACATTTACATTTTTTTAAGTTTTCTAAAACCGAAACAGGAATAAGCTTAGTTAAAAGCGTCTCAATGAGACATTCGGTAATTTTAAAGCGATTTTTCACTAGTTTTAAATATTGATCTTTTGTAAGCAATAAAAAATCAGACTTCAAACAAAACCCAAACTCTTTCGATTTGAATAATTTTTTCAGTATGCATGATTCCTTATTTACATAAGCAATTAGTAAGTCATTATTACAGACGAATGTATCTTTTTCAGAAACAAAATTAAATTTATCCAATCTCGATTCAAATTTGTCGAATGTTGCACATGATAATGTAATGCCTTCATTTGTGGTGATAAGTTCACGACCGTTCTTTTCAAATTCTTCCTATTTCTGTATGTGAACATAAAGCTCATAGTTCTTATTCATTTGTACTTCAACAATCATTTCCTCACCTAAATTCCAATGAGCAGGAGTAAAAACATCGAAAAACTTACTACGAATATTTTACTAAACAGAGTGATGTCTGAAATTTCATATTTCGAACTGTTTCCCAAGGAAAGTTGATCAGATGGGTTAAGTTCTTTAGGTGAAAGATGAATTTTTCTATGTTTCACTAAGTCAGATCTATTATTAAATGTTTCAAAACAATCGTCACATTTACAGTGACTGGGTGACTGTCTACTTTTCCTTTGTTTTGGCTTAAAAGTGTTATGAATATTCCCATGCTTTAATAAATCACTCTTTTGTGAAAATACTTCGCCACATAGATTACAATTATGAATCACAGGGGTCTTTGAATGAATCTTCATATGATTTAATAAATGATACTTTCTAGCAAATGTTTTTTCACAGATTACACGCACAAGAGGTAATTTCTCTAGATGACATTTCATATGAAACGTTAAGTTAACCGTTCCGGGAAAAGCTTTGTTGCAAGTAGAACACATAAAGGGTAACTTCTGTTTCTTTAATCCTGATGATGTGGGTTTCACTTCACAATTCGAAACGGGTTCTTCTTTAGGCTGCATTAAAAATTCCATGTCATGGTCATTTAATCCTGGTGATGAGGGTTCACTCTTCACGTTAGACATATCATTAACACTTAACAAAGCAGAATCCATGAATCGCTCCATAATCACTTAAATGTAAACTAACTTAAAACGAAAAACACAACCTTTCACAGCGGTAACAGGAAACAATATAATCATATTAACTCGTTTCTTGGAAGTTCATAAAATAATAGAGGGTGCTTGTTTAAAAATATTAACATTTTATTGGTTTAAAAAGTCACGTGATTATTTTATCATACTCTGTTATAAGTTCAATAGTCAGTTAATTATTACACATTTATTCAGAAAGGGTTACGTATCTGAACTTCGTACAATTGTAAGTAAAAAATTCTCGTATTTAATGCTTTTATAAATAATATTTTACTGGTCGAATCACTTATGTGTTATAAGTCTAACTAGAAAAAGTGAATATTTCAAATAAGTCATGTTAGAAAAAACTAGATTCGATTATCTTTTTTTAAATATTGGTTGTATAAAGTCAATCGTTTATTATTTTTTAACAGTTGTTATTAATTTTTAAACAGTTTTTATTATTTTTGAACAGTTGTTATTATTATTTGAACAGTTTTTATTATTTTTGATCATTTGTTTAGTTGTTATTATATTTTTGAACAGTTGTTGTTATTATTTTTTTAAGACTTTTATTTTTTTCCTGTGCTTTTTTTTCAAAACAGACGAAAATTTCAAAATTGCAGTTTACAATTCTAAAATATACTTTTAATGAAAGAAGTCTGTTACAAGATAATCACAAAAAGTTAACATTATCTTTCAAAAATAAACCCTCATTTCACAATATAATTGAAACTGAACATGCAAAATTAAAACTCACGTTATTCCAAACACAAATATCTGTAATCTAACCACCATGATATCATAACTTGAACAGATAAAGCTATCCTAAATTATCAAAGCATTAGTTCAGTTTGTCATGGCACGTCCAAGAAAATTTCGATAGGATAAAAATTTGACTGTAAGTTTCGAAGGAAAACCTATCCCCGAATCGAACTTGGCAGATTTATTTAATCTGTTGTTTTCTGTGAATAAAAGAAAAACGATCAAGGCACAGAACGAATTATTAGAAACATTAAACGAAATGAATGTCCTGCGAAATTTTAATAAAAATAAATATTTGTCAACAAACATTAAACAAGATTCTGCATTAGATTTGTCAAAACCCGCTAAAAAACGAAAAGTGGGTCCA
Source organism: Maratus michaelseni (assembly GCA_963931845.1). Lineage (NCBI taxonomy): Eukaryota > Metazoa > Arthropoda > Arachnida > Araneae > Salticidae > Maratus > Maratus michaelseni. The sequence continues at coordinate 197,544,385 of OZ007597.1, read as the reverse complement.
CATGTATTGCATTGGGAAAATTATTAATAAAATTGAATTTGTTTTTTTAAACTACACCTCTTTCCTATGTTTTCTATACCAAACACAATAAAAACAGTACTTACTCCTAAACATGTCTTCTTTTTACCATTGCTTCCACTATACATTTTAGAAGAAATATGTTAATATTCAATCGCATCATATCGAAAAAGATAAATTTCCGGTTTCATTTAAATTCAGTATAAAATCAACCTTAAACTTTTCACTTCCGGTAAATACATAAATGAACGGAAACACAATGCAGACCGTTATATACAGACACACGACACTAATCACTTCCTCTCTCGAAGTCATTTTAGCAAATGATACGTCACTCTCGCGGTAGCTCTCTTTAAACACTTAAAATCTCGACATACAAATATAGCTTCTTGGCTTGATCAGTTAAACCTACCACAAATTATCAAGTCAAGAAGCTATTTTGCAGGTTCAAACCCCAGTGAAATCTTTTCAAGAAAACCTATTTTAAATATCCGTTATTGCATTTCCTTCCGATAGAGGGCGCCACCAAAAAATTTTGATCTCCGTTTCGTCTTCAAACTGAAAGTCAATTCTAAAATTTAAAAAAAAAATAAATAAATTAAGCCCCCTCAAAAATAATCCCCCTTAAAAAGAGTTAGTCGCCTCTTCAAAAATAAGCTCACTCACTTTTAGACCCTCCTCCTATAGTACATCCTTACGACTTATCCTATATTTCAAGTTACTATTTTAACATCGTACTGTAACACGTTCTCTACACCTTGCAACTTCTGCTGCTGATGATGCCGAACTCTCACTTATATACTAGCCTGTGCATAATTATAACATGCTTTTTTTATTCAAGTTTGAAAACAAACTTTAAAAAAAACTCCAGTTCCTGTCGATGGATGGTGACACAAAAAAAATTTTTTGACTTTCGTTCTATATCCAATCTGAAAATCAATTCTAAAATTTAAAAAAAAAAATTAAGCCCTTTTCAAAAATTAAGCCCCGCCCTTAAAAAATGTTAGCTGCCCCTTCAAAAATAAGCCCCTCCATTTTATACCCCCTCCTATAGCAGACTTCAATCTAACATTTAAATTTGATCCTAAAAAAAATTAAGCTCCCTTCAAAAAATTAAGCCCCCCTTAAAAAAAGTTAGCCGCCCCTCTCTTTTGGACCCTCCTCCTATAGTACACCCTTACGACCCCTTCTACATTTCAAAGTGTTATTTTCACATCGTACTATAGTATGATTTAACACCACCACCACCACATCATTGCTCCACATGCCGGTGAACTGTCTTTTCTCCTCTACTAATATACATGCTTTAAAATTACTTTAAAATCCATAAAAAATGAGTAAATTGAGATAAACTTTTCATACTTCATTTGAAAGTGCAATTTTTTTTCTAATTGATAAATGAAATTATGCGATATTTAGTAGTTACAAAAGTGCAGTACAAGTAAAATTTAATTGTTACTACGTTGCTACCGTCAATATGATGTCGACATTAATCATGGATATGTTTTTGTTTTATAATATATAGGTGACATATGAAAGCAAATTTTGCAAAATGTTACGACAGTTAGTTGATTTTTTATCGTTGTCAGCAAAATCGTATATTTTTCTATTGTATGCGCATGTTAACCCGGGCAAAGTCGGATGGTTCTGCTAGCCTCTATATATAAAATCCGTTCTTGGTATGTTTGTTCCGTATACAAATCTACAATTTTTGTCTCATTTGAACGAAACTTGATGTATATACGTTTTAGAACACGAGTAAAATCACTGTCAACTTTAAAAGTTTCTAAGACCATTCTTTATCACTTTTTTTAAACATTTTCCATAGTTTATCATTACATAAATCTATTTATTTTTTCAATTTCTAATGCAATTTCTTTCCCGTTGCCAAAAAAAAAAATTGCGTATGGACAACATTTTTATAAACCAATAAAAATTCAGATTTTCTCACTATAATTTGAAATGCGAAACTGATGTCATTTTCGGCAGATAATGGAATTTTTTTCGCATATTACAAAGATTATTATAATTTCAACGACATAGTACATTTATTTACTAAATGTGTTCTGAGATAAAAATAACTTAGCTCATAATTTTACAAAGGTAAATGGCTTCCACTGGTTTGTTAATATTAAAGTAAATTTTTCAAGAAATAAAAACATATTTTTGCGTATGTAAACTTTATGATTCAATTTATTCTAACATAATCAAAAATCGTCTGTCAAATATTGACATTTAAAAATCATTACATCGTAACTTTTTTCAGCTTGAGCTTGAACCAAGGAGGCATATTTAAATTCCTTGGATTTAGGTGGACAATAATTGCCCACGATTAATAAAAATTGGATTTAAAGAAAATAATACAGTTTTTTCTATTATTCATTCTTTAAAAATGAGTGTTAAAACAAACGGGATGAAAAGTAAAATGGTTTATCGGAAAAAATGTCGTAATTTTTTTAATTTAAAACATTTATTTATTTTTTAAAAACTAATATATTTTTTATAAGTTGGACAAAGTGGCGACATTTTCATTTCACCAGCTTCGAAATTATTATCCATTTCTCAAAAGAATAATATATTTTTGAGATATAATATTTTGCATCAAAAAGCACATAATTTCAAATTGTAATTTTAACAAATTCTGTTTAAATTACATTGTAAATATAATTTCCGAGTGAAATTTAGTATTTAATAATATTAATGTTTTTATTTTTCTATGAGTACAGCAGTTCCTTTAAACGCTTTCATATTTTAAACAGATAATGTACATGTGACGTCACGCACTCAAGTACAGTCGTTTTTCTCAACTTATTGTAGGCGAAAAGTAACAATTCTTGCAGAGTTAGTAATTCATAATGTATTATTTCCTACACATAATATAATGTATTCTAACTACTTGAAAATTACGAGAAACTTCATGAAACTTCAAGCCATTTAGCTCAACGTTTTGCCTGCGCTAAGTTGACAAACATGCCCATTATCTATAAATATAAATGTATATTTGTACATGATCATGAAGTGAAACTATTTTTTCGAACTATACAAGTATCGGTTCATAGAAAAATTTATCCCCGGTGAATCGTCACCCCGGTACCCCGGTACGTTACCCAGTTATGTCGTCACACCGGTATGTCGTCATATTTTAAATCATGTGCCGATTTTCATTCAGAAAATGTTAGTGTTTTATAGGAATTACACAAATTAGCGTAATTTGCATAGAATGTATTGGTCGCCAAAGCATAAGTTTAATATCCTTTTACAGTACAATCTTCCAGAATATTAAATTTTGATAAAATTTAATAAATATATTAAAGTTGATTGAAAAGTTGTTAGCATATGCCATTTTCATTGGTGAATGGAATTTGAATTTGACATCATTCACGTGAAATTTAAAGAAGAATCGATGCCATTAATTAAGCAAGAAAATCCCCCTTCTATTTTTAAAAGGCACCATGATTATGGAAAAGAGCAAGAGAAAAGTCAATTAAAAATTATTGTTTATCTTTCTCTGTTGTGTTAGTTATTATTTATCTTTCTCTGATACTTATATAATTCCCCATAATTTTAAAGTATCTAAATCTATAGTTAAAAATATCTCTGCAGGGTAATATTTGCCTCTCATTGGAATACATTCCGGTCAAATTTCGAAATCCCCATAATCCTAAACTAAAACACTACAATCAATATGACAATTCTCCATAATTGGGGCACTTTTTTCAGATTGTTTTCACCATTCAAATAAATAAGCAACTCTATTGCTTAACAAATAAGCATTTAGGCTTTGAAAGTTTTTGAAGCGTGATAAACATTTTGATTTTATTGGTAGATCTACAGCTGTTAAAAGTGTGGCACTGTGAAATAAAAATACCATAAATATGTGAGGCTTAAAAGTATTTTTCAGCTTATTTTATTTATTTTTAAACTTTTATGCTCCATGAGTTTTAATTTCTTTTTTTAAATATCATTATAACTTTAAATATCATATCATAATATCATATCATAAACTTTTTTGGGAACGAAACATAATTTATGTTCATTTTTAGATTATTCTAATAAAATAAAAATCATATCTAAAGTGGCATGTTAATTAACAAATTTTCTCAAAAAAAAATTACTGATTTAATCACTTTGAAAAATATTCTTTGACACAAAAACTTAAATTAAATCAATTTCTATGAACGAAATAAATAAAAAATAGAATAAATGAAAATGCTAAAATAGAATAAGAAAGAAAAAAATGTGTTCCATGCTTAATCTTAATGAAAGAGTATGAAATTTCAAGCTGATGAAAGAAATTTAAATGATCATATATATAAAAACAAAAATCCACAAATTGTGATAATCAGAAGTATTATCTACTATAAGATAAAGAGTTTATTAATTATTGTATATGTTGCTTAATTAATGCATTAATTTTCTTTAAATACGGGTAATAGCTAGTTAAGAATAAAATATATTTCGAACTTACATAATTTTTTCCAGTTACTCTCTCTCTCTCGCTGAACTTATTCCATAGTTTTTAAAACTTATGTTGAGTTACCACACATCTAGTGATTATTAATAAAGTATCGAACAGTCAAATCCCAAATTCCTGTGAGTCATGCACACTAAATTTTTAAAATAGGTTTTTAAAGTTTTATCTAGATTTTTGAAGAAAAATATGTACATGAAAAATACTTTTTTCCTCTGTTTTTTATGCACTTTTAATGTATTATCCGAATGGAAAAACTGCAAAACAAGATTACCCTTCTCATTTGTGATTCATCAATGATGTACAATCTGATAAATTTTTAAATCAAATATAAATGATGAGTTGTGTTGAAACTTCGTGAATATTTCTATGAGCAAATTGTTAATATAAGTATAATACTTTCTGTTAAATATAAGCCGTAAATTTATTTGAAAACTTAAATTATTTAAATTTCCATCGTTTATATTAGTGTGCATTGTTCAGCTTTAATTATAAATGTAAAGGATGAAACAGTCGTTATCTTGATATGTTCGTAAAGTATCTTGTAAAAAAAATCTCCTGTTTTTCATTTCAGAAAGTTTGCAAGTCTGTAAGCATAATTGTTCGATTACTTCGTACTTTTAATTACTTTTTTGGTTTTCTTTCGTAGAGTCTTCAGGATTAAAGATTTACAGATATTAATACTTGATTGATGCTTTTCTGTGAAGTTTATTTTTGATCAATTTCCATACCGAAGAAGAAAAAAACATTTACATGTAATTCTACAAGAGTTTAGTTTTTCTGATTTTATGGGCATCTAAATATTCGTGAGATGTCCTTAGATGCTAATCAACACCTTCCCACCCACTCAGATGAGAAACCATATGTGTGCAGTGAATGTCAGAAAACGTTTGAACATAAACACCAATTGCAATATCATGTTCGCATCCACAAAGAAGATAAATTATTTGTATGCGATGTATGCCACAAAACATTTTCTCTTAAATGTGGTTTAAAGTGTGATCGTCGCAGACACACTGGATATAAACCGTATGTGTGCAGTGAATGTCAAAAATCATTTAAACAAAAACTACAATTACAAAATCCTCTTCCCATCCACACAGCAGAGAAACCATTTGTATGCCATGTATGTCAGAAAATATTTTCTCATAAATATACTTTAAAGTGTCATCTTCGCATACACACTGACTCAGATGAGAAAATGAGCTCGCGCCGACAAGCGCCCACGGGGGTCGCCAGCTCGCGTTACGACCATCGCGCCCAAGTCTCTAAAACATATGTGTGCAGTGAATGTCAGAAAACATTTGAACAGAAAGATCAATTACAATATCATCTTCGAATCCACAAAGGAGATACATCAATTGTATGCGATGTATGTCAGAAAACATTTTCTGTTAAATATGGTTTAAAGTGTGATCGTCGCAGACACACTGGATATAAACCGTATATGTTCAGTGAATGTCAAAAAATATTTAAACAAAAACTACAATTACAAAATCCTCTTCACATCCCTTCAGTAGAAAAACCATTTGTATGCTATGTATGTCATAAAATATATTCTCATAAATATGCTTTAAAGTGTCATCTTCGCATACACACTGGAGATAAACTATTCGTGTGCAGTGTATGTCAAAAATCATTTGTACAGAGACAGCAATTAGAAAATCATCTTCGTATTCACACAGGAGAGAAACCATTTCTATGTGACGTATGTCAGAAATCATTTTCTAAAAAATCAACTTTAGATGATCACCTTAGAATTCACACTGGTGAGAAACCGTTTGTATGTGATGTATGTCAAGAGTCGTTTTCACAGAGAACAAGTTTCAAAGATCATCTTAGGGCACACACTGGAGATAACATGTTTGTGTGCAATATATGTCAAAAATCATATAAACAGATGCGAAGTTTACAATATCATCTACTCATCCACACAGGAGATAAACCATATAAATGTGATGTATGTAAAAAGTCATTTCCAAGTAGAAGACACTTAAATTCTCATATTCGTTTCCACACAGATCAAAAACTATTTGTGTGCAGTGTATGTCAAAAAAGATTTAAACAAAAACAATTATTGCAAAATCATCTTCGCATCCACACAGGAGAGAAACCATATGCGATGTATGTCACAAAATATTCCTCGTAAATGTGCTTTAAAGTGTCATCTTCGCATACACACTGGAGATAAACCATTCGTGTGCAGTGTATGTCAAAAATCATTTGTACAGAGACAGCATTTAGAACATCATCTTTGTATCCACACAGGAGAGAGACCATTTGTATGTGATGTGTGTCATAAATCATTTTCTAAAAGAGCAACGTTAAATGATCCGCTTAGAATTCACACTGGTGGGAAACCGTATGTATGTGATGTACAAAGGGTACTAAGAAAGTTTTACAATATGACGAAACAAAAAGTTGCAGGTGGCTACTTGCAGTTGCCTGTTGACACTATGTAAATACGTACGCACCTGCACATAACCACAAGTCTATAGGCTCAGTGTATCATTAGCTGGGCCATTCCATTGTGACGGGTGTGACATTCAGACAAAATTTTAAGAGTTTATATCTATATTTTGGGAAATAAATTAGCTAAGAAATCCTTGAAAAGTATTTTAATTATGTTTTTCCATGCATATGCTTGGATAATTGAGCAAATATATAACTTCAACAGCTTTCAATTTTTTTTAAATTTTAAACTTGTGACGGGGGTGACTCTCTCGGGACAAGAGTTTTCACTTGCATATACATTTGTTAAAATTCCTGTGAATATTTAACTGTGTCATTATTAAAACAATTTTTTTCTAATGAAAGAGTTTCAAATTAAACTTAATACGTAATTTTCATAATAAATTTTAATTATTTTAATGTATAAGAATTTTTTTCCTGCTATGACGGGTGTGACAAAGAAGTGACGGGTGTGACATTGTGCAAAGTGTACAATTTGAGAGTTGTTTACCAAAAAAATATAGTGATCAGTATAGACAGTAAACTCAACAATAATAAATATACAAAAGACATTTAATAAAACTAACATATTTATGCAGTTAGTTTAAAATTTGTAGTGCCCCCTGCTCGTTATAAGTGATGGGGGAGCTACTTTTTTTACAATAGCAGAAAAAATTTTAATTGAGATGTCATCTTCTTCTGGCCAAATCCAGTGTGGCCCACTGGCTTGGCCAGAAAAGTCAGAAAATCATCTTACCTTGTTTGTCATGTACATGAACTGAATTTTTAAGAGTTATTTCTAAGTACAAGATATAGGTGTGGATAAGAATACAATTTTTTTTTCAAAGATAAATTTTTTTTTTAAATTTTAGCCCCGTTGGGATCCCTTATAAGCGCGAGGACGCTTATGGTTGATCCTGATTCAATTAGATTAGAATCCGATAGCTGAAGAAATCTATAACAATAAAGTTTGCAATGGATTTTTGTCAAAATTTTCATTCAAGAAATACACAAGAGTAAAACCCTATACGTGATTATCAAAAACTTAATTGAAAGTACGTAAGTAGTTCTACTAGACAGTTGATATTTAGCTTAAAAATTAAATTAGAATCAAAATTTAAAAATAAAAGCAAAATTAGTTAAGTTTACCAAATTTTAAAATTTATATTAGAAGAAATTGTTCAATTCTTCTTAACCTGTTTTAAATCTGAAAATTTTATGCATGTAGAAAAAAAAGTTGAAATTACTAAATATTATTTTGTTACTGTTCATAGCCATGTATGATAGATAGTAAATAACATGGATAAAATGCAGAAGTTATGTAGAGTAGAAAACATTAAAATGTAATTTTCTTCCTCAGGATGTTCAAAACATACGGATTTAAGTAATTTTAATTAAATATTTTCTCTCAAAACGAAATATTATTATTATTTATTTCATTATAAAGAGAAAATATTTCTAGACTCTGGAAAACTAATAATTAAAATTTGAAGTTTTATTTAGAATATTAAAAATTATATTGTTATTATTATAAACAAAAAGCGGTCAGCCATTTTAATTCTCTGAAAAAGAAAAAGAAACAAGATTTATGAGCGAAACGCTTGCAAACGGCTTTTATTTGTGTTTACACCGAAAGTTTGTGCGGCATTTCAATAATCAGCCAATCATAATTCAGAAGAAAAAAATACGCAGCTTCCGAATTTTTGAAGAGATTTGACTTGATGCTTGCGTTTGAAAATGGGTGCAAAATGAAAGCAGGTACGATTGCGGATTATCACCCCTTCGAGAAAAGCCGGTTTCATCGTGAGCGGACTTGTAAACGATGCTATTGTTACTAGAGAAAAAGAAATAGGACGGAAGAATTTTTTAAATTATAGTTTTAAGATTTTTTACTGGGGGTGGTAAAGAAAGGGGAGCATATATTTTGCGGATATTATAGTATAGGGGTGATTTAAATGGCTGGTTATTTATTTATTGTTACTAGAGAACAACAAATAGAGCCTATTTTTTAATTAAAAACAAATATTTTAAACTTTTTGTGCTAGAAGGGAGAAGAGAAGGAAAGTGAACATGTCAAGTGGGGGGTGGGCGATTTTATAGAAATTACATAAAAGCAAAAGGAAAAATCAACCAAAAGATGGGAAATTCTCTCCCTTGCATTTTAAAATATTTTTTGCAGTTCTTTTGGGGGGAGGGTGGGTTATATTTGGAAATGGAAATTAAAATAAAAAAATGCTTAAAAGTGGATGGGGGGGGGGTAGGGCGGCTTATAGTCGGAATTTTGCAGTACATTAGTGTTGACGTAACGAGGATATGTACCGATATTAAGTATAAAATATATTTGAAGCCTGTATAAATTTCCAAACGAAAATCTCCTGTTTTCATTTTACAAACGTTGTAAGTCTAAAAGCGTAATTGTTTTATTACTTTATATTTCTTTACATTTTATACATTAAAAAGAAATTGTTTCTTTCGTAGATTCTTCAGAATTAAAGTTTTACAGATATTAATGATTGTTTATTTCTTTTCTGTGAAGTACATTTTAATCAGTTTCCTTACTGAAGAAGAAAGAAATTGACGTAAGCATCTATGAAATTTTAGTTTTGTTGTTTTTATGGACATATGAAGATTCATGAGATGTCCTTAGATAATAATCAACAACTTCCCATCAACAGTGGTGAGAAACCATTTGTGTGCAGTGTGTGTCAAAAATTATTTTGACTGAAACAACATTTACAAGATCACCTTCACGTCCATTCAAGAGAGAAACCATTTGTGTGTGATGTATGTCAAAAATCATTTTCTAGAAGAATAACATTAAAAAGTCCCTCTCGAATCCACACTGAAGGGAAACTATTTTTATGTTATAGATGCCAAAAGTCATGTGAAAATGACACAAGTTTAAAACATCATCTACAGGTTCATAAAGATGAGAAACCCTTTGTGTGCAATGCATGCCAAAAATCGTTTGGACAGAAAAAATATTTAAAGGATCATCTTCTTCACTTCCATTCTGCAGCTATGCAATTTGTATGCAGTGTATGTCAAAAAGCATTGAAATATAAACACAATTTAGAAGATCATCTTCGCATACACACTGGCAAGAAACCATTTGTATGTGATATATGTCAGAAATCATTCGCAAAAAAAGGCTCATTAAAAGATCACCTTCGCATACACACTGGAGAGAAACCGTTTGTGCGTGATGTGTGTCAGAAATCATTCGCAAATTTATCCTCTTTAAAAAGTCATATTCGCACACACACTGGAGAGAAATCATTTTAATGTGATGTATGTCAAAAATCCTTAGCAAATAAGGGCTCTTTGAAAGATCATCTTCGCATACACACAGGAGAGAAATCGTTTGTATATAATCTCTCTCAAAAGTCATTTGTAAATAGAGCATCTTCATGTCCATAAAGAGGAGGAACCATTAATGTAAACTGCATGTCAATAATCATTTCCACTGAAGGAATTTAAAATATAATACCATCCATTACACAGAAGAATGATTTGTATGCAATTTGCCAAAAATAATTTTCTAAAACAGCAAATTTAATTGATCACCTGCAAAGTCACATTGGATAAAAACATTTGTATGTGATATATGTCAGAAATAATTTACTGAAAAAGAAACATTAAATGATCATCTTCGAATTTACACTAGAGATACACCAGAGACAACATTTGTATGTGATGTATGTCAGAAAACATTTCCATTTAGAATAAGTTTAAAAGAACACCTTTGACTATAAACCAGAGATTTGTATGGAAAGTATGTGAAAAAGTGATTTTTCTAAAATAACTACAGTAATAATAAGGTGATTTTTTAAGAAATCACCTCCAAGTCCACAGTAGAAAGAAAAATTTGTATGTTAGGTATGTCAGATAATATTTTCTCATAAAAATGGCTTAAAATGTGTTTTACCCATTCACACTGAAGATAAACAGTTTGAGTGAAATATATACAAACAATACATAGCTTCCAAACTGGGTGGATTTTAAGGTCCATAAATTTCAAACTTTTATGTACCAAATTATGAATAAATTAAAATTTCACCTTCCAAAGACCTTTTAATGAATTTTAAAAAATATGGTAGAGCATATGTACAATTATTAAATAAAGTTGAGAAAGATTTCGTCTATTCAAATTAATAAACTAAATTATTATCTATATGAGTATTGATTGTTTAAAAAGTAGAGCTTTAGACATTTTTTATTTTGATGCAGAGTGGTGGTGGTGGGGGGGGGAGTAAAGGGATAATTTAGGTTACAGATTATCTATTTATTGTTACTGGAGAACAGCAAATAAGGCAGAATATATTTTTAAAAAAAGTTTTAAAATTTTTGAGGGGATGAGGAGGAAATGTGATTTTTCGAAGGGAGGGAATTTGTGATTTAGTTGATTGTTTATTTACTTATTGTTACTAGCGAGCAAAAAATAGGAGAGACGAATTTTATATAAATAGCGTTTTAAAGATTTTTTTGCTAGGGGTGGCAAAGAGGGAAGCAGGCATTTTGAGGGTAAAGCAACATTTTACATGGGTAGTTTATTTATATATTACTACTAGAGAACCACCAATAGCGCATATTTTTTTTTAAATAAAGAGTTTTCAAGATTTTAATTTTTTAGGCTGAGGAGGGAGATGAGAGAGTTTAATTTAGTTGATTGATTATTTACTTATTGGTACCACAGAATAACAAATAGGACAAAAGATTTTTTAAATTATGGTTTTAAAAGATTTTTGCGGGGGATCAGATCTTTTTGGGGTATTATAGTATAGGGATTATTTAAATTTCTGGTTATTTATTTATTATTACTAGGCAGCGACAAACAGAGAATATTTTCTTTAACAAAAAAAAGATTTTAAACTTTGTATGCTGAGAGGAGAGGGGAAGCGTAAATTTCGGGCAGAGGGATTAAAGGATTGATTTTTTTAATTATTGTTACTAGAAAGTACTAAATAAAAAATAGTTTTTTTTACGATTCTTAATATTTTAAGCTTTTTGTGCTAGAGAGAAGAAGAAAAGGAAAGTAAAATATTTCAAAAGAGGGGGGGGGCATATTTTATAGAAATTACATAAAAGCATAAGTGAAAATCTGCCAATAGGTATACAATTCTCTCTCTTGTATTTTTTAATACTTTTTGATGCTCAGAATTTTGATAATTAGCCGAGATGTTAATTAAAACTCATCAAATACTCATCTCTTTCTTTCCGAACCGGGGGAGGCGTTAAGACAAGCCCAGAACCCGATTTCCGCAGAGGTCGATAAGGAAGAATCATTTGAATGAAGAATGCGTTTGTTTCTCCATTTTGTTTTAACTTCTATCGACTGAACCGTTTGGTTTACTTAAAAACGAAAGACATATTCTGAAAGATGGCACTCTTATGTCTCAAATGCCGCAATCAATTTAAAAAAATTGAGGTTAAACATTTAAAAAAGGGTAGTTTTACCGTGTGGATGTTTCCCCCTTTACTGCAACATGCCTCAAGTATTTAGAGATACAAACAAACCAAAAATATGTTCTTAAAGCCGAAACCTTCTAATCGACGATATGTTTGTTTTTAAAATATACGAATATTATCCTTTTCAAAAACACAGGCAAACGCGGGTCATTTTGTGCCTCCCGAGACGATTTTTTACTCACGCTTACGTGTACCATATATAAAAAGTATAGCGTTAATTTTTATGCATTTTGAATAATAATTATACGAAATAGAAATACTACAAAGCGAAATTCTTCTTCTTCTTTATGATTGATCTATGATTCTTAAGCTGGTAGACTTTCAGAAAGAATCTAAATGATAGGTTGTTTTGAAAATTGATGAATTAGTTATATTAGTGTATTTTCAAATTTCATTCTAAAGTAATATAGAATCTTTTAAGTAGCAAGTGTAATATGTCCTTTTAGATGTAAATTGTAAATTTATTTGAAGACCTAAATTATTAAAATTTCCGATGATTTCATTAGTGTGCACTATTATTAATGCACTGTTTTATTTATATATTTAAAAGCTAAAAATGTCGGCATCTTGACATGTCGGTAAAATAATTTGTAAACAAAATCTACTGTTTATTTTACAATCGTTGTCAGTCTATAAGCACAATTGTTCTATTACTTTATACATCTTTACATTTTATACATTAAAAAGAAATTGTTTCTTTCATAGATTCTTCAGAAATCAAGTTTTACAGACATTAATGACTAATTTCTTCTTCTTTGTGAAGTACATTTTGATCAATTTCCTTACTAAAGAAGAAAGAAATTGACGTAAGCATGTATGAAATTTTAGTTTTTTGCTTTTATAGGCATATGAAGAGAAGATTAATGAGATGTCATTGGATACTAATCAAGAACTTCCCATCAACAGTGGAGAGAAACAATTTGTGTGCAGCGTGTGCCAAAAATCATTTACGTTGAAACAACATTTAGAAGATCATCTTCGCATCCATACTGTAGAAAAGCCATTTATATGCGATGTGTGTCAACAATCATTTCGTAGACGAACAACATTAAAAAGTCACTCCCGAATCCACGCTGAAGAGAAACTATTTGTATGTGGTATATGCCAACAGTCATTTGAAAATGAGAAAAGTTTAAAACATCATTTGCATGTCCACACAGATACCAGACCATTTGTGTGCAATGTGTGTCAGAAATCATTTAAAAGGGAACTACATTTAAAATATCATCTTCGTATCCATACTGGAAAGAAAGCATTTGAATGTGATGTGTGTCAGAAAGATTTTGCACATAGAACAAATCTTAAACTACATCTTCGAGTTCATAAAGATGAGAAGCCATTTGTATGCAATGCATGCCAAAAATCATTTGGACAGAAAAAATATTTAAAGGATCATCTTCTACACTTCCATTCTGCAGCTAAGCAATTTGTATGCAATGTATGCCAAAAAAAATTTAAAAAGAAACAACATTTAGAAGATCATCTTCGCATACACACTGGCGAGAAACCTTTTGTATGTGATATGTGTCAGAAATCATTCGCAAATAAATGCTCTTTAAAAGATCACCTTCGCATACACACTGGAGAGAAGCCATTTGTGTGTGATGTGTGTCAGAAATCATTCACAAATAAATCTTCTTTAAAAGGTCATATTCGAACACACACTGGAGAGAAATCATTTGAATGTGATGTGTGTCAAAAATCATTAGCAAATAAGGGCTCTTTGAAAGATCATCTTCGCATACACACAGGGGAGAAACCGTTTGTATGCAATCTCTGTCAACAGTCATTTGTAAATAGAGCAAGTTTAAAATTTCATCTTCGTGTCCATAAAGAGAAGAAACCATTAATATAAACTGCATGTAAAAAATCATTTGCACTGAAGCAGTTTAAAATATAATACCATCCATTCCCCAGAGGAATGATTTGTATGCTATCTGCCAAAAATAATTTTCTAAAACAGCAAATTTAATTGATCACCTGCAAAGTCACATTGGATAAAAAGCATTTGTATGTGATGTATGTCAGAAATAATTTTCTGGAAAAGGAACATTAAATGATCACCTTCGAATCCACATTAGAGATACACCAGAGACACCATTCGTATGTGATGTATGTCAGAAAACATTTCCATTTAGTGTAAGTTTAAAAGAATACCTTTGTTTACAGACAGACATTTGTATGCGAAGTCTGTCAAAAAATATTTTTTAAAATAACTACGGTAATAATAAGGTGATATTTTAAAAAGCACCTTGAAGCCCACAGTAGAAACAAAAAAATTCTATGTTAGGTGTATCAGAAAATATTTTGTCATAAAAATGTCTTAAAATGTCTTTTACCCATTCACACTGGAGATAAACAATTTATGTGAAAACCAACCTTATTTTGTACACCAACAATACATAGCTTCCAAACTGGGTGGATTTTAAGGTCCATTAATTTTAATCTTTAATGTACCAAATTATGAATAAATTAAACTTGCACCTTCCAATGAACTTTTTCCGAATTTTTGAAAATACGTTAGAACATATGTGTAATCATTAAACAAAGTTGAGAAAGATTTCGTCTATTAAAATTAATAAGCTGAATTGGTATCTATATGAGTTTTGTGAATTATTTTCAAACAGTAAAACAGGCTGTCGCTGTCAAATTTTTGAATTTTTCTGCTGATACTTTTCATTAATTTTTAATTAACAGCAGTTAATTAAAAATTAATGAAAAAGTATCAGCAAAAAAAATTCAAAGAATTAACAGCACTTTTTACTAAGCAACGTGTTTTAACAAAATTTGAGTGTATTATGTCAAAAATCTCTTCAAAAGTTTGTCGTATGATATCTCATTCATCGTTGTGTGTTTTGTATGTGCATACACCGTGCGTAAAAGGGAAGTTGACATCGAAAATAAGAAATATATAAATGCACCCGTGCGTGAGCTTCTCACTTCAGTTTAATATTTGTTTTAGAAATAGCTAATGTATTTTTTTAGATGCTGGTTTAAATTTTGAAGAAAATTTAAATATTAAAATTATCTGTAAACAACGTTAGTGAAGTCAGAATATGATGTCAATTATTCCATCAAAGTTGCAGTAAAAAATGATCGAACATAGCAAAAGACACGTGCGAGAAAAAAATTAAAAATCTTATTTTAACTGAATTAAAGAATGATGTCATCACTTTGGGAAATAGACAGTACGAAAAAATGTAATTGAATTATATAAAATAAAATTTAAATTAATATAATAAAGCATAGATTTTAGGCTAAACGTGAAATACTACCGTTTCGGTCGATTGATGGTATCTATTCTGCTAAACATTTCAATTTTGCAGTCATAGATACAAAATAAAACCGTGCGGAGACGTCGCACTTTATCTTTTTTGTACTATTTATGTTTATAATCATTGCTGAGCATGATATAATGTAATATTTTATTTTTGTGGCAACATGGATTTCAGAAAAACTTCATGCTGATTTAATTTTTAATTAACTGTAATTTTTAATCAAAAACTTATTTTGACGAAATGTGAGTGTACTGTCAGAAACCAGTTCAAAAACCTTTCAAATGATACTTTATTCATTGTTCTGGGTTTTTGTAGATGCATAGAAAAAGGGATGTTGACGACAGAAATAATATATATTACCAGTGGACACGTACGAAGATTTCGCACTGCAATCTAATATTTTTTTTAGCAGTATCTAATATTTTTTCAATGCAGGTTTAAACTTCTAAAGACAAATTAAGTATAAAAATATCTGCAAACAACATTTGTCAAGTCAGAATATCATCTCATTTATTCCATAAAAAAATACAGTAAAAACTAGTCGAAGATAGCAAAAGCCATACATGAGGATAAAAAATAACAATCATGTTTTAACTGCATTAGAAGATTACGTCATTCGCTTCTTAAAAAACTCGGAGAGAAGAAAAATAAATTGACTACATATAAAATACAATTTCATTTAATATAACAAAGCATACATTTAAGACTACATGTGAAATTCCCCTGCTTCGATCAATCGATGGAGCCTTTTCTTCTAAACATTTGAATTTCGTATTTGCTTTTTAATCATAAATATGAAATAAACCCATGCGGGGACGTTTTAACTTTTTGTACTATTATTTTTATATATATAATCATTGTTAAGCACGATATAGTGCAATATTTTATTTTTGTGGCAACACTAATTTGAGGAAAAACTTCCATTTCATTTATGAAAACAATACTGGTTTAATTTTTAATTTATACTGCATTTTTTAATCAAAAACATGTTTTAACGGTATCTGAGTATCATTTCTATTCACTCGTTATTAGGTCTTCATGTTTTAATGCCAGATTTCTTATTATTTGGATTGTTTTTTTTTTCAGATATTGTTTGCATTTACTGTTGTTTTTCTGTAATTTTCTACATTATAAAATTAGACAACTCAATATAATTAATTCTCAACAGAACTGAAATACAATTAACATATTGAAGGTGTTTTCGAAAGTTAAATAAACAAATCTATTGATAAATACATGCCAATGATGATTTTATATTCTAATGCAATAACTACTGTAAGAAGAGTAAATAAAATTTATGCAGTGGTCTGATTGTGCATAAACATGTTATATACAAGAGTAGTCCTTGGTAAATATCGCTCGTTCATATATATAGCTTTGTTTTCGTGCATCCCGAAAAAATAAGCAGCAACTCGCATTTTTGCTTTCCGTACATATACAGTGTAAGGAAAGTGTTGTAATCCTGATAAAAACCCGATTGTGGAAATATTGGTAAATTTTTACATTTTGAGGTTTCCTGAATCCGTTTTCTCTATTTTTACACTGATTCCATATGTATGTGTGGCACATGTGTTTATATTCAATTTCCTCACAGTTTTCCCCAGAGCTCACCTTTGTAAAATTAGGATCTAAGTTTTAATTTATTGTTATATGAATACTTATTTGATTTAGTAATGCACCGAATATTCAGTATGAATTTCGTATTCATAAAAAACATGAAAAATATCGTATTTCCTCTGATTTTCTGATGTATTTTTAATAATTTTATATTATACAAAATAGGAAAACTGCAAAACAAAATTCCCCTTCTCGTTTGGGATTGATTAAAGATCCTTAATCTGATAAACTATCAGAACGAATATAAATGGTCCCTTGTTTTAAAACTTGATTAATATTGCTATTAGTGTATTTTCGGCTTTCATTCTAAAGTAATACAGAATCTTTAAAGTAAGTAATACTTTCTGTTAAATATAAACTGTAACTTTATTGAAAACCCTAAATTATTGCAATTTCCTGTGATTACATTAGTGTATATTGTTATTAACGCACCGTTTTATTTACAAATTTTAAAATAAACATGTCGGTTTCTCGTTATGTCCGTAAAATTATTTGTAAAAAAAAATCTCTTGTTTTCTATTTTGAAAACTTTGTAAATTTGGAAGCTTAATTCTTCTATTACTTTATACATTAATAAGAAATTCTTTTTTCGTTTTCTTTTATAGATTCTTCAGAATTAAAGAATTACAGATATTAATGTTTCATTGCTTCTTTTCTGTGAAATACATTTTTGATCCATTTCCTTACTAAAGAAGAAAAAAATTAAAGTGAGCATCTACAAAATTTTAGCTTTGTTGCTTTTATGGGCATATGAAGATTCATGTGATGTCCTTAGATACTAATCAACAACTTCCCATCAACAATGCTGAGAAACCGCTTGTGTGTGGTGCATGCCAAAAATCATTCGGACAGAAAAGATATTTAAAAGATCAACTTCTTCACTTCCATTCTTCTGACAAAAAATTTGTGTGCAATATATGTCAAAAACCATTGAAAACGAAACAACATTTAGAAGCTCATCTTCGCATACACAGTGGAGAGAAACCATTTGTATGTGATATGTGTCAGAAATCATTCGCAAATAAATGCTCTTTAAAATGTCATACTCGCATACACACTGGAGAGAAACCGTTTCTATGCAATGTATGTCAACGGTCATTTGTAAATAGAGCAAGTTTAAATTATCATCTTCTTAGCCACAATGGTGAGAAACCATTTGTGTGTAGTGTATGTCAAAAATTATTTAAACAGAAAAATCATTTATATGTTCACCTTCGCACGCACACTGGAGAGAAACCATTTGTATGCGATGTATGTCAGAAAGCATTTTCACATAAAAACAGCTTTAAAGATCATTTTCGCATACACATCGGAGAGGAACCGTGTTCTTCGTCCGATCATCTTCATTAATGTAAAATCATTTGCATTGGAGTAACATTTTAAAATATCATTATGGTATCCATTCTACAGAGAAATCATTTGTGTGCGATATATGCCAAAAATTATTTCCTAAAACAATAAGCAAAATAGATCACTTGCAAAGTCACACTGGAGGAAACAATTTTTGTATGTTATGAGTGTTAGAAATTGTTTTCTAAAAAGGAAAATTAAATGATCACCTTCGAATCCACACTAGACAGACACAATTTGTACGTGATGTATATCAGAAAGCACCTCCATTTAAGCAAGTTAAAAGAACACATTCGACTATACACTAGGGAGACACCATTTGTATTGGAAGCGTGTCAAAAATAATTTTCTAAAACCACGATTTTAAATGATCACCTTCAAGTCCACACTGGAGAAATACCATTTCTATGATAGGTATGTCACAAATCATCTGCTAAAAAAGGAACATTTAATGATCACCTTCAACTGCACACTAGAGAGACACCATTTGTATGTTAGATTTGTCAGGAACTATTTTCTCATAAAAATAGTTAAAAGTGCATTATTCCCATTGACACTGGAAATAAACAGACTGTTTGGAATGTACGCCAATATTACATAGGTGCTGACAACATAACATTACACAAACTGAATGGATTTTAAGATCCCTAAATATTAGCCCTTTATGCTGTAAATTATGAATTAATAAAAATGTTGTCTTCCAAAGGATTTTTTTTTTCGATTAAAATTAACTAGGTGATCCAACCAGGCTTTTCCTGGTTATAAAATACAGGTGAATACTCGTTTTTAATTTGAAAACTCTAATAGGTGTTTTGCATCTACTATATATAGAAAATACTAACGTAAATTTCGTTCCGACTGCGTATAACTCGAGTTCTGCTGAATGGATTTTGATGGAACTTGCAATGTTAGATAGATAATCTTTCAGGGGAGGTTTTAGTATATAACATATTGTTCTACGTAGATTAGTTGTATAATTATGGTGGAAAATTCCGTTATTTTGGGCGAAAAGGTTACTATTGGTAATTTTCTGGCAACCGTTATCGTTGGTGAAAGAAATGAAACTGCTATATCATTTAGAAAATAATGTAAACACCTCGAAAAAATCTGTAACTGATTTTATTTAAAAAGAGAAAAAATAGTTTTTATGAGAGATAATGTTATAAAACGAAAATATTTAATTTAAACATTAAAGGGAATGTTCGTAACGCTTAAAAACCTATTCAATGTGGAATATTGCAATTGAAACAATATTTGGTGATTTATCTTTTGAATCGGGTTAAGAAAAATGCATCTGAAAATTTGACTAGATAAAATCTGAGTTACAATTTTGTTTTTGTTTTTTAATTTTTTTTATATTTATATTTTTATCTAACTCTTCCATCATGTCACTTACAGAAGACACTTGTAGATGTAATTAGAAAAAGGATTGTACCTATGAGTTACATGTTAATTGTTTATTTACGATTTTGATTTTACTTTTGTCGCCAAACAATTTGATTTTAAGACAAAAAAGCAAAAGCGTGACATCGGTCCCAGCAATATTCACATTAACGGTGTTTTTTCAAGTGCACGCAGCATTTTTCGAGTAGTTTTTTATATTGAAATGTAAATTATATAAATAGAAGTTAATATAAAAATGGAGAATGGAAAAAATGGAAAATATTTAAATTTTAGTGTAAATGTACGCCACACACAAATTATTAACACACATTTTTAAAAATTCCACCATTTATTTCTTTTTATTTTTTTTTAGTTTTCTTTCCTTCCTTTTGAAGATTTAAAAATATATTGGACTAATCTACCGTAATCGGACCTCCCGCCAATTGGCGTATTTACTATATTGTTGGAAACTATATTTATATTTGAAAGGGACGCTGGATGGTGAATCCGATTGCAGAAGATTACACGAAATTTGTACTTAGCGACTGGTATATTTATAGTTTTTCATTATGAATTAAACGGACAAAAGAAGATTAACTATTATATATTCTACTACTGCAGTTATTTTACTATTACTAAAAAGACAATACTTGCAATGTACGAAGCAAACTTTGAAATGCTAGTAGTGGCCAAAGGAACATTAGTTGCTGATTTATTATTTTAGCCTAGATAATAAATAAAGTACTTGAAATTCAGATTAGATAAAATTTCGATCATTGTATTCATTATAAAGTTTATTTAGACAATATTCTGCAGAATAATTAATCTTGAAAATAAAAGTAATAGCAAGCCTATTTATTTCTCTGCGTTATTATGTTCATTAGAGAAATGCAAAAAAAAAAAAAAAAAAAAAAAAAAAAAACAAGTAATATAAAAACTTTTTTTAAAGTCAATTCCTACTTAGGTCAAATAGAATTTTTTTCCAGCGATCTACACGCTTCGCCACAGACGGTATTTATTCCTAAATTTATATCCTGCTAAATATCTTACATAAGAGAATTTTTTTAAATGTATTAAAAATTAAATAAAAAAATAAATAGCTCGAAAAGTATTTCTCACAAAATTGTTAGACAAACTGCGTTAGAAAGTTAAAAAAAATTGTATTTTTCTTGATATAAATTTAAAATCTAATGATTATGCCGTTTTTCAAATATTGAATTTCAAAAATTACCAAACTACACAATAAAGTGCCATAGCGATGTTACAGTTAACAATAATACAGTTTTTTTCAAATATTAATTAATTAATTAAATTTTATTATTTAATTTTAGTTTTATACTTCATTTCTGTTCAAAAGTATAGACTCACTCCACATTTATAGTCTCCTTCGCCCGCGAGCCGCCTGATCTTCGTCCGTGAACAGCCCCATTATCTTTTTACGTGTGAAGGTGAGACTATAAATATGGAGTAAGTCTATACTTTTGAACAGAAATGAAATATAAAATTAAAATTAATTAATTAAATGTAATTAATGAATTAATATTTGAAAAAACTGTATTAACATCAATTGTCATCCAGTACAAGTTTTAAAATATTTATTTGAACTTGATAGGCTGAATAGAAAATATTTTATTAACGATTGAAAATTTGAACAAGATAATAGTAGGAATTGAAAAAAAAAATCGGTTTAAGTATTCACCAAAAAATGATTACTAAAAATTTTGCATAATTAACTTTATTTATACCTCTCAAGGAGATTTATTGGTGAAAAATCTATAATTCAGTGAACAGCAATTTGACATTATTTAATGGAATATAGTTTGGCGCATAATTAACTTCGTTTTGTAGCTAACTCTGGTACTTTTTAACCATATAGTTGCAAACACTTCTAATGTTTGACTTCAAACTTGGCTGTGGACCAGTTTACAGAAAATTAGGAAGACTAATTTCATGCAAACTATTGGATTAAATTTGTATTAGAATCAGTTATCAAGTTTTTTTTTCAGGTTAATGGTTACATGATTGCAACTTGTAAACAAAATGAAAAGGCAGTGAAAATGACGTCATTTTAATTTTAGCTTTAATAATTCACATTTTTACGTTTCACCCTTTTTAGGTGCGTTCGTAATTATATAAATACGTAGCACCTATTGTCGTCGCTTGGTCCGTCCGTCTGTCTGTCCCTCCGTCCGTCCGTCTGTCTCTCCGTCCGTCCGCATATAACAACGCAAACACTACCCAACCGAATGGTTTGAAATTTAAGATATATTATCTTTGCAGAATTTTGTCGAGACATTTCAAATTTTATTAAAATCGAATCAAAACTTTAGGAGATATTAATAATAATAATGAAAATATTTATTAAGAAATTTGAATTTTTTTTAATCGGTGCTTTCTTGTTATAGGAGCTTCCGAAGTTTAATCGTCAAGCGACCGAGATACTTATTCTATTACAGAAATTAATCTGCAGACGATATCATTCATTTCACAGAATTAAAAATCATCAAGATCTGAATATTTATATAGCTAGCTATAGTACGAACGCACCTCATTTGTCACGTTTGACGTACAATTTCCAGCTTGTTTTAGTTAGGAAAGTTAAACACCGTTCTTTATGTGCAAATAATTTATTACATTTTGGATTGTATTTACTCTGCTGGAATCCAAAGATGACAAACCGTAGTAGATCCGCCAGAAGAGGACGTATATTACGAAATATAATGTAACGTAGGGGTCATTCCATGTCAATTCAACCACAAAAATGGGATTTGTACACCCATGGTCTCCGATTTTGATGAAACTTAGTGTATTCAATAAACATATGGTATTAAATAACCCCCTATTTTTTTTTATCACTGACTTCAATACTTTTTAATTTACAGCCATTCAAAATTTCTTCAAATTCACCTTTTTGCATATATCCGAGAAGCACTAAACAAGCTGCATTTGGTTGTAAAAAAAATTCTATTTGGTTCCCAAACCTTTCAATTGTTTTCAAAATTTATTTACTTACCAACAAAAAGATGATAAACACAGAAAAAAATACTAGAGAGCTGTAAGTATTTATTTTGGTCCCCTAAAAAATAATAAATTATTATTAATTTTTATTTTTGTTCGAAAAAACATGATTTTCTAAAAATGCAATATCAGGGAGAGGGACAGGTATAATCTTGGAACATTTTTTTTAAAAATGAGCCTAAATATATGTTCTATCTTATTCTGGAATAAAATTGGTGGTTTTTTAATTCCTTCTGATGAAAAAAAAAAAATCTCCCAATGCCACCAATAAAATGGCAGCATCATGAATATAATTTTTATTTCACATAACTGTAATATAATTTTGGAATGTAGTTTAATAATTAAACATACTTTTAAATTAAATATTCATTTTTCTTAGTAATTTATTTTATAAATATATTTTTTATTTATTTATAGAACTTAAAATGAGATGTTCTCGGTAGTTGTATTTTTCTTAATTGTCATGTATTGTGTGTGTTAGAAAGACTTTGCTAATGATTAATATTATTCTTCCTTGCAATCAATACAGTTTAAATGTTATTATAGAATAATTCAACAATGAGGAAGTTAAGCATTTTACTTTCAATTAAATCTGAATATAAACACAGGCTTACATACACAAGCAAGAATACACCATTTTGGGCACAGGCTACAAAATTTTGAGAAACCCACCCTAATGTTTGGAAACTCTTGCTTAAAATTAATATACAATTCAAAAAAAAAAAAAAAAAAGTAATATTTTACTAATGTGTACTCCCCCCCCCTCCCTCCCCTAAGCTCACAACATCTTTCATTCCTGTCATAATCCTTGAAATATGATTTTCATAAAAGTTTTTAACCATGTCAAGGACATCGGGTCTCAATTGTTTTTCTCTTTTGGGTTCTGGTTTAGCTAATATATTCCTTTCTCTTTGACAAGTTTCTGAGCTTTACGAATGCATAGTCTGATACATTAAATGTATCTTTTTTTTTTTTTTTTTTTTTTTTTTTTTTTTTGTCTCCATGATAGTGATGTTTGAATCTTTAATAACTGAATTTGTTTTTTATTACATTTTTCAAATGTTAGTTTGTCTTTTATGATATCTGCTAATTTATCCATGTCTTCGCCTTCTGTACAACAAGGTCCTCTGCCATTGAATCTACTTCTGGAATTTTGATCAAGAATTTCTTCAATTTTTTGCTTTTAGCCTTTTTTTTTTAAAAAAAAAAAGATGAATTTAGTTTTTGTATGTCATCTTTGCTGCTGCTTGCAATGGGACTGTAATCCATGTCTTCAACTTTATGTGGGCTGTCAGAATTTGTATCTGTGTTGTTGTACAGACATTCTTCATTCTGAAATGCACTTTTGAACAAGAGCATTGTCCTACATTGACAGCATAAATTTTATCCTGGCTTAACTTTAAGTCCCTTGAGTAAAAGATCATTATGTTGCTGAAAATTTACAGCACACAATGTATTTTTCACATACTTTTTGTGCCTTTTGAAGGGATCACAACATTTTTTCTGAAGGGATTCAAACTTTTTCAAATATACAATTCTATGATGAAAACAAATGGCATGCAATTCTTCAGTAGTTTCTGTTCTTAACTTTAAAAGTATTTTGTCTTCTTCAAAGAGATCATTTGATTCATTTACAATAACATTCTTTTTAATGTAGTTAGTCTTGTGACATTCTGTTGAAGTTTTTTTCCCCACATCATATGTAGTACTCTCCATTTCATAAAAAGTCACAGTAATATATAAAAAAAATAAAATACAGTTAATCCACTGAAGATTTTTAAAGCATATATCTAATTCAGGAAACTAACACTAACTGAACAAAAGATAAAAACATTTCTCAAATGCTCTCTGATTGCAAAGCAGAATTTGAGAAAGGACAGAATGATATGCTCTTATTTAAAGCTTATTGTGAGTATTTTCATAAACCACCAATAAAAACACAGTAAACAAAAAGGAAAGAAAAAATTAAAATTTCAAAAATTGATGCTGCACAATACTTTGAATGATTGCATCAGCTTTCTGGTTAACCCTAACATCTGCCTTGTAATATAAACAGGAAGCAACTAAGCATAAAGGGAAGGTAAACTGCGCCAGTTTACTTTTACAAACATATTGAGGATTTATTTTTTATATCAGAATATACTGAATTAATCCATTTTAAACAGTAATGACTTTAACTGTATAGTTAAACAAATTAATTTGCTCAAAAACACTTAATTTTTTAAATATATTTAATTTAGTTTTTAATTTGATAGGAATTATTCTTAGTTAAAAACCCTAATTTTGTAATTAATTAGCATAAACACTAATATGTGTTCTAAAGACCCATATAATCCCATTTGATAATTAATTAGATCACACCTAAATATTATATCTATATTTTCCTTGAGAATTTCATTTTGTCATTTGCAAAGCCAAATGACGAAAAAAAATCATGCAAAGCATGTTTAATTATTGTTTTGTGAATGCAAGTTTTAATTCCTCTTTCATCAAAAAATTATAAAAAAAAATTAATATAATTTTAAATAACATATTTAAGTAATGTTTTTAGCTTAGTTACATTATATAAATTCTTAAAAATTAACAGAAATGTGGTATTGAAATTTTCATGATGTTGCCATTTTATTGATGGCATTTTGTGATTTTCTTTTTTTTCTTCAGAAGGAATTAAAAGACCACAAATTTTATTCCAGAATAAGTTAGAACATATATTTAGGCTCATTTTTAAAAAAAATGCGTCAAGATTATACCTGTCCCTCTCCCTGATATTGCATTTTTAGAAAATCATGTTTTTTCGAACAAAAATAAAAATTAATAATAATTTATTATTTTTTAGGAGTCCAAAATAAATATTTACAGCCCTCTAGTATTTTTTTCTGTGTTTATCATATTTTTGTTGGTAAGCAAATAAATTTTGAAAACAATTGGAAGGTTTGGGAACCAAATAGAATTTTTTTTACAACCAAGTGTAGTTTGTATAACGCTTCTCGGCATATGCAAAAAGGTGAATTTGAAGAAATTTTGAATGGCTGTAAATAAAAAATTATTGAAGCCAGAGATAAAAAAAATTAGGGGGTTATTTGATACCATATGTTTATTGAATATACCAAGTTTCATCAAAATCGGTGACCATGGGTGTACTGGTGTGGTTGAATTGACATGGAATGACCCGTACACTGAGATTGTATTTAAGCTACCAAAGCCACACATGACCTCTAACGTATATTTAGTAGAATGGATTAATTATGAACAAATTCTTTGATAAAAACAATTAAAAAAATTCAATGAAAAAGTTTGTAAAAATAATTAATTAGTCATAAAAAAATAAAGAAAACGTTTAACTATAAATATAATATTAATTCTTTTTATAGACTTTTTTTATTTTTTGTATCATTCTGTACACATTTTATTAGGAAATTCTGGTTAATATGATTGAACTTTTGCTTTCTCATGAAAGAAGCATAAATTTATTTCTGAGAAATTTCAAAATATCACTGATATAGGTGGCGATCACGATCTATTTACCAAATACATTTATGTATTAATCAAGCTTTTTGGTTATTAAGCATGGCTAAACATGAAATAAAACTGTTATTTTAGATCTTGTTGTGAATTATTAGTCTATATTTATAAGAAGAGTTTTACTGAATAATTTAAGAAAAAAATTATCTCATCATTATTCATATTTAGTTATGCATTATAAATTATTTACTTGACCTTTACTTTTAATTTTTTCTAATTTAAAATTTTCTTAATTTTTATTATTTTACTTTATTGTAAGCATTCATTATAATTTCGAGTGCATTTTTAAATTCAAATTACTGTTAAAATTGTGAACAAAAGAGTGACCAAAAATCCGCACAACTTTTGGTTTTAAACTATGCGGATTTAAGGAAGCCTACTGTAATACATTTATATAGTCGCAGCCACATGTAAATTTTTAGGCTAATTCCTAGAATATTTTTTGTGAATCTTTCGGATAACGGAAAAAAATTTCTGAAATTTTCGCAATGTTAACTGAATTGTATTTTTTTATTATGTTACATGAGAGAGAAAATGGGACAAAATACCGGTTTATACATTAAATAAATATGTAAGAGATTCAAGCTTAATAGTGGATATGCTTCAGTGACCCATAGAAGAAAAAAGCTAAAATATATTTCAGGAGCCACTGGTAAGTGTTGAAAACGCCTAAAACTGCCTAGAATCGAAAATCCGAAGTTAAACCACCATAACACGGAAACTAAAGGGCACTAAAGAAAGAGGCCACCTAGGCTAAAATGGGAAAGGGAAGGGGGGAAGAAGACTAACTAGGGGACCCAGAAATGGGACCGGTGGAGGAGGAATCGAAGCCAAAATAGCTCAAAGGACCAGAAAGAATCTCTACAAAGTGCCATAAAGAATCAACAGTCGTGGGCCTATTGCATTTCCAACCTACAATACCATCTTATTTAATATAATAGTGCCTTTCCTTTCCATGGATGTTCTTGCTAGTGTGTGAGGAGTTTCTGAGGACCCGGGTCACATTTAGGAACTTCAAGGAGGAATCTATCCTATCTCTCATTACTAATACTACTGCTGTCCAACGTAAACCAGCTTTTGATTTAAATAGTATACTACATGTTATATAATCATCATCTAATATGCATTTCTACCTTTGGATAGGGGCGCCCCTGCCCGTGTGGCTCTTTCCGGCAAGTTTGGATGTTTTGTTCTCCTCCATCGGTCCCATTTTTGAGCACCCTAGTTACCACTTCTTCTACCCCTTCCAGGGATATAGGTGAAGGGATACGCCGTATACCTTGATCCTTGATCCTGAAAAAAAAAATGAGCCGGATAATCAAAGAATTGGTCATTTTCAAATGAGTCTGAAGCTACATAGACTTATTGCAAAAAGCCTGAAAATTATCAGGATGATTAGGAAATAGCAACTGATTCGTCTATTAGCCTGCCACTTTGCTAAAAGCCTCTGTACAAAGAGCCGGATTTCTCAATTATCTTTACAGTATATACATAGACTAGTATTGACGTAATGAGGAGTGGATGTCCACATATATTAAGAAAAAAATATATTTGGAATCGGGCCAGAAAACGTTTCACACTTGCTGTCTCTCTTTCTATTTTTCTGAATTAATTGAGAACTTTTTTTAAGACTGCTCTTAAATAAAGCATTGGTACTCAAACGCCTAGTCATTCTTAATAAAGCATCAGGCAGTCAAATCACAAATCTCTGCCTATCACGCACACCTAAAATTTTAAAATAAGTTTTTAAAACTTTACCGAGATTTTCAAAGAAACATATGTGTGGCATATGTAAAAAAAAATCAGCATTTCGATGCATCTCAAATGTGATGCCATAGCGGAATAGAACAGGTTTACTCTTCTGCTTTAGAATTTATCAACGATAATTAATCTGATAAACTTTCAGATGTAATATAAAGGACTAGTTGTTTTCTAAAATAAATCTTTTAAGGTATTTTCTGTTATACATAAACCAAAACTTTATTTTAAAATAAAAGATTATTCAAATTTCGGTCGATTACATGTGTGAGCATTATTATTAATGCCCAACTTTGATTATAAATTTAAACTATGGGTATGAAGATAAATTTAAAATGCTGATGTGTTGGCATTCCTGTAAAATAACTTTTTAAAAAAATCTCCTGTTTTTCATTTTAGAAACTTTGCAAGTCTGTAAGCATAATTGTTCTATTTCTTTACACTTGAGTATACTTTATATGTATTTTTAAATGTTAATTCGTTTCTTTCGTAGGTGCTTCAGAATTAAAGATTTACAGACATTCTTTGGTTTTTGCTTTCCTGGGAAGTTTATTTCTAATCAGTTTCCTTACTAAAGAAAAGAAAATTAACGTGTGCATCTACAAAATTTTAGTTTTTCTGATTTCATGGGAATCTGAAGATTGATGAGATAACCTTAAATATTAATCAACGACTTTTCATGAATACTGGTGAGAAACCGTTTATGTGCAGTATATGTCAAAAATCATTTAGACGGAAACAGAATTTAAAATGTCATCTTCCCATCCACACGGGTGAGAAACCATTTACATGCAATGTCTGCCAAAAGTCATTTTCGCATAGATCAAGTTTAAGATACCATATTCGTACCCACACAGATGCAGAACGAGGTACAGAGGCTAAACCGTTTGCGTGCAATGTATGTCAACAATCATTTTCACTAAAGCACCATTTACAAAGTCACCTTCGCATCCACACAGGAGAAAAACCATTTGTTTGTGAAGTATGTCAAAAGTCATTCTCCAGAAGAACAACTTTGAAAGATCACCTTCGAATTCACTCTGGCGAGAAACCATTTGTATGTGATGTATGTCAAAAAGCATATCCAACCGGCTCAAGTTTAAGACATCATATTCGTGACCACACAGTTGCGAAACGAGGTACAGATACTAAACCGTTTGCGTGCAATGTATGTCAACAATCATTTTCACTGAAGCACCATTTACAATATCACCTTCGCATCCATACAGGAGAAAAACCATTTGTTTGTGAAGTATGTCAAAAGTCATTTTCCACGAGAGCTACTTTGAAAAATCACCTTCGAATCCACTCTGGCGAGAAACCATTTGTATGTGATGTGTGTCAAAAAGCATGTCTAAATAAATGGCACTTAAGAGATCATCGTCGCATACACACTGGAGAGAAACCATTTGTGTGTGATGTATGTCGAAAATCATATATATATAGAGGAAGTTTAAAATATCATCTGCTTAGCCACACTGGTGAGAAACCATTTGTATGTAATGCATGTCAAAAATCATTTAAAGAAAATCAGCGTTTAGAAGCTCATCTTCGTATCCACCATAGCGAGAAAACACATTAAAAATAATTTTCTAAAGTCACCTTCGAATCAACGTTAGTGAGACATATTTTGTATACCATATGCATCAAGAATCATTAAAAAATAAGATATATTTTGTGTCCACACAGATGCGAAATTATTTGTGTATTGTATGTGAAACATCATTTAAATTGAAACAACATTTTGAATGTCACCTTCATAGCCACACAGGGGAGAAACCATTTGTTTGTGACACTTGTCAAAAGTAATTTTTCAAAAACACAACTTTAAACGATCACCTCTGAATCCACTCTGGAAAGAAATCATTTGTATGTGATATATGTCAAAAACTATTTGCACATAGTACAAGATTAAAAGTGTCATCGTTGTCTGCACGCAGTTGAGAAATCATTAATGTAAAGTATATGCAAAGAAATTACTTGTATATGAAGTTTGTATTTTACCCATGAACGACAATCGCTACGACTCTGTGGGTATATGCCCTCCGAAAAAGACTTTTTGTTGGACGATGGGGAAGTTGTGTTAAATTAAGCTTCACTTCTTACTGATGTTTACTTCTATGTACCGACAGCTGAATTGACATGGGTAAAGCCCATTTAAAAAAATATTTTTTAAAAACAGATAGCTGAGGTCTCATCCTTTCCATTTCCCTCCACTTACCTCGCATGTAATGTGCGAATTTTGTTGCCCCTCCCTTTTGGAGACGGAAGTCTATTTAATTTTTAGATAAAAAGTAACTTTCATCCTCTTAGGCGGAAGGGATGAAGGGTGGATACATCCAAGAAACAGAATGCATTTAGAATAAAAATAAAATAAAAGTTTGATATGTAGATATTTTCGATTTCACTATTAAGTTTTTTAATTACTTACACATTCATCATCATATTGTAAACACTAATTTTTAATTTCAATGTTCTTTATGCTCTGTAATTAGCGTATTGTTAAAACAATGTATTAGTGCATATAGTAGGTCATAAAAACTTCCCAATCAATTAAAATGAATAAAAAAAAATAATACACGCCCGCTTTCTTTCTTGTCAGCTTCATATATCGTTGCTGTGTAACATTTAATTTTGAGAAAAATGTAAATAATCTGTTGTTATATTTTAAAATTTTAAATGAGAGTACTTTGCTTATTCCAAGAAATAACTACAAATTTAAAGAAATGTACGAGATTTAGAGCATTTAAAAAAAATAATTTTACTAGCTCAATTATAAATCTCAATATATTTTTCCATCTTTGCATTTTCCTGTATGCTTACAGATTAAAAAGCTATTTCTATCTATCTGATTTTGAAATGTGTAATCTTAAAAAGGGGGAAAACATATTATTACCCACCATTCACTAAAAACTGAATAAGCCAAGATTAAAAATATTGCACCATAACATTTATGAACATCTCTTTCACATAACAATTTTAAGAATTGGATGGAGTTACTGACAAGGGAACCACTTTTGGCGCAGCTCAAGAATTTTTCTGTTAAAATTGTATTTTTTGATTTTACAGCAGCATAACTTTCTGAAAATGAGATTTTCGACACCAGTTATCGCGCTATTACCATAGACGTTTTTTTGAAAAAGGTACTTTAAAATACAAATTAGTTAATAGTAAGAATAAAATATTAAAAAAAAATTAAATTCCTTAAAAAAACTACGAATTTTGTTTTAGAAAAATACAACATTATAATTGCATTTTTGGCGGCGCGACATTGGCTTTATTCATTACCGTAGAATTGCCGTACCCTGGCTGAATGTCATATTCGTCTGCTGTGTGTGAGTAAGAAGTGGTATGGATTCGCAACATCCTATTTGACGACTTAACTCGCTTTTGGCATGAAATTAGCAATTAAAAATCCAATAATAAAAATTAAAAGTATAAAAAATATATAAAATATGATTTTAACAGAGAAATTTTATTGGTTCTCTAACTTTTAACCCTTAACTGCTGTTAGCGGTCTCTCAGACCGCTGTGTTTTTCAATTTTCATAGTTTAACTTCTAATTTCTAGTTTAACTACAGATACTGGTGAAATTTTGTTTCGTTTACAGCCCTAATACAATCGCTAGAGACTTTTGAATAGTTGAATTTTAATTACAGTAGTCCTGACTATAAAGTTTAGTAAATAACTAGTATTCCATGAGTTAATCGAGCTTTCTATTCATCTTTCGATTGAGCGGTCTCAGAGACCGCTTCACAGTAGTTATGAGACAATTTCTGTCACAGCAGTTAAAGGTTAAGTATAGGGCAACAAAATGCACCGGGTATCGATACTAGGTGAGAGCTGCACCAAAAGTGTTTCCCTTGTGAGTTTGAAATTACTTCTTTGAATGCATTCAGGGATACCAGCAGTTGCAACAACACAAAAATTACATGTTATCAAAGTTGATAAACATTAAAACCTATTCAAAATTTGACTGAGAAACCCAGAACCATAAGGTGCTAGTTATTGTAAAAGTATAGCAGTTGCCGTCAAACTTTTTACTATCTAGATTTTTTACAATTTTTAATCATTTTTGTGCGTGCATCCAGGCAAACACACATACTTTCTTGTATATACGTGTGTTGGTTCCGTATACACGTAAGTTATACAATTTCACATAAAAAATGTTGGATGGATGTAAATGTACATTTACGAAATAAATCAGGAGAGGAGGTGTAATTTGCGAGTATATAATAGTCACTGGTTCAATGCTAAGTAAATACGAACATTTACTTGAGCAATTATTTGTATATACGAAATTATATATATAGATTTGCTTATTACCTTGTGAGTAGGGTCAAATGGGGTAACTGTGAACAAATTTTACTAGTTTCAACTACTGATAGCTTTAAGGATCACATCATCCTTTAAAAACTTGAAAAACAACCATAAAACTATACTTTTACTCCTATATTTCATCTACAAACAAACAGTTACTGCTGGTGTGGGATGTTAATTACGTATCAAAAATAGCCTGTTCACAGTTACCCCCACATGTTCATAATTAGCCCAAAGATTACGGGGTATTTGTGAACATTTATTTCTGTGTCGGGATGGTATAATACAAAAAATATCAAGTTCATACACGCATTATTCTACCACTAGCTGAACCGCTCGACGATGTCCGAGTGTCTCATAATAACCTTCAATATACCGAAAATCGGTGTTGTTTGATATCATATTTTTAAATTAAAATATTTCTAAACAAACCTAATATTGGGAGCCTGACCGTCTTCGGCAATGTATACCCTCGGATTTCTATGATTTTATATTTTTGAATGAAAATGTATCCAAATAAACGTAGAATTGCGGATGCCTTCAACCTGATAGACTGGGTGTGCAACGCATGCTCCGGACTGTTATGAATTTATATATTTAAACAAAAATCTTATCTTTCCAATCGAACCTAACGTTGGGGCCCCCGCTGCCTTATGTTTTCTTCTATCCAAACCAACCGAGGGGTCCCCATTTTAATGATTCACGTTATAATTTCTGACATTTAGATATATTAAACTTTCAATATACTGAACAAACGTTCCTGAGAAAATCTAAAAATTCAGCTGTGTAATCAGTTATGACTAAATATGAGGCTTACTGTGATCTAATATGAAACGAAACACTTAGAAAAAAACATTTTCATAATCACCCCCATATCATGAAAATGAAAAATGTGGGATAATTATGAACATGGTCCTTGGAAATCAATTGGACCAAAAACTTAGTGATATTCTGATAGAGTAATTACAACTTAGCAATTATTGTTTAAGAACAACGACTTAGCTTGATTATATCAGTTAGAAACTAAGAATATTCACAGGCACTACAAAACTGTTTGTCACTTTGAACTGTTAAGGAATTTGAAAAGCACTTGCAGAATGGTCTCCCCCTGTCAATAGGAATGTAAATATTTGATTTCTTTTTCATTGTAGTATCAGTTACTATTACACGAGCGTTCGTGGCTCTCGATCTGAATTATCCCATGTTCATAATTAACCCCCACTGACCATACATTGTCCGAAATTAGATGGATCAAGCAAATACACCATAGGTCTGTTCTGATCAACGAAAATAACTAACTGTTACCAAACGGCAGAAACAAAATACAACAGATTACGTCAAGGATGCGCGAGATTCAGCCAATGTTAAACCATACCGGGCTCCGTTGACAAGTGCTAACATCGCTAACATCAAATAACATAATACTAATTGTTAATAAAAAACCTGCATACAAAAACACTTTATTTAAAGAAATATGTGTACAACTTCCAAAAATGCCACACGTATACAATTTTCCAAAACATTACACATATATAACATTTAAAACAATATGCATAAAGAACTTTTCAAATATATTATATATGTATACTGAAAAAAATATATATATACTGTTTTCAATATATACAGGGTGATCTTTTTTAAAGTGACAGTGTTTGGAGCGCCCTGTAGCGCGATCTAATAGCCGAAATGGCACCAAACTTGGTATTTAGACTAATCAAGACATGGGAAAAAAGATTACGTGAAAAAAAATTTAGTTCCAAAGATCGCCGCTAGGGCATTTTGTGGCGCTGCTGTAGCTTACAATAACGAGAATTAGCATAAAACACGGGTATCAAAGAAATCTGCAAATGTTGTGCGATGACAGCGTCAGTAATAGGGGCTATAAAAGCAAGTAGTAGACAGCTCCGACAAATAATCTCAGCTGAAGTAAACGAGCTGCAGTGGATATGCCTCTCACGTTACCGGAACGTGCGTTACTGGTGAAGCTGTATTATATGAATCAAAGTAATGCATCCGCACCTTTTCTGGAATTTCGAATCAGAAAAAAAATTACAAAAGGAGCCTATATCGCTGAATAGTCTTAAGAAAATGATTAAGAAGTTCGAGGAAACGGGGTCACTGACCATTCGCGCTGGGAGAGGACGTAAACAAGTATCAGAAGATGTAATAACTGATGTGGCAACTGCAATTGTCGAAGGATCGCAGGGAACCATTGCTGGTACTAGCAGCGCCCGGGGTGTAGCTTGACAATTGGACATGAATTATTCCACGGTATGGAGAGTTTTGCGGCGCGTTATTGGATTTTACCCCTACAAAATCAGCCTCTTGCACGAACTGAAACCAAGTGATTATGATAAGCGAGTGACATTCGCTCTATCGTTTCTTGCCAGGGTAGAAATTGATGATGCTTTCCCATGGCACATTCTGTGGGGAGATCAGTGCCATTTTTATCTCAATGGGTCCGTAAACACACAAAATAGCCGAATTTGGGCTTTTGAGCATCCCCACACCGTGCATGAAATCCCATTAAATTCCCCAAAAGTCACTGTTTGGTGTGGTTTCACAGCCGAATTCGTAATTGGGCCATTTTTTTTAGACCATCACTCCGACAGGACCCGAAACGTGCACCATAAATGCAGAAAGGTACCACAAAATGCTGCAAACGTCTGTTATTCCAGAACTTCAGCAAAGAAACCGTCTCCAACAGACAATCTTTATGCAGGATGCTGCTCTGTCACACATTGGTAATAAGGTAAAGCAGCTGTTGCGCCAAACCTTCACTGATGATAGAGTCATAAGTCGGAGTTTTCCAGTTGCATGGCCGCCTCGTTCCCTTGACCTCACGCCATGCGATTTTTGGCTCTGGGGTTATTTGAAATCTCAAGTTTATGTTGGTGGAGTATCAAATTTGTCTATTCTAAAGGACAACATAACAAAGACAGTGCGGAATATTCCTCGTGATATGTTACGTACGGCTGTGGAGAACGTTGTGCACAGAATGCACGGTGTTATTTCTGAGAACGGTGCTCACATTCAAGGTGGTCTAATTCCTCACCGGGGAAGTTAATGTAGTAAATAAACATTAATAATTTAACTGTACGATTGTATGTGTTAGTATTTTTCTTTTCTCACATTTTATACATTGCAAAGCGCCATAAATTGCCCTAGCGGCGATTTTTGGAACTAAATTTATTTTTAACGGAATCCTTTTCCCCATGTCTTGATTAGTCTAAATACCAAGTTTGGTGTCATTTCGGCTATTAGATCGCGCTACAGGGCGCTCCAAACACTGTCACTTTAAAAAAGATCACCATGTATATTGAAAACTGGAGGAACAAACTTCTAGGAGTTGTGGGGTACACCTAGACGACTCGGTATCACATAGAATGCAAGGTTGGAAATGCAATCTTAACGAGATAGGGAGTTGTTAAGGGCTGAATCATCGTGATCTAAAATTGACATTTAAAGACTGTAAGCCTAAAATATGTCATAACTTTCCTGATATTGAAGTTCCCCGAAGTTTTCTACCTACCTGCCTGATTCTTACCATCTACAGTTTAGCGCGTTTGAGGGCGCTGATTATCTGCGGGAGGGTGCTTTTCGCCAGAGCTGTAGTTGGAACCCTCAAACGTGCAACACTGTCACAAAGAGCAAAGCACAGCGTGTTAGAAAAAGCAAGACTGGGCAAAACGAAAGAAAGACGGTGGCTTATATACCCGATGTGGGGAGAGAACACCAAGAAGTCACCAATGAGAAGAAAGCAGTATGAAACTACTGAGTGGACAAGTAGTGACATCTATCGGAGAACGAAAGAAAGAAAAGAAAATCGAAAAGGGAAATTAAACTAATGCTTTCCAAATGCTTGGAAAATCGGGAGTACTAGATATATCATTAACTAAGAAGTGATAATTTTTAATGATGTGGTGAATTTCCCAAAAAAGCGATTGACCTTGATATACCTTGATCTTGATTTTTGGGAAGCTTACCACATCATTAAAAATTCTTACTTATTAATCAATGACTTATCTAGTACTCCTGATTTTCCACGCATGACTTTCCTGATAATGATGTTCCCAGAAATTTTCTGCCTACCTGCCTGGTTCTTACCACCTTAAGTTTTGAACGTTTGAGAGGTCCAACTACAGATCTGGCGAAAAGCGTCGTAATTTACGATTACGATGATTCAGTCCCTAACAATCCCCCTATATCGTTAGGATTGCATTTCCAACTCTGCATTGCTATGTGATACCGAGTCGTCTAGGTGTATCCCCCGCCCCTCCTCCTAGAAATTTGTTCCTCCAGTTTTGAATCAGCCGTATCTATAAGCAATAAATGATAATAGTACAAATAAATTGAATGGTTTAAGATATTAGATATTTTCTAACGGAAGAGGGCAAACTTTTAAAATAGGCCTCGTAAGTATACCTTTTGCTGTTTTAATTTTCAATATTCAAACTTTTATCAGAACCAGGTAATACTTTAACCTTCCTACCCTGTTGAAAATTTATTCAACCTTGATAAAAACATTTCACACCAAAATTCTTATTTAAAACTATTTAAGATATTTATTTTACTTAGTTATGTCGATCTTTTTAACTTAACTTACTTTATGAAAAGTTTTCTGGTTCGAATGGAAAGAGATCAAATATTCAAACGGGTCGATTAGACCCATTCAGGGTAGGAAGGTTAAGGACATGGACTGCCCACTTACCAGGGGTAAATTACCTCTTTTACGATGACCATACATCCTACTTTAAGGGAAGGTTACCGTTCATTGGCCCAAAGAGTAGATCAACTTCGGGATTTCTTTTTCACAGGTAGAATAAAGTAACACAAAAATTAAATTTACCCACTTATTTTTCATTGCTTTTACTATAAAAATATTCTTATTATACTATAATTATTAAAATTTATGGAGCAGGCTCGGATCCACGGGAGTGCGATAGGGGGCGATCGCCCCCTTCCCCCAAATTGTTTTTACTCACCCGTTTTTATAATATATCATTGTTATAATGAAAAGATAATACAATTATTTTTCATGGAAATCTTTTGCGAAATGTTTAAGAAAAGATAGCATGAAAGAGTCAAAATATATCATTCTTTTTTAAAACTGGCAGTATCACAGTGCAGTATTTTCAGAGCCTAATAAATTGCTGAAAAATCCATCAATCAACAATAACCCTCCATAACAACTGCCTCCGCCCCAATAAACTAAACCCATTTTTCTTCCTTTGAAAAATCATCTCCGGGAAAATACAGGGGAGTGTAAAATACGTTACACACAAGAAGTCAGATTAGTTAAGCAAAATTTTGTATTGACATTTTCTTTTCTTAATACTATGTGCTTAATCTTATCCTTGCCTTCTTCCAGCTAAGCTTTTATTTGGGAAAGGTTTTTTTCTGCCTTAAACCGAAATGTTTCATGATCCTAAGGAATGGAATGCCACACAAGTATACCTGTTAAAAAAAAGTTTTCTTTGGTCCCTAACGATTCCGTTTTCACAGGTTTTACTGTTATATGTAATATCCAATATAAATATAAACACACAGTTACATAGATTAAGCTTGCAGTTATGTAGATTATGAGTATGAAGCTGTTTCACATCTTTATAAAGGCTCTTTGTTTATGAAAAATCACAAGCAATGTGTTTGTTGCTCCTATTTCTCAGTATCTGTTATATTGTATTTTGCAGTCAAAAGGTAAGCCTTGAAGTTTTTAGATACTTCCGCATTTTCGTTTTTGTTATTTTTCATTGTTTTTACACATTACAACACTACAGTTTTTGTACTTATCCGTTTTTAGGTGCGTTCGTAATTATATAAATACGTAGCACCTATAGTCGTCGCTTGGTCCGTCTGTCTGTCTGTCTGTCTGTTTGTCCGTCCGTCTGTCTGTCTGTCTGTCCGCATATAACAACGCAAAAACTACCCAACCAATTGGTTTGCAATTTAAAATATATTATCTTTGCAGAATTTTGTCGAGACATTTCAAATTTTATTAAAATCGAATGAAAACTTTAGGAGATATTAATAAAAATATTTATTAAGAAATTTGATTTTTTTTTAAATCGGTGCTTTTTTGTTATAGGAGCTTCCGATGGATGTTAAATCGTCAAGCGACCGAGATACTTATTTTATTACAGAAATTAATCTGCAGACGATATAATTCATTTCACAGAATTAAAAATCATCAAGATCTGAATATTTATATAACTAGCTGATACATATATATCTGAATATTTATATAACTAGTTAAGATATTTGTATGAACAGTGTCATAAAATATATACTTAACTAGCTGTTTAACCCGTTCTACGCACGGGATATCATGAATTTAATTCTAAAACGTGCGTACGAACGCACCTCGTTTGTAACGTTTGACGTACAATTTCCAACTTGTTAATTGATATTTTAAGTCTGAAATAAATACTCTCTTTGCGAGCGCCAATGTAACGAGAGTAAAACCTGCTAAGTTGGAAACACTGGGGACCAAAAAAACGCCCATTGTAAACAGGTTTTTATCTTAGCAGGTATAGTTACATGCTATTCCTTTTGCCGACACTGTGAAATATTTCCGGTTAAGGCAGCATTCCCTTATACACAATTTTCGTTTTCGCAGATTTTACTGTATTTGTAGCAATTCTATTAGCTCTCTGCAATTAGCTTCAGTACACATTTTCTACTTTTGAAGAAGTAAATTTATTTCATAAAAAGGAATTCTCATGGTAATAAAATACTTATGATACAGTAAAACATGTGAAAACAGAATCGCTAGGAACTGAAAAAAATCCATTTTTGGCAGGTTTTTGTCTTAGCAGGTACAATTGTATGCAATTTCTTTTGCCGGGATTATAAAAAAATTTCCGTTTAAGACAGGATTTCGTTAGAAACAGGTGTCCCTTCACAAATTACTCTATAAATATTACTGAAAATGTTTTGAAAATTAAGGATATCTTATTGCTCGCTTTGAAATGTTTGGAAAAAGACTATTACCTCTCTACAAGAGTTCGCAGCATTATCGAATGGTAATAAAAAACAATAAAACTTGCTAAGACGAAATAGCAGGCTAAAAATAAGTTCCATTTTAAAAAGGTTTCCGTTTTAATACGTATAGTTGTTTAATATTCCTTCCGATATGTGAAAGCTGAACATGTCTTTAATGGAATTCTCTCTTAAACGGAAATATTTCCCGGTCACGACGAAAGGAATACCATAACGATCTACCTGCTAAAGCGGAAACCTGTCAAAAATGGGTTTTTTCCGGTTTCCAAAAATTTTGTTTTCACAGATTAACTGTACTTCTATTTGTAAACTAGCTGATCCACCCGGCGGTGCCCGGCCCCGTCAAAATATAATACGAAACACGAAATGGCTCTAAAAATCGGTGAATGAAACCGTTCCTCTGGTAAAAAGGTCTTTCGTCTTTCAGAAATTAAATATAAAGACTGACCCCGAAGCGGAAGTAAATTGAATACCATCTCTTCAAATGTCTGGATCGTTTGATTCAAAGCAGGTAAGTTTTTGGTCAAAATTTAAAAAAGTTACCGTCCGATTTTCACAAAATTTGCATTTTCTAAATAGGAAAAATAAACTGCGTACATTCTGTGGAATCCATATTGCCAGTAGTTTTCTTAATTCTCGAGGATGAGTGAAAATGAGATTATTTCGTTGCCTGGGATTATCAAATCAGTAACTTTTTTTTGCTGTTTCGAAATAACTAGATATTTCGGCGGACGCGGGGGGAAATATTTTAGCTCCACCGCCAGGGGGTGTATTCAGTTCAAAGCAAATTTCCGAAACGAGTCTCCGCTGCCTACGGCACCGCATAAAAGGTGTGCTGCAAAATCTTTTAGTTTCAGTTCCTACCACCAGGGGTCGCATTCTATTCTAAACAAATATCTTTCCGAATGAAACTCTGACACGCATTCCCGCTCTCTACGGCACTATATAGGAGGAGTGCAGCGCAAGCGCTTCCATATATTTTAGTTTCAATTTCCACTGCCAGAGGGGGCGCGATGAAGTACAATAAAGCGAACAGATACACACACTCACACACAAACTTCTTTCTTTATTATTATGAATCATTAAAACTATACATTAGGGTATTACATAATGCATGTGTTTAATAAATTAAAACATTAGGTTCTTCAACTTATGCATCGCTTAGAGACCTGCACGAACCGAAATTTCCAGTCTCGGGCCTGGCTTAACCTATAGGGAAAAATTGTCCCAGCCCGGTATAGAAATTAAAAGTTCGGCCCGTACGAAAACTTAATTGGCCTGGCCCGATTGCATTTCTAAGAAACATGCAAACATTTCAGAAGCGACATTATTCTACAGTTAAAAGTATTCAAAAGCAGACTTACTTATGCATAGATTTAACTTAGAGAGTATTTTCGAAATGCATGGAGTACAAAATATCAACCATATTAATGACCACTTACACAATTACACGCATAAACACTG
Organism: Maratus michaelseni; assembly: GCA_963931845.1. NCBI lineage: Eukaryota > Metazoa > Arthropoda > Arachnida > Araneae > Salticidae > Maratus > Maratus michaelseni. The sequence goes on along the minus strand of OZ007597.1, from coordinate 197,503,264 downwards.
ATTAAAGAAAAATGATTAGACAATTACATTCAAATGAAGATTCGATAAGAAAATTCAACGTAGTTTAGAATAAAAGAAAAATATTGGTAAAATAAAATAATAATTTTAAAGCTTTACAAAAGGGAAAAGGTAGATTATAAGAATTATACCTCTAAAGTATTATATTAGATTAAATTTCTAAAGATTTCGCTAACAAATCTACAGCATCACCATATGTTTTTCAAAAACAAATAAATAAAATACCAGACCAACATGGGATCGGGGAAGTAGAGTTCTGCATGGGCCTGACTATGGCCTGAGACCCGATCCGCCGCCTGTTTTTTTTCATTGGATTCGAGCCGGGTCAAGCCTAAACTTCACTATTCCCGACCCGTGTAAGACACCAGTTAGAAGCTATACAGTAAAAATAGAAGCTGAACATTTTTTATATTCTATATTACATTAACGAAACTATTAAATAAAAGTACTCAGCTATATTTAAATTTAATTTGGTTTCATAAATTACAAGGACAATTTTTTATTTACTTTATCTTTGTAGAGTTTTAAGATTAAAATATATTAAAATAATTTGTTTTGCAATTTTAAACTACTATATGCGCCTGCTTGGGCAGGATAGGTTCAATGCTCCTCCTTCAATTTTGAAACTTAATTAAATTTAAAAGAGAAATCATCAAGAGAAAAAAACACTAAGAATTTTTCGGCAGAGAGCTCTGCGACATGTACCCCCTGTGGAAGATCATTTTTAATTATTGTTTTATTCTTACGTTTATGTGTTTCTAATTTATCTTAGACAGGGATTTCAGGGAGCCAAGCCCCCTGAGGAGGAAAAGCCTTTTTAATTGTTCTGCATCGATTTTTATGCCGATTTGCTTAAAAATTGTCTTGCATGACCAGTTCTGGAAAAAAATGTATTTTAGATTCTTTTTTTTATCACGTTTGTTCATATTAAAAAAAATACTGCCTAGGAGGCAAACCTTCTTAATTGTTCTGCATCGATTCTTACGCCAATATGTTTAAAAATCGTTTTGCATGTCGAGTTCTGGAATTTTTTTTAAACTTTAGATTCTATTTTTACCCACATTTGATCATACATATTTTTAAAAAACTCCCCAGGTTGCGAAGTACAGTTACACCCGTTCCAAAGTATTGCCTCTCCTTAGATACCTTTCTACCTGTGCCCATGTAAACTAAATTGATTTTTTAATGAATCTCTATTTGTATGTAAAAGTCCGAGTTATCATTACTATCAATAATCCATATTCCATGGCATGCAACATTGTAGAATAATGGCGATTTAAAAGTAAATGCATTTTTTGCAAAAATTGTTGAATAGGAATTGGCAATTGTTCAATAGAATTGGCCTCATTTTACAGATTTTCGCTCAGGCCAGGCCTCATTTTACTGATCTGTGCCCGGGTAAGGCCAGTCCAATGATTTCGATACATGCTAGATCGGGGTCGGACCTGAAATTGCGTCGCAGACCTCTGAGAAAAAGAAGTCTAGGCCCGTCTCAGCTCTGAAAAAAGAAGTCTGGCCCAGCCGGGCCCGAATCTGCAGAAAAAGTGAGTTCCAGGTCCGACTGGTAAAGAGTAATGGTCAGGCTCGGCCCGTTAAAGTGAAGAGCAGACCCAGCTTGGCATTGGCTCAAGTTTTGTAAATGAAAATTGGCCCGTGCTCGGGCTTCGGTCCCGTGAAGACCTCCAGCATCGCTTTCAGTTACGTTCTTTTGTCCTTTCAATCTTAAATAAGTCATTCAACTGAAAATGCACAAACATTCACTACATTTGTAAATTTCTAATTAATAATTATGAATTAATAATTATAAAGTACATTTCAAAATGCATTGCCAAAATACTTTAGTTTTATCAATTTGAAACACAAAATATAAATGTATTTTGAAACGTTTTTCAAATACATGTATTTTCGATACTGCCCAACTCTGTTTCTAGATCATAATTGTAAATTAAAATCGGCTAGAATACAAACATTATTACTTCCTTAAACAATCATTTCGTTGATAGTTTTAGATTAATTTAAAAGCCAAATGTTAAACGTTATGAATCTCTTTGTATATTTTAAACAACTGATGTTCAGATCAGTTGTTTAATTATTATTACATAAATAACTACATAGTTAATAATGAATAAACATATGTTATTATTGGTTATGAAAACAGTACAAAGTAATTGGTTTAACAATTTTTTTATTTTTAACAAGTATATGTGCGTAACACATATGCATAATCATAAATGTATTTTATGATTTATGTGGAATGTATTTGTGATTAACTAAATAAATATTTTTGTGTGTTTGGATAGATTAAAATTTCCCTCAGAGATGTTTTTGTTTAATAAAATGTTTATGGCCATTACTGATTTAGTATATTTTGGTTTGTTTTTCTACTACAATTAATTTTTAATTGACATTGGGAAATATGACTGCAATAATACTTACGATGTGTTAATACAGTAAGGCAATACATTTTTAAAAAATAATATTTATAAATATTAATAAAGAAAAGCTTTAATGGAAAATTCCTTAAAGAAGACACCACTGGCATGTTAGTAAGATGTGAAAAATGACGTTAGTGCGATAAAACCAAAACCAACTACTGTCAATAAAAATCTTCCGTTTTTTACACTTAAATCTGGTAACCGTGCTATGAAATAATTGATTGCATTAGCATTACATTTCTAACGTATTTTTAAAATGTAATACACAGCAAAACACTGGAAGATCTTTCTTGTCTATCAAACGACCATACTTTGTAATAACTTTTTTATAACAATTCAGCAAACCATTTTCCGCAGAAACTAAGTATCCCATTCATTAAAATACTTATCGTACCAGAATTGTAAATGTATGTATTTATTAATTTCCTGAAACGAATTGAAGGACTAGACAAATCAAACAGGCGTGTGTTTTCGTTTTGTGAATTGTTAATTTGCGGTTTAAATACAACAGTTTGAAAAATAGAGAAATGTACTTTGAATATTTTGAAAATACAAAATACTTGGAAAAATCATTTCAACTATACATTATCAAAATACTTTAGTTTAATCAGTTTAAAATACAAAATAAAAATGTATTTTGAAAACTTATTTCAAATACATGTATTTTCGATACTTCCCAACTCTGTTTGTAGAACATACACTTGTTTAACCCCTTGGGGACGAGCGACACGTATACGTGACGCATAAGATGCTCAGAATCCTCGATTATTCCCACCAATTATTTTTTATTGTAAGATTTGCCTTATCAAATCTTAGCATTTCTGAGATTCAATTAGGCGAAAATTTCTGTTTTGAAAAACCGGTGGCAAAAGATTAAAAATTCTGTAAAGGACGCTCGTCGCGAAGGGGTTAAAGCCCTTAAATTTGTTATTGCGTGAATTTCCGTTATTGATAATTATATTGATATTTTAACGGGGGTTGTGAATTTAGATACATATATTTGTTAACTTAAATTACCAGTCCCCTAAAGTATCAGTTTCAGAAAAAAGGGCTCTTTCGGTCATTTATGGCGTCATTTTATTTGTGCAAAATCAATGAATGTGTATCTGTAATTTTATTTTATTATTTTAATTTAACTTCAGGTCTCAAGAGGTTAAAACCATTTTCATGAGCAAACGATTTCTGCTGGTGTGCAGCCAGAGGCCGTGCAGCCGCGTATTGTGGTGTTGCTTCTAGTTTGGCTGGAGTGTCAGCTTCTTGGAATCAAGTGAATCATAACATTAGGGTCCTCAGCTAAACGATGACACGTTTACAGAGTTCAGAGAGCCTAGATCCGGGAAGGCAATGTCAAAGCTTATACCTAAAATACAAATGGAGTTTTTTAGTGTGTATTTGAAGGTGATCTTTTAAAGTTGTTCTTGTAGAAAATGATTTTGGACAAACACTTCACAACAATGGTTCCGCATCTCTGTGTAGATAAAGATGATTTTTTAAACTTGTTCTATGTGAAAATGCTTTCTGACATACTTCACATACATATGGTTTCTCTCTAGTATGTACTCGAAGATGTTGATTTAAAGTTCCTTTTTTAGAAAATGATTTTTGACACACATCACATACAAATGGTTTTTCTCCAGTGTGACTTCGCATGTGTTCTGTTAAACTTGTTCTATTAGAAAATGGTTTTTGGCATACATCACATAAAAGAATTTTTTCTACTGAATGGGTGCGAAGATGACTTTTTTGTTGTTTTTGTCCAAACGACTGCTCATCTACACTGGATACAAATGGTTTCTCATGTGCGTGGACACAAAGATAATGACTTTTTAAATTTGTTTTACGTGCAAATGATTGTTGACACACATCGCATATAAATGGCTTTTCTCCAGTATGGGTGCGAAGATGATTTTGTAAATATATTCTCTGTTTAAATGATTTTTGACAGACACTGCACACAAATGGTCTCGCAGCTGTATGGACAAAAGCACAATGTTGTTTTAAATTGGCTCTGCGTGTAAATGTCTGTTGACATAGATCGCATACAAATGGTTTCTTCGCAGCGTGGGTGCGAAGATGAGTTTTTAATATTCCTCTATGTGTAAATGTCTGTTGACATACATCGCATACAAATGGTTTCTGCTCTTTGTGGACAGAATGACAATGATTTTTTAGGCTTGTTCTACGTGAAAATGATCGCTGACATACATCACACACAAATGGTTTCTCATGTGAGTGGACACAAAGATAATGATTTTTTAAATTTGTTTTACGTGCAAATGATTGTTAACACACATCGCATATAAATGGCTTTTCTCCAGTATGGATGCGAAGATGATATTGTAAATGTATTTTTTGTTTAAATGATTTTAGACATACACTGCACTCAAATGGTCTCACAGCTGTGTGGACAAAAGCATGGTGTTTTAAATTTGCTCTACGTGTAAATGTCTGTTGACATACACCGCATACAAATGGTTTCTCCCCAGTGTGAGTTCGAAGATGATTTTCTAAACTTTCTCTACGAGTAAATGTCTGTTGACATACATAACATACAAACTCTTTGTGGTCCTTAAGGGACATTTTTACGCTTTTTTCTTACTAAATATTTTCTCGTGAGTGTAGAAGAGAGGTGTTTATTCAAGTTTAGATAATTTACACACATATGGTTCATCTGCACTTTGAACAGTAGTGTGTGACTTAAAGATTGCTTTCTGATATGCTATACTGTTACAATAACACAGACATGTTTTTTTCCACCTGCGTTCTGGGATATACTGTTGCAAATGCACTTTTTGAAAAAAGAATTTAAATATACATCATTTAATTATATTTTTATGTGAGTATGGACAAGATAATGACATTTTAAAACGCTTTTCTACGTAAAGATTGACTATAATGGCTTCTTTCCAGCGTGGTACCGAAAATGAACTTTAAAATCTTCCTGCATTGCAAATGATTTTTCATATACACTGCATGCAATTGGTTTCTACTCTGTGTGGGTACGAAAATGTATTATTATTATTTTTTCTGTATGGAAATGACAGTTGATCGCAAGTGTGTATGCTAAGATTATTCTTAAAACTGTTTATGTATGTAAATGCTTTCTGACACACATCATATACGAATGTTTTTTCTCCAATGCTGATGTGAAGATGATCTACTAAATATCGTTTCTGTCTAAATGTTTTTTGACATATTACATTATACTGAAATGATCTCTCTCCAAAGTGGACACAAAGATGGTGATTTTTTTAACTTCTATGTGCAAATAGTGTTTGAGATACATTGCACAGAAACAGATTTTCTCTAGTTTGGTCATCAATATGCTTTAAATTGTTTTATTTGCAATTGACTGTTGACATACTTCAATATGGATGTGGTCTTATAAATGTTGTTTCTTTTCAAATAATTTTGACGTACACTGAGCATGTATGATTTTTTTTCAATTGTCAATGAGAAAGTGGTAATTAGTATCTAGGGGCTTTTCGTGAATATTTATTTACCTTGCCTATAAAAGTAGAAAACTAATACCTCAAAGATGCGCAAGTCATTTTCTTTCTTCTTTGGCATCAGAATTGATAAGAGAGAAAATACACAGAATATCATCTATAAAACATGACAACTGTAAGTCTTTTCCTTTAAAAAATCTATGAAAGAAAACAAAAAAAAAATTAAAGCATGAAATGAACAATCAAAACAATTACAGTCAAACCCCGATTTAGTGCCATCTCGAAATAGCGCCAATTCCGTTTAACCGCCAATTGCGTCTATGAACAAATCTGCCAAATAGGAATTTCAATGTAATGTATCCGTTAAAGCGCCAACTCGATATACCGCCAAAAAAAAATGTCTAGAAATTACTGTATTTTCTTTGCATATCTTTCTTTTTAAAATTTTTTGTTAGAATTTCAAAGGGCACTTCCTTTTCATGTATCTAGATGTTTTCAAGCTCAATTCAAACTTTATTGAATAGCAAAAAATTGGTACTGTTCTCAACACCTGCTACCCATTCTACCTGCCATTGGGAGAAGAAAAATAACGCCCGCTGAGGTGCCGAGCAAGTGAAAGTTCTGATTCAGACTGGCGAGTCACGTGATCCGATGCGCTTCTGGAGTGGGGAGAAAACAAAGCGTGACACGCCATTGGCTGAAAGGGTCTCTCCTCTCTCAGGTGAGAACAATGTAAAAAAGAACTTCTCCCTGTACTTTATGTCGATTTCTAGAAAGAAAACGGTGTGCAATGCAAAATCTCTCGTTCAAAATTTTGGTCAGACGTTGATTGAAACATCGAAGAATTCACCAGCTAAATCTGTAAAATATCATCCTGTCTCTTTATTTTAACTCATTATGGCGAAAAGAGCAGTTTTATCAATTTCGGAAAAGCGGAAAATTTGTGAATATAAAGAAAGAAATGTGAATGTATCGCAGCAACACATCTCCAATCATTTTTCTACACTCTGGAAAATGCCTGTTAGCAGGCGCTGCATCGGAGACATTTTGATGAATACAGAAAAATGGATTAACACCAACGAACTGCAATCATCTGTAAAAAGACTGAAAACAGCGAAACATGAAGACTTAGAGGATGCCCTTTGCACATGGATACAACAAATGAGTGCTAAATATGCTACCATCAACGGAGATGTCATCAGAGAGCAGGCAAAAGTCCTTGGCCAGCAGATGAATATTACAGATTTCGAATACAGTAGTGGCTGGTTGAACAGATTTAAAAAGCGACGAGGATTCTCTCAGTACACACGAAGTGGTGAAACTGCAGGTGTTGATGAAGATATTGTGTCAAATGGTCGCAAAAAAACCGCGCTGATTTTAGAATATAAACCAGAGGACGTTTACAATATGGATGAAAGTGGCTTTTTTTCCGCTTGCAACCAGATAGAACAATTTCGAGTGGGCCTGCTAAAGGATGCAAAAAAAAAAAAAGATCGTGTGTCTCTTGTGTTCTGTACGAATAGTGATGGATCTGATAAAAGAACTATGACAGTGATTGGAAAATCAGCTAAGCCATGATGTTTTAAAATTTTTAATCCTGCTCTTTATGTAGATTATGAGAATAATAACAAAGCGTGGATGACTTCAGCATTATTTCAAAAATGGTTAGCGAATTTCAACATAGAAATGAAAAGAAGCAAATGCCATATTTTATTGATTTTGGATAATGCCCCTTGTCACAAAGCATATCCAATGAGCAATATCCGCATTGAATTTTTACCTCCTGACTGCACTGGATTTTTGCAACCTTTGGATGCGGGTATAATAAAATCATTCAAAGCTCATTATCGAAAGTATCACGTCCGCCATATCATTGAAAAATCAGTAAAGATGATTTTTCTCCAATCCTTTTACATGATGCTATTCGCATAATAAAAAAAGCATGGGATGAAATTTCATCAGAAACTATTGTTAACTGCTGGAAACATACTGGATTGATTAAACCTGAAGGATCAACTAAAAAACAAAATAGTACAGCACTTCAGGAACTACAAGACGAAATACACAAATTAACAGATATTGAGCATCCTCTATCGGCAATTGAGTACATTAATATAGACAAAAGTGTTTCAACAGTTGAAGATTTCACAATCGAAGAAATTGTTGCCAATCAAAATGAAAATGAAAATTCATCTGACAGCAAATCTGAAGAAGCTGAAACGCCGCATATTACATCTGATGAAGTTAAAAATTGCATTGGGAAAATAAGAATTTTCTTAGAAAAACATGCAACTGATAAAAAAAATGATGAACAATCTTTTAGTTGTAGAAAAAGATATTGAAAAAATCAATATTGAAAGGAAAACTCAAACTAGCATTTTAAAATATTTTCCTGTAAAAGATAATTAAAGTAAAATAAAATGCAGTGTGAGATTTAATGTATGTGTGTGTCTGTTATGTGCATAATTATCTACTTTATCTAAAATTGATTATATAAAGAGGTAAGTGCATGTTAATTTCATACATTAATTGGATAATTTTGAATGATGTAGCATTAATTAAATTTTGTATATTAATTACATTATATTAATTTATACTATTATAATATACTATATACTGTTGGATAATTTAATAAAAAAGCATTATGATATTTATTTTTATAATAATAATAATAATATTAGTATAATAGAATGAAAATTAATTTTTATTGTATTCTAATTCGATATACCGCCAAACTCGTTATAGCGCCAGAAATTTCTCGAACGGATAATGGCGGTATAACGAGGTTTGACTGTATATACACAGATTTAAAAATTTTCAAAGGAAAAATTTTCGAAAGCAGAAGATTCTCTTAATAATTTATTTTACTGGCATATCGAGAAATCGAGATTTTCTTGTTTACACTCTTTTATTTAACTTAACCTGTTTTTTGTATATTAAGATGAAAGTTTGTAATCGATTTTTAATGCACTTCCTGATATGCAGGAATTATAAAAATTACATTCACAGGTGTGTTTTTGATGACAATACAATGTTTTAATATTTTTACAAATTAAATATAATATAACACATTAATTTTAAGGCGTTTTTATGTTAAGCTGCCACAGGTGACAAATTGTGAAATCTGTAACTCGTACAATTGCATAAGAGTTGAAACAACATAGCATTTAATAATGCGCCAAATCACGCTCACCAAAATGCACCAAATGTCTCTAAAACTGCAACAATGAAACAGTTTATAGTCTAAGAAGTAAAAAATAAATCTATCTATCTATATAAAAATAGGCATTCGTCTATTTTTATATACAGCAATGTGAAAGTCCGTATTCACTTCACAGCCAAAACTACCCAGTGCAGACCACTGGTGTTTGTGAGTGGTAGTAGCCTCCAGTCTCTCAACGTGCACTATGGTGGTTGCATGTTCATAGCTCACCCCCATAGCTATGATATGGTGGTTGAAAGTGGTTAATCTACAGCAATTTCAATATAAAAATAGACGTGTGCATCCTTATATTTCACTTTGCAGCCACAACTACCAAGTGCAAACCACTGGTGTTTGTGTGTTGTAGTAGCCTCAAGTCTCCCATCATGCACTATGGTGGTTACATGTCGGTAGATGGGGGGGGGGGTGGAAGATATCGTGGTTGAATGTGGTCGACCTAGGGAATTTTCATATTTCGACCAAAGTGTTTTAAAAATATTTAGAATGTTCTTGAATGTACTAAAATGTTCTTTATATGTCATACATACATATATATATTTTTACATACATATATTTTTTTTTAGATACATATAAATATACAGATACATATTTTTTATTAAGTTTACTTATGGGCCGGAAGGATCAAGAACGTTCTGGAATGTTTTAGGACCATTCTGTGGGGATGTGGGAGATATGGTGGTTGAAAGTGTTCGACCTAAAGCATTTTCATATTTCGACAATATGTTCTAAAAAATGTCTGGAATCTTCTAGAATGCACTAAAATGTTTTTTATATCTTATGCATACATATATATATGTATATATATTTACATATATATATATTATAAGGTTTAGATATGGACCGCATGGATCGAGAATGTTCTGAAATGTTCGAGGACCCTTCTGGGCATGTGGGAGATATAGTGTTTGAAAGTGGTCGACCTAGGGCATTTTCATATTTCGACAAAAATAAAAGAAGAAACAAAAAAAAAGAAATATCTTTTAATATACGTCTTCTATATTAAATATAGAAAAAAACTTCTCAGATGTACAAAAAAAAAAAAAAAAAACCAGCGAAGTGGGTTGTCCTCAGCTTGTTATAAATAAAATGAATGCTTTTATTAAATAATAGTTTAATATTAATTAATTTATGATTGTATGTTTAGAAATCAATTTAGAAATTCTAAAATGAAAGTTTCAATAAAATTTAATTTTTTTCTTTTCCTAGTGCAATATGTTAAAAAAAAGATAAAAAATTACATATTTAATAAATAAATTCCCTTGTTTGCACTTTCTAACAAGCGTAAAAAATGCAGTGAATTTTTCACAATCAAGTTCGGTGTCCACGACACATTAATGTATTGTAACGGAAATTTTTGGTAAAAAAAATGAATTGCAGTTAAAAAATAAGCCATGATTTTAAAGATGATCATTCAATGCTCATAAAAGTATCTTTTAAAAATCTATTTTTACTTTTATACTTATTTATAATTATTTTAAATGTAAACAACCAAATATGCTAAGAGTTTTTGTAAATTATGAGAAATACAAATAATCTACAAAATATATGATTAAAATTTTCAAAAATATTGTTGCTATGGATATGATAATGTTTTGCTAATTAAAAAGACCGACATTTCTTGGATGAAAGAAAAGAAAGACATTTAAAATTTTGGTACTTTTTGGGTTGCAGCGGTCTCGAGGATGTGTTAGGAGTTTATATGCATATTATTTTATAGAAATATAGCATATATATGCCTTGCGATGATTTTGGTGAAATTATAACTGCAATCTTCGCATAATAATAATTGTGGGGGGCTCTGTAACTCAAAACTACAAAATTTCCTGCTATTTCCAGTATTTTTTAAATTCAGAATTTCCCTGATTTTTTTAAAATTCTCTGTTCTTTATATTCTCCAGTTGGTGTGAGAACCCTGTGATAATAATGGACACTAATGTAACAAAAAATCAGTAACTTGAGTTTTAAAATAAAGTTATGGTTTATATCTAACAGAAAATATTACATTTAACTGATTCTTCATTATCTAAGAATGAAATTCGGAAATGGTCATAAAATTAAGAAGAAAAAACTGATCATTAATATTCGATCCTAAAGTTTATCAGATTAAGTATCATTGATCAATCACAAAGGAGAAGAGTTGTAATCTTGTTTTGAAATTTTCTTATTGAGCAGTGATAACTCATTTGGGGATAAAATAAAGCAAACAAGAATGTAGTAGATGTACAAAAATGTACAGATAAATTTTCTGCATGCTATGTATATAGACATTTTTGTGAATGTCGCATGTTTCATTTTCATTAAAAATCTAGGTGAATCTTTAAAAAATTAGGTACTTTTCAGTTAGTCGGCTGCCAGTGATATATATACATGTACATATAAAGTTACTCAAAATATCAAATATTTGAATTTTATGAAAGTAGATATATATATATACATATATTCAACCCTTGGCACAAAGTTTCTGATCATTACACCAACACTACCATTTTTTGTAAGAAAGGATTATTTATTCTCACTGTATAAAAATTAAACGATTATTAGCGATAATACATAATGAACAACAATATGCAATAAAGAAAAATCATTATACATCAATTTATAAACAGAAAAATAGTGATTGAAATTTAAACACCAAAGAAAAAATTATCCAATCACGCTTTGATTTGAAAAAAAAAATAACCGATCACTGTAATCAACATTTAGTAAATTCACCTTTAGCTCGGATGACAGCCGAAATTCTTCGTGGAATACACTCAATAACACCAGCATTCCCTTATCGCTTTACGTAGTTCTACGGCATTTGTGATCCTTTGAAAATCGATTTTTCTTTTTAATATATTCCACAGGTTTTTGATGGGATTAAGATCCGGACTACTGGACGGCCAAGTCATGGTTTTAATTGGATTATTAGCTACATTTTGTAGAAATTTCTTCACTGATTTGGTGTGATGGGGAGCTGCATTGCCATCTTGAAATAAGAAGTCATTTTGATCCCCGAACCATTGATCAATGCTGTGAATCAAAAAATTCTCTAAAATAATGTAAACTTCAGAGTTTACTGTACGATACTTCGACGAAATTTGCCATTTTTTCGAGATCTTTCGATGAAATTTACCGTTTTTTCAAGATCTTTCGACGAAATTTACCGTTTTTGGCGATCCTTTGACGAAATTTGTCATTTTTTCGTGATCTTTCGGCAAAATTTTCTGTTTTTTATTTGTGATCTGACAACGAAATTTGCCGTTTCTTCGACGAAATCGACCGTTTTTCAATGATCCTTCGACGAAAATAGTAGTTTGACGAAGTTGGCGTTTTCGTCATGGCCCTTCGGCAAAATTCACATTCCTCCGCAATCCTTCAACAAAACTCATGTTTTTTGACAGCCTTTTGATGAAATTCACGTTTTTTAACAGCCTTTTGACTGAATTTACGTTTTTTTTCGTGATTTGTCAACGAAATTAGCCATTTTCTGTGATCTTTTAATGAATTTCGCGTTTTTACCGCGACTCTTCGACGAAATTTGCCGTTTTTTCACGATCCTTCGACAAAGTTTGCCTTTTTTTAAGCGCAAGCCGCGCCCGCACCATCACTGTGTCTTTTTAGTCTGCAGGTGCACGGCCAAACTCGATTCTTCCCCCCCCCCCCTCATACGGCCTTCACAATCACCCCTTAGTTTCGGAATCGTTAAAAGGCTGCTTCGCCGGTAGATGGCGCGATATACTTACCATAAATAATGCTTAGTAAATGTTACTTCTATACATAAAAATACAAGAATCTTTGCAATATATTCATTATAAAAGGTATATATAACATATGTATCTTTTGTTTCGGCATTTTCTTTACTACAAACAGGAAAAACTAAAAGATTTAGAGATAAAATAAATAAATACAATGCTTTCAGCAATTAAAAATAGTTTAAATAACACGCTACTATAAAATGCAAAACAAACATTATAAGTAAATTTCTATATTTATATACATTTAAATTCTTGATTACTTGAAACATTGATAATTCTGAGCGTAAAATGCACAATAAAAAATTTAAAAAATAATTACTAGTTTCATAATAGTAGTAAGAAAATTAAGCAAGTTTGCCAATATCCGGCAATGAACTCATATCGATTTTTTTTTCTCAAAACATGGATTATTTTTACACGATTCTTAATTATTTAAAATATGTATATATATATATGTATATTCAAAACAATTTTCAATAAATTTAATCATTATAGGTACTGATCTGAAATATATAAGCATTATATGTAACATATCTATCTTTTACTTCGGCGTTTTCTTTACTACAAACAGGAAAAACTAAAAGGAAAAAACTAAACAAAACAAACAGGACAAACAGGAAAAACTAAAAGATTTAGAGATAAAATAACTAAATACAATGCTTTAGGCAATTAAAAATAGTTTAAATAACATCCTACTACAAAATATAAAACAAACATTATAAGTAAATTTCAATTCATTAAAATTCTGGATTACTTGAAACATTGATAATTCTGAGCGTAAAATACACAGCAAAAAAATAAAAAAAATATTTACTAGTTTCACAATAGTAAGAAAATTAAGCAACATCGCCAATATCCGGCAATGAACTCATATCGAAATTTTTTTTTCTCAAAACATGGATTATTTTTACACGATTCTGAATTATTTAAAATATATGTATATATGTGTACATTCAAAACAATTTTTAATAAATTTAACCATTATAGGTACTGATCTGAAATATATAAGCATATAGAAATATAATAGAATTACATATAAAATTAAATATTATATTCTAGTTCTGGAAAGTCATGGTATAAAAGTATGTATATAAAAATAAAAATATACTTTCATGTTTCATAATATCAACAGAATAAGAAAACATAGTTCGCCAATATCCGGCAATCAACTCACATCGCCTTTTTTTTCTCAAAACATGGATTATTTAACAAATTCATAATAATTTTTACAGGTTTTATTATTTTAGAGAATGAACAAGTTTTTTTTTTGCTGTAGCATTATGTACTCCATTTATGAGAGAATAGTTTTTGTGGAAATTTTAGAATAGTGTGTGGTTACAGAAATTACAGAATATTTTTTCAGATTTTTAAAATATTAATTCATAAATCCACCCTACTTGTATATATATATATGTATCTATAGGTATATGCAGTTTCTATTTCTTGATTAGACTTTAAACATTGATAATTTTTACAGTGAAATATACATTAAATATTATAAAATTAAAATTAAGTAAACTTAAAAATTTTTCTTGATAAAGAGTTCTTACATGCAGATAAATTGGTTTCATTTGTAAAATACCTTGCCATATTTTTTTAAATGATGGGCAAGAATTTTGCACATATTAATGAGCATATATTTATTTTATGCTCGTTTAAGTCACATTCCACTAAAGGATTTTTTATTAGTCTTGGATATATCAATTCATAAATAGTTTTGACGAACGAAACGCAAAGATAAGGAAATTCTCCATTAGTAATGGTAAGTAATAGCGCCCCCTACGTTCTTCCGGGGAGAAACTCTTATTCCTCTTGAACAAAGGGAAAATGACTTTTTGTTACGGCTGTATAAAGGGAAGGAGAAAATCGAGTTAGGCCGTGGCAGGTGCCATAAAACGTCTGTGACGCCTGGCGAAATTTGCTTCGCGTACGTTCTTGCCACGGGGTCTTGATCGGATATTTTTTTCTCACGAGGAAACTTTTTCGCCTGCAGTATATTATAAATTATATGATTGTTATATTGAATTCACTTTTCGTTTATATTTTAATATGTGTTCTTTTGTTTGGCACATTGTAAAATGCCCACATGCTCATAAATCGCAAAATATATGCTTCGAAATGCAAAAATCATAAACTTGATAACACTGATCGGATTGTAATATCATTACAATCCCCCACAAATGATTTTTCCTGATTGAATTCTTTTGTATATTACTGTAAACAAACTATAGGGTCAGGTGGGGTAAAATAGGTCAAAAAAGCACATTTTACAATTGCACCTTTATAGGGGAAAAAATATAAATTCCACCACTGAAAAAACAGCTCAGAATATGCAAATGGACACTTCTTATTACATTTTAAGATAAATATTTCTGAATTAATAAATTTTTGGAACTAATAAACAAGATTTAAAATGTGTTGTTTATGACTTGTTTTACCACATAGGGTGAGGTAAAATAAGTCAGTAGTGGGGTAAAATAAGTCATGCTAAAAACAGGTTCGATTGCAAAATTTATTGAATACTATTTATGTAAATATGTATATAAATGTGAAAAGAATGAGGATGAACAATTATAAAAAAATACTGTCCCCTGTGATTCATTTCAGGTTCTGGAAGGACCTTAACTATTTGTGATACATCAACTTCAGATATATCATTTATTTCTGGGAATACAAAGTGAGAACTTCCACTTTGCTTGGCAAATTTTACAATGTAGGCATCATTAATTTGTGAAAGTATGTTGCAATGAAATATTTTCTTTTTTTTCCCCAAAAAAACTCTACTTGCACCCATTTCCAAACTTTTAAAGAATGCTCATTATCAATCTGCTCTGAATCAGAGCACATTGTATTTTCTTCTGAAGAAAAGTTGGCATTTTTCTTCTGTTTCTTTACAGAGATCTTAATTGTGTTATTTTCTCTGTGGACTTTTTCAGCATGAAGTCTGTCTAGTGTTGTTGCAGTTGTGAGAATTTCACCTGTTTTTCTTTGCAGTTTTTAATTAAATTTTATTAAAATTTCAGGCTTTCACTTTTCCAATTATTTCTCCCAACGCTTTTCAAAATTCCTTACCCAATCAGGTCATGGAGTATTGTTTAGAAAAGGACTTGGCTTACTTGAATATTCTAAATAGCTATTGACCATTCTAACAAGGTCACTTCGATCAAGAGGAAAACCACATGAAGCTGTGAACTTCATGGCTCGAACAAGACATTGTTCTTCTAGTGAGGTCAAATATGTATTTCATCCTGAAACTTCATGTATTGGTGGGTCTACAACATATCTTTTAAGTATGTCAAATGGTATGTTTTATAACTTGGCTGCACTACGTAAACACCATGAAAAAATAAAAATGGAACAATTATTTTAAATTATGCCTGAAAGCAGCATTTTTAATTTTTCTTCAGTCTATTTTAAAATCAAAATAAACATATTTATCACTATAAAAGTGATTTAAAAAGAAAAATTGCAATTACGTATATACATTGTGTATGCTAAGCCTAACCTGCAGCAAAACATGACCTATTTTACCCCACCCAGCTTTTTTTGTCCTAAACTATTTGTTTTTGCAATTATATTTGTAAAAATGTAGAAAATTAATCTTGATAAAGTACTTTATCTAATAGAATTATAAAAACATGTGAACTTATCTCTAAATTTTCTGAAATCAAAAGTTTTTATGACCAACTTATGCAGGCTTCAAGCACCAAAACATCAAATTGTTATAAACTATAAATGCAGAGTAAAAGTTGAAGCTAATTTTATATGTAAAATAATGACAAGTATCAGTATTACTATATAAAAATGGCAACACAAAAATAAAAACTCATTTGTTTATTTTTTTTAATCTTTTCAAAACTGACCTATTTTACCCCACCTGACCGTAAACACTACACACTTCATTTTCATTGCTACCACTGTTTAGAAATACTACTAATATTTACCTTTTTAAGTGTGTCATGAAATAAAAAATATATTACTATTTAAAAAAAAAGTGTTAGCAACCAAGCAATTTGGATAATAATAAAAAATCTGTCCAAAAGGCAACCACATGGTCTCATTAGGCTTGTTGAATGGTCCCTCCAGGCACTATACTGAAGAAAGCACACACACATAAAAGTACTAAATAACTAGATCTTTCTTCTATTACTAATTTTTCTGGATGTTTTCAAATTCAAGATGGCTATTTCGACATATACGCCGCTGAAGTGTGACGTTGCAGCATGGCGCTGGGCATAAACAGATGAAAGTGCCCATTGAAATAACATGGACGTAAAAAATAAATTCTTCTAGGAATAATTATTTTCCTATTTAAGAACTTTCAATCACTGTTCTGCAAAGTTTAAGGTACGCTTTTCATTATAAATTCACGAAACTTCTGATTTTGTTCCTTAAATTTGAATAATTTATGAAAAAACCATTAGTTTAATTCCAGACAAACATGGCGGTTCTTTACACCAGCTGAATAGGTGATGTTTATTTTCATGTCTATCAAGATGTATTTAAATTTATCTCTCTTTATTTATAAGTAATTTGATATTTTAATTATAAGTAAACAAAAAATCATATTAAAATTAATAAATCATTAGATTATTTTTAATAATTTATACATTATAATATATTATATATTTTAATATATTAAAATTTAGTATTTAATTTATTATATTATATTAATTTAATATAATTCAATATAGTATTATTTATATATATAATTTTACTTTATTTATTAAGATTAATACTAATTATAGTTATAAATATTTTATTAATATTATTAATTATAGTTTTTAATATTAAATAATTATTTTAAAAATATTAAATGTATAATTATTAAATAATTAATATTTTAGTTCATATTATTATATTATACGATATATTATAATTATTTTTAATTAATAATTAAATTATGTTACTACGATAATTTAAATTTATAATTTGTAATATTATTATTATTTATGTTATTAATTTATATTAAATATAAATACATTAATATAATTATAAATATTGATAATAATATAATAAAATTATAATATAATCTAAAATAAATATTATATATATATATTTAATTATATATATATATATATATATATATATATATAATTAAAAAAGTAATTAAAATTATTAATAATTTTATATTATTTATTATTAGTATTAATTATTCATAATATTAATTTAATGTAATATATAATTAATTTAATAGGTTAAAATTCATTTAATATTTAATTTAATATAGTATATCATTTTAGTATTAAAATTTAATATATTACATTTTATATTTATTTATATTATTACAATATATCATAATTTATATATTTAATATATAATTTATATATTTAATTTAAATACTATTTATAATTTATGTATTATAATAATTTATAAATTATAAAATATTTTTAATAATTTTTTAAAATATAAAATTAGCAAAATTATTAATTAAAATTAATAAAAGCTTTACTTATAAGTAAAGAGGGACAGAGATATCTCTACATACATGAATGCAAATATCACCAATTCAGCCGATGTAAACAACCGCTATGTTTGTCGAACCGGAGTTAAGCTAATGAGTTTTTAATAAATTGATCAAATTTAAATCACAAAATCAAAAGTTTTGTGAATTCATAATGAAAAGCGTACCTTAAACTTTGTAGAAAAGCGATTAAAAGTTCTTAAATATGAAAATTATTATTCTTAGAAGATTTTATTTATTACGTCCATGTTATTTCAATGGGCACTTCGATCTGTTTATGCCCAGCGCCATATTGATGACGTCACGACTTCAGCGGCGTATTGTTGCAATCCATCTCAGTGATGCATATATTAATTTCATTATGTTTGAAGCAAAGTAATATCATTAAAATGCACCAAAAACTATTTTCCCCATAGAATTCTTTTGTATATTACTGTAAACAAACTATAAATGCTACACACTTCATTTTCTTTGCTACCACTGTTTTGAAATAATAGTAATATTTACCTTTCTAAGTATGTCAAGAAATTTAAAAAATATTACTATTTAAAAAAAAGTGTTAGCAACCAAGCAATTTGGATAATAATGAAAAATCTGTCCAAAAGGCAACAACATGGTTTCATTAGGCATGACGAATGATCGCTCCAGGCACTATACTGTAGAAAGCAAACACACACAAAAATACTAAATAACCAGATCTTTCTTCTATTAGTGAGTTTTCTGAATGTTTTCAAATTCAGGATGGCTATTTCGACACATTCCACAATTTATTTTCATTAATAAATAAATGTATAAAATTGGTTGGTTGCTTTATGGAACTTCATCAATAACCAATTGAAAAGTTGCAAATTCTGTGAGTAGGTGAAGAAAAAAAATTGAAGAAGGAACTAAAACTACACCATATTTCTTGCATATCTATTTTATTTTTGTAGACACATCTTTTACATCGGGATAAATAAATAATTCATTGAATTCGTCACTAAAACTGTGTGCTGCTGCTTTAACTCAATAAATTTAAATTGTTTTGTCACTGAAGGGCAGAATTTTTTTTTATTTATTAAATGACATATTTTGCCATGCATTGTAGATAACAGCAATTGTAGGGAATAAAAATTTGGCAATGCTTTAAGGTTGAAATATTAAATGTTTTTAGCATGTGAATATAGATTTATAATCTAAATATAATTAAAATTGCTACTTTCTTTCCTTACGAACTACTTCTGATTCCCTCTCACAAATATTAGAAAAGAGTCTCTCCTCCACTAACTAAATTGAATTACTTCCCTCCCCCCCCCCCCAATGAAAAACAATATCCCCCACAAACCCAAAGATGCCCCTAAGCCCTGTTTCTTGAAAATTTATAGGGATTAATATAATTAAAAGTAACATCAACTTCAATTAAAGTTAATAAAATAACTAACACAGAAAGTTCCATAAATGTAAATGTAGTTTAAATAATTTTATACGAATAATTTACCTGTCACTCATCAATTTGATATGGGTCTAGACTTGTAATGGACAGGACAAATTCGTAAACAAAATCTGAAAGGATTTGTACATGAGTTGTTCTTCATCTTCACAAATTCCCTTTCCAAAAATTATTATTAAATATTCATAATATACATAGAAATTAAAATAAGTTTTTTATATTTTTTAAATATATTGAGAATTTCCAAGTGTCACATAGGCATATTCGCCGTTCCCAACCGTCAGGGAAAAAAACAAATTGCGCGTGCGTCAAAACTTTTAGAGATTGAAAATCTTGGGCTACAAAATGTGAATAAGGTTGCCAGATTGGCGCTTTTAGCGTATCAGGAGTGACATTTCGAACAACATTTATTTCATTTTTTTTTTTTTTTTTCTGTGGACAGATATCATTTATACATAGGTGTTTTTTAATAAGCCAATTAAATTTTTTTCTCTTAGTGTTTATTATTTTAAATTATCTGCAAACTATTTATTTTTTAAATAATTAAACGTAATTTAGCGAAATTTGACCACCTTTACCCATGTAAAAAGATATTGATTTTAACAGAAGGAATTGCAAATAATACAAAACTTATTTAAAATTGTATTGTTATTTATTTTATAATTTCCTGAGTTTATTATTTTATTTATTTTTTACCTCTGCTGTAGGAAAGTAGTATGATATTCTTAAAATATTTAGTACCAACGCTTATGAAATTATTTTTTATTCAATAGATGAAGATATAAATTTATGCAAATGAGCTTATCAGTAAATAACTTAAATGTATTGTTTAAACTTTATTGTTATTTAATAATAATAATGTTAGTTTTTTAAATCTTGTATGTTCTAATTGCCAATTGGTATTGCTTTAAATTAACATTAAAAAAATTAAACAATGCATATAATTTAAATTAAATTGAAATTGTATTTTTTACAAAATTAATAGTTATTTGTTTATTTTTTGCATTCTATCTTTGATATATATTTTATTACCTATTAAATACAATTTAGTGAATATTTTACTATTGTCTTCTTTTTCGATATAACATGTAGGAAATGATTCTTTTGATTGTCTTATAAACTATTAAAATCTCTATTTAGATAATTATAAGATCCTTTTAATAATCACTTAAGTGATTATTCTCTTTTGATCATTGAACACAGATGGTAGCACAAAAGACACTTTATGGATATATATATAATTCCATATTCCATTTTGATCTTATTTAATTCTTAAATGGTAAAATATACTTATTAAAAAAATTTATTTACACTTTTTAACATTTTCCAACATAGTTGAAAAGTGTTTATGAATTTGGTTTGTCTGTCCGTTAACTCGCATAATATAGTATAGTAGGATTGGTAATGTAATTGATATACATTATTGAGGTTTATCATAGCATGTTTGGTATTGAGAATGAAGCATGTAGTATTTATAGTTCCTTTACAGGGCCACGCAAAAATATTCCGTTACATTATGGTCTATGTGGGAAAATAATTCATGTTGTATTTTAATAAGTGTTACACTATTTTAAACATAATGAAATTTGTATATATTATTAAGGGACACTAGAAGAAGGTTACTATAGAATATGTTATGTGTAGCATTTAGAATGCGTTTACAGGGAAGCTCAAAAGTATTTCTTTATTTACTGAGTTAAAGAACTTACAAGTGTATATGCAGCCGAAGTAAGTTTATTTATTTAGATACAGTTTCTGGAGATTGTCCACTCAAATTAGGTTTTTTTGCCATAAAAATTGCTAAGGAGATAAAAATTGGTCCAGTTGTTCATTGATGGCTACTGATGACTATGTAAAAAGTCCTCATGGATAGGAGGTGAGCGGGGGGAGGGGGGGGGCTAAATAAAGTATTTTTTTAGTTTTTTACAAATATTTCAGAAACTGTTGGTTTTCATGAAAAAATTACTCAGACATAAATTAAAGAACATAAAATTCTCTACAAATGACAGGTATATACAATGGAACCTCGATTATCCATCAGACAGAAGACCGGAGCTTTGACGGATTTCCCCCCAAAAAATCACTTTAATTTCAAATTAATTTATTTAATGTCACCATAATAAATTCTAAAGGGATAAAAATTGGTACAGTTGTTCATTGATGGCTACTGATGACTATGTAAAAAGTCCTGGTGGATAAGAGGTGAGCGAGGGGAGAGGAGGGGGGGGGGCGAAATAAAGTACTTTTTTAGTTTTTTACAAATATCTCAGAAATTGTTGGTTTTCATGAAAAAATTACTACATAATTTCTGAGATATTTGTAAAAAACTAAAAAAGTTCTTTATTTCCCCCCCCCCTACCCTCGCTCACCTCCTATCCATCAGGACTTTTTACATTGTCATCAGTAGCCATCAATGAACAACTGTATCAATTTTTATCTCTGTAGCATTTATTATGGCGACATTAAGTAAATAAATTTGAAATTAAAGTGATTTTTTTGCAGAAAGTCCGTCAAATTCACATAAATTAAATATCATAAAATTTCACGTGAAACTTTGTAAATGCGACAAAACATAATAGGGAACAATGAAAGTACTAATTTATCATTAGGCAAATACTTACTAAGTCAAAATATTCTTTTTTTTTCTTTACACATCATCATCAGCTGAAGTGGACGGCTCATTAAAAGGCGTTCTCAGCATGACTGAATCCGTAATCTGAATGTCTTCCTCATCCTGTTGATCTGTATTTATAGCTCTTCATAATAAGTGTATTATTATGAAGTGTATAAGTATTTATAGTTATTCATAATAATCATGAATGGGGGGGGGGCAGTCATCCACCCTTTCACACTCACCACCAGACACCCCCCCCCCCCCCCCTCCAAAACTAAAAAATTGTGTCAATTTTTCTTCTTCTTCTTTTTTTTTTTTTTTTTTGCGACAATATTTAATAAATTTGAATAGACTGGTCTCTGACAGCACCTGTCCAACTTTGCATGTATTCTCGGAAAGTTGCTGTCGAGATCTCGTATGAAGGTTAAGTAAATAAATTTGAAAAGAAAGTTTTTTTTTCAGAAAATCCTTCAAGATAATAATGAACTGATTCCTGTTTCATGTTTAGATGATTCATAATAATCATGAATCAGGGGGCAGTCATCCACCGTTTCACACTCACCACCAGACACCCCCCCCCTCCTGTTTCATGTTTAGATGATCCATAACCCAGTGGCAGAAACACCGCGACATAGTCGCGGACAAAGAAAATCTCTTGCAGACAGTTTCTGTCTGCACTAATGAAATTAATTTAAAACATTGTCCGCAACTTTCGGGGCGCGGGATCGCGGTAAAAACACACGAATTTCGACAATGGAGAGCTTTAAAAACACGCAAATTTCGGCAAAAGATCTCGGTTAAAACACGCGATTTTCGGCAAAAGATCGCGGAAAAAAGACGCGATTTTCGTCAAAAGATCGCGGTAAAAACACGAGAATTTCGGCCAAAGGTCGCGGTAAAAACACGCGAATTTCGACCAAAGATCGCGGTAAAAACAAGCGAATTTCGGCCAAATTCCGGTAAAAACACGCGATTTTCGGCAAAAGATCGCTGTAAAAACACGCGAATTTCAGCCAAAGATCACGGTAAAAACAAGCGAATTTGGACAAAAGATCGTGGTAAAAATACGTGATTTTCGGCAAAAGATCGCGGTAAAAACACGCGAATTTCGGCAAAAGATCGCGGTAAAAACACGCGAATTTCGACCAAAGATCGCGGTAAAACCACGCGAATTTCGGCCAAAGATCGCGGTAAAACCACGCGAATTTCGGTAAAAGATCGCGATAAAAACACGCGAATTTCGGCAAAAGATCGCGGTAAAAACACGCGAATTTCGGCCAAAGATCGCGGTCAAAACAAGCGAATTTCGGTAAAAGATCGCGGTAAAAACAAGCGAATTTCGGTAAAAGATCGCGGTTAAAGAAAAAAACAACAAAAAAAACCCGTTATTTTCATCAAACGATCGTGGAAAAAAATAATCGTGAGCATAGACAAAATTTACTGCATAAAAAGACTGCTAAAATATTGAAACCCAGTTCTTTTTACTAATGTCTAAAGATCGTCGCAAAACTAGAAATGCTAAAAATTGCAAAAAAATTCAAAAATAGATGTAGGAATTTCGGATTCCTTTTACTAACGTAGCAAATTCGCTTGCAAAAAAAAAAAATAAAAAAAAAATAAAAATACATAAAAAATTAAGAAAACTAGTCCAAAAGTGGGCTTTGAAGTGCATAACTTCAGACAAAACAACACTTCAGACTCTTCCTGCCAAATCTTGCAGCTCTGCGCTTAGCGGTCTCTTCAGAAAACATCACACACAGACAAACATCTATGTTTAATACATAATTTTTTTAATCTGAAACAATATACAGAACCTACTTTTAAAAAATTGGGTTAACTCGAACCCAACCTGCAGGAATATAAACTCAGCTCGAACTGAAAATAGAATTAACCCAATCTACAGCTGATGCAGGACTTCAATTAAGACATTTTTCTCCAGAAGGACAGGGGCGGATTTATAAAGTGAGGGGCCCCTCTCACTGGAACTTTTTGGGCCCCCCTCCATCTGAAAAACGGGGTATATTTATAATTTTAAAATAATAAACAGTTATTAATTAGAATAATTACAAATTAATTAAAATTTATGAAAGCGTTAATTATCAATTATACAAAATTTACTTTATGCAAAGTTTCCCATCAGGACCGCTTAAACTGTGCACAACCTCGTTTGGAGTACATAAAACAAGAACTAAGAACTATACCTTTTTGACCCATTGTTTTCAAGTAAAATGCGAAAGAAAGGTATGACGTCATATCCGGTGCAAGTAAAAAAAACTTCATTGGAAACATGAAATCGGTATTTCCATATGCTTGCAGACGAAGATGACGAAGATGCAGCGTGCATATCGAGCGCGAATGGCTAATTGCACACATTGCAGCAGCGTGGTGTTCACAAAAGAGTAGTTACTAGACGCAGCATTTTAAATACGCTTCAAACAACGGCTTATCATTCCACGATGCGCGCATGCATGCCTGAATATCCGCGGTGGATATTCTATGTCTGAAAGCATATGCAAATACCGATGTTCATGTTTCCATTACTTTTTTTCTTGCACCGGATATGACGTCTTTCGTATTTTTTTCGAAAACTATAGGTCGTAGAGGTATAGTTCTTTGGTCTTGTTTTATGCTGTCTAAGTGAGGAATCTGACTGTGCAGAGTTTGGGTGGTCTTGATGGGACAACCTATATTTTAATTACATCAGATCTAAATGTTATAAAAATTTTCGTCTGGCTTTAACTGCAGCAAAATTGTCTATGATTTCATCATAGTTTACAGAGTTTAGAGAATTGCACTCAATGTATAATATTGCGAGGTTATTCAAACGCACTTGAGAAAGAGTTGAGCGTAGATAATTTTTCACTCTTTTAAGAGCATTAAACGATCTTTCTCCACCGGCATTTGATACGGGTAATGTGAGAAAAAATTTCAAAATGGTTTCCACATTTGGAAATGTTTCTTTCAACCCGTCACTATTTACTAGCAATTTATACCATTTTTCGGGCTCTGCCGAGTGCACATCTTGCCCCATTACACTGAGAAAATGACGGAAATGCTTCAGTTCATCAGTGAACTGTTTTCCATGTATATCTTTCGTATATACTTTTGAAATGGAACTGGTGTTAGTTTCGGGCGAATTAGGAGGTTCATCAACAAAAACTTCTTTGAATATATTAGAAACATATTCTAATTTTTCTCTTCTTTTCTCAAGTTCAACTACTAGGCTGTCGCAAATGACATTCAGAATCTCAATACGTACTCTTTCTGTTCCTTCTAAATGTATTTCGCCATCAACATTTTCGTCTGGAAATCTTTTCCTTTTTCTCTTTCTCTTATTCTTGCCATCATCTGATCGCAGAATGGATGAAGATAAAGCTAAAACTTCTGCTTCAATTCCCGAATAATCATCACGCACTTCCTCAAAGAATAGCTTTAAGAAATGAATTTGGTTTATGGCCATCTTTAAGTTTATGTTTTTTTTCTGCAAAAATTTGCTAACTTTGTCCATTTGCCTTAATATTCTGTCCCACAAAATTGTCATAAAAGCAATTTCATGTTTATCAAATTTTTTTACTAAAGAGTTAGCCTCTAATTTGGTTGAGGGCCTTTCAGTTTCACAGTCAGAAACTTTGATCAGTGCTTGTTTAATCTCGCTGTAACTTTCACATAATGCTGATACAGCATCGACTCTTGCTGACCATCGAGTGTCACTCAATTGTATTACTGTACGCTTTGATAGAATGTGAGATTTAAGAATCTCCCATCTATAGGTTGAAGCTGAAAAAAATAGAATATATAGTCAGAATATATAGACAGAGAGGCGATGTTGACGCGAGTTTTCAAATACTGAAACTGATGCTAGCTACTACAATCTCTTGAGAAGTATAGGAATAAAAAAAATTGCATAAAAGAGTTTTGAGCATTATCTTCTGTAAAAACTTTTCTTTTTTTTATGAAAATTACGCAAGAAGAGAAATTATCTTAAATAATAGCTGAAGATTGTTGAAGCTTTCATGAATTTTCATAAATGTGAGTTTAATAAATAAGTTAATAAAAGGCATAAAAAAATCTATGTTTAATGACGTTAAAATGAGAAAAAAGGTTCCATTATTAACGGAATTTTGATATTGTCTTATAAAACATGCAAACAAAATTTATTCAGTAAAATTAGAGATAATTAGTTTTTAAAAATAATAATAAAAAGAGATGATTGTTTGAAAATATGATGGAAATGTGGAATTATTTATGTATACTAACTTATTTATAGTTGAATTTGTTTTTAAATTCATTTATATTTTACATACCGCATATAATTTTACACACACGCGCTGCCCTGTAGAAAAACATAAAATATCATGCAACATTTTCTGTGGATAAGATGTTATTGTGAACCTCAATAACAAAAAAATCATAAGTATAAATGGAAATTACTTATTAATGTTTTAATTAAGTGGCCGTTCTAAGCAAACGTATAATCTAATTTCAACAGGTAAATTTTACTTTCAAATTTCAATTTATATAAAAATTCTCAAATAACTGGATGGGGGTTGCTCAAAAAATTTAGTTGACTATGGATTTGCTAATAGGAAAACAGAGATGTTGAGAAAATTTTAGTGCGAAAGCAAGTTACTTGAGAAAAATACAGCTGATAATAGTTTTTGAGTTATTTTTAATCAAAATAAATAACCAAGGAGTTTATGGATTTTAAAAGGAAATATCTTAACCGTTAATAAAAGTCAGCAATTATTCACAGCGCAGATGACAAGAATGTTGAGATATGGTACAGATTTTAGTGGGGAACCTTTGGTCTGATGGTCTCGATAGGGTAGTGATTCGAATGCGGGCCCTTAAGAATTGTATTAATAAATAAAATTGCTGAATAATTACTGTTTTGGAGTATTACAAAATAGTTTAAAATTTAAATGTATATTAACAGAGTACAGAAAAATTCGTCTGCCGTTAAAAGTTTAGCGGTCAGGTCAGATAATAATTTTTAGCTGCCACTGGTGCAGTTAAAGCTGGGGATCCCTAGCTTTCCGTCATCTTAGCCACTCGATAATTGCACTGCTGATAACTTATTAGTAAGTGAAAAATAAATAAAAAAGAAAGAAAATGCCTTTTCTTAGTGCTGTGCAAAATTTAAAATACACAAATTATGCGACTCTGGGATTTGATTTTTCTTACTTGTTAGTTATTTTAACTTGAAGAATTTAAATAAAAATCAATTTCACTCTACATGTTTTAATTATTTCATCTAAAGACAACTGACGCCTGTGGCGGACGGTTTAAAAATGGCCGACCTTCGGTTAATTTGTACTGGCTCCACCCCTCTCTTTGCGACCCACTCCCCTACATATCCTTTGATATGTACAGGGCCCGACCAAGCCAAAGACAGGCCTAGAATCTGATGTTCATTTGAGAACCTGTCACAAAAGAGAAAAAAAACTGTCTTAGAATACATATTTCAATATATAAATAAATATTTTGATAAACATTTTAAAAAAAATCTTATCCTACTCGGGCCTTTATTATCGCGCCCAGGAGCCTCGGACTTCAAGGGCCCCCCAAATTCATATATTAATTTATAAAATATTTACTTTCTTTTTTCCAGTTCCAACTGAAAAATTTCAAGTAGAAAATAAAAATTTAATCTTTAAAAGATTCTACTAAACTTTCTGAAAACAATTTTTATTTAGAACTCACAGAGCTCAGTGCTTTCGCGAAGCTAACCTCAACCACTCTGTAGCTTTAACACCGAGCAGATATAGTTAATGGGCATTCTAAAAAACATATTAAATGTAAAAAATATATTAAAGTTACCAAAAAAAAAATTACGTGCGATGCTTTTATCCGCAATTTTTGAGATTATTTGTTGATACATTTTTTCGTTAACTGCAGTTTTTTAAATTAACGTGTTTTAACGATATACAATTATACTACATCAAAAGCCGCTTTCAGAACCTTTCGAAAAATACCTAATTCATCTTTGTGCCTTTAGTATGTGCAGAGACAAAGGGTGTTGACATCAGAAATAATTTATCTGATGTTTTTTTACATATATTCTGTAACCCGGGAAGCCCGGGTTCATCCCCTAGTTCGAATAATTTTGCAACGATTTGAATGGGGCCCCCTAATTTATCTTTGCCCAGGGCCCCAATTAGTCATAATCGGGGCCTGATCCTACTCTAGAAATACAAAATAATGATTATAACTGGTAACAAAATCACAATAGATTTCAAATATCAGCTTTATGAAACTGCATATCAAGTTTAAGGGCCCCGAAATCAGGAGCCTCAGAATTCACGATCCACTTAGCCCCTTTTGTTTAATAACATATGTTGTCCTGATTTCGGGGGCCCCCAAACTTGGTATGCCGTACATTTATTATTAAAATAGCTGTAAAGAGCCTCTAACAAGGTTCCTTTCAGCTCAGAGCAAAGCATATTTGTCTCCCTTAAACCCCACTCCTACCCTTCACAAATGTTCACAGTCTTAATGAAGGATAACAGAAAAAAATATAAGGAAAAACTAAAGTATTTCTAGAAATAACAGATAGTGGAAAAAAATATCCTATTTATTACATGAAAATGATGTAGTAAAACTAATTGAAAACATAAAATACAAAAATCTTTGATCAAAAGTCACTTTTTCTCTTTCAGCATAAAAGAAGATTTAGGGGCCCTTGGGACGCGAGGCCCCTTTGCGATTGCGACCCCTTAAATCCGCCCCTGAGAAGGAATTTCTGTAGCTGCGTCAGGAGAGGGAAATTTCTCTCATCCTCCATACCTCCCACCCTGGATCCTTTCAGAAAATTCTCTGTGAATTTCAGAAAATATTCCTTTTTTTCAGAATCACCCTTGGTCTCGGGATAAGCGTATCCTTCCCATTTTAGAAATCTACAGAAAGTGAGATGATGAAACATGTAACATCAAAAGTTATAAAGCAAATTTGATGAGAATGCATCATGCTTACCATGTTTTTAATAAAATGATGAAAAATCCCTAGTTTAGTGTATTATACATTCATTAAATTTACACGCAAAATTTGCAGACAGATTATGAAATTTTAAAAGCTTGTCGCAGACAGCTATAGAACTTTCTGCCACTGGGATTCATAATAATCATGAATCGGGGGGCAGTCAACCCTTTCACACTCACCACCAGACACCCCCCCCCCTCTCCAAAAAAAAAAGAAAAAATGGTGTCAATTCTTCTTTTTTTTTTTTTTTGCGACAATATTTAATAAATTTGAATAGACTGGTCTCTGACAGCACCTGTCCAACTTTGCATGTATTCTCGGAAAGTTGCTGTCGAGACCCCGTATGAAGGTTAAGTAAATAAATTTGAAAAGAAAGTTTTTTTTCAGAAAATCCTTCAAGATAATAATGAACTGATTCCTGTTTCATGTTTAGATGATTCATAATAATCATGAATCAGGGGGCAGTCATCTACCCTTTCACACTCACCACCAGACACCCCCCCCCCTCTCCAAGAAAAAAGAAAAAATTGTGTCAATACTTTTTTTTTGCGACAATATTTAATAAATTTGAATATACATTAACTAAGTAAATTTGAAATTAAAGAGATTTTTTTTCGGTAAATCCATCAAGGTGCCTTTTTCGTCACTAACGGATAATCAAGGTTCCACTCTATATACCTGTCATTTGTAGAGAATTTTATGTTTTTTATTTTATGTCTGAGTAATTTTTTCATGAAAACCGACAGTTTCTGAGATATTTGTAAAAAACTAAAAAAAATACTTTATTTAGCCCCCCCCCCTCACCTCCTATCCATAAAGAATTTTTACATAGTCATCAGTAGCCATCAATGAACAACTGGACCAATTTTTATCCCTTTAGAATTTATTATGGTGACATTAAATAAATTAATTTGAAATTAAAGTGATTTTTGGAGGGAAAAATCCATCAAAGCTCCGGTCTTCTGTCCGACGGATAATCGAGGTTCCATTGTATATACCGGTCATTTGTAGAGAATTTTA
Organism: Maratus michaelseni; assembly: GCA_963931845.1. Lineage (NCBI taxonomy): Eukaryota > Metazoa > Arthropoda > Arachnida > Araneae > Salticidae > Maratus > Maratus michaelseni. Next base: position 197,472,897 of record OZ007597.1, on the reverse strand, counting down.
TGTTCTTTAATTTATGTCTGAGTAATTTTTTAATGAAAACCAACAGTTTCTGAAATATTTGTAAAAAACTAAAAAAAAATACTTTATTTAGCCCCCCCCCCTCCCCCCGCTCACCTCCTATCCATGAGGACTTTTTACATAGTCATCAGTAGCCATCAATGAACAACTGGACCAATTTTTATCTCCTTAGCATTTTTTATGGCAAACTGCTCAAAAATGGGCTAATTTGACTGGACTAAAAGTAGATATAGATATTTTTCTTAATATCTTCCCAGTTTTGATTCTTTTTCTTCTATGATCAACTATACTAGATAATAAATTGTTATATAATTGATAATTTATTATTATTATCAAATATAATATAATAATACAATAATATCTAGATTACTATCAATATAATTTTCAGATAATTTAATTGATAGTAACAAATAAAACTTATTACTATTATTAAATTTACAATGGTGTTTTAGGACTTATGAAAGTTTCCTGTGGTATTTTACTTTTTTTGTGAATCTGATGATTCAAATTGCTTCAAATGACTTCAAATTGCAATTGATATATTTTAAATCTGTCCTCTGCCTTAGTCATAATCACTACTATATTAAGATATTTATATGAAAGAGTTTATTGAATTATTTTACCAATACTGCTAGTATGTTACATTTTATAAATTTATTTATTATCATTATTAACGTATTATTATTAAGTGTAATCAAATATTAATAAGAAATAAATCAAATATGTTTATTATTTTATCAATGTAAATAGAAAAGAGGTAGTATTTTATCATTACTGCCAGTATGTTATATTTTATAAATTTTATTTATTATCACTATTAACTTATCATTAAATGTTATCAAATATTAATATTTTTATTATTTTATCAATGTAAATAGAAAAGAGGTAATATTATATAACCATAATTACAAAAGGCATTTCATCTTCATTATTAAAAAAGATAATATTTATAATAAATTTTATCAATAAATTTATATTATTAAGAGAGATTATAAATTTATTTATCTAATATAGATAAAATTTATTATAAGTATTACCTCTTTTCTATTTACATTGATAAAATAATAAAAATATTACTCTTTGATATAACACTTAATGATAAGTTAATAATGATAAAAAATAAATATTACAAAATATAACATGCTAGCAGTAATGAAAAAATAATTCAATGAGCTATTTCATTTAAATATCTTAATAAAGTAGTAATAATGAAAAAGGAAGGATATGGATTTAAAATACATCAATTGCTAATTCAGGTTTCAGTCACCTGATTCACAGAGTAGAATATCACAGAAAAATCTTATAAGTCCTAAAACACCATTGTAAATTTAATAATAATAATTTTTATTTGTTATTAGCAATTTAATTATCTGTAAATTATATTGGTAGTATATATCAATTTCAACAGTAATAATTTGATAGTAATCGAGTTATTATTGTATTATTATATTATATTTGATAATAATAATAAATTATCAAATAAATAACAATTTATTATCTAGTATAGTTAATATTATTTATTTGTAAATCACATTAAAGTTGATCATTGAAGAAAAATAATCAAAACTGAGAAGATATTAACAAAAATATCTATATGCATTTTACAATCTTCAGAAACTATATCTAATTAAATAAACTTACTTCTGCTGCATATCCACGTATGTTCTTTAACTCGATAAATTGTATTATTTTCATCATTTTTGAAAGAAATATACGTATATTGTTCAGGTAAATTCATTATTACGTAAGCTATAAACTGTATCAACGACTGACTTGCACGTGTTACACAATAATTGGAACAACGTGTGCCTAAAATCCGAAAACCAAGCCAAAAGTAATCGCTCGCCATCTGGTGGAGAAAAGATATAACTTCTCCCTTCAGGAAAATCCCTTGCAAGCCCATTGTATTACATGCATTTTTAATTTGTTCATAATGATTATTTTTTAGCACAATTTCAGATTTCATGTGATATTTCTGTTCTGTGATTATATGACAAGGTAAAAATTATCCAAATTTGAATATCTAACACTTTCAAATGCGTTTACAATAAATAATGATTTCAATGGCACTTTAGCATTAGTTAAAGGGACTATTTTCCTGTAGCGAGGGGCTGCGATCAGCGCCTCTATAGGCCGTTTTAAATCCCAATACCCAAGGGGTCTCTCAATTGAGTGTAATCTCGTACAATCCCTTCTGTAATCAGTGTAATCGTACTGTAATCAATTCTTAATCACGTCATCACATATAATCGGTGGTAATCGAAGAAATCATAATGTAATCACATGTAATCAATTGTAATCTATATAATCTTAGTATAATCAAGTATAATCTCGAACTGAAAATCTAGTTTGTACCACTAAGCCGCGCTTTTCACGAGTAGCCACTATTAAGACTGAACTTGGAAACACAGAATTTTTCAAGGGAGAGTGTTTTGGTTTTATTATTTGTTTTTCTGGTTTCTGCTTCGTTAGAGATTGCGAGTGCAACACACGCTGAATTTTTCTTTTTTGCATCATCCATTCTGATTGTTGAAGAGGAGATTCATTCAGTTACGTTAACTTGCCCCCCCCCCCTACTTTCGAAAATTTAAATTTCAAAGATACCAGGAACAAGGGCGGCGCCAAGATTTGCCCGACGGGGGGGGGGAGGGGAGGGGTCTCCCCAATAGGGGCCAACTTGGTAATATATATATATATATGTTGTAGGCTAATTGGGAAATCCGGCTCTTTGCAAAGAGCCGGTCTAATTGAAGAATCATCTCCCTTTTCCCAATCAGTCTGCTATTTTTCCGGCCTATTGCAAAGAACCTACACAGCTCTAGGCTAATTTGAATATGGTCATTTATTTCTTAATCAGCCTGATAATGTTTAGGCTTATTGCAAAGAGTCTAGATAGCGTTAGGCTAATTGAAAAATGGCCATGCCTATTTAGAAAATGACCAGCTCTTTGTCAATATATGGTGTTGTACCCAACTCTAACCTGAAAATTCCATTCGAACTCGGCCCCACCAGTGGCTGAGAGGTTCTGCTCTCGAAGGTGGTAGACGGGACGTGCTGGGTTCAAACCCCTGTCGCGCTCGTCGACCTAACCGTTCGGAGTTTTCCGTGGTTTTCTTCGAACCTTGCGTAAATACCGGTTACGATCCCTTAAAAAGACCCCCACGGAGGGCACTCCCTCCTGGGCCTATATCCCTCGTGTTGATAATTGGTCGTCATAAATCAACCCAACTCAACCCAACCCATTCGAAGTCGACCCGAACCAGACAGAAAAATTCCATCGAACCGTAACCCGATCTTAAAAGGAAAAATTAATACCTTCGAGTCCCAACCCGACCCGACCCAGAAAACTGAAGTTATCCCGAAACTCGAGCAGAACCCGACAAAAAATCCATCGAACCGTAACCCGATCCGAACCCGACAAAAGAAATTCCTTCATGTCGCAACCCGGCCCGAACATTAAAAGTCGAAGTTAACCAGTAACCCAACACGAACAAAACATAAAATATCCATCGAACCGTAACCCGATCCGAACCCAAAAAATACATTCCTTCGTGTCGCAACCCGAGACGAACCTAAAAATCAAAATTAACCCGAAACCCAACCCGAAGCAGGAAAAAATGTCCATCGAACAATAACCCGATTCGAACACGACAAAATAATTTCCGTCGTCATGCAACCCGACCAGAACCTGAAAATTGAAGTTAACTCGAAGTCCGACGAGAACCCGACAAAGAAAATCCATCGAACCGTAACCCGATCCGAAACCGACAAAATAAAATCCGTCGCAACGCAACCTGATCCGAAGCTGAAATTTCAAGTTAACCCGAAACCCGACCCGAACCTAAAAATTTAAGTTAACCCGAAACCCCGACCCAAACCCAACAGAAAATTACCATCGTGCCATGACCCGATTCAGATTAAAAAAAACCGTTGAACAGTAACCCGATCCGAACCCGACAAAATAAATTTCTTCATCTCGCAACCCAACCCGAACCGGAAAATTGAAGTTGACCCGAAAGCCGACCGAAACCAGACAGATAAAAATCCATCGATACTTAACCCAATCCGAACCCGAAAAAATAAATTCCTTCGTGTCACAGCCCAATCCAAATCAAAAAATTTAAGTTAACCCGAAACCCGCCGCAAACATGAAAATTTAAGTTAACCCGAAACACGACGCACACACACACAAACCCGACAAAAAATTACCATCTCCCCGAAACCTACCCAAACCAGACAAAAAAAATCCATTGAACAGTAACCCGATCCGAACACGACAAAATAAACTTCTTTGTCTTGGAACCCGACCCGAACTTGAAAATTGAAATTAACCCGAAAGCCGACCCGAACTTCAAAATTCAAGTTAATCCGAAAGCCGACCCGAACCATACAAATAAAAATTCCATCGATACGTAACCCGATCCGAACTCGAAAAAATAATTTTCGTCGTCACGCAACCCGATCCGAACCAGAAAATTGAAGTTAACCTCAAACCCGACAAAAAAATCCATCGAACCGTAACCCGATCCGAACCCGACAAAATAAATTCCTTCGTGTCATAACCCGATCCAAACCAGAAAATTCAAGTTAACCCGAAACCCGACCCAATCCAGACAAAAAATACAACGTACCGTAACCCAATCCAAACCTGACAAAATAAGTTCCTTCGCGTCACAACCCGATCCAAACCAGAAAATTAAAGTTAATCTGAAACTCCTCCCGAACCAGGTAAAGAAATCCAATGAATCATAGCCCAATCCGAACCCGAGAAAATAAATTCCTTCGTCTCGCAGCCCGACTCGAACATGAAAATTGAAGTTAACCCGAAACCCGACCGAATCTGAAATTTATGCTAACCCGAAACCCAACCCAAAACTGAAAATTTAAATTAGCCTGAAACCCTACCCGAACTCGACAAAATAAATCCTTTGGATCGTAACCCAATCCGAACCGACAAAATAAATTCTTTCGTCTCGCAACCCGACTCGCACCTGAAAATTGAAGTTAACCCGAAACCCGACCGAACCCGAAAATTTATGCTAATCCGAAACCCGACCAAATCTAAAAATTTAAGTAAGCCCGAAACCCGACTGAACCCGACAAAATTAATCCATCGGACCGTAATCCAATCCGAACGCAACAAAATAAATTTTTTCGTCTCGCAACCCGATCCGAACCTGAAAATAGAAATTAACCCAAAAGCCGACCCGAACCAAACAAATACAAATCGATCGATACGTAATCCGATCCAAACCCGACAAAATAATTTTCGTCATCACGGAACCCGATCAAAACCAGAAAATTGAAGTTAATCCGAAACCCGACCGGAACCAGACAAAAAAAAATCCATGGATCCTTATTCCGATCCGAACCTGACAAAATAATTTCCGTCATCTTGCAACCCGACCCGAACCTGAAAATTGAAGCTAACTCGAAACTCGACCCAAACCCGACAAAAAAATCCATCGAACCGCAACCCAATGCGAACCCGAAAAAATAAATCCCTTCGTCTCACAACCCGAGATGAACCAGAAAATTTAAGTTAACCCCAAAACCGATCTGAACCTGAAAATTTAATTTAACTCGAAACCTAAAAACAGAAAATTATTTTGTCAGGTTCCGATCAGATTACGTATCGATGGATCTTTATTTGTTTGGTTCGGTTCGGCCTTCGGGTTAACTTCAATTTTCTGGTTCGTGTAGGTTTGCGAGACGAAGGAATTTATTTTGTCGGGTTGTGATCGGGTTACGGTCCGATGGATTAATTTTGTTGGGTTCGGATCGGGTTTCGGCTAACTTATATTTTCAGAACTCATATATTCAGAATATTTGGGTCGGGTTCGCTTTAGCTTCAATTTTCAGGTTCGAGTCGGGTTGCGAGACGAAGGAATTTATTTTTAGGGTTCGGATTGGGCTACGGTTCGTTGTACTTCTTTGTCTGGCTCGGGTCGGGTTTCGGGTTAACTTGATTTTTCTGGTTTGGATCGGGTTGTGACACGAAGGAATTTATTTTGTCGGATTCGGATTGGGAATGGTTCAATGGATTTTGTTTGTCGGGTTTCGGGTTAACATCAATTTTCTGGTTCAGATCGGGTTGCGTGACGACGAAAATTATTTTGTCGAGTTCTGATCGGGTTACGTATGGATGGATTTTTATTTGTCTGGTTCGGTTCGGCTTTCGGGCTAACTTCAAATTTCAAGTTCGCGTCGGGTTGCGAGACGAAGAGTTTATTTTGTAGGGTTTGGATCGGGCTACTGTTCAATGGATTTTTTTTATCTCGTTCGGATCGGTTTAGCGCCAACCTAACCGACAAGTCGTTTATTTTAAAAACACTAACCTCGAGTAATTTTTTAAAAACTAACCACCACCCGACTGTCGAGTGGTGGGCATAAAATTGGTTACCTGACTCAACTCCGAAAATCAAAATATTTTCCCCTGCAGAAATTAAATTTTAACGAAATTTTTTTTTCGAAATACTTCTACCTTAATCCAACTCCCCCCCCCCCCCCAAAAAAAAAAAAAAAAAAAAAAAAGATTTGTAGTTTAATACAATTATGAAAAAATAATCTACAATCATTTTTCTAATATCAATTCTACCTTTTATGTAGGGAAATAAACATGTAAAAAGACTTTCTTATTTAAATATTTAGTTTTTCATTTGAAACAGCAACGTAAGAGTTTTATTGCAGAATCAGACTAACCCGAACACGACGCAAAAGTATCAAAATTCAACCCGAAACAATTACAGTCAACCCGACCCGAATCCAACAGCAACCACAACAAAAAGATTAGCTCCAACCCGAATCGCTGGTCTATTCGGGTTCAGGTAAAATCGGTTTACCCGACCCGATACAGGATTCTAATCTGAAACAATATTCTGGACAGTTTTTTTGAAAAAACCGGTTAACCCGAGCCAGACACGCAAGAATCAAACTCAACCCGAAACTGAAACAGTTGTAGTCAACCCGGCTTTCAAAGAAACAAGTCAGTACCTACATTACCCACGAGTTGAGTTTTTTATAAGCTAGCCCCAGGTAATTTTTTTAAAAACTAACCTGCCCCGACTCGGGTCGGGTCGGGTCATGGGCAGTTCCCTAACCCGATGCAGGATTCTACTAGTAGGTCAATAACCTCATCCCAAGCCTCTTCACAGTGGAAAACTGCGTGAAGAGAAAAAACAGGAAATCATGTCTCAGCCCATTAATAACTAATATGAAGGATTCCAAACAGCTACTCCACTATGTGGAAGAGGCTATGGAGTCCGACAGCTGTGACTCGGATACAGATGAAGAAAATACTGTTTTTGAAGAGTTTGAGCCAACATGATTCTATTTTGTGCTGCGTTGTTTAGATATTTTATACTTTTTTTGATAAATGTTACTTTACGGAATGTAAAGATTTGTTTGTGTTTTTTAAACATTATTGTGAAGTAATTTTAGTGATTTTAATTACATGTATCATCCTATTACTTTTTTCCCTAAACTGTGTTGTTTTATTTATTTTATTTTTTTTGACAAGGTTTTGGATAACTTCTTGATGTAATTTTATGTTCTTTATTCACTTTTTCTTGGCGCAGCATGTTCCAGAAGGGACTTTGTGCCATTAAACCCAATTCAACCAACCAACCAACTAGTAGGTCAAAATATTTTTCCCGACGACAATTGATTTTGGATCGCGGATCCCCCTATAACACCGCCCTCGACGTCGAATATGATAAATCTTGAACCGAACAAACATCCCCGCTTACCCAACGGGTCCCCGCTGCCTTCGGCACAGTATACCATTTTTTAAATTATATCTCGCTAACATACAAAATAATAGAAAAAATAACGACTACTGTAGTTTCGCAACTTGTAGCACGCTACTTCCGACCACTGGTTATACCCAACTAGAGCCTTGATCGTGTAATAGGTAAAACTTGCGGCCTGCAAATTTTATTTAAAAACAACCCGAACACCGAGCCGAGCCTAACAAAAATATTTGGTCCACTCGCCACCCGATCCGAAAACAAAATACTTCCACCTGAACCTGAAATGCTTCATTTTGAACCTTTAATATTTCAATTCAACCCGATCCGAAAGCCCCAATCGGAGAAAATTGATCCAAAACTTAATGTAATTATGGAAAAAAGCCCTTAATCATATTTCTAATATCGATTTTGTCCTTTATGTTGAAAAATAAACATGTAATTATTCATATTCAAAAATATATAGATTTCCATCTAAAATAGTTTGGAATGTATCGACCCGGACCCGAAAATTCCGTTTAAAACCAACCTGAAACCCAACCCGAACCCCCACGAAAAAATTTATTTTGACCCAAATTCGACAAAAAATGTTCGTCGACACAATACTCGAAACAAAAAAAAAAATAATTCTCGAAAAAATTAATAATAAAAAATATATAGTTTTTCATTTTTGGGGATTAATTTGAGAAATCGGGTCAACCCGAACCATATCCGGAAGTGTCAAAACCCAACCCGAAACAGTTAAAGTTAACTCGACTCGAATCAATCCCACAGTTAAAATATACAAGTCCGACCCGCAACAAAAAGACTAGCGTCAGTCCTATTCTGATACGATCCAAACCACGAACCGAGTCGGGTTCTGTTTGCCCCACACGATGCAAGATTCTACCCGCAACTCGAGGCCGATAAAAAATTTTTTCGACCCGAACGAGAAATATTTCAACCCAAGCCGACCCGAAATCAAATATTAAATTACAATTTTTAAACAGCAAAATTAAAAGTGTCGGGTCGGGCAGGTGCAGATGTCCTGCCGAAACAAAACTAAGAATATTATGATGACTTTGTTTAAGTTAAACGAAATGCATCGAGATGGGAAACACGTGCCATCTAACAGATAAGCTGACATAAATCGTTTTCTTTCTTTTAGGTAGATTTCGTAAGAAATACTACCTATTACATTCGCACCTAAGTTGGAAATTTTGAAAAAATTTTGCAGATCTACGCCGATCATGACTCCCAGAACCCAAAGCCACCCCCAGTTCAAAACTTTATATATATATATATATATATATATATATATATATATCAACCAAATTAACACATGCGTTTCAAAAATGTATAAAAAAATCATATAATCTTATAAATATTTACAAAAAAAAAAAAATTATAATAGGACGGTTGGGTGGGTAGACGTTGGATTGAGGAGGTGTGTGGCGGCGTTGTATGGAAAAATACGCATGGTTAATTTATATTTAAAAAAAAAAGGGGGGGCATTTTGATTTACACAATTGTTTGATCATACACATTTTATAATGGACTGCGATGTGTTATTTTTATATGTATATTAATTTAGTTAGATTTACTTATTCATTATTTAATTATTTTAAATGAATTTATATTCATTAATATTAAGAATGTATTTGATCTAATGATTTGGATTAATACCTTTGGTGGACAATATCATATTTACTTCTAAGATAATGTTTACTTTTATACAGTGTTAATATAATATGTTTTAATTTTATTAAGTGTTTTTATTTAATTTAACTTTGTTTGAAGCCACATTATTTGTGACTAATTCATTTCAATATTTAATCAATATTAATTTTAAATTCTTTTATTCTTAATTCAAATCTTTAGTATTTTAATTTAATTTATTTTAGTTGATGTTGCATTTTTAGTACAGTTATTTAATCGTTGTTGTCATTTAATGGTACATTTTTAATGTTGCATTAATTATTAATTTTTCCATATTACTACTTATTTATAACATAGTATTATTAATTTATACATCCATTACTTAGATATTATTCAACATTCTATTTATTAATTAATTTCATTTATTTATTATTTAACTACTGGCTATCATTAAGATAGTAATTTGGTTTAATTATTAAACACTAATTTCCATCCATTCCTTTATATTTACTTTTACCACTAGAGGGCAGCACTATTTTAAGTTTTTTTTTATTATTAATTTTTCCATCTTAATACTTATTTATAACATAGTATTATTCATTAATACATCCTTTAATGTAATTCGATTTTCTATTTATTAATTAATTTCATTCATTTATTATTTAACTAATTGGTATCAATTAAGATAGTAATTTGGTTGAATTATGAAACATTTATTTCCATCCAATTCCTTCGATTCAGATTATATTCACTTTTACTAATAGATGGCAGCACTAATGTTCCTGTTTATTTTATAATCCATTATATTTTAACATTATTTCTGGCATCACTGCAAAGCAATTTATATTTCTAAGCAATTTATATTTCTAAAATTGGCAACATGTTATGATTTTTTATGCAATTCATTCCCCAGTCATGTTGGAGTTTTCATGATGGTTCATGAACTGCAAGGTATCTTATTTATATCTCTTTTCATCTTTACGGATTTTATACTTAATGTCTCTATTAAATGTTCTCTCTGTAATTTATAAGTATGGCTTCTTTCCTTTTTAATATTGTATTTTATTTTTTATTTTATCACTGATTTGAATCATTGTATTTGAGATGTAGTCCCAATATCATATTTTTTAGCAATGTATGGCTAATATGATGATGAAACATCTCATTTCATTTTATTTGTGGTATTTAGGCAATTGGGACTTGATAATTCTGTCTAAATTCCACAAATTTCATTTCATTTAATTCCATTTATTCAATTTTTATTTAATTTCTTATTCTTTCAATGTTTTTGATTCCATATTAAGTGTGTTGGGGAATCTTTCATTGTCAACTAATTATTTCATACTTAATTATTTCATTGTTTAAGTTGGTGTTATGATAATGTTTCATTTATGGTTATATATATATATATATATATATATATATATATATATATATATATGTATGTATGTATATATATATAATATATGTCAAAATTGAACCAAGGGCGGGGGAATGGGGGGGCTTTTTGTGAAAACAGAAAAACCCTCATAATTTCTTAATTATTATACGTATCAAATCCGTTTGAAGTTATTATTACTTCTAGGAGAAGGGCCGAAAATTTATGTATGACAAATTTTTGATATAATTAAAAATTGTCTTAAGGGGAGGGGGAGAGAGGGGTTTTAGAAGAAAAAAATTCATAAATTCGTCAATTCCCAAGATTTCAAATCCGCTTAAATTTATTATAAATCCTCTTAATATTATCAAAAACTTTTATACTGACAGGTTTGTTATAGGACCAACACTTATAGCAAAAATAAATAAATAAATAAATAAATAAATAAATAAAAATCCCTGCTGGCTCTGCCTGCAAACAAGTTAGGTTTCGAAGTAGGCGGTTCCAACTACCGCATCATCGCAAAAAGGTAATTTCTTCCGCAATTCCCGACAAACAGGCGCCCCACGGTTTGCGTCTTCGAAATCTATCTGTGCCTGTAGGCCGAGCCGTCAGGGATTTTTAATTTTACAAAGCAGAGACAATTGAAGGGCTGAGCAAATTAATCACTGCGAAAGGAAACGGTTATATAGATTTTGATATAAGATATTATCGCCGAAATAAAGGAATCTAAATTAGAAAATAAGTTATTTTGAGTATATTAATTTACTAATATATTATTTGGTATTATAAGAGTGCCAACCCGATCCGACCCGACTCGGGTTGAAATCCAAAAGTCAAAATATTTTCCCCGACGACAATTAAATTTTGACCCCGAGGGGGGGGGGGCAGGTATGCCCAATGGGTGGCATATGCCCACCCGGACCCCTCTTGCGCTGCCCTTGACCAAGGTATTAGCTCTCAATTAGCTCTAATTTGCTTTCTAATATTAGAATTTGCTCTGGTTATGGTACCGCGATAGTCCAATTAGAATGGTGGGGGCAGGCCCGTAATCAGATGGGGGCAGGTGGGCTGAGCCCCCCCCTCTAGCTTCCCTTATAGCCCGCCTAACCATTTCACAATTATTATTATTATTTTTAACTATCTTGTATATTTCAACTAATCTGAAATATATATATATATATATACACACACACATATATATATATATATATATACATATATATACATATTATATATATATATATATATATATATATATTTGCAAGAAAAATATTTAGATCTTTCAACAGTCTTGAATCGAATGCGCCAAAAAATTTTTATTCAGAAGCATATTAGTTTTGTTATATTTCCTTGCGGTACAACTGTCGAAATGCAAGTTAAAGTGAAACATTTCCTTCTCCTGAAAAAATAGTGTCCAGATCACCTCAATTATACCAGATCTCAGCAGGGTGAACGGCAATAGACATGTGTTAATCATGCTGATCATTAATTAGTGAAGCGCTATCCTGGTTTGCATCTTGAAAACTGAAAACATGTGTGTAAAGTTAAAAGTGAAATATCACTCGTAAACGAGAATGTTTGTAGAAAGAAATTACGAAGAAGTAAGATTGTCAATTTTTATACAAATTGAATAAAAAAAAAAAAAAAAAAAAAAAAAAAAAAAAAAAGATTGAACGCTATTTGTTTCAAGTCTTGGTATGGATGTTGGGTCGGCATCGGCAAGGTGATTTTAAGAAATCGGAGAATACGCGTGTTCCTGTTTAATATTTGAACTGTTACCTTTTTCTTTTTTTTTCTTTTTTTTTTCTATTCTGAACTTAGAAAATCATTTATTTTGTTGTTGTTGTTGTTGTTGTTGTCTTATAACAACATTAAGCGAATAAGTATGATTGAGGTAAAGTTTATTACAAGGCTTCTGAAAAAATCTCTTCATTTAAACAATGGATATTGTATTTAAATCTGTTTTCAAATTTAAATCAGTTACTTTCTGACAAATTTGCGTTATTAATAAAAGTATCAAATTTACAGTTATGGTTATTCGCAGGCTCAAAGAGTTGAACTGCGTTTTACATTTTGTAAAGCTGTTTTCAAATCTAAACCAGCCACTTTCTGACATATTCGCGAAAAATATTTATTTATAAAAGTATATAATTTGTCGGTTATCAGGCTGTAAGGAATCGAATAGTGCTTTACGTTTTACTATAACAGTAAACAGTCTATGAGAAATTAGCTGTAACTGAAGATGTGCGGAATTTATAGAAAAACGAAGAACGCTATTCGATTCTTAGGCGCATTAATGTGAGAACCTGAATTTGTGAATAGGAAACCTGAGTTCGGAAAGAAAGTTATTTCTTGAATGTGTCAAGCAAATTCGTGCTGTTGAGTAAGAGAAAAATATTTTTTGAGACTCTTACAAATGAAGAGAACGCGAATAATAGTCGCCAACATTTAATTCTGTTCTTAAATCCAAAGGGACTGCTTTCAGACACATTTTTTAATTCCTTTTTGTTCAGAAACGCATGAAATAGCCAGGTGTTGTCATTCAGAAAGTTTGTAATCGAAACACATTTTCCATTTTTTAGTAAAGGCAGAAGGTCTTTCAGAAAATACTGTCAAAGTCGGTATTTTGAACCAAATTGTCAATGCTTCAGCGACAGAAAGGAGAAAAGCGTGTCATAACGTGACAAAAATCGCTTATAATTCGATAAATAATTTATTGATAAAAAAAAAAAAATGGAAAACTCATTTCAATTCCAAATTGCTTCCATAGTCAGGTCTCTCAATTTTATGCCTTTGCATTTAAAAATGGAGTCAATGAAATTGTGTCAGAAAATTTCGAGTTGTTCAGCAGATCATTTGAGAAATCACCTTAATGGAAAATGAATGAAAGGGTTATTTCGAAAAAGGGTGGTGCTCGCATTATAGACAATTATGAAAGGTGCTCATTTTTCTATATCAGGTTGGACCATCGAATTTGATGAAACACATGTAAAGCGAACACATATAAAGCATTCTCAAACATATTCTTTTTTTTTTTTTTTCTTTAAGTATTTGTTATTTGCTAACAGAAATCTACGTCTTTCTCTGAAAAAGTATTGATGAATATGGATATTAGATTTATAATAATAATAAAAAAATAATGAAATCCAGGCATATTTTTAAAATATGTAATTAAAATATATATTTATAACGACCCACCCGGCGTTACCCGGGCCATCTAAAAATAACACAAAACGCGAAAAAAAAATCTTAAAATCATGAAATATTTAAAATCGCTGCACGAATTCTGAATAAATGTTATTGAAAAAAGAACAAAATTTACTATATTGGGATAAAAGGTAAAACTGGGGGGAAATCGCAGCAAATCGAGAAAAGACTCCAAAAGTCGCATCAAAAATCGCAAAGGACAAAATTTACTACATTGAGAAAAATTTAAAACAAGAGATATTTTTTTTAAATGTCACAAAAACGCCGCAAAATGTGTTAAAACTCCAAAAATTGCAAAAAATTAAAACATTTCTGTACGGATTCAGAATAAACTTTATTGGAAAGAGGACATAATTTACTATCTTACGTCAAAAAATTGATTACAATCGGATTTCTTTTACTAGTGGCGAAAAATTACCATAGATTCAGATAAAAAAAAATAAAAACGGAAAAAATTGCAAAAAATTTAAAAATAGCAGAGGACAAAATTTAGTACAGTGAGCTAAAACACTGTAGCCGAAAATCTCTCACGAATGTTAAAAAATCGGCGCGAAACGCGAAAAAACGCTAAAAATCGATTGAAAATAGAGGAAAACAAAATGTGCAAATTAGGCTAAATGTTTTAGACGAATTCTTCTTACGAATGTAAAAAAATTGCCACGGAACGCAAAATATTGCTAAAAATGGCATTGAAAATTGTAAAATCTTCAAAAACCGCTGAGCAGAAAATGTACTATATTATACAGTTAAAAGTTTGAAACCGATTTTGCATTTTCAAATTGATTATTTTACCACTAAATCTCATTATTTCTAAATCAAAATTTTATAGAAACAACAGTTAAAAGGTTAGTTTAAGATATTAAAATTTTAAAGTATTAGTGCAAAAATCAGTTTACGGCAGAAGTTTAAATAAGATGAGTATGCGCAATGGAAGCCGCAAGTGAGTTCAAGAAAAAATATTTTTTGAAAGGATTAATATTGGTATTTCTCCTAACTAAATATGTCGTTTATAAGTAAACGTATACTTAAAAAACGGAAACGGGTATGTTTTTTTTTTTTTTTTTTTTTTTTTTTTTTTTGTATTTTGTGTTTCGAAGCGGATGCAATTTTTTTAAATATGCAGAAAAAAACTAAAGCCGCCGATGTGACTTTTCGGGAAATATTTTATTTTGAAAAGGTTAATATTAATATTTTTCATACGGATTAAACCGTTCGAAAGAAAAATAAATGCTAAATAAGTGATATATATATATATTCATATTTTGATCCGTAGTGCGGAAACAGATGTTTAAACATTGCAGAAAAATGCGAAAGCACCCGAAACGCATCGTCCAAAAAATAATTTTTTTGAAAGGGTTGATATTCATAGTTTTTAAAACGGATTATCGTGTCGTAGAGAAGAAGGTACCTGCTTTAAGCGGTTTTTTTTTCACTTATTTCGAACGGTCGAGTGGATGCGGAAAGTAAAAGATGAGAGACGCGAAAAACGACGAATTTGAAAAAAAGAATTTGATTTAAAGGGTTAATATTAATATGCTTTAAACGTATTGCACCGTTATATAGATAAAAGTACGATGATATGGCGTATATTTTTTGCTTTTTCGTATCTCCATTTGTCTAGCCGACAAGAGCCGCAAAAGACTGAAAAAAAGTACGGTTAATCGGTTACTTCCCTGCTTTGAAAACTGTGCAACGGGATTTCGGCCACCTCATTGTGACTTTTTGAGCCATTTTACGATATTTATTAAGGTTATTAGTTAATATATATCAATTAATCAACAAAAAATGAGAAATCTTAGCCGCAGGTGCATTAGGACCTGCTTTGGACTATCCTCACTCAAATTTTCAGACCTCTACATGTAATAGATTTTACTGTAGCCATCACGGACACACAAACATCTTTTTTTTTATTAATATAAATTATTTCTGAATGAATTGAATTAACTGAGTTCAAAAGGAAGCACTAATGATATAATAAATTATAAAGTACAATCTACATCGGCGTTCAATGCATTCTTTTTCCTTCATTCTACTTTTGTTAAGTAATCAGTTGTTTAAAACTTGTTTTAACACCAATTAATAACATTTACTTATTATATATCAATCGTAAATGTAATCAGAAATATTCTTACATACTATATTTTCCAAAATAGGCTCAATAATGTCAAAATAGTAATAGGCTTTGAAAATTGGAAAATTCACGCTAACCAGTGTGAAATGCATAACTTTTTCTTTATTACAATTTCAATTAAATTATTTTTTCTATGAGGTGTCGGACGTAAATTATGTTTTACATTATATACAGTAAAAATCTGCTAAGACAAACTCCTAAGGAATGGGTAACGTTTTTGTTTTAGATAGGTTTTAGTATTAGCAGTTATACCGCTACTAATTTGTTTGGTATTAATTCACTCGGAATCACATTTTTTTTTTTTTTCGTTTAAGAATTTTATTATAAAAAATTATGTTATAGACAGCTTACGTTATAAACGATTCCTTTATAGACAGTTCTTTTTCGCAAGTTTTACTGCATTTAGCTTGCGAGAGATACAGATTATTAAAAGTTCTTAGCTCACAAAAAATATTTCCTAGCCCCCCCCCCCCGTGACATTACTCGCTGGTTACGGCCCTGGGTGGGGGGCTAAGTTAACGCTAGCCCCCACTCTTCCGAATATCGAAATTTCAAATATGCCAAAATTTAGCTCTCAATTAGCTCTAATTTTTTGCTCTCTAATATTAGAATTTGCTCTGCATTCGGTATCGAGATATTTCAATTACAAGAAGGGGGGGGGCATCCCCCCACATTCGTATATCGAAGTTTCAAATATGCCAAAATGTAGCTCGCAATTAGCTCTAATTTGCTCTCTAATATTAGAATTTGCTCTGGTTATGGTGCCGCGATATTCCAATTAGAATGGTGGTAGGGGGGGGGGGGGGGGGCTAAGTTAACGCTATCCCCCCCCTTCCGAAAATCAAAATTTCAAATATGCCAAAATTTAGCTTTTAATTAGCTCTAATTTGCTCTGCATTCTGTATCGAGATATTTCAATTACAAGAAGGGGGGCAGCCCCCCACCCTCATTCGAATATCGAAGTTTCAAATATGCTAAAATTTAGCTCTCAATTAGCTCTCTAATATTAGAATTTGCTCTTGTTATGATATCGAGATGTTTCAGTTACAAGAACCCCCTCCCCCCCCCACTTTCGACTGTCGAAATTTCAAATACGCCAAATTATAGTTCTCAATTAGCTCTAATTTGCTTTCTAATATTAGAATTTGCTCTGGTTATGGTACCGCGATATTCCAATTAGAATGGTGGAGGGACTAAGTTAACGCTATCCGACTTCCGAATATCGAAATTTCAAATATGCCAAAATTTAGCTCTCAATTAGCTGTGGGGGTCCAGCCCTCCCCCCACATTCGATTATCGAAGTTTCAAATATGCCAAAATTTAGCTCTCAATTAGCTCTAGCTCTCTAAAACAGGCGTAGCGTGACGGAATTTTTTTTTTTTTTTTTTTGGGGGGGGGGGCACAAATGTTTATTAAAAACATACATGCGCGCACGCACACATTCCCATATACATATACAATGGTATCTTGGTTGAAAACGGTGTCGCAGGAATTTTTCATATTGGGTAAAAGGAATTCAGTTGCGATCTTCTAGCCCCCTAGACCTAAAAGTTTATTTTTCTTAAACATTTTCGTTGTACAGCAATTTTTGAATTTTTGGCGAAATGTTTATATGATTCTTAGCGTTTTTTCGCGTTTTGCGACAATTTCTTAACATTTGTGTTAGGACACAAGTTTCAATCTTTTAACACAATATAGTAAAATTGTCCTCTGCCTTTTTTTAATTTTTCGCGAAATTTTTGTGTGATTTTTAGCGTTTTTTATCTTTCCGAAGCAATTTTTAAAATATTCGTACGAGAAATTTGGTTTTATTTTTTCAGCCAATATAGTACATTTTCTCCTCTGCGATGTTTCAACTTTTTGAAAATTTATTATATGATTTTTCGCGTTTCGCGGCGATTTTTTTGACATCCGTAAACGGAATCTAACATCAATATTTTAGTCCAATATTGCAAATTTTGTGATCTGCGATTTTTAGATTTTTCACGAATTTTTTATGCAATTTTAAGCATTCCGCGGCGATTTTCTTAAACATTCGTAAAATACATCTGTTTTCAATTTTTCAGCCCGATATAATAAATTTTGTCCTCAGTGATTTCTAAATTTTTCTTAAATTTTTTATGTGATTTTTAGTGTTTTTCCGCGTTTTTTGGTAATTTTTTAACATTTATGATGCGTATCTGGTTTCAACCTTTTAACCCATTATTGCAAAATTTGTCCTCTGCGATTTTTAAATTTTTCATGAAATTTTTATGAGATATTTTGGTGTTTTTTCGCGTTTTGCTGCGATTTTTAAACATTCGTAAAAAGGGTCCAATTTTAATCTTTCAGACCATTGTACTAAATTTTGAACTGTGCGATTACATTTTGTACTCAATTTTGTACTTACTGATTTTAATCGTGAATTTTTCATGTGACTTTTTGCAGAGTTTTTTTTTTTTTTTTTTTCATTTCGTGGAAGTTCTTAACATCTGTAACAAGAATCCAATTACAACCAATTACAATTAGTCCAATATAGTAAATGTTGACTTATTTTCAATAATGTTTATTCGGAACTCGTTATAGCGAATTTGAATTCGTTCGCGAATTTGTTATGCGGGGTTTGGCGTTTTTTCGCGCTTTGCAACGATTTATTTTACATTCGTAAAATGAATCTAGCTACAATCTTTTAACCTAATATAATAAATTTAGTTCTCTGCGATTTTTAAGTTTTTCGTGAAATTTTTTTCAGTTTTTACACATTTTGAAGCGATTTTTCTAACATTCGTAAAATAAATCTGGTTTCAGTCTTTAAATACGATACCGTCAATTTTGTTCTCTGCAATGTTTTAATTTTTCGAAAATTTTTTTATGTGATTTTTTTTTTTTTGTCACGTTTTGTGGAGATATTTTCACATTCGTAAAAAGAATCCAGTTTTAAACTTTTATCCCAATAGAGAAACTTTTTTTTTCTCTTTTCAATAAACTTTATTCGGAATCCGTACTATGATTTTAATTTTTCATGCGATTTTAAAGCTTTTTCGCCTTCCAAGGCGATTTTTTGACATTCGTATCCTGCTGCAATTTTTTAACCTAATGTAATAAATTTTGTTCTCTGAGATTTTTAAGTTTTTCGGGATTATTTTTTTTTTTTTTGCACATTTTACGTTTTTATGCGTTTTGCGGCGATTTTTCTACATTCGTAAAGGAAATCTGGTTTCAATCTTTGAACATATAGTAAATTTTGTCAACTGTGGTTTTTGAATTTTTCGTGTTTTTTTTTTTTTTTTTTTTTTTTTTTTTTTTTTTTTTTTCACGTTTTGTGGAGATATTTTCACATTCATAAAAATAATCCACTTTCAATCTTTTAGCTCAATACAGTTTTTTTTTCTCTTTTCAATAAAGTTTATTCATTATCCGTAAAATGATTTTAATTTATCATGCGATTTAGACATTTTTTTTTTTTTTTTTTTTTTTGCGTTTCGCGGCAATTTTTTAACATTTATTACAGGAATCGGGTTTCAATCGTTTAGTCCAATATAGTAAATTTTGTCCTCTGCGATTAAAAAAAAAAAAAAAAAAAAAAAAAAAAAAGAAAAGAAAAGAAAAAAAAAAAAAGGGAGAGAGAGATTTTTGGCGTTTTTTCGCATTCTGTGGCGAAAGGAATCTGGTTTAACAATATTGTATTAAAATTGCGTACATAAAAAATTGTACACGATTTTCTGCGGTTTTTTGCGGTTAGCTTCAATTTTTTAACACTTGTAAAATGAATTCGTTTTCAAGCTTTTAGACTAATATAGTATATTTTGTCCTCTGCAAGTTTAGAATTGCTCCCGAATTTTTTGGTGATTTTTCGCTTTTTCGGCAAATTTTTTACCTTTTTTTTCTAAACGGAAAGAAGTAACTCTGTTAAATTTTGCTTTCCTGCAATTAAATTAAAGTTGGACGAAAACAAAATCGTCGTAACGTGAACTACGATGTTCAAAATATTAAACTAATTTGGGTCGAAATAAAAAAATTTAAAAATTCAAGGTTAGTTTGATTTGAGACCAGATCAGGTGTAGCCTGCACGGGTGTACACTGTTGACAGCAGTTGGACCCCACTACTAGGTTCATTTAATTCGAGGTTCACTTGGAAAAAAAACGACCAAGTAAAGGAGGAAAGCTCCTCTAGATCATTTTATTGAAATTAATATTTTTGTAACAAATATAATAAACAGCACCACGGCAACTGTATCTAACGCCTGGTAGGGGGCACCACCCGCGGTACGGCCCTGATAATAAATAAAAGACATTTATAAAACTTTTAAGACATTTGAAATAAGTTTAAACGGCACTTTTAAGAAGTAATTAATCATGTAATGTATGTGCACCTGCAAAATTGTATGGAAAATTGCACCTTCGATAGCAACGGTTTTGCTTAACAATGGTATTTCTGGAACGGATTACCATCGTTTACCAAGGTACAGCTGTATATTAACTTTCAAACAGTTCATTCAAGAAGGCTTTTATTTTGAACAAAAAAATCACAACCATTGCATCTTAAAAATGCGGAGGTATAGTAGAGGATTAAGTGCTGTCAATAAAAAAAATAATAAGCAAGAGAGGGGAACATATTTAATAACTAAATGAAGGAAATATTAATTATTTGTTATAATCTTAGTGATGTGGGGTTGCATTCCATTGATAAATAACTCCAACGACACAGCTTGGAAAAGCAGGATATTTATGACTTGATTAAATTATAATTAAAGTTACAACAAATGAAATGAAATATAAATTGCGGGGAAACAGAACTCCCGCTTGATAAACACAACTACATTTTCTAAAATCTACTGACGGAATGAGAAGAAAAGAAAAAGTACATGTAGATACTAACCGCAAACCATCGGAAAAAACAGCTGACATATTGAAATTGTCCGCAGCTGTAGTAGAGTGATAGTTGAAGCTTTTGTTTAATGAATGTTCGTATCAGGGTTTTACTGCACAACACAATTTTTGCTACCAAATTCATTACTTCAAAGAAAAGGAGTTCAGCTATCTATACTGATCTGACATCTGATTAAGTAAAAAAAATGAAGAAATATAAAATGAAAATTAAAATAGTTATTTCATTTCCATTTTGGGCCAATACAAGACAGGTCTTAATCGACTGTATCAACATATTTCAGAAATTGATGTTCAGAAAGATGGAAGGGCACGTCCCCCCCCCCCCCCCGAGGCTACGCCTATGCTATATTAGAATTTGCTCTCTGCTTCTGGTATTATTTCAGTTACAAGGAGGAGCCGAGTGTTAACTTAGTTTACCCCCCCCCCTCTCTCCACTTTCAAATATCGCAATGGCAAAATCCACGTTTTTAAAAAATTAACTTAAAAATCAAATTTCCACTTGATCATTTAAAAAGAGTTCAAATTCATTTGCATACTATTTCTCTACGAAAGCGATTTTGCATGGGGGTTCTTAAGTTTCGTAAATACTTTTAGCACACTTAACAATTACATTCATGCTAAAGATTTATGCATTCATACATTCGACGCCTTTTTTTGGAACCCAAACCCAACAACTCTAAAAACCCGAGCCCGAGAATAAGCAGCAGAAAATCATTACTAACATTTTAAAATTGTTTAAAGATTTATTTTTTTAATTTAAATATATCTCGTTACATAGAAATAAATATTAATCCTAAATACTCTTTTACGTTTCGTAATTTTTCATGTCCCTGAAAATTTGTTTAAAATAACAAATTTATTATTTACTCCCACCCACTGGCAGAAATCAACATTCTTATATTATTTGTACAATTATGGCAAAAAGACGTGAATTCTGTTTCCCAGTAATTTTAGAAAATGACTTCAAACAGAAAGGGACGATAGACAAAGGATATCCCACTGTTTTAGGTAGATTTCGTAAGAAATACTACCTATTACATTCTCACCTAAGTTGGAAATTTTGAAAATTTTTTGCAGATCTACGACAACCATGACTGCCAGAACCCAAAACCACCCCCAGTTCAAAAGTTTATATCTATCTATCTATCTATCTATCTATGTCACTTTTTTATGGACACGATAAATGGAAAAATTATGCATAAATCTTTTCCAAACTGATACATAAAATCAAGGGGCATAAAATCTCGGTCAAGTTCGTTAATGGGCAAAATCGAACCAGGGGGGGGGGGGGGCTTTTTGTGAAAACAGAAAAAAACCCATGATTTTTTAATTATTATACGTATCGAATCCGTTTAAAGTTATTATTACTTCTAGGAAAAGGGCCGAAAATTTATGTATGATAGATTTTTGATATAATTAAAAATGGCCCCAAGGTTGGGGGGAGGGGGGTTTTAAAAGAAAAAACATCATAGCTTCGTCAATTCACAAGATATTAAATCCGCGTAAATTTATTATTAATCCTTTTAATATTATCTAAAACTTTTATATTGACAAGTTCTTTATAGGACCAACCGTTATAGCAAATAAAAAAAATTAAAAACAAAAAAAATCCCTGCCGGCTCCGCCTGCAAACAAGTTATTTTTCGAAGTAGGCGGTTCCAACTCCCGCATTTTTTCGAAACTGATACATAAAATCAAGGGGAGTAAAATCTCGGTCAAGTTCGTTAATGGGCACAATCGAACCAGGGGGGGGGGATGGGGGGACTTTTTGTGAAAACAGAAAAAACCCATAATTTCTTAATTATGATACGTATCGAATCCGTTTGAAGATATTATTATTTTTAGGAGAAGGGCCGAAAATTTATGTATGACAGATTTTTGATATAATTAAAAATTGCCTTAAGGGCATGGGGAGGGGGGGGGGGGGGTTAGAAGAAAAAAAATCATAACTTCGTCAAATCCCAAGATTTCAAATCTGCTTAAATTTATTATAAATCCTCTTAATATTATCTAAAACTTTTACATTGACAAGTTTTTTATAGGACCAACTCTTATAGCAAAAATAAATAAATAAATAAATAAAAAATCCCTGCTGGTTCTGCCTGCAAACAAGTTAGGTTTCGAAGTAGGCGGTTCCAACTGCCGCATCACCGCAAAAAGGTCATTTCTTTGGCAATTCCCGACAAACAGGCGCCCTACGGTCTGCGTCTTTGAAATATACCTGTGTTTGTAGGCCGAGCCGTCAGAGTTATTTTTTTTATGTTATTAACACTGACCATGCACAGGCTTCAAAATCAGGTCGAATATTTGTCCTTTTGTTCTATCAATAACAACTCAATTCTATTTTAAACAATTTTTTAAATGAATTTAAAACACTTTAAGAAACTAGAGTATGTTCTTGTTTCTCAAATAGCAAGTTTTTTTTTCCGCTCTTTTCAATTTGTGAAAAAATAAATTAAAATATTTTATCTTGAACCCACCCGAGCCCGAAGACTGGCATAAAATTTATAGACCTAATCCGTTTCGCGCCCAAACTCGGATTCGAACTGATCCAGTTTCATATTTAATGCATGCTTAACCCTCTGAGCGTTTTGAAAAAGGGTAAAATTGTAATGTTGTTTTCTCGGCATTTAGTTTTAAATGCTAAAAAAATATGATTCTTTCAGCATCATAAATAAAACTTAATTACAAATATTAATGTAACCCTTGAGAGTATTAATCATTCTTCAATATTTTGAAAATTCATTAAATCTATAGAATTATATTATCTTAAACATTGCATATATTGCAGTGAAACCTGGAGCTTAGTGAACTGAATATTACGTTCTACACGCTTAGAGGGTTAATAAAAGAAGAAAAAGTACAAATTTTCAACGTTTTTTAAAATGGTAAATGAATCACTTATTCATACATGTATGTGTATGTTTGAAAATTTTTCTATTGTTTTTAGAGTATTTTGTACGGTTGTTTTATTTTTTTCCTTGTTTGTTATTAAATCAGTTTGACAACCTCCTACAGTTGTCTCTAGAAGTTTAACAGCTTTTTTAATACAGTAAAATCGAGTAAAACTGTTAAATCACAACTTGTAGCAGTGTAATCACCTGTAATCAAAGTGTAATCAATTGTAATTACGTATTTCTGAGCATAATCAACCATAATCTGTAATCTATGTGTAATCCGTTATAATCACATGTCATCACAGTAATCAGCTGTAATCACTGCGATTCCTTAATCTCGTACATAATTTTTTCTATTGAGAGCTCCCTTGCCAATACCTCATAAACCCGGTTCTTGCTTACGCGCAATTTGTTATTTTTGACCTGACGGTTGGGAATGGCGAATAAGCGTCACATAGGGATGCGACTCAAACGTGAAAGGTTCCATTCTCCCATTGGTTGACAAAAAACCGGCATGCATTGTAGCTAACTTAACATCGTTTTGTGCTGCTGCCCTCTGTGGGCAGGATAATAAAACACAATTATGCCTTAATACTTCGTACTAAAAAATTAAACTGTGTAAATTAACTTGTAAATTAAACTGTCTTTTACAAAATAAATTTTGGGATAATATAAATTTATTATACAAATAACTAAGTACATTTAATGTATACATAAAATATATTTAATTTCCATTAAATACATTTTATGTAAATTAAAATGTATTTAATGGGATCTTTTTAATTAATTGATATTTGATTATTAGAAATACTAATTAATTATGTACGAGAATTGTTTTAACAAATTGTATAATATTAATTTGTAAAATTTAATACATATTTCTTTGCATTTCTTATATTATAATTTTTGTAAATAATTTAAATTAAATATTTATAAAAATAATATTTTCCATAGTGATATTTTTATTCTTGGTCATGAAATCATGACATGGTAAATTATAATAATAATAATAAAATTAATTGAAAAAGAAGAAAAATTAAAGAGAGATGTTATTGTATTCGATTAGTTTATAAAGTGGCACCTAAAAATAAATTATATTTTGTTTAATACATTTTTACTTATTAAATATCAATTAAAATTTTTATTAAGAAAATATAGATTTTATACAGGGCCCCTAGATCAAACTTTTGTTGTTTCTTTCCAGTATGACAGTATGGTAATATACAAAGATTAATCAATTAATGTTTTTTTATAATTAGTATAATATTGGTGTATTATTGCTGTAGTTTTAACATTTTCTTACTCTTACACTGCAATCCAATAAATCTGACATAATTTTTTCTCGTAAAAGTGAAAACATATACAATACACATATGCATATATGATATACGTATGAATATATATATGTATATAATTATACGAATATATATATATTTATATACGTATGTATATTTATATTTATATTTACATATATTTATATATATGTATATAAATATATGTAATATATAATTATATGAATATATACATGCATACATGTCTGCATAATTTTTATATATGTAAGTCTGTGTTTCTAACATAGTCGAAGATTTTATATGATTTAGATATTATTTGCTACTCCAGTTTTCAAAAATTTATTGAGATCACAATGATATTTTATTATATTATTGATGTAGGCATATACAATAAATGAAACAAAAAAAAGAAAAGTCAATACTTCTGGATTCTAATAAGAACCAAGAAGCATACGTTTCTATTATGTATTTTTAATAACAGATAATATTTATAAAAAAGTTTAGTTTAATCCTAAACATACGTACATGTAATGTTTGGACTTCTACAAAGTGTATCATCCAAAACTAAAATTCATTGTTTGAGTTACATTAAAAAAAATCCCAAGTTTTTCTTTAAGATATATTGGCCTATTTTCTTAAATGTCTTATTAATTATTTGCTGAAAATGGAAGAGAATGTATTACAAACCACTGAGTGAAAATATTAATTATATGCATTTAAATAATAATATTTATTAATATTAATTATATGCATTTAAATAATAATATTTATTAATATTAATTATATATTTAAGTAATAATAATAAATATTAATTATATATTTAAGTAATAATAATAAATATTAATTATATATGTATATACCCACACGCACATATTTAAATAAACTATTAAATATTATTAATTATATATATTTAAGTATAATACTAATTACTAACATTAACTATATATATTTAAATATAATATTAATTAAGATTTATTATATATTTACATAATAATAATAAAAAAAATTTATACTGATCTTTAAGTCTAGTAAATAATCTCTATTAATTAATTCCGTAAAGATCAAAACAAAACTCTAAAAAAGGATTTTTTTTTTTTTAAATCAGAGAGGACAAAACTTAAAACCTTCAGTTTACAAATCCGGTGCTTTAACCACCGCGCTATATTGCTCACAGACACATTGTGCCTTAAAGCAAACTTGTACGAAAATATAAAAATCAAGTGACTTCAGGTTTTTTTGTCAACCAATGGGAGAATGGAACCTTTCACGTTTGAGTTGCACCCATGGAGATAGAGATATCTCCCTGGTTGCACCCGTCACATAGCTGGTTGCGATTCTTACAATTTTCATTTAATGTTACTTACTTTTTTCTCTATGATTTATTTTGAAAAGAATTGATTAAACGATTCAATTCAAGTAAAAGAATGATTCACTAAAAAAATCACTTGATAACGGGAGAGTGTCAACAGATATTGTGTTAAAGAAATCTTTTTATAAGTGAGCCATTAACTTTATGAACAAAGTTACAATAAAGATCATGTAAATCAGGTAAATTCTTTTCTTTTTTTGTAAATATTGTTTTACGCATAACTTTAATTCTGTTTATGTATCATTTATAGGTGTAAATTAGCGGTCGCCACTCGCCACGTGGCGATTAAAAAATCAGCCATCGATCGCCACCCTAGTCGCCACTCGCCAAGTGAAATACACCATTTTTCATGGAAATATGCATCTCTACATTGATTACATCTAATTAGAGAACTGGTTAATTATTTTTCTTGCCAGATGCAAACAGATTTCAATGACTTAGCTGTATTTTCAATATTTCGGCTTTTTCTCATGTGCTCTTACGTGCATGTTATGATTACTCTTTAGTTGGACTATTTTTTGAAGAAATACTGTTTTATTCTGAAAAATATATTCATCAGCTTTGATTCCACATGCATTTCAAGTAATTTATTCCTTTTTTTCCCACCGGAGGACATTTGGACATTTCAGTATTTTCAATACTTTGACTCCTGTCACATGCTCACCAGTTGGAGCAATTATTTTGTTTCAAGAGATACCGTTTAATCATGCGAAATACACTCATACTCATACAATAGGTATAAAACTCTTATAGAAAAATATGTTTATATACAACGATTATAATTTATATAGATGTCAAGAAAGTTTGAAACATATTAGTGGCTACTAACTTTAAAAAGTGGCCACTAATGAAACTGAGTCTACCGGCCACTGGCTACTAACTAAATTTCCCAGTTTTCACCTATAGATCATTCTGTATTTTAAGTGACACTCTCTGTCCTCAGCAGTATGAGCTTAGCGATTTTTTTTTCATAATGCCGTGTTTAAAACATGAGAAATCTGAAATCCCGAGGTAAAGCGATTTTCTCAAATCGCGGTCACTGTCACAATTCTCTAAATCCTTTTTTTTTTTTTTTTTTTAATGTCAGTCAGTGTTTGTTGTTTGGACATCTCCGCCTCCCATTCAACATATTTTTTTATATTAAATAATATACTCTATATACAATTTTTCAGGATTGATGTCAAGCCATATTACACTTTCTTTTTTTAATCTGTTAAAAAAAGAATAAAGTCGCCAAATTTTGGGCACTGCAGTTTCTGGCAACCCACCTATTTTGCTTGTATTGACATCATTGATGATGAAATTTGAGATGGAAACACTCCTCAAAATAATTTGTTGCATTTTCTTGTTGAACGGTGTAATTTGGAAAAGTTAAAAAGATGGGAGACATTTTTTTTTTTTCAGATTTAAGCATTAATAACTATTGTGCACTGGTTTTTAACAGTTCATTTTTAAAATTAAAGTTCTGGTGAGCATGAGGTTTGATAATGTTAGCATCTGTTTGAATTTTTTGCTGGAAAGTTAAATTACAGTATGCTGATGACTAGAAAAATGTATAAATATGGTAATTCGATATTTTTCAGTGTTGGTTTCTGATCAAGGAGATGTTGGAAAAGCGTTGGGTTTTTGAAAATTCAGTAGAGTGTTATGAACATTTAAATGACCACCCTATCTTACGTTAAGAAAAATTACCGTTAAATGACCATTGTCGTTATGCTTATTTTATTGTAATGTTGTATTATTTTTATTAACATTTTATTGTATCGCTCTCATGCATTCGTTAGTGACTGTGGCTTTAACAAATTTCATGCATTTTTGAGATTGCTACGCAATGAGGTTGCTGTTTGCAGTAATATAGATACATTTTTTTTGTTGTAGTTTTCATGGACATGAAACGTTCATACATATGTATTACTGAGTGTGTCTTTAACAAAATTTGTGTATTTTTTATATTACTGCACAATGAGGTTGCTATATCCAGCTATGCTTTTTTTTTTCAAGGACCTGAAGCATTTTTATGTATATTAGTGACCACTGTTTTAACAAATTTTGTACATTTTTTAGATTGCTACAGAATAAGGGTCAAGCCATTATATAAAAGATGTTGACAAATTAGATTTTGAATCATTTAATGTTTACTGTAATGTAGCAGGGCACTTTAAAAGATTAGAAAAAAATCAGTTTTCACATTTTCTTGAAAAGAGTCATTCCATGTCAAATCAACCAAAAATTTTCAGTTTTCAACCTTACCATTTCAGATTTTACTGAAACCTTCAGGAATCATTCTCCCTGATGATAGAAATGAGAATATACTTTTATAATTTTTTTATCTCAGTAAATTTTCATACAATTAATTTTTTAAATTAAAAAAAAATCATCATTTTTTGGCTTGTATAAATGTTTTCAATTTTGAATTTCTCAAGTTCTATCAGGCGTAGAGAGTTGTTTGACCCCTCATTTTAAAGAGAATTTCATAAGGTTTAATTTGATATGAAAGTTGACTATGTATGATTTTAATTTAATTTAAAAATTTAAATAGTGTTTTTTAAAATTTTTGAAAAAATATGTTTTTTGTAACATTATAATCTTTAAATTCTGAAAGTTTTAGAGTGGGATCTCAATGGGATCAGCAGTTAAAAAAAAAAAAAAATGTTAAAAATGAATAAAACAAGGATCTCTTTAGCACAATCATAAAGTTGGCAAGGTGCCAACTTTAAAAAACAGCCCCAATTGGTGTTTCACATTAATTTTTTTAACATAACTGCTGATCCCATTGAGATCCCACTCTAAAACTTTCAGAATTTAAAGTTTATAACATTACAATAAACATTTTTTTCAAAATTTTTAAAAAACACTATTTTAAATTTAATTAAATTAACTTTTTAAAAACCAAGCATAGTCAACTTGCATATCAAATTAAACCTTATGAAATTCTCTTTAAAATGAGGGGTCAAACAACTCTCTACGCCTGATAGAACTTGAGAAATATAAAATTGAAAACATCTATACAAGACAAAAAATGATGATTTTTCGAAATTTAAAAAAATTAATTCTATGAAAATTTACTGAGATATAAAAAAAATTATAAAAGTATATTCTCATTTGTATCATCAGGGAGAATGATTCCTGTAAGTTTCATCAAAATCTAAAAGGGTCAGGTTGAGTCACTGGTTGATTTAACATGGAATGACCCAAAACTAGTGACATGAAAAGTTCAAACTTGGCAGAATAAAAAAGGCTATTAACCCACATATTTATAGATTATTAGCCATTCACAAATATTTTTAGGAAAAATTTAGAAGGGTAGGATTAAATTACTTGAAAACAAACAATATATGTACCGTAAAATACCAAAAGTAAGCCCAGCCCCTTCCCACTTTTAAGCAATTTTTATTTTATTTTCCATTTCCAAATATAACACTCCCCCCCCGCCCCCATTCACAAAAATATTTTTTTTTTTTTACAAAAAATTGATTTTAAAAATCCAAGGAAGATAATTTTCAATCTTTTGAAATTTTGGCAGATTTCTACTGTTGCTTTCATATTTTGTTAATAAAATACACCCCCACCCCCTATCCCACATGAAATGTCTGATCTCCTTCTCTGCCCTCCCCAACACAAAAAGTTCAAAATCTTGATAATTTAAAAATTTTCTGGACTTCTTGCTGCTCACTAGTAATATAACAATAAGTAAAAAATCAGTCCTCCAAACTACAATCTCCTCTTCCATCCAAAATTTGTTTCCCCCTCTTCCAACAGCATACAATGTTTAAAATTTTTAAAACTCTTTATTAAAAAATATATGCTCTATTTTTTGCTGTCTAGTGACAGTAAATAAATAATCAACCATGTCAATTATCTCTCTACCCACAAAATTTCTACTTCTCCCCTTTTTGCCAACCTCTATAATTTTTTTTAACTATTTATAAAAAAAATCTTCTGCCCTTTCTCTCTATTAACAATAAATACATAAGAAATTATCTAAATTACAAACCTCTTCTTTTGAAATTCATATAACCCCGTCATCCCTGAGAATAGAGAGTTTAAAATTTGTAAAACTCTTATTTGAAAAAATATTTTGTTTTATTTGTTGATCTCTAGTAAAAATAGATAATTTGTCACCTACGTTTTCTCTCTTCAAAAATCCCCCCCCCCCCACACACACACAGATACAATATTTAAAATCTTTAAAACAATTTTTTTTTTAATCTGCTGTATTTGTTTATCTTTAGTAACAATTAATGAGTAATCATCTAAATTACCCTCCTTTCTCCCAAAAATTCCATTTTCCCCACTCAGCAAATACTTTAAAATCTTTAATATATATATGTTTAAATTCTGTTCTATTTCTTATTTTACAGTAAGGTAACACATCTCATATAAGTACAGTGTAACCTCTGAATAACGGTCACCCGTGGGACCAGTGAGAAGTGACCGCTCTTCAGAGGTGGTTGTTATTCAGAGGTTTCATTTAAACAAAAATCCAAATATACAAATTTAAATGGAAAGTGCCATTTTAATTTATCCACATTGTTATACTACATTAAAAATATAAGTGATTTGCAATTGCTTTGTTATTTTTGCTGCAAATATTTTTCTCCAAAGAAATAACAATATGAGTTGTTTTGGTGTATAACTCCTCATCATTATGACTTAAAGCAAAATTTTGAATTTCACGAAGGTTCGTCAAAACTTCGGTATATGTGTTAATACTGGAAATGTTAGGTGATTCTATAATTCCTTCCATTTCCTCTTCCTCATCATTTTTCTCTTCCTCTCTCCTGTCTTCCACCATTTGCTGTATGGAATCAAATGTGGAAGTAACAGCCAAATCTTTGTCCAGACATACAAACTCGCTGGCCTCCATGTTTGTTATGCCTGCCGTTCTAAGAATATTATCTAAATTTTCTTCATATTATTAAGGTCTTCTACTTTCAGATTGCTAAAATCATTTTCAGTAGGATGAAATTTCGAATTGTCCATAAAAAGAAGGATTTTGCGGTTTTGTTTCTTCATTTCTTTATTCAGTTCTGTCAAGTAGCAGATAAAAAAAGGGAGGCAAGAAATTTTCTTGCAGCATATTTCACGGTATCCGCTCGTATTTTCAATGCTACGTTGTCAGAGTCCAGTATTCAAAGAGTTGACAGATTATGTATTGACGGTTGTCCAGATACCCACAGTGGTACGAAAGTCTTTCTGTTCTCCCTGTCCCTCTTGAGTTTTGGAAATTTAGGACATTTTGAATGGTTATCAAAAGGATTATGATATTAGTGTTTGGAAAAGGATTAAGTCATTAAGTGACTTTTTGTTGACATATCAAGTAAATTTCGTTTGATCTGCTTCACATTTTGATTTGCAAATAAATATGAAATGGTATCGGAAGCTGTTAAATTTTTGCTCTCGTGACTTTTGAGCGGCCGTTGTTCGGAATTCCTTATTTAGAGGTTCGCACTAATGTTAATGCTATGGAACGCGTTTGGTTCCATCCATATATGGACGGTATTCGGAGGTTGTCGTTGTTCAGAGGTGACCGTTCAAGGAGGTTTCACTGTATTACTCATCTAAAATAATCTCCCCTTTGAAATTTTTGCTCTGTCCTTTTTTTTTCCAGGGGGGGGGGGGGGGAGTGGATTTTATGTGACAGGAAAACTAAAATTTTCATCTTTTTTGCAGTTTGGCTGTTCTTTCATCCCTGAATCATGTGTATATTTTATGTTTTGAAATAAATATGCTCTCAAAAATAACTCCCCTCCCATTAAAAAAATATCAGCTGTGAGAACAGTCAAATTACAAAAAAGATCAAAATTTTCTCTCTGCCTCCCCCTCCCTCCATGTCTAGAAATTCATCCTTTTTTCTGAGGATGAGAAATGGAAATTTAAGGGGAGAGTTACATGATCATTTATTTATTGTTGCTACAAAGTAACAATACAGCATAAAAATCTAATAATTTTAAGGTTTGTGTGCTGGAGGGGGGGGAGAAGAAAAATTGGTGGGTATTAGATAAATATTTAGTTATCGTAGGAAAAAAATAAAGATTTAGATTAGAAAGAAGAAAGTATGTACTGGGGGGGGGGCGCAAAGAAAATAAAGAGGACTTTTTGGGGGAGAGGAAGGGAATAATTTAGATATTTATTTAAATATTGTTGCAAAAATCGCATATAGAGCAGAAAAAATTAAGAATTTTAAGATTTAAAATTTAATGAGATGCATTTGCAGGGGGAAGGTCTTCATGAGACGAGGCTGGGGGGGGGGCAGAGAAAAACAGAGGTTTTTGGAGGAGGGGTTGATTTAGGTGGTAAATTAGGTTTATTTATTGTTAATATAGAGCAGGGCTGTCCAACGCGGCGCCCGCGGGCGCCTTGGCGCCCTTTGAAGACTTTCGTGGCGTCCTTTTAAATGTTTCCTTTTATTTTTTTTTCTCCTTGTTCATTACTTTTTTCTTTATTTTTTACAAACATGCAATGGGTAAATTTTCTGTTTCAAAGTTCTAGATAAAAAGGAAAGAAATTCGAAATAAAAAATAAAAACAAATTGTAACCAGTAATATTTTTAAAAATGGGATAATCAGTGAATATATATATATATATATATATATATATATATATATATATATATATATATATATATATATAATAGTAGTAAGATTTGGAAAGATTAAAAGACATCCAGTCTACTATACTGGCGCCCACCTTCACTGGCGCCGAGGATATTATGTTTAAAAGTGATAATGATGTAAATACGTGGTCACATGTCAGTTCAAAATGATTGTTAGAAAAATAGAAAATATTAATCGAATGGAAGATTATTCCACGCAGCTAAATTCCATATTTGTTTTCAACAGAACGGTCTTATTTGTCGCAAATGAAAATTTTCTGATTCGTTTAGTCTGTAACTTAATTCAAATTAGCAGCATTTTTGTGGTTGATACTTTTGGTGAAAGAGGCTGCGATTTATTTCCTTAAGTGAATTATTCTAAAATAATGGCAAAAAGACAAAGGACATATGTTTTTAATAATGACTGGGAGAGTAAATATTTTTTTGTCGAATGTAAAGGTAATCCTGTGTGTTTAATTTGCAACAGTAGTGTTTCCATTCCTAAAAAAAGCAATATTGAACGTCATTGTAGTACAATGCATTTCAAGTTTGACTTAGATTTTCCCCTGAATTCAGAAGTAAGAGAGAAAAAATTACAAGAGTTAAAATCCCTTTTAGCTGGTCAGGAAAAATGTTTCTACAAACCTATGATTCAATCTATAAATGTCACTGTCGCATCATTTAAAATCACCCATTTACTAGCTAAGAAGAAAAAAGCTTTTAGTGATGGGGAAATTGTAAAAGAGGCAATGCTTTGTGCAGCCGAATCTCTCTTCGATGAAATGAAAAATAAATCTGAAATAATCTCATCCATAGAAAAACTTCAACTTTCACATCAAACGGTAGGCAGGAGAGTTGAAAAGATTTCTCGTGATTTGGAATCTCAAGCACAATCTGACCTGCAAAACTGTGAACGATTTTCATTGCAACTGGACGAAAGCACAGATTTATCTGACACTGCGCAGCTAGCTATCTTTGTCCGAATGGTATTTTCTGATTTCAGCATAAAAGAAGAGTTCATGCGAATACTCCAACTTCATGGGCGTACAACAGGAGAAGATATTTTTGATGTTTTTAAAAGTTTTGTAAAAGAAATAGGCATGCCTCTGGATAAACTAGCATCTATCACAACAGATGGAGCTAAAGCGATGGTCGGAAAAAATAACGGGTTTCTCGCGCTTTGCGCCAAAGATTAAACATTTCCCGATTTTCTGACTTATCATTGCATTATCCATCAAGAAGCTTTGTGTGGAAAAGTACTCAAGTTTGAACATATTATGAATATTGTCGTAAAAATCATAAATTTCATCAGAAGTTCTTCCACTTGCCATCGCTTGTTTAAGGCCTTATTGCAAGACGCAGAATCTGACCAACAAGATGTATTGTTATACACTGAAGTAAGATGGCTAAGTAGAGGGAAAATGTTAGAAAGATTTTGTATGCTCTTACCTGACATCAAAACTTTTCTTGAATCACGAAATGTTTTTCATAAGGAGTTGGAAGATGTTTGCTGGTTATTCGATCTTGCATTTTTGACTACAGGGACAATTTGGAGCTACAGGGAAAAGATCGTGAAATTTTAAATATGATAGGTTCTGTAAAAAGTTTTCGAAACAAGCTTGAATTGTGGATTTCAAAAATGAGACAAGGATCGCTTTCTTATTTTCCAAATTTAATGTCAGTGGCTATTAAACACAATTCTGAAGGAATAAATTTTGAACGATTTGCAGATAACCTCGAGATACTACGTGACGATTTTAATAGGCGATTTGTTCAATTTTCAGAGATTGAAGCTGATGCAATGTTTTTAGCAAACCCTTTTGCTAAAATCGACGTTACCGAAATTGCGGGATCAATTGCCTCTAACTTCAAAATTGACCAAGTGGAAGATCTTGAATTAGAAATTATAGCTCTTCAAAATGACTTAATTTTGAAATCGCATTTCAAAGATAAAGAATTTTGGAATTTGGTAGATAAAGAAAAATACCCTTCACTTCGTAACGTTGCCCTGAAACTTCACTCGTGCTTTGGCTCGACTTACCTATGTGAATCGCTTTTCTCTACAATGAAAATTGTAAAATCCGAGAATCGATCATCGCTGAGTGATACGCAACTAGAAAATATTTTACGTGCAGCATGTTCGAACTATATTCCAGATTTTTCTGCTTTAGCACAGGAAAGCCAGTGTCAAATTTCTCACTAATAGGTAAGAATAAAGACAAATTTAAAAATTATTTCTTTAAAACAATTAATGTTTTGCATGTTCTTTTTTCTACTTGAAGCATGAAAATGTTTTGTCCGTTTCCCTGACTTTTTTTTTAGGTAGATTTCGTAAGAAATGCTACTTATTACACTCTCCCCTAAGTTGGAATTTTTGAACAATTTTTGCAGATCTACGCCGATTATGACTCCCAGAATCCAAAACCACCCCTAGTTCAAAACGTTATCTATCTATCTATATCACTTTTTTATGGACACGATAACTTCCATAATTCTGCACAAATCTCTTCCAAACTGATGCATAAAATCAAGGTGCATAAAATCTCGGTCAAGTTCGTTAATGGGCAAAATCGAATCGGGGGGGGGGGAGCTTTTTGTGAAAACAGAAAAAAAACCATAACTTCTTAATTATGATATGAATCGAATCCGTTTAAAGTTATTATTACTTCTAGGAAAAGGGCCGGCCGAAAATTTATGTATGACAGATTTTTGATATCATTAAAAATGGCCCCAAGGGGGGTTTTAGAAGAAAAAAATTCTTAACTTTGTCAATTCATAAGATATTAAATCTGCTTAAATTTATTATAAATCCTCTTAATATTATCTAAAACCTTTATATTGACAAGTTTTTTATAGGACCCACCCTTATAGCAAAAATAAAAAAAAAATTAAAAAGAAACAAATCCCTGTCGGCTTCGCCTGCAAACAAGTTAGATTTCGAAGTGGACGGTCCCAACTGTGGCATCATGGCAAAAAAGTCATTTCTTCTGCAATTCCCAACAAACAGGCGCCCCACGGTCTGTTTCTTCGAAATCTACCTGTGCCTGTAGGCGGAGCCGTCAGGGATTTTTTATTTTTATATATATAGAGGCGTTCTCAGAGTTATATAATGTACATTTAACGATAACCATAACGTTCCTGCATCGTACGGGACTTATGGTTACCACAATGACTATAAAACATATGTATATCATGTAGACGTGAGTGTATCGCTACTATAGTGAGATAATAAATATGTATGCAACTGCCCACTCATTTGAATAATGGCGCCCTTCATTGCTTGTCACCAGCTGAGATGCGCCCCTGCTTACTAAAAGGTTGGACAGGCCTGATATAGAGCATTAAATAAGTGTGAAAAGAAAAACGAGTTAAGAGTTTATAATTTCATTACATGATTTTAATTATGCATTTATCATATCACACTTTTCATTCATCTTGTTTTTATGACAAAGTTTTAATTTGACATTTTTATTTTAATCTTTTTTTTGGCGCAGCATGTCCCTAAAGGGACTTTGTGCCATAAAACCCTAATCAACCAACCAACCGTTTTTTTAAATATATAAAATATACAGTAAAACCTGTGAAAGTGGAATCCTGTCTTTTACAGAAATTATTGATGATTATACTTACTAATAGGGATATAACGAATAGTGATTTGGCCGAATACTGAATATTCGGCCAAATTTTAGGCCGAATACTGACTTTGAAAAAAATTATTTTAATTGTTTATTTATTTTTTTTTTCAATTTTAAAATCAAAAATTAAATTAAGGACTAATTGAAATAATTTTTTTGTTTGAGTGTTCAAAAATCATAACAGCTGAATGTATTTTTTGTAATATATGAAATACTTTGATGCCAATAAGATAACATTTGACTTTCAAAAATGTAAATAATAATTTAATTCATATATATATATCCATAGATAGTTCTAGTAATTTATATATATTTTATCTAAAATAGAAACTCATTACCTCTGTAAAAATGAAACTTTTTTTTATTTTAGTAAAATCATTTAACCCCCAAAAATAAGAACTTGCATGTGTCCTCTGTCTTTTTATATCCTATCTCATGCAACTCAAACTTAGTAAATTTACATTCTGTATGTTAAGAAAAGGGTTATTTTCTTAAAATATAATTTCATTTTGATTTTGGGATTGCTTTTCAGAAATATAAAATAAGAAGTCATCACTGCAAAATTTGTCAAATGAAGTTAATAATAATACAGCAGATAAATTAAGAGAGGTAGATTGCTATTTTGATAAACATTTAGTAGCTAGGACAGAGTGTCCATTTAACTGGTGGAAAACAAATGCAGAAAACTTTCCAAGGCTTGCAAATTTAGCAAGAAATCATCTTTCAGCTCCTGCAAGCACAGTATATAGTGAATGTTTGTTTTTTTGAAGCTGGTAATATATATGAAACCAAATGAAACAGACTTCTTGAAAATGCTGAAAAGTTATTATTTTTGCATCACAATTTCAGGCTTTACAGTAGGGGTGCACAACCTTTTTAAGCAAAGGGCCACTTACAAAAATGACTGGGTTGTCGAGGGCCACCATCAGAAAATTTTTGTTTCGAGGAAGTGTTACACGGGGGAGGGGGGGGGGGTCAGATTAAAAAAAACATAAATTTCGGAAGGGTAAGTTTAGCCCCCTAGGTTCCTTCCTTCCAGTCAACGCAGTCAGTTCTGTTGGCAAGGATATATCAACAGTTTACGTTTGTATTTATACAAGAGATATAGCTAAGATTATTTTCAAAGAGTGAAAATACGCCTTGAATTTATTTGAAGGAATAAATTTAGCTTTAAAGATTGCCAGTGCTGAAAAAAAATTCTGCTTTCATGAATGAATTTAGAGAGGAGGAGAAACATATATTATTCTAAATTGCACTTCTTAACATATTCAGTCATAAAATGTGGATATCAAAGGGGTGCACAAACTTTATAAGAGGAGGTTACAGTCACAAAAATTACTGGATTGTCGAGAGTCAACATCCATAAGGTGGACAAAATTCTGTTTCGGACAAGGAGGTGGGGGATCGGCCTAAAAGTTCATAAAAATGGGCTAATTTTAAAAGGAGGGTTAGTTCCCTATACTCAACCACCTCCTTAGTCAGCATATTTAGCCCAATTCAGTTGGAAAGGATGAAAAAAACTTGCAATTTTTTTTTCCATGCGCGATAGATAATATTCATAGTTTTTTCCTAGTGATCGACGAAATTCACGATTATTACGCACACGTTCGGCGAAATTTGCGATTTATACGCACCCGATCGGCAAAATTTGAGATTTTTACGCACCCAATCGGCGAAATTAGCAATTTTTTTCGCATCCGATCGGCGAAATTTGCAATTTTTCGCACCCGATTGACAAAATTCGCAATTTTTACGTGCCGATTGTCGAAATTCATGATTTTTACACGCCCAATCGACGGAATTCGTGATTTTTACACGCCTAATCGGCCAAATTTGCGATTTTTACGCAGACGATCGGCGAAATTTACAATTTACACGCACCCGATCGGCAAAATTCGCGATTTATATGCATCCGATCGGCACAATTCGCGATTTTTACGCATACGATCGACGAAATTTTCGATTTATACGCACCTGATCGGCAAAATTCGCGATTTATATGCGCCCTATCGGCAGAATTCGCGATTTTTACGGACTCGATAGGCAAAATTCACGATTTTTACGCATGCGATCGGCAAAATTGACGATTTTTACGCAGGCGATCGGCAAAATTGACGATTTTTACGCAGGCGAACGGCGAAATTTACGATTTATACGCACCCGATCGGCAAATTTTGCGATTTATATGCACTTGATCGGCAAAATTTGCTATTTTTACGTACCCGATGTGTAAAATTTGGCAAAATTCGCCATTTCTACACACCTGATCGGCGAAATTCGTGATGTTTTCGCGTCCGATCGGTGAAATTGATCCACGGGCCACCAGTAATCCGATCGCGGGCCACAGGTTGTGCACCCCTACTTTACAGTGATAAATTATTTTGTTACCCCTGTATGTTATTTTGAAGTAACTCATTAAATGCCTTTTCAGTATAGGTAATAGTTTTTTTCTTTTCAATGTATCAAACTCATTAGTTCCTTTAATCAACATCTAATGTTTAATTTTTAATTAGTAAAGTAATTATATAGTCCTATATTTATTCAAATTTTTTTATTTAAAAGTAAAACTAAAAACTAGAAAAATTATTTAATTTGTGAAAGATTAAACATTTTTACAAGACAGTAAAATATTTATTTTTAATATTTATGAATTTTATTGTTTAAGAAACTTATCATTATAAATCAGATTAAAGAAATAGATATAAAGTTAATATTTTAAAATTCACTGAAGAGATTTAAACTCTAAATGCAGTATATATTTTGCATTTTAATGTAAAAGAAATTAATGTTGCAATACTTACTTAAATTCACATGATGCCTAAATATGCAGCAAGAAAAATATTTTTATTTATGTAATATCATTATATACAGTTATTTATAAGTTGTCATGAAGCTTTAAAATTGAGTAAGTATTAGGATTTCTTTTCTTATAATAATTAATGTATTTAGATATAATTTTTTAATATTGTTTGTTGAAAATATTTAAAATCACATTTTGTTTTGATTTTCTGGAACTTATTTAACCAAATATCTTAAAATATTCGGCCAAATATGCAAGTATTCGGCAAAATATCAAATTATATTTTGCTACAGGTATTCGGCCGAATATTCGGTTCAATATTTGGCAAAAGGGCCGAATACCGAATAGTGGCCGAATATTCGTTACATCCCTACTTACTAATACGAAAACCTATCTAAAACGGAATATTTTTTCAATGCTTTCTGATTTTGTTTTAGCTAAAAATTAGATAAATGAAACTATAGTACCATAATTTCGGGAATATGCGCCACACCCATCGTAAGCGCCGCATCATTGAAAAATCGGTAAAAAAAAAAAACAAATATACACGTAAGCGCCGCACCCATTAGAAGCGCCGCATCATTGAAAAATCGGAAAAAATGAAATAGTCACGATACGATCGACAAAATTGGATTAAAAGTAACAATCGTTATATGAATTAACAATAAAACACAGGTAATCTTAAAATACAATAGAAAAAAAATATGTACTACGCAAATATGCGTACTACGCAAATCGATTATTCGATTATCGTTTTAATCGAATATCGCCGTTTGCGGTGTGCTTATGAAATAAATATAATTTATCAACAATTGTAAAATATACAATAAATACTTTTAAAGAGATTGAGCTATTAATATTGAAACACAGGTTATCTTAAAATACAATAGGAAAAAAAATACGTACTACGCCAATCGATTATTCGATTATCGTTTTAATCGAATATCACCTTATGCGGTGTGCTTATGAAATAAATACAATTTATCAACTATTGTAAAGTATACAATAAATACTTTTAAAGAGTGAGCTATTAATATTGAACAGAAAATAGAGAAATATGGGTAAGTTAAATATATTTTGATTATAGTAATTACGTTTTTATAATAAAGATATATTGTGATACTATGTACTGTTTATGAACTTTATACTGAGAATAAATTAATGTAAATAAAGGTGAAATATGAATGAATGTTACTGAATCCATGTGTTTAAAAGTGTATTTGAGGCAGTAAGTCTAAAAAAAACATGAAATGAAGGCTTTTCACAATATCCAGATACTGCTATGTTGAAAAAAAAAAAAAAAAATCATTGTACCCGCCACCCTTGCGTATGCGCCGCATCGCCGATATTTTGAACTTTTAAACACGTATGCGCCGCGGCGCTTACTCCCGAAATTACGGTAATCCTTGAACTTTGATTTATCAAAATATTTATTTAAGATAATATACATTATAAATCTATTGTTTTATGCCTCTGAATTCCTAAAAATTGTAAAGAACATTTAAAAGAACGAATGAGGGCATTTGCATGTGCATTACAGGTTTACAGGTTGCGTTTTATAGCAAAAAAATTGTATTAATTTGAAATAAGTACAATGAAGTCTATTAAGACAGAATCACAAGGGACTGGGAAAAATTCCATTTTAGACATGTTTCTGTCTTAGCAGATATAGTTGTATGGCATTCCTTCTATCAGCATCATGAACAAATATCATTAATAGCAGGATGTTTTACTGCATTATATATGTTTTAAGCCTGAAAACAAATTTTGGGCAACCTTTTCTGGTAGAGAAGGGGGTGATCCAATCACACTTGCTCCAGGGCGCTGAACAGATAGCTACGCCACTGAGTGTACAATTAAATTTTAATTCATGATAGGAAATATGACTGTGAGATTAAATATTGTTAATAACTTAACATTTAAAAAACAGCAGTATAATAATTAAAATTGTTAAATAAAAAATATTTTCAAAAGACGTTCTTTAAAAGTGTCCACTATTGGCATGTTTACCCTGTATATGATGGGTAATAAAGTGAGACTTACCTCACATGTTTTACAAAATAAATATTATTCGACCACATCTAGTCATTATTAATAAAGTATTGGACAGTCAAATCCCAAATTCCTGTGAGTCATGCGCAGTAAATTTTTAAAAATAGGTTTTTAAAGTTTTATCTAGATTTTTGAAGAAAAATACTTTTCGCCAGGGTTGGCAAAAAACCGGGTTTTTTTGAAGAAAACAAAAAAAAAACGTTTTTTTTTGTTTAAACCAGGTTTTTTTGGTTTAAACCGGGTTTTTTGTATCTTTTTTAATTACATATATGCACATCAGTAAATAAAATTTAACATTGACAAGAATGATTAATATTACAATTTAACAATATATATATATATATATATTCTGAAAACAGTTTAAACAAAATAAATAAACAATTGTTATTAATTATGTACAAATTCAAATCATAAAATTTTATTTAGAGCTGAGCTAACATCATTTACATTCAAATTCAAAACAGTTATATATACAAAAGTTTCCTATGTAATACATAGAACATGATCACTTGTGCCGTCAGGTTCTACAGTAATAGTGATAAGTTTTAAATAATTTTTAAAGATTACTTTTTAAAAAAGTTGAAGAAATAATTGCTGTTTTATATATACATATTTCCAAATGCAACCAGTAATTCATGTTTACCAAATGATTTAGCACACTTATAAAACATATTAATATGTTTATGTATTTCATATTGCATTCATAGAATGGATTCTGTATCTTAATGTTGATACTTAAAAGTTTTTAATAGTATTTAATTGCAAGATTTATATTAAATTCTTTAAAGACTTAATCTATTGCCTTCCTATATTTTTTCATTTTAATAAGCAACACTTAGTTGTGTTACATAAGAATATAAAGATATAATGTAGAATTTTACCTTGGTATGCTATACTAATTTTTTTTTAAATAAAAATAATGCAAAGAAAAGAAAGTGAGACTTCCTTTTTTATTCAATTTAAAAAAACAAATTGAATTTCAGTAAGAAAAATAAATTGAAATATATTTAAAAAATATATATAAAAGAAACATTTTAAAAACATGGAAATTGAATAAATTTTCAAAATTTTCAGAAAATGGAAGTACGACACATGTCTATAAAGATTCTATGTTAATAAACAGGATTATTAGGGTTTAATGTTTTAAACAAAAAAACAAGTTTTGCCGCTTTTTGTAAACCCAGTCTGTTGCGTAACTTTGATTGTACAACACCAAATGAAGAAAAAATTC
Source organism: Maratus michaelseni (assembly GCA_963931845.1). Classification (NCBI taxonomy): domain Eukaryota; kingdom Metazoa; phylum Arthropoda; class Arachnida; order Araneae; family Salticidae; genus Maratus; species Maratus michaelseni. The sequence goes on along the minus strand of OZ007597.1, from coordinate 197,430,034 downwards.
TCTCTACATTTGCAGTAGTCGATTTTGCAGTAAGAATCGTTTCAACTTCTTTCAACACACCATCATTGAACTTTTTGATATCATTTTCTTGAATATGCCACCATTCTATAGCTGATACATCTTTACTAAAATCATTCTCAAAAAGATATCTTTGAAATGGAGAACTTTTGGCACAAAATTTTAGTATCAGAGATAATAAATTGTTTTTGGGAAATTTTGTTTTAGCATATTCCAATGCTTCTTTTTTTTCCTCCGATGACAATTCGAGATCAGCATCCTTGGCTCTTAGATCCAACAGATAAGCAAGAAAATGGGCTGGTGTTATTGCCATTTTATAACGAGTATCTAGTTTTTTCATAATGTCTTTATTCAGTTTCCAATCTTCCATCTGTTTTTTTAAATTTTTAAAAAGAAAAACAGTTTCTCCAATTGTACAATTTTGGCTTTGTACTTTATCTAAAGCTACACTAATTGGCTTTAATTGTTGAAAATAGTCTTCAGCATTTCTTTTCAATGAAATGTTTGAAACTAGACTTTGGATATTTTTATCAATTTTGTCTTTATTATTTTCGCATATAGTTACAAGAACTGACCATGATTTCAGATAGCTGTCTAAAGCGTCAGCAAATGAGTTCCAGCGAACTTCACAAGGCATTATTAGTTTTGATGTACTTGCATCTTTTCTGAAGCACGCATTTGCATATTGGTTGTTTCTGAAGTATTTGATTACATGCAAAATTTGTTCTTTTACATTTGGATAACTTACATCATTTGCCAGTAAATTTAAAATATGGGCTGCACATCCATAAGTAATAATATTAAACTCTTCTTTTTCATCAAACATATCCCTCATTTTTCGGACATTTCCAGTATTGTCTGTCACTAATGCTTGTATTAAACATTGAAATTCCGATTGGCATTTATTAATGGTTGTAGTCGCAATATCATACAGATTTTCACTTGTATGAGCAATTCCCGATGTATCGATAGTGTCTGCTAAGTATGTATTCCCGTCTTTTGTTGTTAAAGTAACACAGATCACAGGTTCGTTGTAAATGTTTGACCATCCATCTAATCCTAATGTGACAACTTCATTTTTTAATATATTTGCACATTTTTCTTTTTCTTTGCTGTAAGTATGATCTAATAAATCCCCAGCAATTTGTTTTCTTGATGGTGGAGAATATTCTGGGCGGAAACTCTGAACCATTTTAATAAACTCAGGATGCTCTACAGTGCTAAATGCCGTATTTGTAGCATATATAAACCTAGCAACTTGTTCATCAAACATTTGCTTTTGAGATGGTGTTGATTTACCGACAAAAAAAAGTCCATAGTATCTCTTTTAATTTTTAAAGAACCAATTTCACTTGTTGCTCTTTGTGTTATTGCTGAATCCAAAGAACTTGAAATACTGGATAGTGACACTGACACATCATCTACACAAAAATAAAAATAAGAATTGCTTAATGATACAGAACATATTACTTCAAAAATCATAATCATATAATTAACAATAATTCAATACAAAGACATTTTTTTTCTTTGTTTTACTGCAAAGTAAACATCTCTATCATATTGATATATTTATTTTTGATAATTTATTTAATACTCGAGATAAAATTACCATGTCTTTTATAATTTTGGATATTTATGATTGGTGAAAACTTAGTTAATCTCTAAGAGCCATGCATAAATTAAAAATTAACAATTTCATTTAATAACAGTTCTGATCACATAATTTGTTCTTAATAATATGATTAATTTGTAAAACTTTCAAACTTTTATCAAATGTAATTTTAAGATTATCAAAATAAAGTTCTCTAACAAAAAAATGTCTATTTAAAATTTTCTTGTTTTTTCCAAAATTTCATTACTTAGAATTACATAAATATTTTTTATTTCATAGAATATAACTTTCTAAACTCAAATAGCATATGCAAATTAAATAATAATATATGTGATTTTTATAATTTATCTTCTCAATCAAATAGCATTTCAAATAATAATGTAATTTTTTATAAGAGTTTAGAATCATCTGAATGAAGATATACATAATGTGTTCTCAATATGCATTACTTGTAATTTTACAGATAAATTAAAAATTTTGAATTTAACAAATATTTAACTTATTAACAAATTTTTAACAATTTTCTTTCAAAATTAAAAATAATAGCAGCAATAATAATGATAAAATAAGTACTTACCATTATCAACAGAATCAGAATCAGAATGATGATGAGAATTATTACAAGTTTCAATGTGTTTCTTCATCCTAGCTACTTGACCTTCCATTTCTTTATTACAATTTTTGCATCTTGCTCTACAGCCTTTCCTTTTATCATTTTTTACTTCATTAAAATATAACCAAACTAAATCTTTTCTTCTACCAAAATTAGACATTTTTTGTTCTCAAATGCTAACTCTTGGACCATTCATACACAGGTGCAACTATGATGCAACTGTGACTTATGCAGGTTGACTGCTGAAATGAGTTGAGCTGTTCAGTTAGAAGTAGAAGTTTTTTGTACATCAAATAATTTGAAAACTTAATTAAGAAAAAAATCTTAAAAAAAATTAACAAAAAAACCAATTGTTTTTTTTTTCAGAAAAAACCATTTGGTTTAAACCGTGCCAACCCTGCTTTTCGCCTCTGTTTTTTATGCATTTTTAATATATTACCCAAATAGAAAAACTGCAAAACAAGATTACCCTTCTCATTTGTGATTCAAAAATGATACACAATCTCATAAATTTTCAAATCAAATATAAATAATCAGTTGTCTTGAAACTTCATGAATATTTCTATGAGCCAATTGTTAATATAACATTTTCTGTTAAATATAAGCCGTAACTTTATTTGAAAACTTAAATTATTTAAATTTCCATCGTTTACATTCTATCGTGTGCATAAATTAGGGGTGCACAACCTGTGGCCCGCGATCGGATTACTGGTGGCCCGCGGATCAATTTCGCCGATCGGACGCAAACAATCGCGAATTTCGCCGATCGGGTGCATAGAAATCGCCAAATTTTCCAAATTTCGCCGATCGGACGCGTAATAATCGCGAATTTCGAAAATCGGGTGTGTAAAAATCGCAAATTTTGCCAATCGGGTGCATATAAATGGTAAATTTCGCCGATCGCCTGCGTAAAAATCGTGAATTTTGCCGGTCGGGCCCGTAAAAATCGCGAATTTTGCCGATAGGGTGCGTATAAATCGCGAATTTTTCCGATCAAGTGCGTATAAATCGTAAATTTCACAAATCGTATGCGTAAAAATCGCGAATTTTGTTGATTGGGCGCGTAAAAAGCGCGAATTTGTCGATTGGGCGCGTAAAAATCATGAATTTTGTTGATCGGGCCCATAAAAATCGCAAATTTTGTCAATCGGGTACGTATAAATCGTAAACTTCGCCGATCGCCTACGTAAAAATCGTGAATTTTGCCGATCGGGCCCGTAAAAATCGCGAATTTTGCCGATATGATGCGTATAAATCGTAAATGTCGCCGCTCGTATGCGCAAAAGTCGCGAATTTTGTCGATCGGGCGCGTAAAAATCATGAATTTTGTCGATTGGGCCCGTAAAAATCACGAATTTTGCCGATCGGGTGCGTATAAATCGTTACTTTTGCCGATCGGGTGCGTGTAAATTGTAAATTTCGCTGATCGCCTGCGTAAAAATCGCAAACTTTGCCGATCGGGTGCGTAAAAATCGGAAATTTTGCCGATTAGGCGCTTGAAAATCATGAATTTCGCCGATCGGGCGCGTAAAAATCATGAATTTTTCCATTCGGGCACGTAAAAATCGCAAATTTTGCCGATCGGGTGCGTATAAATCGTAAATTTCGCCGATCACCTGCGTAAAAATCGTGAATTTTGCCAATCGGGACCGTAAAAATCGCGAATTTTGCCGATCAGGTGCGTATAAATCATAAATTTCGTCGATCGTATGCGTACAAATGGCGAATTTTGCCGTTCGGGTGCATATAAATCGCGAATATTACCGATCGGGTGCGTGTAAATTGAAAATTTCGCCGATCATCTGCGTAAAAATCGCGAATTTTGCCGATTTTCTGCGTAAAAATCTCAAATTTCGCCGATTAGGCGCGTAAAAATCGTAAATTTTGCCGATCGGGTGCGTAAAAATCGTAAATTTTGCCGATCGGGCGCGTAAAAATCGTGAATTTTGTCGACAGATTGCTTATAAATCGCGAACTTTGCCGATCAGGTGCATATAAATCGTAAATTTCGCCGATCGTATGCGTAAAAATTACAAATTTCGCCGATCGGGCACGTAAAAATCACGAATTTCGCCGATCGGGCGTGTAAAAATCGCGAATTTTGCCGGTCAGGTACGTAAAAATCGCGAATTTTACCGATCGATGCGTATAAATCGCAAATTTTCGCCGAACGGGCGCGTAAAAATTGTGAATTTTGTCAATCACTAGGAAAAAAACTATGAATATTGTCAATCGCGCATGGAAAATAAATGCAAGATTTTTCTACCCTTGCCAACTGAAATGGGTTATACTGACTAAGGAGGTGGTTGAGTATAGGGAGCTAACTCTCCTTTTAAAATAAGCATTTTTAGGAACTTTTAGGCCGATCCTTCCCCGAAGCAAAATTTTGTTCACCCTACGGATGTTGGCTCTCGACAATCCAGTAATTTTTGTGATTGGCCCTCCTCTTGTGCACCCCTAACTGATATCCACATTTTATGACTGAATATATTAAGTACAATTTAGAATAATATATGTTTCTCCTCCTCCCCGCCTTCAGTCATGAAAGCAGAATTTTTTTCGGCACTGGCAATCTTTAAAGCTAAATTTACTCCTTCAAATAAAGTCAAGGAGTATTTTCACGCTTTGAAAATAATCTTAGCTATATCTCTTGTATAAATACAAACGTAAACTGTTGATATATCGTTGTCAACAGAACTGAATATGTTGACTGGGAAGGAAGGAACCTAGTGGCTAAAATTACCCTTCCAAAATTGATGTTTTTTTTTATCTGATTATAATCTCTCTCTCCCCCCCCCCCCATCACACCTCCTGTAAACAAAATTCTACTGATGGAGGCCCTCGACAACCCAATCATTTTTGTAAGTGGCCCTTCTCTTAAAAAGGTTGTGCACCCCTAGCATAAATGATGCAACAGTTGTTATCTTGATATGTTCGTAAAGTATCTTGTAAAAAAAAATCTCCTGATTTTCATTTTAGAAAGTTTGCAAATATATAAGCATAATTATTCGATTACTTTATACTTTTATAAAGCTTGTACCTTTAAAAAATTACTTTTTTCGTTTTCTTTCATAGAGTCTTCAGAAAGAAAGATTTACAGTTATTAACACTTGATTGCTGCTTTCTGTGAAGTTTATTTCTGATTAAGTTCTGATGAAGTTTATTTTTATTAATTCCCATACTTAAGAAGAAAAAAACATTTATGTGTAACTCTACAAAATTTTATTTTTTCTGATTTTATGGGCATCTAAATACTTATGAGATGTCCTTAGATGCTATTCAACACCTTTACACTCAGATGAGAAACCATATGTGTGCACTGAATGCCAAAAAACATTTGCACAGACACACCAATTGCATTATCATCTTCGCATCCACACAGGAAATAAATTATTTGTAAGCGATGTATGTCAGAAAATATTATCTAGTAAAAATACTTTAAAGCATCATCTTTGCATACACACTGGATAAAAACCGTATGTGGACAGTGAATTTCAAAAAACATTTAAACAACAATTACAAAATCATCTTCACATCCACACAGAAGAGAAACTATTTGTATGTGATGTATGTCAGAAAACATTTTCTGGTAAATATGCTTTAAAGTGTCATCTTCGCATAAACACTGGTGAGAAACCATTCGTATGTGTTGTGTGTCAGAAATCATTTTCTAAAAAACAAGCGTTAAATGATCACCTTAGAATTCACACTGGTGAGAAACCGTATGTATGTGATGTGTGTCAAGAGTCGTTTGCACAGAGATTAGGTTTCAAAAATCATCTTAGGGCACACACTGGAGTTAACACCTTTGTATGCAATGTATGTCAAAAATCATTTAAACAAATGCGATATTTACAAGATCATCTACGCGTCCAAACAGGAGAGAAACCATATAAATGTGATGTATGTAAAAAGTCATTTGCATGTAAAAGGAACTTAAATTCTCATCTTCGTGTCCATACCGATAAAAATCCATTTGTGTGCAGTGTATGTCGAAAATTATTTAAACAGAAACAACATTTGCAAGATCATTTTTGCAGCCACACAGGAGAGAAACGGTTTGTATGTGGTGTCTGTAAAAATTCATTTTCTTTAAGGATTACATTAAAAAATCTGACGGGAGAGAAACCATATGTATGTGACAAGTCATTTGCAATCGCAAGAAGTTACATATATCACCTTCATGTCCACAAAGATGCAAAAAGCTTTGTGTGAAGTGTTTGTCCAAAATCATTTGCATTGAAGCATCCTTTACCAGATCACGCTTTCAGCCACAGGGTAGAGAAACCATTTGTATTTTATATGAAAATAACTTTATAAATTATCTTATATCTGGAGTAATTTGCAAATGGAACAAGTTAAAACAATCATCTTCGTGGCCACACATATGAGAAACCGTTTGTGTAAAGTGTATGTCAAAAAATTTTTGGACTGAAATCACATTTATAAGATCATTAATGCATCCATTCTGCAGAGCAAATATTTGTTTGCGACGTATTGTCAAAATAGAATTTTCTTAAACGTCTTATCTGCACATCAGAATTGGGCAAATTTGTAATTGCAATTATCTGCAATATAATTACAATTTAATTGTATGCAATTTATTACAGTTATAATAACTTGCCATAAAAAAATCTTGCAGCACATCATTAAATTGTAATTACATTGCAGATAATTTCAATTGCAAATTTGTTCAAGTCTGCTGCAGATCATCATTTCTATTTTTATTCTGTGGTTAAAACCTTCCACTTTTATCCCATATCATGTACACAATGTTTTTCCTCCACTATACCACCTCTCCGTCCTCATCTTAGGAGTCTGAAGCCTACTTAATTTTCAGATAAAACATTTCTACTTTCAATCCTCTCAGGCTGAATTGTGAAGAATGGATGCCATCTACAAAAAAAGAATTAATTTAAAATAAAAATTTGATCTGTAGCATTTTCATAGATTTAATCATTAAATTTTTTTGGATTATTTACAATTTCTTCATGATATTTGTAAAGACGTACTTTTAATTTCAATGTTCTTTATCTTGTGTAAACCAAGGCGCAGATTGAGACGAAGCTATCGCGCACAGTTGAAGTGATACTACTCGGGAAAGACTGCTTAAGCAGTGCGAGTTCATATTGCGACTCAGTGTTTCGTATCGTTTGTTGACATTGTTGAGGTAATTGGAACACATACTTTAACTATAGCTGAGTAGATCGACGTAAGTTCATAAATTATATAATTTGAAATAATTAATCAGACTAAGGTGAGATCTTTTATAGCATTATTTCTGAAATCATTTTTTATAATAACTCTAAAACAATCCTTATGTGTTGATTCGTACAGCAGAGAAAGTATGCAGCGCTTACTTGTTCATACAAGTGTGTCAGAATCGCACTCGAAACTGTGTTCAAAGTACAAGTGGCGAGCAGAACCTGTGTCTGACGGAACTGCTGACGAATCAATATTTTCTGTTCCGCTCATTTCAATTATCCACAAAATGGATGTGAAATTTTGTGCGTCTCGGTTTGCACCGGCCATACTCTTAGCACAATGTGTTAGTATATAGCAGTTTTTAAAGACTACCAAATCAACAGAAATCAGCACCACCCCATTTCTTTTGAGATTCATACCTCGTTGTGAAACATTTAGGTTTGAGAAAAAAATAATCTGTTGTTATATTTCGAAATTCAAAATGAGTACTTATCTTATTTCAAGAAATAACTTCGAATTTAAAGAAATATGTGAGTGATTCAGTATTTTTTATAAACTTTAATACTCAATTATAACTGTCAATGTAGTTATCGCTCTTTTTATTTTCCTTTATGCTTAGAGGTAAAAAAAAAACGATTTTTATCTTTCTCATTTTTAAATGCTGAAAAGGTGCAAACCAGATTATAACGCACCATTCACTAGAAACTGAATAAGCCAAGCTCACTGTAACATTTCTGATCATCTGTTTTGTATAACAATATCAAGAATTAAATTGAGTAACCGAATTTGAAATTACTTGATGGAATATATTCAGGGATACCCACAACTGCTGCAACACAAAAAATACCATGTTATCAAACTTTATAAGCTTCAGAAAACTTATACAAAATTAAGCTGAGAAACAGAACCATAAGATACTAGTACAACAGGAATCGTTTACCGATATGTTTCTTTTGATTCAAGGTACGTTCGGACAAACCGATCCACATAACATGGAGAAACCAGCTAATATATTATAAATTACTAATCGATGAACCGAATGATATTGAATCGAATGGTGTTTTCTAATTTTCTAATTAATAAATTACTTATCGAGTTCTAAGCAATTGTTGTCACGTGACTATTGGGTTTTCTCCTTTCATATGCTGTCGCCTCCGGAAATTCTGTTCAAAATGCCAAATTTGACAGTATTATCTGAAAGATCTTCTGCCTCTACTAAAAAATGAAAAGCATCTTTCGATTACATAATTTCCGAATTAGAACACCTGTATATTTCATGCGTTTCTGAACACAAAGGAATTCAGAAATGTGGTGAATGAATTCCAAAGTAGCTCCATTGGATTTGAAGTCTTTAACGATTGCATTTTTACTACGATAAGAAGTGATGGCGTTGGCACCAAATCTGTGAATAAGTGTGAAAGCATTAAAAAAAATCTTACAAGAAAGAAAAATCATGCATTAAGCATAGATTGTGTAACACTTCCAAAATAATTTTAGAAATTTTTACTGTTTAATAAGGTAAAAGATGTGCACCAAAAGTGAATAGTATGGAAAACGCATGACATATTTAAACTCCCAATTTCAGGCATTACCATCAATATTCAAAAAAATAATTGAATTGTTTTGGGCAGCCTTGTATATGATTATATAGATTTGTATATATACTACATAGAATGCAAAATTTTAATTCATTCAGAAAACGCATAGCACAATTTAAAAATCTAATTCTAGAATTTCCATCAATAAATGAAAATGTACTCGCAAACTTTGGTGCTGTTGTGTTTATGATCTATATAATTTATACACATCAAGTAATAGAAAAAATGCATTAAATTTTAATACATGATCAGCAACTAACACACTTTTAATAATTATTGCTCATTTAAAGTACTGTTCCCGAATACTGTTTTGTGTCCCTCTAAATGAATGAAAAGTGCAATGCAGACCGTATTCTATGGTAAGCCTCTTGTAGTGCACCTCAATGACATATATCAATTTCAATATGTTTGAAATTGAGTAACATCATTAAAATAAACCCCACATGATTATCCACCATAGACCATAATTTAATGTAATTCTTTTGAGTGTCCCTGTAAAAAAATTATAAGTGCTGCACACTTCATTTTCAATACCGACCATACCATAGTAAACCTCAATAATATATACCAAGTGCATGACAATCCGAATATATTTACGCAAGTTTGCGCATGGACAGACAGACAACCCGAATGCATAAAAACTTTCAGTTATGTTGGAAAGTGTTAAAAATGTAAGTTTTTGATAACACAACACATATTTAACTATATTTTTGGAAATATTGAGGCAAATTTTTGCCTACTTTCCAATAATCTTTCTTGGTTATTAATGCTTTCATTGTTATAATTATTGGTACTTTATTTTGTTCTTTTTCTTTCAAAAGTTTGTATAATTAGGAAAGATTGTGTCTCACACTAATGCGAAATAAACAGTAAAAAAAATTTCTTCTTTTTACAATTTTCAAAAATCAGGAAAATTTCAAACTTGCGAATTTTTCAGGAGAAATCATGGCAATTGTCTATGATAAATGTCATTATAAAAGTCTACTTTTTAAAGTTTTTTTATCATCATTTTACTTTTATCCTTTTAAGGGTGTTCATCAGTAAAATCTCAAATTCCCCTTGCTAATGTTAAGCCTATGGGCATGGAATGCATTTTTATTTTTTTAATTTATTAAAATATTTATTCAGGAGATTAATATTTTTAATGTATTTTTTTTTGTGTACTCTTTAAAAGGATGCTTCTTATTTTTAGTTGTCAAAATATTTCTAAAATACATGATTAAATTAATTTTTCATTTGTTAAAATCTTACTCGCAACTCGTCAGCCTGGCTGAGAATTTATGTGCAATTTCTTTAAATTCTTAAAATCTTAGCAAGAAGGTGGGTAAGATTTGCACACTTCACATGAAATTAAGTACATATTTTACAAATAATTTGACAACTAGAATTAAAAGAAAAAGAGACACCCTTTTAAAAAGATTGCACAATACAAAGAAGTGTAAAATGAGATATTTTAAAAATACAACTGTTACATGCCCATAAGTTTAATATTAGCGAGGGGCATAGCTAAAATTCCAGATTATCTATTTATGTAACTAGAGAATAACAAATAAGGCGGTAGATCTTTTTTAAATTAAAGTTTTAAAAATTGCGGGGACATGAGGGAAACTTAGTATACTGAGAAGGGAGAAGCGTAAATTTCAGAGGGAGGGGAAAGTGTTTAATTTAGATGGTTGATTTTTTACTTATTGTTACCAGAGAACAACAAATAGGACGGAAGAATTTAATGAATTATAGTTTAAAGATTTTTTGCTGGGGGTGGTAAAGAAATGGGGGCATATATTTTGTGGGTTGATTTAAATGACTGATTATTTATTTATTATTACTAGAGAGTAACAAATAGAGCATATATTTTTTAATGGAAAATTTTAAACTTTGTATGGAGAGGAGAAAGTATAAATTTTGGACTGAGATAAGGGTTGTAATTTAAATGATTGATTTTTTACTTATTGTTACTAGAAAGTACTAAATGTAACAGAATTATTGTATTTTGGCATGTATGATCTCTATGGTTTCTCTTATTATGGATAGATAGTATAGACTGGAGCGAAAAATTATTTTTTTTTCATTGAAATTTATTTGCATGGTTTCTTCTTGATATATAATCTTATCAGGGCTGTGGTTTTTCTATTATACTTAATATCAGCTATATGCTCCTTTTTTCTGTAACTAAATTTCCTGCCAGTGATGTCAATTTTCCGAAATATGTGGAAACATAACAGAACCGATGGGCCACATTGCTGCCCCACCAGATACAGTAACGTTTCCGAGGTTTTTTTACAGTGTAGAAGTACCGGGCATGCGCTGTTTAAGCTTATCAATGAAATCTGGATTTCAGAAGTGAAGAAATTATGGCCTTACTCAATCGAAAGGTCATCCTAATTCATGTCGTTTAGCAGAAAAATTATTTTTTTAATTTGTGACAGCAGTTTAAATAGAATATTCACTAAATAATTTGTTTTAAGTGTTATATTAAAAAAAATAATTAATATGCCATCTGGCTCATAACTTTCTGAGATCGAACGAGACAGAATTGATGTTTTAAGAGCACAAAAGAATATGAATCCTACAGATATTGCTCAAGCTATTGAGAGAAGTACAAAAGTCATCTGAAATTACCTTAAAGATCCATCAGGGTATAGAAAGATGAAGAGCACGGGTAAACTGTACAAAGCCTGTATGAGTCTTGCAGGCCATAATTATTTCATGCATTGTATTATTAATTATTTTATTAATCCTTGTAAATATTTAATAATATCTTATTTTGTGTTATTAATATGCTTTTATCAAGTTTTAGTTCTAAATACAAACATAAAAAATAAATTATTTATTATTTTGTGTACAGTGTCTATTACTAGCTCATTGCATGTCCATTACTAGAATATTGGGTGTCCATTACTGGAATATTTGGTGTTTTGAATTTTTTCTCTTATCACAGTGAAGTCCAAAAATTTAAGGGCAGTGACCGGACGCTTCCGCTTTTTACATGATTTGTCGAATATCTACTGAATTTTTTGACAAATTGTCTTTGAATTTCAAGGATGTATGTACACGTTTCCCCTCTCCATTTGTCAATTAGCTGGTATCTTTCTGAGTTTTCATGATATTTGACTCGTCTTTTTATATGAGTTACTCTATAGAATTTACTACCAAATCATGAAAAAAATCTTTTCTATAGTTCGTACACGCACAGTTATACATTATTTCTTACAAATGCAAATATCTCATCAATTATTAAATATAATAATTTTTTAATTGCAGTATACTGTTGGTACTGTTCTTGAAGTCAAACATGTGCTTTATATCCTAGAATTTCAAGAACAGTTTGTCAAAAATTTCAGTATATATACGACAAACCGTGTAAAAAGCAAAAGTATCCGGTCACTGCCCCTTAATTTTTGGATAGCAGTGTAGAATTAAATTTTGATTCACAATAGGAAATATGACTGTGAAATTAAATTTTGTTAATAACTTAACATTTAAAAAACAGCAATAATCATTAAAATTGTTAAATAAAAAATATTTTTGTAAGACGTTCTTTAAAAGTGTCCACTATTGGCATGTTTACCCTGTATACAATGGGTAATAAAGTGAGACTTATATCACAAGTTTTACAAAATAAATATTATTCGATTCGACCATATCTAGTCATTATTAATAAAGTATTGGACAGTCAAATCCCAAATTCCTGTGAGTCATGCACACTAAATTTTTAAAAAGAGGTTTTTAAAGTTTTATCTAGATTTTTGAAGAAAAATACGTATATGAAAAATACATGTCTCCTCTGTTTTTTATGCATTTTTAATATATTACCCGAATAGAAAAACTGCAAAACAACATTACCCTTCTCATTTGTGATTCATCAATGATACACAATCTGATAAATTTTTAAACCAAATATAAATAATCAGTTGTGTTGAAACTTCATGAATTTTCTGTTAAATATAAGCCGTAACTTTATTTGAAAACTTGAATTATTTAAATTTCCATCACTTACATTAATGTGCATAAATGATGAAACAGTTGTTATCTTGATATGTTTGTAAAGTATCTTGTAAAAAAAAAAATCTCCTGTTTTTCATTTTAGAAAGTTTGCAAGTATGTAAGCATAATTATTCGATTACTTTATACTTTTATAAAGCTTATACCTTTAAAAAATTACTTTTTCCGTTTTCTTTCATAGATTCTTCAGAAAAAAAGATTTACAGTTTTTAACACTTGATTGCTGCTTTTCTATGAAGTTTTTATCTGATCAAGTTCTGATGAAGTTTATTTCTATTAATTCCCATACTGAAGAAGAAAAAAACATTTACGTGTGATTCTACAAAAAAAAAATTCTGATTTTATGGGCATCTAATTATTCATGAGATGTCCTTAGATGTTAATCAACAACTTCCCACGGACTCAGATGAGAAACTATATGTGTGCACTGAATGTCAGAAAACATTTACAGAGAAACACCAATTACATTATCATCTTCGCATCCATACTGGAAATAAATTATTTGTATGCGATGTATGTCAGAAAATATTATCTAGTAAAAAAGTTTTAAAGTGTCATCTTCGCATACACACTGGAGATAAACCATTCGTGTGCAGTGTATGTCAAAAACCATTTGTACTTAGACAGCGTTTAGAACATCATTTTCGTATCCATACAGGACACACAGGAGAGAAACCATTCGTATGTGTTGTGTGTCAGAAATCATTTTCTGCAAAAGCAACGTTAAATGTTCACCTTAGAATTCACACTGGTGAGAAACCATTCGTATGTGTTGTGTGTCAGAAATCATTTTCTAGAAAAACTACGTTAAATGATCACCTTAGAATTCACACTGGTGAGAAACCATTCGTATGTGTTGTGTGTCAGAAATCATTTTCTCAAAAAACAACATTAAATAATCACCTTAGAATTCACACCGGTGAGAAACCGTATGTATGTGATGTGTGTCAAGAGTCGTTTGCACATAGAATAAGTTTAAAAAATCATCTTAGGGCACACACTGAAGATAACACCTTTGTATGCAATGTATGTCAAAAATCATTTAAACAGATGCGGTATTTACATGATCATTTACGCATCCACACAGGAGAGAAACCATATAAATGTGATGTATGTAAAAAGTCATTTGCATGTAAAAGGAACTTAAATTCTCATCTTCGTGTCCACACAGATAAAAAACCATTTGTGTGAAGCGTATGTCGAAAATTTTTAAACAGAAACAACATTTGCAAGATCATTTTCGCAGCCACACAGGAGAGAAACCATTTGTATGCAGTGTCTGTAAAAATTCATTTTCTTTCAGAAGCACATTAAAAAATCACCTTAAAATTCACACAGGAGAGAAACCATATAAACGTATATGATGTATGTGGAAAGCCATTTGCAATCGCAAGAAGTTCCAGATATCATCTTCATGTTCACAAAGATGCAAAAACCTTTGATTGAAGTGTTTGTCCGAAATCATTTGCATTGAAACATCCTTTACAAGATCACCCTTTCAGCCACACGGTAGAAAAACCATTTGTATTTTATGTATGTGAAAAACTATTTTCTATGAAAATAACTTTATAAATTATCTTATATGTGGAGTAATTTGTAAATGGAACAAGTTTAAAATATCATCTTCATGGCCACACATTTGAGAAACCGTTTGTGTAAAGTGTATCTCAAATTCTTTTGACTGAAATCACATTTATATAATCATTATTGCATTCATTCTTCAGAGCAAATATTCATTTGCGACGTATTGTCAAAAAAGAATTTTCTAAAACGTCTGTGTGCAGATCAGAATTGGGCAAATTTGTAATTGCAATTATCTGCAATATAATTACAATTTAATTGTATGTAATTTATTACAGTTATAATTACTTGCCGCAATTATCTGTAATATAATTACAATTTAATTGTATGAAATTTATTACAGTTATAATTACTTGCCGTAAAAAAATTCTGCAGCACATCATTAAATTGTAATTACATTGCAGATAATTGCAATTACAAATTTGTTCAAGTCTGGTGTAGATCATCATTTCTATTTTTATTCTGTGGTTAAAATCTGTCCCTTTTATCCCTTATCATGTACACAATGTTTATCCTCCCCTATACTGCCTCCCCGTCCTAATTTTAGGAGTCTGAAGCCTATTTAATTTTCAGATAAAACATATCTATTTTCTATCCTTTCTGGCCGAATTGTGAAAAATGGATGCCATCTACAAAAAAAGAATAAATTTAAAATAAAAATTTGATCTGTAGCGTTTTTATAGATTTAATCATTAAATTTTTTTGGATTATTTACAAATTCTTCATGATATTTGTAAAGATGTACTTTTAATTTCAATGTTCTTTATCTTGTGTAATCCAAGGCGCAGATTGAGACGAAGCTATCACGTGCAGTTGAAGTGATATTGCTCGGGAAAAACTGCGTAAGCAGTGCGAGTTCATATAGCGACTTAATGTTTCGTCTCATTTGTTGACATTGTTGAGGTAATTTGAACACATACTTTAACTATAGCTGAGTAGATCGACGTAAGTTCATAAATTATATAATTTGAAATAATTCATCAGACTAATGTGAGATCTTTTATAGCATTATTTCTGAAATCATTTTTTATAATAACTCTAAAACAATCCTTATGTGTTGATTCGTACAGCGTAGAAAGTGTGCAGCGCTTACTTGTTCATACAAGTGTGTCAGAATCTCACTCGAAACTGTGTTCAAAGTACAAGTGGTGAGCAGGACCTGTGTCTGAAGGAACTGCTCACAAATCAATATTTGCTGTTCCGCTCATTTCAATTATCCACAAAATGGATGTGAAATTTTGTGCGTCTCAGTTTGCACCGGCCCTAGCATACTCTTAGCACAATGTGTTAGTATATAGCAGTTTTTAAAGACTACCAAATCAACAGAAATCAGCACCACCCCGTTTCTTTTGAGATTCATACCTCGTTGTGAAACATTTAGGTTTGAGAAAAAAATAATCTGTTGTTATATTTCGAAATTCAAAATGAGTACTTATCTTATTTCAAGAAATAACTTTTAATTTAAAGAAATATGTGAGTGATTGAGTATTTTTTATAAACTTTAATACTCAACTATAACTGTGAATGTAGTCATCACTCTTTTTATTTTCCTTTATGCTTAGAGGTAAAAAAAAACTATTTTTATCTTCCTCATTTTTAAATGTTTAAATGCTGAAAAGGTGCAAACCAGATTATAACGCACCATTCACTAGAAACTGAATAAGACAAGCTCACTGTAACATTTCTGATCATCTCTTTTGCATAACAATATCAAGAATTAAATTGAGTAACTGAATTTGAAATTACTTGATGGAATATATTCAGGGATACTCACAACTGCTGCAACACAAAAAATACCATGTTATCAAACTTTATAAGCTTCAGAAAACTTATACAAAATTAGACTGAGAAACAGAACCATAAGATACTAGTACAACAGGAATCGTTTACCTATATGTTTCTTTTGATTCAAGGTACGTTCGGACAAACCGATCAGCATAACACGGAGAAACCAGCTAATATATTATAAATTACTAATCGATGAACCAAATGATATTGAATTGAATGGTGTTTTCTATTGTTTTAATTAATAAATCACTTATCGAGTTCTAATGAATTGTTGTCACATGACTATTGGGTTTTCTCCTTTCATATCCTGTCGCCTCCGGAAATTCTGTTCAAAATGCCAAATTTGACAGTATTATCTGAAAGATCTTCTGCCTCTACTAAAAAATAAAAAGCATCTTTCAATTACATAATTTCCGAATGAGAATACCTGTATATTTCATGCATTTCCGAACACAAATGAATTCAGAAATGTGATGAATGAGTTCCAAAGTAGCTCCATTGGATTTGAAATCTTTAACGATTGCATTTTTAGTACGATAAGAAGTGATGGTGTAGGCAACAATCATCTTAGAATAAGTGCGAAAGCATAAAAAAAAAAAATCTCACAAGAAAGAAAAATCATGTGTTAAGCATAGATTATGTAACACTTTCCAACACTTCCAAAAATAATTTTACAAATCTTTACCATTTAATAAGATAAAAGATGTGCACTAAAAGTGAATAATTTAGAAAAAGCATGGCATATTTAAACTCCCAATTTCAGGCATTACCGTCAACATAAAAAAAAAATAATTGAATTATTTTGGGCAGTCCTGTGTATGATTATATAGATTTGCATATATGCTACATAAACATAGAATGCAAAATTTTAGTTCATTCGGAAAACGCGTAGCACAATTTAAAATTCTACTTCTAGAATTTCCATCAATAAATGGAAATGTACTCACAAACTTTGTGCTGCTCTGTTTATAATCTATATAATTTATACACATGAAGTATTAGAAAAAATGTGTTAAATTTTAATACATGATCAGCAACTAACACACTTTTAGTAATTATTGCTCATTTAAAGTACTGTTACCGAATACTGTTTTGTGTCCCTGTAAATGAATGATAAGTGCTATGCAGACCATATTCTATGGTAAGCTTCTTGTAGTGCACCTCAGTGATATATATCAATTTCAATATGTTTGAAATTGTGTAACATCATTAAAATGAACCGCAAAACATTTTTCCCCATAGACCGTAATGTAAAGGAATTCTTTTCAGTGTCCCTTTAAAAAACTACAAGTGCTGCACACTTTAATTTCTATACCGAACATGCCATAGTAAACATCAATAATATATATAAATTGCATGATAATCTGAATATATTTATGCGAGTTTGAGCATGGACAGACAGACAAACCGAATGCATAAAACTTTCAGCTATGTTGAAAAGTGTTAAAATTGAATTGTTAAATATATAAGTTTTAGAAAACACATAACATCTTTAACTATATTTTTAGAAATATTGAGGCAAATTTTTACCTCATTTCCAATAATGTTTCTTGGTTGTTAATGCTTTCGTTGTTATAATTATTGGTACTTTTTTTTGTTCTTTTTCTTTCAAAAGTTTGTATAAGTTGGAAAGATTGTGTCTCACACTAATGCGAAATAAAGAGTAAGCAAATTTTCTTTTTCAATCTTTAAAAATCTGAAAAGTCTCAAACTTGCGAATTTTTCAGGAGAAATCATGGCAAGTGTCTATGATAAATGTCATGATAAATGTCCACTTTTTAAAGTGTTTTTTATCATCATTTTACTTTTATCCTTTTAAAGGTGTTTGTCAGTAAAATCTCAAGTTCCCCTTGCTGATGTTAAGATTATGGGCGTGGAATTCATTCTTATTTTTAAAATTTTAAATATTTCCTCAGGAGATTAATATTTTTAATGTATTTTTCCTGTGTACTCTTTTCAAAGGAAGCCTCATATTTTTAGTTGTCAAAATATTTCTAAAATACATGCTTAAATTAATTTTTCATTTGTTAATATCTTACTCGCAACTCGTCAGCCTGGCTGAGAATTTATGTGCAATTTCTTTAAATTCTTAAAATCTTAGCAAAAAGGTGGGTAAGATTTGCGCACTTCACATGAAATTAAGTACATATTTTACAAAAAATTTGACAACTAGAACTAAAAGAAAAAGAGACACCCTTTTAAAAAGATTGCACAATACAAAGAAGTGTAAAATGAGATATTTTAAAAATACGACTGTATTACATGCCCATAAGTTTAACATTAGTGAGGGGCATAGCTAAAATTCCAGATTATCTATTTATGTAACTAGAGAATAACAAATAACGTGGTAGATCTTTTTAAAATTAAAGTTTTAAAAATTGCGGGGACATGAGGGGAAACATGATTTTTCAAAGGGGAAGAGTTTGTAATTTAGTTGATTGATTGTTTAATTAATGTTACTAGATAGCAAAATTATACGACGGAAGAATTTTTTTATAAATAGAGGAATTTTTTTATAAATAGAGTTTAAAATTTTTTTTAAAACTTTGTATGCTGAGGAGGGAGAAGCGTAAATTTCGGAGGGAGGGGAAAGTGTTTAATTTAGATGATTGATTTTTTACTTATTGTTACCAGAGAACGACAAATAGGATGGAAGAATTTAATAAATTATACTTTAAAGATTTTTT
The DNA here is from genome assembly GCA_963931845.1 of Maratus michaelseni. Lineage (NCBI taxonomy): Eukaryota > Metazoa > Arthropoda > Arachnida > Araneae > Salticidae > Maratus > Maratus michaelseni. The sequence goes on along the minus strand of OZ007597.1, from coordinate 197,410,930 downwards.
GCTGAGGGTGGAAAAGAAATGGGGGCATATATTTTGTGGGTTGATTTAAATGACTGATTATTTATTTATTATTACTAGAGAGTAACAAATAGAGCATATATTTTTTAATGGAAAATTTTAAACTTTGTATGGAGAGGGGGAAGTATAAATTTTGGACTGAGATAAGGGTTGTAATTTAAATGATTGATTTTTTTACTTATTGTTACTAGAAAGTACTAAATGTAACAGAATTCTTGTATTTTGGAATGTATGATCTCTATGGTTTCTCTTATTATGGATAGATAGTATAGACTGGATCGAAAAATTATTTTTTTTCATTGAAATTTATTTGCATGGTTTTTTCTTGATATATAATCTTATCAGGGCTGTGGTTTTTCTATTATACTTAATATCAGCTATATGCTCCTTTTTTTCTGTAACTAAATTTCCTGCCAGTCATGTCAATTTTCCAAAATATGCGGAAACATAACAGAACCGATGGGCCACATTGCTGCCCCACCAGATACAGTAACGTTTCCGAGGTTTTTTTACAGTGCAGAAGTACTGGGCATGCGCTGTTTAAGCTCATCAATGAAATCTGGATTTCAGAAGTGAAGAAATTATGGCCTTACTCAATCGAAAGGTCATCTTAATGCATGTCGTTTAGCAGAAGCATTATTTTTTTAATTTGTGACAGCAGTTTAAATAGAATATTCACTAAATAATTTGTTTTAAGTATTATATTAAAAAAATAATTAATATACCATCTGGCTCTTAACTTTCTGATATCGAACGGGACTAAATTGATGTTTTAAGAGCACAAAAGAATATGAATCCTACAGATATTGCTCGAGCTATTGAAATAAGTTCAAAAGTCATCTGAAGTTACCTTAAAGATCCATCAGGGTATAGAAATAAGAAGAGCACGGGCAAACTGTACAAAGCCTGTATGAGTCTTGCAGGGCCATAATTATTTCGTGCACTGTATTACTAATTGTTTTATTAATCCTTGTAAATATTTTATTAATATCTTATTTCAGGTTATTAATATGCTTTTATCAAGTTTTAGTTCTAAATACAAACATAAAAATATATTATTCATTATTTTGTGTAGGGTGTCCATTACTAGAATATTGGGTGTCCATTATTGGAATTTTTGGTGTTTCGAATTTTTTCTCTTATCACACTGCTGACCAAAAATTAAAGGGCAGTGACCGGACGCTTCCGCTTTTTACATGATTGGTCGAATATCTACTGAAATTTTTGACAAATTGTCTTTGAATTTCAAGGATTTTTGTACAGCACATGTTTGGCTCCAGAGAAAATCCCATGTAATCGATTGGGATTCTCCCCCTCTCCATTTGTCAATTAGCTCACTGTATTGCTGGTGTCTTTCTGAGTTTTTAAATTTGAATCGTCTTTTTATATGAGTTACTCTATAGAATTAACTACCAAATCATGAAAAAAAATCTTTCGTATAGTTCACGCATGCGCAGTTATACATTGTCGTATATATTATTTCTCCTGTCAACATCCCTTTTTCTAAGTAAATACGAAATGCAGAACGACGAATGAGATAGCATATGAAAGGATTTTGAACAGGCTTCTGACATAGCACACTTAACATTTCGTTAAAATATGTTTTTGATTGAAATTTGCTGAAAATTAAAACTTAAATCGGCATTGTTTTCATAAAAGAAATGAAAGGTTTTCTTCAAATTATTGTTGCCACAAAAATAAAATACCACATTATATGATTCTTAGCAATTATAAAAAATACCACACGGGTTTATTTTATATTTATGATTAAAAAGCAAAATTGAAATTGAAATTTTAGATTTATATTTCTATGTCCCATGTTTTTCCCGAAGTGGATGACGTCATCCTCTAATGCAATTAAAATACGATTGTTAATTTTTTTTTTCTCGCGCGTGGCTTTTGCAATCTTGGATCAGTTTTTATTTTAAATTTGATGGATGAATTAGATGATATTCTGGCTTGACTAAAAATTAAATGTTGTTTGCAGATATTTTTATCCTTACTTTTTCTTTAGAAGTTTAAACGTGCATCTAATAAATATTACATATTCATAAAAAATGGTACTTCGCTATTATCCCGTTGACCACTTTTCATAACAAAAAACTATCGCCAAATAAACGAGAGAACGTTGCCATTGGAATATCAAAATAAATAAATAAAATATAAGAATTTAAGGACATAATTGTTATTTTAATTAATGAAATAACTAATAAATCAGTAAAACATAATGAAGAAAACACGCAATTGTCGAATTAAAAACCACTTGATGGCGTAACAAACACGTATAATGCTTCTGACATCAAGTAAATGGGACAGCATTTTTGGCGTTTAATCTTACAGTTTGGCGATAGTTTTTTGTTATGAAAAGTGGTCGACGGCATAATAGAGAGGTATCTAAAAAATATTATATTTCAGTGCAAAATCCTCGCAAAATCCTCGCACTCTGGTTTCTTACATATGCCCATATCTCATCAAATTTTCAAAATATTAATTTTTTAATTGCAGCATTTTTTAATTAACTGCTGTTGGTAATGTTCTTGAAGTCAAACATGTGCTTTATATCCTAGAATTTCAAGAACAATTTGTCAAAAATTTCAGTAGATATTCGACAAACCGTGTAAAAAGCGAAAGTATCTGGTCACTGCCCCTTACTTTTTGGATAACAGTGTAGACAGTGGCGTAGCTACCGTGGAAAAGTTGGAGCACATTGCTCCAGGCGCGAGAATAATAATAGTGCAAAATAACAAAGGAACGAAATTATGTGTATAAATATTTTTTTTTTTTACATTTGTCGTTTTTTAAATACATAAAATATACAGTAAAACCTGTGAATTCCTGTCTTTTAAAGAAATTTTTCGTGATTATACTTACCCCGTGTTATACTTGCTTATACGAAAACCTATCTAAAACGGAATATTTTTTCAATAATTTCCGATTTTGTTTTAGCTAAAAATTAGATAAATGAAAATATAGTAATCCTTGAACTTGACTTAGTAAAATTTTTATTTAAGATAATATACATTATAAATCTATTGTTTTATGCCTCTGAATTCATGAAAATTGTAAAGGACGTTTAAAAGAACAAATGAGGGCATTTGCATGTGCATTACAGGTTTACAGGTTGTGTTTTATAGCAAAAAAAATTGTATAAATTTGAAATAAGTACAATGAAGTCTATTAAGACAGAATCGCAAGGAACTGGGAGAAATTATGTTTTAGACATATTTCTGTCTTAGCAGATATAGTTGTATGGCATTCCTTCTATCAGCATCATGAAAATTTTTCATTTATGGAAGGATGTTTTACTGCATTATATTTGTTTTAAACCTGAAAACAAATTTTGGGCAACCTTTTCTGGTAGAGAAGGGGTGATGCAATCGTATTTGTTCCAGGGCGCTGAACAGGTAGCTACGCCACTGAGTGTACAATTAAATTTTGATTCATAATAGGAAATCTGACTGTGAGATTAAATATTGTTAATAACTTAACATTTAAAAAACAGTAATAATCATTAAAATTGTTAAATAAAAAATATTTTTGTAAGACGTTCTTTAAAAGTGTCCACTATTGGCATGTTTACCCTGTATACAATGGGTAATAAAGTGAGACTTACATCAAATGTTTTACAAAATAAATATTATTCGACCACATCTAGTCATTATTAATAAAGTATTGGACAGTCAAATCCCAAATTCCTGTGAGTCATGCACACATTTAATTTTTAAAAATAGGTTTTTAAAGTTTTATCTAGATTTTTGAAGAAAAATATGTATATGAAAAATACTTTTCTCCTCTGTTTTTTATGCATTTTTAATATAATACCCGAATAGAAAAACTGCAAAACAACATTACCCTTCTCATTTGTGATTCATCAATGATACACAATATGATAAATTTTTAAATCAAATATAAATAATCAGTTGTGTTGAAACTTCATGAATACTTCTATGATCCAATTGTTAATATAAGTATAACATTTTCTGTTAAATATAAGCCGTAACTTTATTTGAAAACTTAAATTATTTAAATTTCCATCGTTTACATTAGTGTGCATAAACGATGAAACAGTTGTTATCTTGATATGTTCGTAAAGTATCTTGTAGAAAAAAATCTCCTTTTTTTCATTTTAGAAAGTTTGCAACTATGTAAGCATAAATTTATTGGATTACTTTATACTTTTATAAAACTTATACCTTTAAAAAATTACTTTTTTCATTTTCTTTCATAGAGTCTTCAGAAAGAAAGATTTACAGTTAATTATACTTGATTGCTGATTTTCTGTGAAGTTTATTTCTGATCAAGTTCTGATTAAGTTTATTTCTTATTAATTCCCATTCTGAAGAAGAAAAAAACATTTACGTGTGATTCAACAAAATTTTATTTTTTCTGATTTTATGGGCTTCTAATTATTCATGAGATGTCCTTAGATGCTAATCAACACCTTCCCACCGACTCAGATGAGAAATCATATGTGTGCACTGAATGTCAGAAAACATTTACAGAGAAACACCAATTACAATATCATCTTCGAATCCACACAGGAAATAAATTATTCGTATGCAATGTATGTCAGAAAATATTATCTAGTAAAAATGCTTTAAAGTGTCATCTTCGCATACACACTGGAGATAAACCATTCGTGTGCAGTGCATGTCAAATATCATTTGTACACAGACAGCATTTCGAACATCATCTTCGTATCCACACAGGAGAGAAACCATTCGTATGTGTTGTGTGTCAGAAATCATTTTCTAGAAAAGCAACGTTAAATGATCACCTTACAATTCACACTGGTGAGAAACCATTCGTATGTGTTGTGTGTCAGAAATCATTTTCTAGAAAAACTACGTTAAATGATCACCTTAGAATTCACACTGGTGAGAAACCATTCGTATGTGTTGTGTGTCAGAAATCATTTTCTAAAAAAACAACGTTAAATGTTCACCTTAGAATTCACACTGGTGAGAAACCGTATGTATGTGATGTGTGTCAAGAGTCGTTTGCACAGAGAATAAGTTTAAAAAATCATCTTAGGGCACACACTGAAGATAACACCTTTGTATGCAATGTATGTCAAAAATCATTTAAACAGATGCGGTATTTACAAGATCATTTACGCATCCACACAGGAGAGAAACCATATAAATGTGATGTATGTAAAAAGTCATTTGCATGTAAAAGGAACTTAAATTCTCATCTTCGTGTCCACACAGATAAAAAACCATTTGTGTGAAGCATATGTCGAAAATTTTTAAACAGAAACAACATTTGCAAGATCATTTTCGCAGCCACACAGGAGAGAAACCATTTGTATGCAGTGTCTGTAAAAATTCATTTTCTTTCAGAAGCACATTAAAAAATCACCTTAAAATTCACACAGGAGAGAAACCATATAAACATATGTGATGTATGTGGAAAGCCATTTGCAATCGCAAGAAGTTCCAGATATCATCTTCATGTTCACAAAGATGCAAAAACCTTTGATTGAAGTGTTTGTCTGAAATCATTTGCATTGAAACATCCTTTACAAGATCACCCTTTCAGCCACACGGTAGAAAAACCATTTGTATTTTATGTATGTGAAAAACTATTTTCTATGAAAATAACTTTATAAATTATCTTATATGTGGAGTAATTTGTAAATGGAACAAGTTTAAAATATCATCTTCATGGCCACACATTTGAGAAACCGTTTGTGTAAAGTGTATCTCAAATTCTTTTGACTGAAATCACATTTATATAATCATTATTGCATTCATTCTTCAGAGCAAATATTCATTTGCGACGTATTGTCAAAAAAGAATTTTCTAAAACGTCTGTGTGCAGATCAGAATTGGGCAAATTTGTAATTGCAATTATCTGCAATATAATTACAATTTAATTGTATGTAATTTATTACAGTTATAATTACTTGCCGCAATTATCTGTAATATAATTACAATTTAATTGTATGAAATTTATTACAGTTATAATTACTTGCCGTAAAAAAATTTTGCAGCACATCATTAAATTGTAATTACATTGCAGATAATTGCAATTACAAATTTGTTCAAGTCTGGTGTAGATCATCATTTCTATTTTTATTCTGTGGTTAAAATCTGTCCCTTTTATCCCTTATCATGTACACAATGTTTATCCTCCCCTATACTGCATACACCGTCCTAATTTTAGGAGTCTGAAGCCTATTTAATTTTCAGATAAAACATCTATTTTCTATCCTTTCTGGCCGAATTGTGAAAAATGGATGCCATCTACAAAAAAAGAATAAATTTAAAATAAAAATTTGATCTGTAGCGTTTTTATAGATTTAATCATTAAATTTTTTTGGATTATTTACAATTTCTTCATGATATTTGTAAAGATGTACTTTTAATTTCAATGTTCTTTATCTTGTGTAATCCAAGGCGCAGATTGAGATGAAGCTATCACGTGCAGTTGAAGTGATACTGCTCGGGAAAAACTGCGTAAGCAGTGCGAGTTCATATAGCGACTTAATGTTTCGTCTCATTTGTTGACATTGTTGAGGTAATTTGAACACATACTTTAACTATAGCTGAGTAGATCGACGTAAGTTCATAAATTATATAATTTGAAATAATTCATCAGACTAATGTGAGATCTTTTATAGCATTATTTCTGAAATCATTTTTTGTAATAACTCTAAAACAATCCTTATGTGTTGATTCGTACAGCAGAGAAAGTGTGCAGCGCTTACTTGTTCATACAAGTGTGTCAGAATCGCACTCGAAACTGTGTTCAAAGTACAAGTGGCGAGTAGGACCTGTGTCTGAAGGAACTGCTCACAAATCAATATTTGCTGTTCCGCTCATTTCAATTATCCACAAAATGGATGTGAAATTTTGTGCGTCTCAGTTTGCACCGGCCCTAGCATACTCTTAGCACAATGTGTTAGTATATAGCAGTTTTTAAAGACTACCAAATCAACAGAAATCAGCACCACCCCGTTTCTTTTGAAATTCATACCTCGTTGTGAAACATTTAGGTTTGAGAAAAAAATAGTCTGTTGTTATATTTCGAAATTCAAAATGAGTACTTATCTTATTTCAAGAAATAACTTTGAATTTAAAGAAATATGTGAGTGATTGAGTATTTTTTATAAACTTTAATACTCAACTATAACTGTGAATGTAGTCATCGCTCTTTTTATTTTCCTTTATGCTTAGAGGTAAAAAAAAACTATTTTTATCTTCTCATTTTTAAATGTTTAAATGCTGAAAAGGTGCAAACCAGATTATAACGCACCATTCACTAGAAACTGAATAAGACAAGCTCACTGTAACATTTCTGATCATCTCTTTTGCATAACAACATCAAGAATTAAATTGAGTACCTGAATTTGAAATTACTTGATGGAATATATTCAGGGATACTCACAACTGCTGCAACACAAAAAATACCATGTTATCAAACTTTATAAGCTTCAGAAAACTTATACAAAATTAGACTGAGAAACAGAACCATAAGATACTAGTACAACAGGAATCGTTTACCTATATGTTTCTTTTGATTCAAGGTACGTTCGGACAAACCGATCAGCATAACACGGAGAAACCAGCTAATATATTATAAATTACTAATCGATGAACCAAATGATATTGAATCGAATGGTGTTTTCTATTTTTTAAATTAATACATCATTTATCGAGTTCTAATGAATTGTTGTCACATGACTATTGGGTTTTCTCCTTTCATATCCTGTCGCCTCCGGAAATTCTGTTCAAAATGCCAAATTTGACAGTATTATCTGAAAGATCTTCTGCCTCTACTAAAAAATAAAAAGCATCTTTCAATTACATAATTTCCGAATAAGAATACCTGTATATTTCATGCATTTCCGAACACAAATGAATTCAGAAATGTGGTGAATGAGTTCCAAAGTAGCTCCATTGGATTTGAAATCTTTAACGATTGCATTTTTAGTACGATAAGAAGTGATGGTGTAGGCAACAAATATCTTAGAATAAGTGCGAAAGCATTAAAAAAAAAAAATCTCACAAGAAAGAAAAATCATGTGTTAAGCATAGATTATGTAACACTTTCCAACACTTCCAAAAATAATTTTACAAATCTTTACCATTTAATAAGATAAAAGATGTGCACTAAAAGTGAATAATTTAGAAAAAGCATGACATATTTAAACTCCCAATTTCAGGCATTACCGTCAACATAAAAAAAAAAATTGAATTATTTTAGGCAGTCCTGTGTATGATTATATAGATTTGCATATATGCTACATAGAATGCAAAATTTTACTTCATTCGGAAAACGCGTAGCACAATTTAAAATTCTACTTCTGGTATTTCTCTCAATAAATGGAAATGTACTCACAAACTTTGTGCTGCTCTGTTTATAATCTATATAATTTATACACATCAAGTAATAGAAAAAATGTGTTAAATTTTAATACATGATCAGCAACTAACACACTTTTAGTAATTATTGCTCATTTAAAGTACTGTTACCGAATACTGTTTTGTGTCCCTGTAAATGAATGATAAGTGCTATGCAGACCATATTCTATGGTAAGCTTCTTGTAGTGCACCTCAGTGATATATATCAATTTCAATATGTTTGAAATTGTGTAACATCATTAAAATGAACCGCAAAACATTTTTCCCCATAGACCGTAATGTAAAGGAATTCTTTTCAGTGTCCCTTTAAAAAACTATAAGTGCTGCACACTTTAATTTCTATACCGAACATGCCATAGTAAACATGAATAATATATATAAATTGCATGATAATCTGAATATATTTATGCGAGTTTGAGCATGGACAGACAGACACACCGAATACATAAAACTTTCAGCTATGTTGAAAAGTGTTAAAATTGAATTGTTAAATATATAAGTTTTAGAAAACACATAACATCTTTAACTATATTTTTAGAAATATTGAGGCAAATTTTTACCTCATTTCCAATAATGTTTCTTGGTTATTAATGCTTTCGTTGTTAAAATTATTGGTACTTTATTTTGTTCTTTTTCTTTCAAAAGTTTGTATAAGTTGGAAAGATCGTGTCTCACACTAATGCGAAATAAAGAGTAAGCAAATTTTCTTTTTCAATCTTTAAAAATCTGAAAAGTCTCAAACTTGCGAATTTTTCAGGAGAAATCATGGCAAGTGTCTATGATAAATGTCATGATAAATGTCCACTTTTTAAAGTGTTTTTTATCATCATTTTACTTTTATCCTTTTAAAGGTGTTTGTCAGTAAAATCTCAAGTTCCCCTTGCTGATGTTAAGATTATGGGCGTGGAATTCATTCTTATTTTTAAAATTTTAAATATTTCCTCAGGAGATTAATATTTTTAATGTATTTTTCCTGTGTACTCTTTTCAAAGGAAGCCTCATATTTTTAGTTGTCAAAATATTTCTAAAATACATGCTTAAATTATTTTTTCATTTGTTAAAATCTTACTCGCAACTCGTCAGCCTGGCTGAGAATTTATGTGCAATTTCTTTAAATTCTTAAAATCTTAGCAAAAAGGTGGGTAAGATTTGCGCACTTCACATGAAATTAAGTACATATTTTACAAAAAATTTGACAACTAGAACTAAAAGAAAAAGAGACACCCTTTTAAAAAGATTGCACAATACAAAGAAGTGTAAAATGAGATATTTTAAAAATACGACTGTATTACATGCCCATAAGTTTAACATTAGTGAGGGGCATAGCTAAAATTCCAGATTATCTATTTATGTAACTAGAGAATAACAAATAACGTTGTAGATCATTTTAAAATTAAAGTTTTAAAAATTGCGGGGACATGAGGGGAAACATGATTTTTCGAAAGGGAAGAGTTTGTAATTTAGTTGATTGATTGTTTAATTAATGTTACTAGATAGCAAAATTATACGACGGAAGAATTTTTTTATAAATAGAGTTTAAATTTTTTTTTTAAACTTTGTATGCTGAGGAGGGAGAAGCGTAAATTTCGGAGGGAGGGGAAAGTGTTTAATTTAGATGATTGATTTTTTACTTATTGTTACCAGAGAACGACAAATAGGACGAAAGAATTTATTAAATTATACTTTAAAGATTTTTTGCTGAGGGTGGAAAAGAAATGGGGGCATATATATTGTGGGTTGATTTAAATGACTGATTATTTATTTATTATTACTAGAGAGTAACAAATAGAGCATATATTTTTTAATGGAAAATTTTAAACTTTGTATGGAGAGGGGGAAGTATAAATTTTGGACTGAGATAAGGGTTGTAATTTAAATGATTGATTTTTTACTTATTGTTACTAGAAAGTACTAAATGTAACAGAATTCTTGTATTTTGGAATGTATGATCTCTATGGTTTCTCTTATGGATAGATAGTATAGAATGGATCGAAAAATTATTTTTTTTCATTGAAATTTATTTGCATGGTTTCTTCTTGATATATAATCTTATCAGGGCTGTGGTTTTTCTATTATACTTAATATCAGCTATATGCTCCTTTTTTCTGTAACTAAATTTCCTGCCAGTCATGTCAATTTTCCAAAATATGCGGAAACATAACAGAACCGATGGGCCACATTGCTGCCCCACCAGATACAGTAACGTTTCCGAGGTTTTTTTACAGTGCAGAAGTACTGGGTATGCGCTGTTTAAGCTTATCAATGAAATCTGGATTTCAGAAGTGAAGAAATTATGGCCTTACTCAATCGAAAGGTCATCTTAATGCATGTCGTTTAGCAGAAGCATTATTTTTTAAATTTGTGACAGCAGTTTAAATAGAATATTCACTAAATAATTTGTTTTAAGTATTATATTAAAAAAATAATTAATATACCATCTGGCTCTTAACTTTCTGATATCGAACGGGACTAAATTGATGTTTTAAGAGCACAAAAGAATATGAATCCTACAGATATTGCTCGAGCTATTGAAATAAGTTCAAAAGTCATCTGAAATTACCTTAAAGATCCATCATGGTATAGAAAAAAGAAGAGCACGGGAAAACTGTACAAAGCCTGTATGAGTCTTGCAGGGCCATAATTATTTCGTGCACTGTATTACTAATTGTTTTATTAATCCTTGTAAATATTTTATTAATATCTTATTTCAGGTTATTAATATGCTTTTATCAAGTTTTAGTTGTAAATACAAACATAAAAATAGATTATTCATTATTTTGTGTAGGGTGTCCATTATTGGAATTTTTGGTGTTTCGAATTTTTTCTCTTATCGCACTGCTGACCAAAAATTAGGGGCAGTGACCGGACGCTTCCGCTTTTTACATGATTGGTCGAATATCTACTGAAATTTTTGACAAATTGTCTTTGAATTTCAAGGATTTTTGTACAGCACATGTTTGGCTCCAGAGAAAATCCCATGTAATCGATTGGGATTCTCCCCCTCTCCATTTGTCAATTAGCTCACTGTATTGCTGGTGTCTTTCTGAGTTTTTATATTTGAATCGTCTTTTTATATGAGTTACTCTATAGAATTAACTACCAAATCATGAAAAAAAATCTTTCGTATAGTTCACGCATGCGCAGTTATACATTGTCGTATATATTATTTCTCCTGTCAACATCCCTTTTTCTAAGTAAATACGAAACGCAGAACGACGAATGAGATAGCATATGAAAGGATTTTGAACAGGCTTCTGACATAGCACACTTAACATTTCGTTAAAATATGTTTTTGATTGAAATTTGCTGAAAATTAAAACTTAAATCGGCATTGTTTTCATAAAAGAAATGAAAGGTTTTCTTCAAATTATTGTTGCCACAAAAATAAAATACCACATTATATGATTCTCAGCAATTATAAAAAATACCACACGGGTTTATTTTATATTTATGATTAAAAAGCAAAATTGAAATTGAAATTTTAGATTTATATTTCTATGTCCCATGTTTTTCCCGAAGTGGATGACGTCATCCTCTAATGCAATTAAAATACAATTGTTAATTTTTTTTTTCTCGCGCGTGGCTTTTGCAATCTTGGATCAGTTTTTATTTTAAATTTGATGGATGAATTAGATGATATTCTGGCTTGACTAAAAATTAAATGTTGTTTGCAGATATTTTTATCCTTACTTTTTCTTTAGAAGTTTAAACGTGCATCTAATAAATATTACATATTCATAAAAAATGGTACTTCGCTATTATCCCGTTGACCACTTTTCATAACAAAAAACTATCGCCAAATAAACGAGAGAACGTTGCCATTGGAATATCAAAATAAATAAATAAAATATAAGAATTTAAGGACATAATTGTTATTTTAATTAATGAAATAACTAATAAATCAGTAAAACATAATGAAGAAAACACGCAATTGTCGAATTAAAAACCACTTGATGGTGTAACAAACACGTATAATGCTTCTGACATCAAGTAAATGGGACAGCATTTTTGGCGTTTAATCTTACAGTTTGGCGATAGTTTTTTGTTATGAAAAGTGGTCGACGGCATAATAGAGAGGTATCTAAAAAATATTATATTTCAGTGCAAAATCCTCGCACGGGGGCACTCTGGTTTCTTACATATGCCCATATCTCATCAAATTTTCAAAATATTAATTTTTTAATTGCAGCATTTTTTAATTAACTGCTGTTGGTAATGTTCTTGAAGTCAAACATGTGCTTTATATCCTAGAATTTCAGGAACAATTTGTCAAAAATTTCAGTAGATATTCGACGAACCGTGTAAAAAGTGAAAGTATCTGGTCACTGCCCCTTACTTTTTGGATAACAGTGTAGACAGTGGCGTAGCTACCGTGGAACAGTTGGAGCACATTGCTCCAGGCGCGAGAATAGTAATAGTGCAAAATAACAAAGGAACGAAATTATGTGTATAAATATTTTTTTTTTGCATTTGTCGTTTTTTAAATACATAAAATATACAGTAAAACCTGTGAATTCCTGTCTTTTAAAGAAATTTTTCGTGATTATACTTACCCCGTGTTATACTTACTTATACGAAAACCTATCTAAAACGGAATATTTTTTCAATAATTTCCGATTTTGTTTTAGCTAAAAATTAGATAAATGAAAATATAGTAATGCTTGAACTTGACTTAGTAAAATTTTTATTTAAGAAAATATACATTATAAATCTATTGTTTTATGCCTCTGAATTCATGAAAATTGTAAAGGACGTTTAAAAGAACAAATGAGGGCATTTGCATGTGCATTACAGGTTTACAGGTTGTGTTTTATAGCAAAAAAAATTGTATAAATTTGAAATAAGTACAATGAAGTCTATTAAGACAGAATCGCAAGGGACTGGGAGAAATTACGTTTTAGACATATTTCTGTCTTAGCAGATATAGTTGTATGGCATTCCTTCTATCAGCATCATGAAAATTTTTCATTTATGGAAGGATGTTTTACTGCATTATATTTGTTTTAAACCTGAAAACAAATTTTGGGCAACCTTTTCTGGTAGAGAAGGGGTGATGCAATCGTATTTGTTCCAGGGCGCTGAACAGGTAGCTACGCCACTGAGTGTACAATTAAATTTTGATTCATAATAGGAAATCTGACTGTGAGATTAAATATTGTTAATAACTTAACATTTAAAAAACAGTAATAATCATTAAAATTGTTAAATAAAAAATATTTTTGTAAGACGTTCTTTAAAAGTGTCCACTATTGGCATGTTTACCCTGTATACAATGGGTAATAAAGTGAGACTTACATCAAATGTTTTACAAAATAAATATTATTCGACCACATCCAGTCATTATTAATAAAGTATTGGACAGTCAAATCCCAAATTCCTGTGAGTCATGCACACATTTAATTTTTAAAAATAGGTTTTTAAAGTTTTATCTAGATTTTTGAAGAAAAATACGTATATGAAAAATACTTTTCTCCTCTGTTTTTTATGCATTTTTAATATAATACTCGAATAGAAAAACTGCAAAACAACATTACCCTTCTCATTTGTGATTCATCAATGATACACAATATGATAAATTTTTAAATCAAATATAAATAATCAGTTGTGTTGAAACTTCATGAATACTTCTATGATCCAATTGTTAATATAAGTATAACATTTTCTGTTAAATATAAGCCGTAACTTTATTTGAAAACTTAAATTATTTAAATTTCCATCGTTTACATTAGTGTGCATAAACGATGAAACAGTTGTTATCTTGATATGTTCGTAAAGTATCTTGTAGAAAAAAATCTCCTTTTTTTCATTTTAGAAAGTTTGCAACTATGTAAGCATAAATTTATTCGATTACTTTATACTTTTATAAAACTTATACCTTTAAAAAATTACTTTTTTCATTTTCTTTCATAGAGTCTTCAGAAAGAAAGATTTACAGTTAATTATACTTGATTGCTGATTTTCTGTGAAGTTTATTTCTGATCAGGTTCTCATTAAGTTTATTTCTATTAATTCCCATTCTGAAGAAGAAAAAAACATTTACGTGTGATTCAACAAAATTTTATTTTTTCTGATTTTATGGGCTTCTAATTATTCATGAGATGTCCTTAGATGCTAATCAACACCTTCCCACCGACTCAGATGAGAAATCATATGTGTGCACTGAATGTCAGAAAACATTTACAGAGAAACACCAATTACAATATCATCTTCGAATCCACACAGGAAATAAATTATTCGTATGCGATGTATGTCAGAAAATATTATCTAGTAAAAATGCTTTAAAGTGTCATCTTCGCATACACACTGGAGATAAACCATTCGTGTGCAGTGCATGTCAAATATCATTTGTACACAGACAGCATTTCGAACATCATCTTCGTATCCACACAGGAGAGAAACCATTCGTATGTGTTGTGTGTCAGAAATCATTTTCTAGAAAAGCAACGTTAAATGATCACCTTAGAATTCACACTGGTGAGAAACCATTCGTATGTGTTGTGTGTCAGAAATAATTTTCTATAAAAGCAAGTTAAATAATCACCTTAGAATTCACACTGGTGAGAAACCATTCGTATGTGTTGTGTGTCAGAAATCATTTTCTAAAAAAACAACGTTAAATGTTCACCTTAGAATTCACACTGGTGAGAAACCGTATGTATGTGATGCGTGTCAAAAGTCGTTTGCACAGAGAAAAAGTTTAAAAGATCATCTTAGGGCACACACTGGAGATAACACGTTTGTGTGCAATGTATGTCAAAAATCATTTAAACAGATGCGATATTTACAAGATCATCTACGCATCCACACAGGAGAGAAACCATATAAATGTGATGTATGTAAAAAGTCATTTGCATGTAAAAGGAGCTTAAATTCTCATCTTCGTGTCCACACAGATAAAAAACCATTTGTGTGAAGCATATGTCGAAAATTATTTAAACAGAAACAACATTTGCAAGATCATTTTCACAGCAGAGATACCATTTGTATGTGGTGTCTGTAAAAGTTCATTTTCTTTAAGGAGCACATTAAAAAATCACCTTAAAATTCACACAGGAGAGAGACCATACGTATGTGATGTATGTGATAAGTCATTTGCCATCGCAAGAAGTTACAGATATCATCTTCATGGCCACAAAGATGCAAAAACCTTTGTGTGAAGTGTTTATCCATAATCATTTGCATTGAAGCATCCTTTACAAGATCACCCTTTCAGCCACACGGTAGAGAAACCATTTGTATTTTATGTATGTGAAAAACTATTTTCTATGAAAATAACTTTATAAATTATCTTATATCTGGAGTAATTTGCAAATGGAACAAGTTAAAAATATCATCTTCGTGGCCACACATATGAGAAACCGTTTGTGTAAAGTGTATGTCAAAAGTTTTTTGGACTGAAATCACATTTATAAGATCATTATTGCATCCATTCTGCAGAGCAAATATTTGTTTGCGACGTATTGTCAAAAAAGAATTTTCTAAAACGTCTATGTGCAGATCAGAATTGGGAAAATTTGTAATTGCAATTATCTGCAATAACAAATGTAACAATGTAATAGTATGTAATTTATTATAGTTATAACTACTTGCCGTCAAAAAAATCTTGCAGCACATCATTAAATTGTAATAACATTGCAGATAATTGCAATTACAAATTTGTTCAAGTCTGGTGCAGATCATTATTTCTATTTTTATTCTGTGCTTAAAATCTTCCACTTATATCCCTTATCATGTACACAATGTTTTTCTTCCACTATACTACCTCCCCGTCCTCATTTTAGGAGTTATAAGCCTACTTAATCTCCAGATAAAACATTTCTACTTTCAATCCTCTCAGGCTGTATTGTAAAGAATGCATGCCATCTACAAAAAAGAATAAATTTAAAATAAAAATTTGATCTGTAGCTTTTTTTTGATTTAATGATTAAATTACTTATAAATGTATAATAACCCTGTAATAAATGTAAAATAACCCTGTTTATTTACAATTTCTTCATGATATTTGTAAAGATTTACTTTTAATTTCAATGCTTTATATCTTGTGTAAACCAAGCCGCAGATTGAGACGAAGCTATCACGCGCAGTTGAAGTGGTACTACTCGGAAAGACTGCTTAAGCAGTGTGAGTTCTTATTATGACTCAGTATTTCGTCTCGTTTGTAGACATTGTTGAGGTAATTCGAACACATACTTTAACTATAGCTGAGTAGATCGACGTAAGTTTATAAATTATATAATTTGAAATAATTTATCAGACTAATGTGAGATCTTTTTTAGCATTATTTCTGAGATCGTGCTTCATATTAACTCTAAAATAATCTGTATGCGTTGATTCGTACAGCAGAGACAGCGCACAGCGCTAACTTGTTCATACAAGTGTGCCAGAATCGCACTCGAAACTGTGTCTGAAGGAACTGCTCACGAATCAATATGTGCTGTTCGGCTAATTTGAATTATCCACAAAATGGATGTGAAAGTTTGTGCGTCTCGGTGTGCACCGGCCCTAGCGTACTCTTAGCACAATGTGTTTACTATATAGCAGTTTTTAAAGACTTCCAAATCAACAGAAATCAGTACCACCCCCTTTCTTTTCAGATTCATACCTCGTTGTGAAACATTTAGGTTTGAGGAAAAAAATAATCTGTTGTTATATTTCGAAATTCAAAATGAGTACTTATCTTATTTCAAGAAGTAACTTTGAATTTAAAGAAATATGTGAGTGATCCAGTATTTTTTATAAACTTTAATGCTCAATTATAACTGTTAATGTAGTTATCGCTCTTTTTATTTTCCTTTATGCTTAGAGGTTAAAAAAAAACGATTTTTATCTTTCTCATTTTTAAATGTTTAAATGCTGAAAAGGTGCAAACCATTCGCTAGAAACTGAATAAACCAAGCTCACTATAGCGTTTCTGATCATCAAATTTGTATAACAATATCAAGAATTAAATTGATTAACTGAATTTGAAATTACTTGATGGAATATATTCAGGGATACCCAGAACTGCTGCAACACAAAAAATACCATGTTATCAACAAACTATAAGCTTCAGAAAACTTATACAAAATTAAGCTGAGAAACAGAATCATAAGATACTAGTACAACATGAATCGTTTACTGATATGTTTCTTTTGATTCAAGATTCGTTCGGACAAACCGATCAGCATAACATGGCGAAACCAGCTAATATAACATAAATTACTAATCGATGAACCAAATGATATTGAATCGAATGGTGTTTTCTATTTTTAATTAATAAATTACTATCAAGTTATAACCAATTGTTGTCACATGAGTATTGTGTTTTCTCCTTTCATATGCTGTCGCCTATGGAAATTCGGTTCAAAATACCAAATTTGACAGTATTATCTGAAAGATCTTCTGCCTCTAATAAAAAATGAAAAGCATCTTTCGATTACATAATTTCCGAACAAGAACACCTGTATATTTCATGCGTTTCCGAACACAAATGAATGCAGACATGGTGAATGAATTCCAAAGTAGCTCGATTGGATTTGAAGTCTTTAACAATTGCATTTTTACTACAATAAGAAGTTATGGCGTAGGCAACAAATCAGAGAATAAGTGTGAAAGCATTAAAAAAATAATTAACAAGAAAGAAAAATCATGTGTTAAGCATAGATTATGTAACACTTTCAAAAATAATTTTACAAATCTTTACCATTTAATAACGTAAAAGATGTGTATTAAGTTAATAATTTGGAACACACATCACATTTTGAAACACCCAATTTCAGGAATTACCATCAATATTCGAAAAAATATTCCAATTATTTTGGGCAGCCTGTATGTGATTTATAGATTTGTATATATTCTACATAGAATGCAAAATTTTAGTTCATTTAAGATACACGTAGCACAATTTAAAATTCCACTTCTGCAATTTCCGTCAATAAATGGAATTATACTCGAGAACTTTGTGCTTAGACAGTTCTTTTTCACAAGTTTTACTGCATTTAGCTTGCAAGAGATATAGATTATTAAAAGATCTTAGCTCACAAAAAATATTTCTGAACCCCCCCCCCCCTCCTGACATCACTCGCTGGTTACGGCTGGGTGGGGAGCTAAGTTAACGCTAGCGCCCCCACTCTTCCGAATATAGAAATTTCAAATATGCCAAAATTTAGCTCTCAATTAGCTCTAATTTTTTGCTCTCTAATATTAGAATTTGCTCTGCATTCGGTATCGAGATATTTCAATTACAAGAAGGGGGGGCATCCCCCCACATTCGAATATCGAAGTTTCAAATATGCCAAAATGTAGCTCGCAATTAGCTCTAATTTGCTCTCTAATATTAGAATTTACTCTGATTATGGTGCTGCGATATTCCAATTAGAATGGTGGTAGAGGGGGCTAAGTTAACGCTACCCCCCTCCGAAAATCAAAATTTCAAATATGCCAAAATTTAGCTTTTAATTAGCTCTAATTTGCTCTGCATTCAGTATTGAGATATTTCAATTACAAGAAGTGGGGCAGCCCCCCACCCGCATTCGAATATCAAAGTTTGAAATATGCTAAAATTTAGCTCTCAATTAGCACTCTAATATTAGAATTTGCTCTTGTTATGATATCGAGACGTTTCAGTTACAAGAAGCCCCCCCCCCCACTTTCGACAGTCGAAATTTCAAATACGCCAAATTATAGCTCTCAATTAGCTCTAATTTGCTTTCTAATATTAGAATGTGCTCTTGTTATGATATCGAGACGTTTCAGTTACAAGAAGCCCCCCCCCCCCACTTTCGACTGTCGAAATTTCAAATACGCCAAATTATAGCTCTCAATTAGCTCTAATTTGCTTTCTAATATTAGAATTTGCTCTGGTTATGGTACCGCGATATTCCAATTAGAATGGTGGAGGGACTAAGTTAACTCTCTCCCCCTCCCACTTTCGAATATCAAAATTTCAACTATGCCAAAATTTAGCTCTCAATTAGCTCTAATTTGCTGTCTAATATTAGAATTTGCTCTGATTATGGTGCCGCGATATTCCAATTAGAATGGTGGTCGGGGGCGGGGGCTAAGTTAACGCTACCCCCCTCCGAAAATCAAAATTTCAAATATGCCAAAATTTAGCTTTTAATTAGCTCTAATTTGCTCTGCATTCAGTATCGAGATATTTCAATTACAAGAAGTGGGGCAGCCCCCCACCCGCATTCGAATATCGAAGTTTCAAATATGCTAAAATTTAGCTCTCAATTAGCCCTCTAATATTAGAATTTGCTCTTGTTATGATATCGAGACGTTTCAGTTACAAGAAGCCCCCCCCCCCACTTTCGATTGTCAAAATTTGAAATACGCCAAATTATAGCTCTCAATTAGCTCTAATTTGCTTTCTAATATTAGAATTTGCTCTGGTTATGGTACTGCGATATTCCAATTAGAATGGTGGAGGGACTAAGTTAACGCTAGCCCCCTCCCACTTCCGAATATTAAAATTTCAACTATGCCAAAATTTAGCTCTCAATTAGCTCTAATTTGCTCTAATTATGGTGCCGCGATATTCCAATTAGAATGGTGGTAGGCGGGGGGGCTAAGTTAACGCTACCCCCCTCCGAAAATCAAAATTTTAAATATGCCAAAATTTAGCTTTTAATTAGCTCTAATTTGCTCTGCATTCAGTATCGAGATATTTCAATTACAAGAAGTGGGGCAGCCCCCCACCCGCATTCGAATATCGAAGTTTCAGATATGCTAAAATTTAGCTCTCAATTAGCCCTCTAATATTCGAATTTGCTCTTGTTATGATATCGAGACGTTTCAGTTACAAGAAGCCCCCCCCCCCCACTTTCGACCGTCGAAATTTCAAATACGCCAAATTATAGCTCTCAATTAGCTCTAATTTGCTTTCTAATATTAGAATTTGCTCTGGTTATGGTACCGCGATATTCCAATTAGAATGGTGGAGGGACTAAGTTAACGCTAGCCCCCTCCCACTTCCGAATATTAAAATTTCAACTATGCCAAAATTTAGCTCTCAATTAGCTGTGAGGGTCCAGCCCCCCACCCGCATTCGAATATCGAAGTTTCAAATATGATAAAATTTAGCTCTCAATTAGCCCTCTAATATTAGAATTTGCTCTTGTTATGATATCGAGACGTTTCAGTTACAAGAAGCCCCCCCCCCCCACTTTCGATTGTCAAAATTTGAAATACGCCAAATTATAGCTCTCAATTAGCTCTAATTTGCTTTCTAATATTAGAATTTGCTCTGGTTATGGTACCGCGATATTCCAATTAGAATGATGGAGGGACTAAGTTAACGCTAGCCCCCTCCCACTTCCGAATATTAAAATTTCCACTATGCCAAAATTTAGCTCTCAATTAGCTCTAATTTGCTCTGATTATGGTGCCGCGATATTCCAATTAAAATGGTGGTAGGCGGGGGGGCTAAGTTAACGCTACCCCCCTCCGAAAATCAAAATTTTAAATATGCCAAAATTTAGCTTTTAATTAGCTCTAATTTGCTCTGCATTCAGTATCGAGATATTTCAATTACAAGAAGTGGGGCAGCCCCCCACCCGCATTCGAATATCGAAGTTTCAAATATGCTAAAATTTAGCTCTCAATTAGCCCTCTAATATTAGAATTTGCTCTTGTTATTATATCGAGACGTTTCAGTTACAAGAAGCCCCCCCCCCACTTTCGACTGTCGAAATTTCAAATACGCCAAATTATAGCTCTCAGTTAGCTCTAATTTGCTTTCTAATATTAGAATTTGCTCTGGTTATGGTACCGCGATATTCCAATTAGAATGGTGGAGGGACTAAGTTAACTCTCGCCCCCTCCCACTTCCGAATATCAAAATTTCAACTATGCCAAAATTTAGCTCTCAATTAGCTCTAATTTGCTGTCTAATATTAGAATTTGCTCTGATTATGGTGCCGCGATATTCCAATTAGAATGGTGGTAGGGGGGGGCTAAGTTAACGCTACCCCCCTCCGAAAATCAAAATTTCAAATATGCCAAAATTTAGCTTTTAATTAGCTCTAATTTGCTCTGCATTCAGTATCGAGATATTTCAATTACAAGAAGTGGGGCAGCCCCCCACCCGCATTCGAATATCGAAGTTTCAGATATGCTAAAATTTAGCTCTCAATTAGCCCTCTAATATTCGAATTTGCTCTTGTTATGATATCGAGACGTTTCAGTTACAAGAAGCCCCCCCCCCCCCCCACTTTCGACCGTCGAAATTTCAAATACGCCAAATTATAGCTCTCAATTAGCTCTAATTTGCTTTCTAATATTAGAATTTGCTCTGGTTATGGTACCGCGATATTCCAATTAGAATGGTGGAGGGACTAAGTTAACGCTATCCCCCCGACTTCCGAATATCGAAATTTCAAATATGCCAAAATTTAGCTCTCAATTAGCTGTGGGGGTCCAGCCCCCCACCCGCATTCGAATATCGAAGTTTCAAATATGATAAAATTTAGCTCTCAATTAGCCCTCTAATATTAGAATTTGCTCTTGTTATGATATCGAGACGTTTCAGTTACAAGAAGCCCCCCCCCCCCACTTTCGATTGTCAAAATTTGAAATACGCCAAATTATAGCTCTCAATTAGCTCTAATTTGCTTTCTAATATTAGAATTTGCTCTGGTTATGGTACCGCGATATTCCAATTAGAATGATGGAGGGACTAAGTTAACGCTAGCCCCCTCCCACTTCCGAATATTAAAATTTCAACTATGCCAAAATTTAGCTCTCAATTAGCTCTAATTTGCTCTGATTATGATGCCGCGATATTCCAATTAGAATGGTGGTAGGGGGGGGCTAAGTTAACGCTACCCCCCTCCGAAAATCAAAATTTCAAATATGCCAAAATTTAGCTTTTAATTAGCTCTAATTTGCTCTGCATTCAGTATCGAGATATTTCAATTACAAGAAGTGGGGCAGCCCCTCACCCGCATTCGAATATCGAAGTTTCAAATATGCTAAAATTTAGCTCTCAATTAGCCCTCTAATATTCGAATTTGCTCTTGTTATGATATCGAGACGTTTCAGTTACAAGAAGCCCCCCCCCCCCCCCCACTTTCGACTGTCGAAATATCAATACGCCAAATTATAGCTCTCAATTAGCTGTAATTTGCTTTCTAATATTAGAATTTGCTCTGGTTATGGTACCGCGATATTCCAATTAGAATGGTGGAGGGACTAAGTTAACGCTATCCCCCCGACTTCCGAATATCGAAATTTCAAATATGCCAAAATTTAGCTCTCAATTAGCTGTGGGGGCCAGCCCCTCACCCGCATTCGAATATCGAAGTTTCAAATATGATAAAATTTAGCTCTCAATTAGCCCTCTAATATTAGAATTTGCTCTTGTTATGATATCGAGACGTTTCAGTTACAAGAAGCCCCCCCCCCCACTTTCGACTGTCGAAATTTCAAATACGCCAAATTATAGCTCGCAATTAGCTCTAATTTGCTCTCTAATATTAGAATTTACTCTGGATATGGTACCGCGATATTCCAATTAGAAAGGTGAGCGCGGGAGGGGGGGCTAAGTTAACGCTAGCCCCCTCCCACTTCCGAATATCAAAATTTCAACTATGCCAAAATTTAGCTCTCAATTAGCTCTAATTTGCTCTCTAATATTAGA
Source organism: Maratus michaelseni (assembly GCA_963931845.1). NCBI lineage: Eukaryota > Metazoa > Arthropoda > Arachnida > Araneae > Salticidae > Maratus > Maratus michaelseni. The sequence goes on along the minus strand of OZ007597.1, from coordinate 197,387,917 downwards.
ATTTGCTCTGATTATGGTGCCGCGATATTTCAATTAGAATGGTGGTAGAGGGGGCTAAGTTAACGCTACCCCCCTCTGAAAATCAAAATTTCAAATATGCCAAAATTTAGCTTTTAATTAGCTCTAATTTGCTCTGCATTCAGTATCGAGATATTTCAATTACAAGAAGTGGGGCAGCCCCCCACCCGCATTCGAATATCGAAGTTTCAAATATGCTAAAATTTAGCTCTCAATTAGCCCTCTAATATTAGAATTTGCTCTTGTTATGATATCGAGACGTTTCAGTTACAAGAAGCCCCCCCCCCACTTTCGACCGTCGAAATTTCAAATACGCCAAATTATAGCTCTCAATTAGCTCTAATTTGCTTTCTAATATTAGAATTTGCTCTGGTTATGGTACCGCGATATTCCAATTAGAATGGTGGAGGGACTAAGTTAACGCTAGCCCCCTCCCACTTCCGAATATTAAAATTTCAACTATGCCAAAATTTAGCTCTCAATTAGCTCTAATTTGCTCTAATTATGGTGCCGCGATATTCCAATTAGAATGGTGGTAGGCGGGGGGGCTAAGTTAACGCTACCCCCCTCCGAAAATCAAAATTTTAAATATGCCAAAATTTAGCTTTTAATTAGCTCTAATTTGCTCTGCATTTAGTATCGAGATATTTCAATTACAAGAAGTGGGGCAGCCCCCCACCCGCATTCGAATATCGAAGTTTCAGATATGCTAAAATTTAGCTCTCAATTAGCCCTCTAATATTCGAATTTGCTCTTGTTATGATATCGAGACGTTTCAGTTACAAGAAGCCCCCCCCCCCACTTTCGACCGTCGAAATTTCAAATACGCCAAATTATAGCTCTCAATTAGCTCTAATTTGCTTTCTAATATTAGAATTTGCTCTGGTTATGGTACCGCGATATTCCAATTAGAATGGTGGAGGGACTAAGTTAACGCTATCCCCCCGACTTCCGAATATCGAAATTTCAAATATGCCAAAATTTAGCTCTCAATTAGCTGTGCGGGTCCAGCCACCCACCCGCATTCGAATATCGAAGTTTCAAATATGATAAAATTTAGCTCTCAATTAGCCCTCTAATATTAGAATTTGCTCTTGTTATGATATCGAGACGTTTCAGTTACAAGAAGCCCCCCCCCCCCCCACTTTCGACTGTCGAAATTTCAAATACGCCAAATTATAGCTCGCAATTAGCTCTAATTTGCTCTCTAATATTAGAATTTGCTCTGATTATGGTGCCGCGATATTTCAATTAGAATGGTGGTAGAGGGGGCTAAGTTAACGCTACCCCCCTCTGAAAATCAAAATTTCAAATATGCCAAAATTTAGCTTTTAATTAGCTCTAATTTGCTCTGCATTCAGTATCGAGATATTTCAATTACAAGAAGTGGGGCAGCCCCCCACCCGCATTCGAATATCGAAGTTTCAAATATGCTAAAATTTAGCTCTCAATTAGCCCTCTAATATTAGAATTTGCTCTTGTTATGATATCGAGACGTTTCAGTTACAAGAAGCCCCCCCCCCACTTTCGATTGTCAAAATTTGAAATACGCCAAATTATAGCTCTCAATTAGCTCTAATTTGCTCTGATTATGGTGCCGCGATATTCCAATTAAAATGGTGGTAGGCGGGGGGCTAAGTTAACGCTACCCCCCTCCGAAAATCAAAATTTTAAATATGCCAAAATTTAGCTTTTAATTAGCTCTAATTTGCTCTGCATTCAGTATCGAGATATTTCAATTACAAGAAGTGGGGCAGCCCCCCACCCGCATTCGAATATCGAAGTTTCAAATATGCTAAAATTTAGCTCTCAATTAGCCCTCTAATATTAGAATTTGCTCTTGTTATTATATCGAGACGTTTCAGTTACAAGAAGCCCTCCCCCACTTTCGACTGTCGAAATTTCAAATACGCCAAATTATAGCTCTCAATTAGCTCTAATTTGCTTTCTAATATTAGAATTTGCTCTGGTTATGGTACCGCGATATTCCAATTAGAATGGTGGAGGGACTAAGTTAACGCTATCCCCCCGACTTCCGAATATCGAAATTTCAAATATGCCAAAATTTAGCTCTCAATTAGCTGTGCGGGTCCAGCCCCCCACCCGCATTCGAATATCGAAGTTTCAAATATGATAAAATTTAGCTCTCAATTAGCACTCTAATATTAGAATTTGCTCTTGTTATGATATCGAGACGTTTCAGTTACAAGAAGCCCCCCCCCCCCCCACTTTCGACTGTCGAAATTTCAAATACGCCAAATTATAGCTCTCAGTTAGCTCTAATTTGCTTTCTAATATTAGAATTTGCTCTGGTTATGGTACCGCGATATTCCAATTAGAATGGTGGAGGGACTAAGTTAACTCTCGCCCCCTCCCACTTCCGAATATCAAAATTTCAACTATGCCAAAATTTAGCTCTCAATTAGCTCTAATTTGCTGTCTAATATTAGAATTTGCTCTGATTATGGTGCCGCGATATTCCAATTAGAATGGTGGTAGGGGGGGGCTAAGTTAACGCTACCCCCCTCCGAAAATCAAAATTTCAAATATGCCAAAATTTAGCTTTTAATTAGCTCTAATTTGCTCTGCATTCAGTATCGAGATATTTCAATTACAAGAAGTGGGGCAGCCCCCCACCCGCATTCGAATATCGAAGTTTCAAATATGCTAAAATTTAGCTCTCAATTAGCCCTCTAATATTAGAATTTGCTCTTGTTATGATATCGAGACGTTTCAGTTACAAGAAGCCCCCCCCCCACTTTCAATTGTCAAAATTTGAAATACGCCAAATTATAGCTCTCAATTAGCTCTAATTTGCTTTCTAATATTAGAATTTGCTCTGGTTATGGTACCGCGATATTCCAATTAGAATGGTGGAGGGACTAAGTTAACGCTAGCCCCCTCCCACTTCCGAATATTAAAATTTCAACTATGCCAAAATTTAGCTCTCAATTAGCTCTAATTTGCTCTGATTATGGTGCCGCGATATTCCAATTAAAATGGTGGTAGGCGGGGGGGCTAAGTTAACGCTACCCCCCTCCGAAAATCAAAATTTTAAATATGCCAAAATTTAGCTTTGAATTAGCTCTAATTTGCTCTGCATTCAGTATCGAGATATTTCAATTACAAGAAGTGTGGCAGCCCCCCACCCGCATTCGAATATCGAAGTTTCAAATATGCTAAAATTTAGCTCTCAATTAGCCCTCTAATATTAGAATTTGCTCTTGTTATGATATCGAGACGTTTCAGTTACAAGAAGCCCCCCCCCCCCCACTTTCGACTGTCGAAATTTCAAATACGCCAAATTATAGCTCGCAATTAGCTCTAATTTGCTCTCTAATATTAGAATTTACTCTGGATATGGTACCGTGATATTCCAATTAGAATGGTGAGCGCGGGAGGGGGGCTAAGTTAACGCTAGCCCCCTCCCACTTCCGAATATCAAAATTTCAACTATGCCAAAATTTAGCTCTCAATTAGCTCTAATTTGCTCTCTAATATTAGAATTTGCTCTGATTATGGTGCCGCGATATTTCAATTAGAATGGTGGTAGAGGGGGCTAAGTTAAAGCTACCCTCCTCTGAAAATCAAAATTTCAAGTATGCCAAAATTTAGCTTTTAATTAGCTCTAATTTGCTCTGCATTCAGTATTGAGATATTTCAATTACAAGAAGTGGGGCAGCCCCCCACCCGCATTCGAATATCAAAGTTTGAAATATGCTAAAATTTAGCTCTCAATTAGCACTCTAATATTAGAATTTGCTCTTGTTATGATATCGAGACGTTTCAGTTACAAGAAGCCCCCCCCCCCCCCCCCACTTTCGACTGTCGAAATTTCAAATACGCCAAATTATAGCTCTCAATTAGCTCTAATTTGCTTTCTAATATTAGAATGTGCTCTTGTTATGATATCGAGACGTTTCAGTTACAAGAAGCCCCCCCCCCCCCACTTTCGACTGTCGAAATTTCAAATACGCCAAATTATAGCTCTCAATTAGCTCTAATTTGCTTTCTAATATTAGAATTTGCTCTGGTTATAGTACCGCGATATTCCAATTAGAATGGTGGAGGGACAAGTTAACTCTCTCCCCCTCCCACTTTCGAATATCAAAATTTCAACTATGCCAAAATTTAGCTCTCAATTAGCTCTAATTTGCTGTCTAATATTAGAATTTGCTCTGATTATGGTGCCGCGATATTCCAATTAGAATGGTGGTCGGGGGGGGGCTAAGTTAACGCTACCCCCCTCCGAAAATCAAAATTTCAAATATGCCAAAATTTAGCTTTTAATTAGCTCTAATTTGCTCTGCATTCAGTATCGAGATATTTCAATTACAAGAAGTGGGGCAGCCCCCCACCCGCATTCGAATATCGAAGTTTCAAATATGCTAAAATTTAGCTCTCAATTAGCCCTCTAATATTAGAATTTGCTCTTGTTATGATATCGAGACGTTTCAGTTACAAGAAGCTCCCCCCCCCCCACTTTCGATTGTCAAAATTTCAAATACGCCAAATTATAGCTCGCAATTAGCTCTAATTTGCTCTCTAATATTAGAATTTACTCTGGATATGGTACCGCGATATTCCAATTAGAATGGTGAGCGCGGGAGGGGGGCTAAGTTAACGCTAGCCCCCTCCCACTTCCGAATATCAAAATTTCAACTATGCCAAAATTTAGCTCTCAATTAGCTCTAATTTGCTCTCTAATATTAGAATTTGCTCTGATTATGGTGCCGCGATATTTCAATTAGAATGGTGGTAGAGGGGGCTAAGTTAAAGCTACCCCCCTCTGAAAATCAAAATTTCAAATATGCCAAAATTTAGCTTTTAATTAGCTCTAATTTGCTCTGCATTCAGTATTGAGATATTTCAATTACAAGAAGTGGGGCAGCCCCCCACCCGCATTCGAATATCAAAGTTTGAAATATGCTAAAATTTAGCTCTCAATTAGCACTCTAATATTAGAATTTGCTCTTGTTATGATATCGAGACGTTTCAGTTACAAGAAGCCCCCCCCCCCCCCACTTTCGACTGTCGAAATTTCAAATACGCCAAATTATAGCTCTCAATTAGCTCTAATTTGCTTTCTAATATTAGAATGTGCTCTTGTTATGATATCGAGACGTTTCAGTTACAAGAAGCCCCCCCCCCCACTTTCGACTGTCGAAATTTCAAATACGCCAAATTATAGCTCTCAATTAGCTCTAATTTGCTTTCTAATATTAGAATTTGCTCTGGTTATGGTACCGCGATATTCCAATTAGAATGGTGGAGGGACTAAGTTAACTCTCTCCCCCTCCCACTTTCGAATATCAAAATTTCAACTATGCCAAAATTTAGCTCTCAATTAGCTCTAATTTGCTGTCTAATATTAGAATTTGCTCTGATTATGGTGCCGCGATATTCCAATTAGAATGGTGGTCGGGGGGGGCTAAGTTAACGCTACCCCCCTCCGAAAATCAAAATTTCAAATATGCCAAAATTTAGCTTTTAATTAGCTCTAATTTGCTCTGCATTCAGTATCGAGATATTTCAATTACAAGAAGTGGGGCAGCCCCCCACCCGCATTCGAATATCGAAGTTTCAAATATGCTAAAATTTAGCTCTCAATTAGCCCTCTAATATTAGAATTTGCTCTTGTTATGATATCGAGACGTTTCAGTTACAAGAAGCCCCCCCCCCCACTTTCGATTGTCAAAATTTGAAATACGCCAAATTATAGCTCTCAATTAGCTCTAATTTGCTTTCTAATATTAGAATTTGCTCTGGTTATGGTACTGCGATATTCCAATTAGAATGGTGGAGGGACTAAGTTAACGCTAGCCCCCTCCCACTTCCGAATATTAAAATTTCAACTATGCCAAAATTTAGCTCTCAATTAGCTCTAATTTGCTCTAATTATGGTGCCGCGATATTCCAATTAGAATGGTGGTAGGCGGGGGGGCTAAGTTAACGCTACCCCCCTCCGAAAATCAAAATTTTAAATATGCCAAAATTTAGCTTTTAATTAGCTCTAATTTGCTCTGCATTCAGTATCGAGATATTTCAATTACAAGAAGTGGGGCAGCCCCCCACCCGCATTCGAATATCGAAGTTTCAGATATGCTAAAATTTAGCTCTCAATTAGCCCTCTAATATTCGAATTTGCTCTTGTTATGATATCGAGACGTTTCAGTTACAAGAAGCCCCCCCCCCCCCACTTTCGACCGTCGAAATTTCAAATACGCCAAATTATAGCTCTCAATTAGCTCTAATTTGCTTTCTAATATTAGAATTTGCTCTGGTTATGGTACCGCGATATTCCAATTAGAATGGTGGAGGGACTAAGTTAACGCTATCTCCCCGACTTCCGAATATCGAAATTTCAAATATGCCAAAATTTAGCTCTCAATTAGCTGTGCGGGTCCAGCCCCCCACCCGCATTCGAATATCGAAGTTTCAAATATGATAAAATTTAGCTCTCAATTAGCCCTCTAATATTAGAATTTGCTCTTGTTATGATATCGAGACGTTTCAGTTACAAGAAGCCCCCCCCCCCCACTTTCGACTGTCGAAATTTCAAATACGCCAAATTATAGCTCGCAATTAGCTCTAATTTGCTCTCTAATATTAGAATTTACTCTGGATATTTTACCGCGATATTCCAATTAGAATGGTGAGCGCGGGAGCGGGGCTAAGTTAACGCTAGCCCCCTCCCACTTCCGAATATCAAAATTTCAACTATGCCAAAATTTAGCTCTCAATTAGCTCTAATTTGCTCTCTAATATTAGAATTTGCTCTGATTATGGTGCCGCGATATTTCAATTAGAATGGTGGTAGAGGGGGCTAAGTTAAAGCTACCCTCCTCTGAAAATCAAAATTTCAAATATGCCAAAATTTAGCTTTTAATTAGCTCTAATTTGCTCTGCATTCAGTATTGAGATATTTCAATTACAAGAAGTGGGGCAGCCCCCCACCCGCATTCGAATATCAAAGTTTGAAATATGCTAAAATTTAGCTCTCAATTAGCACTCTAATATTAGAATTTGCTCTTGTTATGATATCGAGACGTTTCAGTTACAAGAAGCCCCCCCCCCCCCACTTTCGACTGTCGAAATTTCAAATACGCCAAATTATAGCTCTCAATTAGCTCTAATTTGCTTTCTAATATTAGAATGTGCTCTTGTTATGATATCGAGACGTTTCAGTTACAAGAAGCCCCCCCCCCCACTTTCGACTGTCGAAATTTCAAATACGCCAAATTATAGCTCTCAATTAGCTCTAATTTGCTTTCTAATATTAGAATTTGCTCTGGTTATGGTACCGCGATATTCCAATTAGAATGGTGGAGGGACTAAGTTAACTCTCTCCCCCTCCCACTTTCGAATATCAAAATTTCAACTATGCCAAAATTTAGCTCTCAATTAGCTCTAATTTGCTGTCTAATATTAGAATTTGCTCTGATTATGGTGCCGCGATATTCCAATTAGAATGGTGGTCGGGGGGGGGCTAAGTTAACGCTACCCCCCTCCGAAAATCAAAATTTCAAATATGCCAAAATTTAGCTTTTAATTAGCTCTAATTTGCTCTGCATTCAGTATCGAGATATTTCAATTACAAGAAGTGGGGCAGCCCCCCACCCGCATTCGAATATCGAAGTTTCAAATATGCTAAAATTTAGCTCTCAATTAGCCCTCTAATATTAGAATTTGCTCTTGTTATGATATCGAGACGTTTCAGTTACAAGAAGCCCCCCACCCCCACTTTCGATTGTCAAAATTTCAAATACGCCAAATTATAGCTCGCAATTAGCTCTAATTTGCTCTCTAATATTAGAATTTACTCTGGATATGGTACCGCGATATTCCAATTAGAATGGTGAGCGCGGGAGGGGGGCTAAGTTAACGCTAGCCCCCTCCCACTTCCGAATATCAAAATTTCAACTATGCCAAAATTTAGCTCTCAATTAGCTCTAATTTGCTCTCTAATATTAGAATTTGCTCTGATTATGGTGCCGCGATATTTCAATTAGAATGGTGGTAGAGGGGGCTAAGTTAAAGCTACCCCACAATGAAAATCAAAATTTCAAATATGCCAAAATTTAGCTTTTAATTAGCTCTAATTTGCTCTGCATTCAGTATTGAGATATTTCAATTACAAGAAGTGGGGCAGCCCCCCACCCGCATTCGAATATCAAAGTTTGAAATATGCTAAAATTTAGCTCTCAATTAGCACTCTAATATTAGAATTTGCTCTTGTTATGATATCGAGACGTTTCAGTTACAAGAAGCCCCCCCCCCCCCACTTTCGACTGTCGAAATTTCAAATACGCCAAATTATAGCTCTCAATTAGCTCTAATTTGCTTTCTAATATTAGAATGTGCTCTTGTTATGATATCGAGACGTTTCAGTTACAAGAAGCCCCCCCCCCCCCCACTTTCGACTGTCGAAATTTCAAATACGCCAAATTATAGCTCTCAATTAGCTCTAATTTGCTTTCTAATATTAGAATTTGCTCTGGTTATGGTACCGCGATATTCCAATTAGAATGGTGGAGGGACTAAGTTAACTCTCTCCCCCTCCCACTTTCGAATATCAAAATTTCAACTATGCCAAAATTTAGCTCTCAATTAGCTCTAATTTGCTGTCTAATATTAGAATTTGCTCTGATTATGGTGCCGCGATATTCCAATTAGAATGGTGGTCGGGGGGGGGCTAAGTTAACGCTACCCCCCTCCGAAAATCAAAATTTCAAATATGCCAAAATTTAGCTTTTAATTAGCTCTAATTTGCTCTGCATTCAGTATCGAGATATTTCAATTACAAGAAGTGGGGCAGCCCCCCACCCGCATTCGAATATCGAAGTTTCAAATATGCTAAAATTTAGCTCTCAATTAGCCCTCTAATATTAGAATTTGCTCTTGTTATGATATCGAGACGTTTCAGTTACAAGAAGCCCCCCCCCCCCACTTTCGATTGTCAAAATTTGAAATACGCCAAATTATAGCTCTCAATTAGCTCTAATTTGCTTTCTAATATTAGAATTTGCTCTGGTTATGGTACTGCGATATTCCAATTAGAATGGTGGAGGGACTAAGTTAACGCTAGCCCCCTCCCACTTCCGAATATTAAAATTTCAACTATGCCAAAATTTAGCTCTCAATTAGCTCTAATTTGCTCTAATTATGGTGCCGCGATATTCCAATTAGAATGGTGGTAGGCGGGGGGGCTAAGTTAACGCTACCCCCCTCCGAAAATCAAAATTTTAAATATGCCAAAATTTAGCTTTTAATTAGCTCTAATTTGCTCTGCATTCAGTATCGAGATATTTCAATTACAAGAAGTGGGGCAGCCCCCCACCCGCATTCGAATATCGAAGTTTCAGATATGCTAAAATTTAGCTCTCAATTAGCCCTCTAATATTCGAATTTGCTCTTGTTATGATATCGAGACGTTTCAGTTACAAGAAGCCCCCCCCCCCCCACTTTCGACCGTCGAAATTTCAAATACGCCAAATTATAGCTCTCAATTAGCTCTAATTTGCTTTCTAATATTAGAATTTGCTCTGGTTATGGTACCGCGATATTCCAATTAGAATGGTGGAGGGACTAAGTTAACGCTATCCCCCCGACTTCCGAATATCGAAATTTCAAATATGCCAAAATTTAGCTCTCAAATAGCTGTGGGGGTCCAGCCCCCCACCCGCATTCGAATATCGAAGTTTCAAATATGATAAAATTTAGCTCTCAATTAGCCCTCTAATATTAGAATTTGCTCTTGTTATGATATCGAGACGTTTCAGTTACAAGAAGCCCCTCCCCCCCCCCCCCACTTTCGATTGTCAAAATTTGAAATACGCCAAATTATAGCTCTCAATTAGCTCTAATTTGCTTTCTAATATTAGAATTTGCTCTGGTTATGGTACCGCGATATTCCAATTAGAATGATGGAGGGACTAAGTTAACGCTAGCCCCCTCCCACTTCCGAATATTAAAATTTCAACTATGCCAAAATTTAGCTCTCAATTAGCTCTAATTTGCTCTGATTATGGTGCCGCGATATTCCAATTAAAATGGTGGTAGGCGGGGGGGGCTAAGTTAACGCTACCCCCCTCCGAAAATCAAAATTTTAAATATGCCAAAATTTAGCTTTTAATTAGCTCTAATTTGCTCTGCATTCAGTATCGAGATATTTCAATTACAAGAAGTGGGGCAGCCCCCCACCCGCATTCGAATATCGAAGTTTCAAATATGCTAAAATTTAGCTCTCAATTAGCCCTCTAATATTAGAATTTGCTCTTGTTATTATATCGAGACGTTTCAGTTACAAGAAGCCCCCCCCCCACTTTCGACTGTCGAAATTTCAAATACGCCAAATTATAGCTCTCAATTAGCTCTAATTTGCTTTCTAATATTAGAATTTGCTCTGGTTATGGTACCGCGATATTCCAATTAGAATGGTGGAGGGACTAAGTTAACGCTATCCCCCCGACTTCCGAATATCGAAATTTCAAATATGCCAAAATTTAGCTCTCAATTAGCTGTGCGGGTCCAGCCCCCCACCCGTATTCGAATATCGAAGTTTCAAATATGATAAAATTTAGCTCTCAATTAGCACTCTAATATTAGAATTTGCTCTTGTTATGATATCGAGACGTTTCAGTTACAAGAAGCCCCCCCCCCCACTTTCGACTGTCGAAATTTCAAATACGCCAAATTATAGCTCTCAGTTAGCTCTAATTTGCTTTCTAATATTAGAATTTGCTCTGGTTATGGTACCGCGATATTCCAATTAGAATGGTGGAGGGACTAAGTTAACTCTCGCCCCCTCCCACTTCCGAATATCAAAATTTCAACTATGCCAAAATTTAGCTCTCAATTAGCTCTAATTTGCTGTCTAATATTAGAATTTGCTCTGATTATGGTGCCGCGATATTCCAATTAGAATGGTGGTAGGGGGGGGGCTAAGTTAACGCTACCCCCCTCCGAAAATCAAAATTTCAAATATGCCAAAATTTAGCTTTTAATTAGCTCTAATTTGCTCTGCATTCAGTATCGAGATATTTCAATTACAAGAAGTGGGGCAGCCCCCCACCCGCATTCGAATATCGAAGTTTCAAATATGCTAAAATTTAGCTCTCAATTAGCCCTCTAATATTCGAATTTGCTCTTGTTATGATATCGAGACGTTTCAGTTACAAGAAGCCCCCCTCCCCCACTTTCGACTGTCGAAATATCAAATACGCCAAATTATAGCTCTCAATTAGCTCTAATTTGCTTTCTAATATTAGAATTTGCTCTGGTTATGGTACCGCGATATTCCAATTAGAATGGTGGAGGGACTAAGTTAACGCTATCCCCCCGACTTCCGAATATCGAAATTTCAAATATGCCAAAATTTAGCTCTCAATTAGCTGTGGGGGTCCAGCCCCTCACCCGCATTCGAATATCGAAGTTTCAAATATGATAAAATTTAGCTCTCAATTAGCCCTCTAATATTAGAATTTGCTCTTGTTATGATATCGAGACGTTTCAGTTACAAGAAGCCCCCCCCCCCCACTTTCGACTGTCGAAATTTCAAATACGCCAAATAATAGCTCGCAATTAGCTCTAATTTGCTCTCTAATATTAGAATTTACTCTGGATATGGTACCGCGATATTCCAATTAGAATGGTGAGCGCGGGAGGGGGGGCTAAGTTAACGCTAGCCCCCTCCCACTTCCGAATATCAAAATTTCAACTATGCCAAAATTTAGCTCTCAATTAGCTCTAATTTGCTCTCTAATATTAGAATTTGCTCTGATTATGGTGCCGCGATATTTCAATTAGAATGGTGGTAGATGGGGCTAAGTTAACGCTACCCCCCTCTGAAAATCAAAATTTCAAATATGCCAAAATTTAGCTTTTAATTAGCTCTAATTTGCTCTGCATTCAGTATCGAGATTTTTCAATTACAAGAAGTGGGGAAGCCCCCCACCCGCATTCGAATATCGAAGTTTCAAATATGCTAAAATTTAGCTCTCAATTAGCCCTCTAATATTAGAATTTTGTCTTGTTATGATATCGAGACGTTTCAGTTACAAGAAGCCCCCCCCCCCCACTTTCGATTGTCAAAATCTGAAATACGCCAAATTATAGCTCTCAATTAGCTCTAATTTGCTTTCTAATATTAGAATTTGCTCTGGTTATGGTACCGCGATATTCCAATTAGAATGGTGGAGGGACTAAGTTAACGCTAGCCCCCTCCCACTTCCGAATATTAAAATTTCAACTATGCCAAAATTTAGCTCTCAATTAGCTCTAATTTGCTCTGATTATGGTGCCGCGATATTCCAATTAAAATGGTGGTAGGCGGGGGGGCTAAGTTAACGCTACCCCCCTGCGAAAATCAAAATTTTAAATATGCCGAAATTTAGCTTTTAATTAGCTCTAATTTGCTCTGCATTCAGTATCGAGATATTTCAATTACAAGAAGTGTGGCAGCCCCCCACCCGCATTCGAATATCGAAGTTTCAAATATGCTAAAATTTAGCTCTCAATTAGCCCTCTAATATTAGAATTTGCTCTTGTTATTATATCGAGACGTTTCAGTTACAAGAAGCCCCCCCCCCCCCCCCCACTTTCGACTGTCGAAATTTCAAATACGCCAAATTATAGCTCTCAATTAGCTCTAATTTGCTTTCTAATATTAGAATTTGCTCTGGTTATGGTACCGCGATATTCCAATTAGAATGGTGGAGGGACTAAGTTAACGCTATTACCCCGACTTCCGAATATCGAAATTTCAAATATGCCAAAATTTAGCTCTCAATTAGCTGTGCGGGTCCAGCCACCCACCCGCATTCGAATATCGAAGTTTCAAATATGATAAAATTTAGCTCTCAATTAGCCCTCTAATATTAGAATTTGCTCTTGTTATGATATCGAGACGTTTCAGTTACAAGAAGCCCCCCCCCCCCCACTTTCGACTGTCGAAATTTCAAATACGCCAAATTATAGCTCGCAATTAGCTCTAATTTGCTCTCTAATATTAGAATTTACTCTGGATATGGTACCGCGATATTCCAATTAGAATGGTGAGCGCGGGAGGGGGGCTAAGTTAACGCTAGCCCCCTCCCACTTCCGAATATCAAAATTTCAACTATGCCAAAATTTAGCTCTCAATTAGCTCTAATTTGCTCTCTAATATTAGAATTTGCTCTGATTATGGTGCCGCGATATTTCAATTAGAATGGTGGTAGAGGGGGCTAAGTTAAAGCTACCCCCCTCTGAAAATCAAAATTTCAAATATGCCAAAATTTAGCTTTTAATTAGCTCTAATTTGCTCTGCATTCAGTATCGAGATATTTCAATTACAAGAAGTGGGGCAGCCCCCCACCCGCATTCGAATATCGAAGTTTCAAATATGCTAAAATTTAGCTCTCAATTAGCCCTCTAATATTAGAATTTGCTCTTGTTATGATATCGAGACGTTTCAGTTACAAGAAGCCCCCCTCCCCCACTTTCGACTGTCGAAATTTCAAATACGCCAAATTATAGCTCGCAATTAGTTCTAATTTGCTTTCTAATATTAGAATTTGCTCTGGTTATGGTACCGCGATATTCCAATTAGAATGGTGGAGGGACTAAGTTAACGCTAGCCCCCTTCCACTTCCGAATATCAAAATTTCAACTATGCCAAAATTTAGCTCTCAATTAGCTCTAATTTGCTCTCTAATATTAGAATTTGCTCTGATTATGGTGCCGCGATATTCCAATTAGAATGGTCGTAGGGGGGGCTAAGTTAACGGTACCCCCCTCCGAAAATCAAAATTTCAAATATGCCAAAATTTAGCTTTTAATTAGCTCTAATTTGCTCTGCATTCAGTATCGAGATATTTCAATTACAAGAAGTGGGGCAGCCCCCCCACCCGCATTCGAATATCGAAGTTTCAAATATGATAAAATTTAGCTCTCAATTCGCCCTCTAATATTAGAATTTGCTCTTGTTATGATATCGAGACGTTTCAGTTACAAGAAGCCCCCCCCCCCCCCACTTTCGACTGTCAAAATTTCAAATACGCCAAATTATAGCTCTCAATTAGCTCTAATTTGCTTTTTAATATTAGAATTTGCTCTGGTTATGGTATCGCGATATTCCAATTAGAATGGTGGAGGGACTAAGTTAACGCTACCCCCCCCCCCCGACTTCCGAATATCGAAATTTCAAATATGCCAAAATTTAGCTCTCAATTAGTTTTGGGGGTCCAGCCCTCCCCCCACATTCGATTATCGAAGTTTCAAATATGCCAAAATTTAGTTCTCAATTAGCTCTAATTTGCTCTCTAAAATAGGCGTAGCTTGACTGAAAATTTGGGGGGGGGGGGGAGCACAAATATTTATTAAACACATACATGCGCGCACGCACACATTCCTATATACATATACAATGGTATCTTGGTTAAAAACGGCGTTGCAGGAATTTTTCACATTGGGTAAAAGGAATTCAGTTGCGATCTTCTAGCCCCCTAGAGCTAAAAGTTTATTTTTCTTAAACATTTTCGTCGTACAGCAATTTTTTAATTTTGGCGAAATGTTTATGTGATTTTTAGCGTTTTTTCGCGTTTTGCGACAATTTCTTACATTTGTGTTAGGACACAAGTTTCAATCTTTTAACACAATATAGTAAAATTGTCCTCTGCCTTTTTTAAATTTTTCTCGAAATTTTTGTGTGATTTTTAGCGTTTTTTATCTTTCCGAAGCAATTTTTTAAACATTCGTACGAGAAATTTGGTTTTATTTTTTCAGCCAATATAGTACATTTTCTCCTCTGTGATGTTTTAACTTTTTGAAAATTTATTATATGATTTTTCGCGTTTCGCGGCGATTTTTTTGACATCCGTAAACGGAATCCAACATCAATCTTTTAGTCCAATATTGCAAATTTTGTGATCTGCGATTTTTAGATTTTTCACGAATTTTTTATGCAATTTTAAGCATTCCGCGGCGATTTTCTTAAACATTCGTAAAATACATCTGTTTTCAATTTTTCAGCCCGATATAATAAATTTTGTCCTCAGTGATTTCTAAATTTTTCTTAAAATTTTTATGTGATTTTTGGTGTTTTTCTGCGTTTTTTGGTAATTTTTTAACATTTGTGATGCGAATCTGGTTTCAACCTTTTAACCCATTATTGCAAAATTTGTCCTCTGCGATTTTTAAATTTTTCATGAAAATTTTATGAGATATTTTGCTGTTTTTTCGCGTTTTGCTGCGATTTTTAAACATTCGTAAAAAGGGTCCAGTTTTAATCTTTCAGACCATTGTACTAAATTTTGAACTGTGCGATTACATTTTGTATTCAATTTTGTACTTACTGATTTTAATCGCGAATTTTTCATGTGACTTTTTGCGGAGTTTTTTTTTTTTCGTTTCGTGGAAGTTCTTAACATCTGTAACAAGAATCCAATTACAACCTTTTAGTCCAATATAGTAAATGTTGACTTCTTTTCAATAATGTTTATTCGGAACTCGTTATAGCGAATTTGAATTCGTTCGCGAATTTGTTATGCGGGGTTTGGCGTTTTTTCGCGCTTTGCAATGATTTTTTTTTTTTTTACATTCGTAAAATAAATCTGGTTTCAGTCTTTAAATACGATACTGTCAATTTTGTCCTCTGCAATGTTTTAATTTTTCGTAATTTTTTTTATGTGATTTTTTTTTTCACGTTTTGTGGAGATATTTTCACATTCGTAAAAAGAATCCAGTTTTAAACTTTTAGCCCAATAGAGAAACTTTTTTTTTTCTCTTTTCAATAAACTTTATTCGGAATCCGTACTATGATTTTAATTTTTCATGCGATTTTAAAGCTTTTTCGCCTTCCGCGGCGAGTTTTTGACATTCGTAAAAAGAATCCAGCTACAATCTTTTAACCTAATGTAATAAATTTTGTTCTCTGAGATTTTTAAGTTTTTCGCGATTATTTTTTTTTTGCACATTTTATGTTTTTATACGTTTTGCGGCGATTTTTCTACATTCGTAAAGGAAATCTGGTTTCATTCTTTGAACATATAGTAAATTTTGTCAACTGTGGTTTTTGAATTTTTCGTGCTTTTTTTTTACGTTTTGTGGAGATATTTTCACATTCATAAAAATAATCCACTTTCAATCTTTTAGCCCAATACAGTATTTTTTTTTCTCTTTTCAATAAAGTTTATTCATCATCCGTAAAATGATTTTAATTTATCATGCGATTTAAACTTTTTTTTTTACGTTTTGCGACAATTTTTTAACATTTATTACAGGAATCGGGTTTCAATCTTTTAGTCCCGTTTAGTCCAATATAGTAAATTTTGTCCTCTGCGATTTAAAAAAAAGGGGGGGGGGCGAGAGAGATTTTTGGCGTTTTTTCGCATTCTGTGGCGAAAGGAATCCGGTTTAACTATATTGTATTAAAATTGCGTACATAAAAAATTGTACACGATTTTCTGCGGTTTTTCGCGGTTAGCTTCAATTTTTTAACACTTGTAAAATGAATTCGTTTTCAAGCTTTTAGACTAATATAGTAGAGAGATAGTAGAGTAGTATTTAGACTAACATAGTATATTTTGTCCTCTGCAAGTTTAGAATTGCTCCCGAATTTTTTGGTGATTTTTCGCTTTTTCGGCAATTTTTTTACCTTTTTTTTCTAAACGGAAAGAAGTAACTCTGTTAAATTTTGCTTTCCTGCGATTAAATTAAAGTTGGACGAAAACAAAATCGTCGTAACGTGCTCAAAATATTAAACTAATTTGGTTCGAAATAAAAAAATTTAAAAATCCAAGGTTAGTTTGATTTGAAACCAGATCAGGTGTAGCCTGCACGGGTGTACACTGTTGACAGCAGTTGGACCCCACTACTAGGTTCATTTAATTCGAGGTTCTCTTGGGAAAAAAACGACCAAGTAAAGGAGGAAAGCTCCTCTAGATCATTTTATTGAAATTAATATTTTTGTAACAAATATAATAAACAGCACCACGGCAACTGTATCTGATGGCTGGTAGGGGGAGGGGGGGGCACCACCCGCGGTACGGCCCTGATAATAAATAAAAGATATTTATAAAACTTTTAAGACATTTGAAACAAGGGTTGGCACGGTTTAAACCAAATGGTTTAAACCAAATGGTTTTTTTCTGAAAAAAACCAATTGGTTTTTTTGTTAATTTTTTTTAAGATTTTTTTCTTATATAATTAAGTTTTCAAATTATTTGATGTACAAATAACTTCTACTTCTAACTGAATAGCTCAACTCATTTCAGCAGTCAACCTGCATAAGTCACAGTTGCATCATAGTTGCACCTGTGTATGCACCTGTGTATGAATGGTCCAAGAGTTAGCATTTGAGAACAAAAAATGTCTAATTTTGGTAGAAGAAAAGATTTAGTTTGGTTGTATTTTAATGAAGTAAAAAATGATAAAAGGAAAGGTTGTAGAGCTAGATGCAAAAATTGTAATAAAGAAATGGAAGGTCAAGTAGCTAGGATGAAGAAACACATTGAAACTTGTAATAATTCTCATCATCATTCTGATTCTGATTCTGTTGATAATGGTAAGTACTTATTTTATCATTATTATTGCTGCTATTATTTTTAATTTTGAAAGAAAATTGTTAAAAATTTGTTAATAAGTTAAATATTTGTTAAATTCAAAATTTTTAATTTATCTGTAAAATTACAAGTAATGCATATTGAGAACACATTATGTATATCTTCATTCAGATGATTCTAAACTCTTATAAAAAATTACATTATTATTTGAAATGCTATTTGATTGAGAAGATAAATTATAAAAATCACATATATTATTATTTAATTTGCATATGCTATTTGATTTTAGAAAGTTATATTCTATGAAATAAAAAATATTTATGTAATTCTAAGTACTGAAATTTTGGAAAAAACAAGAAAATTTTAAATAGACATTTTTTTGTTAGAGAACTTTATTTTGATAATCTTAAAATTACATTTGATAAAAGTTTGAAAGTTTTACAAATTAATCATATTATTAAGAACAAATTATGTGATCAGAACTGTTATTAAATGAAATTGTTAATTTTTAATTTATGCATGGCTCTTAGAGATTAACTAAGTTTTCACCAATCATAAATATCCAAAATTATAAAAGACATGGTAATTTTATCTCGAGTATTAAATAAATTATCAAAAATAAATATATCAATATGATAGAGATGTTTACTTTGCAGTAAAACAAAGAAAAAAAATGTCTTTGTATTGAATTATTGTTAATTATATGATTATGATTTTTGAAGTAATATGTTCGGTATCATTAAGCAATTCTTATTTTTATTTTTGTGTAGATGATGTGTCAGTGTCACTATCCAGTATTTCAAGTTCTTTGGATTCAGCACTAACACAAAGAGCAACAAGTGAAATTGGTTCTTTAAAAATTAAAAGAGATACTATGGACTTTTTTTTGTCGGTAAATCAACACCATCTCAAAAGCAAATGTTTGATGAACAAGTTGCTAGGTTTATATATGCTACAAATACGGCATTTAGCACTGTAGAGCATCCTGAGTTTATTAAAATGGTTCAGAGTTTCCGCCCAGAATATTCTCCACCATCAAGAAAACAAATTGCTGGGGATTTATTAGATCATACTTACAGCAAAGAAAAAGAAAAATGTGCAAATATATTAAAAAATGAAGTTGTCACATTAGGATTAGATGGATGGTCAAACATTTACAACGAACCTGTGATCTGTGTTACTTTAACAACAAAAGACGGGAATACATACTTAGCAGACACTATCGATACATCGGGAATTGCTCATACAAGTGAAAATCTGTATGATATTGCGACTACAACCATTAATAAATGCCAATCGGAATTTCAATGTTTAATACAAGCATTAGTGACAGACAATACTGGAAATGTCCGAAAAATGAGGGATATGTTTGATGAAAAAGAAGAGTTTAATATTATTACTTATGGATGTGCAGCCCATATTTTAAATTTACTGGCAAATGATGTAAGTTATCCAAATGTAAAAGAACAAATTTTGCATGTAATCAAATACTTCAGAAACAACCAATATGCAAATGCGTGCTTCAGAAAAGATGCAAGTACATCAAAACTAATAATGCCTTGTGAAGTTCGCTGGAACTCATTTGCTGACGCTTTAGACAGCTATCTGAAATCATGGTCAGTTCTTGTAACTATATGCGAAAATAATAAAGACAAAATTGATAAAAATATCCAAAGTCTAGTTTCAAACATTTCATTGAAAAGAAATGCTGAAGACTATTTTCAACAATTAAAGCCAATTAGTGTAGCTTTAGATAAAGTACAAAGCCAAAATTGTACAATTGGAGAAACTGTTTTTCTTTTTAAAAATTTAAAAAAACAGATGGAAGATTTGAAACTGAATAAAGACATTGAAAAAACTAGATACTCGTTATAAAATGGCAATAACACCAGCCCATTTTCTTGCTTATCTGTTGGATCTAAGAGCCAAGGATGCTGATCTCGAATTGTCATCGGAGGAAAAAAAAGAAGCATTGGAATATGCTAAAACAAAATTTCCCAAAAACAATTTATTATCTCTGATACTAAAATTTTGTGCCAAAAGTTCTCCATTTCAAAGATATCTTTTTGAGAATGATTTTAGTAAAGATGTATCAGCTATAGAATGGTGGCATATTCAAGAAAATGATATCAAAAAGTTCAATGATGGTGTGTTGAAAGAAGTTGAAACGATTCTTACTGCAAAATCGACTACTGCAAATGTAGAGAGAATTTTTTCTTCATTTGGTGTTGTACAATCAAAGTTACGCAACAGACTGGGTTTACAAAAAGCGGCAAAACTTGTTTTTTTGTTTAAAACATTAAACCCTAATAATCCTGTTTATTAACATAGAATCTTTATAGACATGTGTCGTACTTCCATTTTCTGAAAATTTTGAAAATTTATTCAATTTCCATGTTTTTAAAATGTTTCTTTTATATATATTTTTTAAATATATTTCAATTTAATTTTCTTACTGAAATTCAATTTGTTTTTTTAAATTGAATAAAAAAGTAAGTCTCACTTTCTTTTCTTTGCATTATTTTTATTTAAAAAAAAATTAGTATAGCATACCAAGGTAAAATTCTACATTATATCTTTATATTCTTATGTAACACAACTAAGTGTTGCTTATTAAAATGAAAAAATATAGGAAGGCAATAGATTAAGTCTTTAAAGAATTTAATATAAATCTTGCAATTAAATACTATTAAAAACTTTTAAGTATCAACATTAAGATACAGAATCCATTCTATGAATGCAATATGAAATACATAAGCATATTAATATGTTTTATAAGTGTGCTAAATCATTTGGTAAACATGAATTACACGTTGCATTTGGAAATATGTATATATAAAACAGCAATTATTTCTTCAACTTTTTTAAAAAGTAATCTTTAAAAATTATTTAAAACTTATCACCATTACTGTAGAACCTGACGGCACAAGTGATCATGTTCTATGTATTACATAGGAAACTTTTGTATATATATAACTGTTTTGAATTTGAATGTAAATGATGTTAGCTCAGCTCTAAATAAAATTTTATGATTTGAATTTGTACATAATTAATAACAATTGTTTATTTATTTTGTTTAAACTGTTTTCAGAATATATATATATATATATATATATATTGTTATTGTAATATTAATCATTCTTGTCAATGTTAAATTTTATTTACTGATGTGCATATATGTAATTAAAAAAGATACAAAAAAACCCGGTTTAAACCAAAAAAACCTGGTTTAAACCAAAAAAACCGTTTTTTGGGGGTTTTTTTTCAAAAAAAACCCGGTTTTTTGCCAACCCTGATTTGAAATAAGTTTAAACGGCACTTTTAAGAATTAATTAATCGTGTAATGTATGTGCGCCTGCAAAATTGTATGGAAAATTGCACCTTCGATAGCAACGGTTTTGCTTAACAATGGTATTTCTGGAACGGATTACCATCGTTTACCAAGGTACAGCCGTATATTAACTTTAAAAAAATTCATTCAAGAAGGCTTTTATTTTGAAAAAAAAAAAAATCACAACCATTGCATCTTAAAAATGCGGAGGTATAGTAGAAGATTAAGTACTGTCAATAAAAAAAATAATAAGCAAGAGAGAGGAACATATTTAATAACTAAATGAAGGAAATATTAATTATTTTTTATAATCTTAGTGATGTGTGGTTGCATTCCATTGATAAATAACTCCAACGACACAGCTTGGAAAAGCAGCATATTTATGACTTGATTAAATTATAATTAAAGTTACAACAAATGAAATGAAATATACATTGCGGGGAAACAGAACACCCGCTTGATAAACACAACTACATTTTCTAAAATCTACAGACGGAATGAGAAGAAAAGAAAAAATACATGTAGATACTAACCGCAGACCATAGGAAAAAAAACAGCTGACACATTGAAATTGTCCGCAACTGTAATAGAGTGATAGTTCAAACTTTTGTTTAATGAATGTTCGTATCAGGGTTTGTACTGCACAACACAATTTTTGCTACCAAATTCATTACTTCAAAGAAAAGGAGTTCAGCTATCTATACTGATCTGACATCTGATTAAGTAAAAAAAAAAAAAATGAAGAAATATAAAATGAAAATTAAAGTAGTTATTTCATTTCCATTTTGGGTCAATACAAGACAGGTCTTAATCGACTGTATCAAAATATTTTAGAAATTGATGTTCAGAAAGATGGAAGGGCACGTCCCCCCCCCCACCCCGAGGCTACGCCTATGCTATATTAGAATTTGCTCTCTGCTTCTGGTATCGAGATATTTCAGTTACAAGAAGAAGCTGAGTGTTAACTTAGTCCCCCCCCCCCCTCCTCTCCACTTTCAAATATCGCAATGGCCAAAATCCATGTTTTTAAAAAATTAACTTTAAAAATCAAATTTCCACTTGATTATTTAAAAAGAGTTCAAATTCATTTGCATACTATTTCTCTACGAAAGCGAATTTTTGCATGGGGGTTCTTAAGTTTCGTAAATACTTTTAGCACACCTAACAATTACATTCATGCTAGAGATCGGGGGTCGGAAAAACTACTTTTTGTTTGTAGCGAACTACAACTACAACTACAACTACTTTATGAAAAAGGTAGTTAACTACAACTACATGTTTTAAAAAGTAGCGACTACAAGCTACTTTTCAAAAGTAGTCACTACTTCACTACTTTTCGCTACTTTAGTTATCATCGCTAATTAAATGCACCGCAAACGATTTTTACCCATAGACCATAATGTAACAGAATTCTTTTGAATGTTTTTGTAAGCGAGATTCTACACAGTTCATTTTCAATATTGAACATTTCATGGTAAACTTCAATAACATATAAAACTTTTATGGCAGTCCGAGTATATTTACGAGAGTTAGAGCACGGACAGACAGACAAAGCGAATTCATAGACACTTTTTAATTATGTTGGATAGTGTTAAAAAGAGGAAATTTAAATACAAAAATTGTAATAATCTTACAAATTTATGAGAGTGATATAGCACAGTAGCGCTTAAGGTGGTTCTCAAATTCCTTGCTCCAACAACACGAAACTTTCTGGCACATTATCTGACTCATTTTTAAACACAAAGGCATAAAATTGGCAGGCCTGACGATAGAAGCGATTTCGAATTGAAATGAGTTTTCCATTTTTTATAAATAAATTACTTATTGGATTATAAGCGATTCGTGTCACATTTTCCCCCTTCGCCTGCTACGGCGTCGGAAATTCGGTTGAAAACACCAACTTTGACAGTGTTTTCTGAAAAATCTTCTGTCTTTACCAAAAAATAAAATAAAGAATAATGGAAAACGTCCTTTGTTACAAAGTAATTACAATTGAATAATAATTTGAATAATGATTTAGATATTTGGTGCGAGATGCAATCCAGTAATTATTATTAATAAAGAAAATGCTAACTCACCTCTATGTGCAACTTCAGGATGTATGCAAATGATTTTGTTACTGATAACTTCTTATTAATTGGACAAAGTTTACATGGTACAGAATAATTACCACTTTCTTGTTGTTCTATAACTTCAAAATATTCATTATATGCCGACCAGGGCAGCTCTATACTATTTTTGTCTGTCATTCTATTACATCAATCTCAAAAGAAGAATTCCCACATTAAAAAACAAGATCTAATAATGAGTAAGAATACAAAGCGTTGCCAGCAAGATAATTAATTTTTTTATGAGTGAATACGTTGCAGTTTTATCAGCAAATCCAGCAAATAATAGATCATGTGCATGCTGACGCTTTACGTTTCAGCTGCTAGTTTGTTTGAAAGCAGAAATCATTCCTTCCTAGTGCACTTTTCTCTAATAATAAAATGTTGTACTTGTTCTTTTTGTATGCTTTTTCGAATATATATATATATATTTTTTTAATTAGAGTTCTAACAATTTTAAACTGGCAGGAAGTGATCTGAAATTTTGTTCGAAAGGAATATTTTAGATGATTGATTATTTATTTAATGTTACTGGACAGCAAAGAATACGGAACTTAAAAAGAAACAATAACAAAAAATCATGCGTCAAGCATAGATTATGTAACACTTTTCAACGCTTCCAAAATAATTTTACAAATCATTACCGTTTAAGAAGCTGAAAGATAACATCTAAGTAAACAATTTGGAAAACGCATAACATATTTAAGAAACGTAATTTCAGGAATTTTCAACATATATTTCCAACCTATACAATATTCGGAAAAATATCCGAATACTTTTATTCAGCCCTGTATATGATCTATAGATTTGTATGTATACTACATTGGATGCTAAATTTTAGTTTAGTTAGGAAACGCGTAGCACAGTTTAAAATTCTCCTTTTGGAGTTTCTGTCAATAAACGGAAATGTGTTCGCAAACTTTTGTGCTGCCCTGTATATGATCTACGAATTTATACATACCAAGCAATAAACAAAAAGTGAGTTAAATTTAAAATCGCTTTCAGCAACTTAAAACGCACTTCCAGGAATTATTATTAACAGACAGTAGAGAATTCTTTTGTGTGTCCCTGTAAATGAACGATGACTGCTATACACACAATATTCTGTAGTAAGCCTCTTGTAATGCACCTTAGTGATATATATAAATTTCAATGCGTTTAAAATAGTGAAACATTATGTAATTAAACCGCAAACGATTTTTCTCCATAGACGTAATGTAACGGAATTATTTTGACTGTCCCTGTAAAGTAACTATAAGTGCTATGCACACCCTATTCCATTTTAAGCTTCTTGTAATGCACCTTCGTGATATATATTAATTACAATGTGTTTGAAATGGTGTAACATCATTATAATAAACCGCAAATGATTTTTTCCCATAGACAGTAATGAAAGGGAATTCTTTTGAGTGTCCCTGTAAAAAAACTATAAGTTCTACACACTTCATTTGAAATAGGGAACATGCTATAGATAACGACAATAATATATAAAAATTGCAAGGCAATCCGAGCATATTTACGGGAGTTAAAGCACGGAGAGACGGGAGACGGCCAGACAAACCGAAGTCATAAACACTTTTCAACTAGGTTGGAAAGTCTTAAAAAGAAGAGTTTTAAATTTTGTATATGGAGCGGTGGGGGAGATTTTAGGGAAAGGGGGATAATTTATATTACTGATTATTTATCGTCACTACAGAGCACTATTTAGGGCAGAAGATTGTTTTTATATAAAAATAAAAATAACTTAAAGTTTTTAGATTTATATTTAAGCTGGGAGGGGGGGGGGAGTAAATTATGGGGGGTTAAGGGACAATTTAGATAATTTATGTTTAAATATATATATATATTTTTTAATAAAGATTTTACATTTCTTTGCTTGCTGGGTGTGGGAGGCAAAAGGGAGAAGAAATTAATCAGATAAAGACTTAACATAGTTAGACGACTATATTTTGGGGAAAAAATCGTGGTCGTATAAAAATACATTATATTGAGAAGATTTCTATGGATTTAAATGACAATACACGAAGTTTCTGACACCCAAACTGTGAAAATGACAGTTAATTTGTAACCGGGGGCCGTCGTCTATGGAAAAATCCGATACAAAAGAAATGAGTCATGATCACGTGATTTGAAGATTGGCACTTTTTTCCTCCCTCCTAAAGTAGCGTTAAAAGTAGCGTCGATGCTCGCTACAAACTACTGATATTTTGTATCGCGATACCCGCTACACTACAATTTTTTAATGTAGCGCGCTACACTACAAACTACTAGAAAAAGTAGCGGCTACTGTAGTTTTGCTACTTGTAGCGCGCTACTTCCGAGCCCTGCTAGAGATTTATGCATTCATACATTCGACGCCTTTTTTGGGAACCCAAACCCAACGACTCTAAAAACCCGAGCCCGAGAATAAGCAGCAGAAAATCATTACTAACATTTTAAAATTGTTTAAAGATTTATTTTTTTTTATTTAAATATATCTCGTTACATAGAAATAAATATTAATCCTAAATACTCTTTTACGTTTCGTAATTTTTCATGTCCCTGAAAATTTGTTTAAAATAACAAATTTGTTATTTACTCCCAACCACTGGCAGAAATCAACATTCTTATATTATTATTTTTAATATAGTTGTACAATTATGGCAAAAAGACGTGAATTCTGTTTCCCAGTAATTTTAGAAAATGACTTCAAACAGAAAGGGACGATAGACAAAGGATATCCCACTGTTTTAGGTAGATTTCGTAAGAAATACTGCCTATTACATTCTTACCTAAGTTGGAAATTTTGAAAAATTTTTGCAGATCTACGACAACCATGACTCCCAGAACCCAAAACCACCCTCAGTTCAAAAGTTTATATCTATCTATCTATCTATGTCACTTTTTTATGGACACAATAACTGGAAAAATTCTGCATAAATCTTTTCCAAACTGATACATAAAATGTCGGTCAAGTTCGTTAATGGGCAAAATCAAACCAAGAGGGGGGGGGGGCTTTTTGTGAAAAAAAAAACCCATAATTTTTTCATTATTATACGTATCGAATCCGTTTAAAGTTATTATTACTTCTAGGAAAAGGGCCAAAAAAAAAATCCCTGCCGTCTCCGCCTGCAAACAAGTTATTTTTCGAAGTAGACGGTTCCAACTCCTGCATTTTTTCGAAACTGATACATAAAATCAAGGGAGGTAAAATCTCGGTCAAGTTCGTTAATGGGCACAATCGAACAAGGGGGGGGGGGACTTTTTGTGAAAATAGAAAAAACCCATAATTTCTTAATTATGATACGTATCGAATCCGTTTGAAGATATTATTATTTTTAGGAGAAGGACCGAAAATTTATGTATGACAGATTTTTGATATAATTAAAAATTACCTTAAGGGCATGGGGAGGGGGTGGGGGAGGTTTAGAAGAAAAAAATTCATAACTTCGTCAAATCCCAAGATTTCAAATCTGCTTAAATTTATTATAAATCCTCTTAGTATTATTTAAAACTTTTATATTGACAAGTTTTTTATAAGACCAACAGTTATAGCAAAAAACCTTGTTTGTTATTAAATCAGTTTGACAACCTCCTACAGTTGTCTCTAGAAGTTTAACAGCTTTTGGAATGCAGTAAAATCGAGTAAAACTGTTAAGTCACAACTTGTAGCAGTGTAATCACCTGTAATCAAAGGTCGTGTTCACGGACCGCAACCTGGGTAACGCAGCGTTCCCCATGGGAAACCCGAAGCGTTCAGAGGCCGATATCACGTGACTTTTTCCGAGTTTCCCGTAGCGTTCAGAGCCGGAAATTACCCGGACTTCGGGAAACCCACATTACCTGCAGAATTTTGTTGGGTAAAGTGATCACGTGGTTGGGAAATCTGATTTGTTTATTCTTTTTATAGATAACTGCAACTATTAACTGCTATTTTTCGCAGATTTCAGACTAGATACCGGAGTAAACGTAAACATGCCGTGCAGCTATATGTCCCAACCCCCCGCCCCCCTTTCAAACTTCAAACTAAACGTAAACATGAAATAAATTCGAGTATTTCAGTAACATTTTTTTAAGAATTTAATTATTTTAGCAAACAAACTAATGTTCAAGTGTACTCTACAATTATATTCATACGAGTTAAATTTTATTTATACGTTATTTTCTTTTTATTGTTTACATTAGATGAAACGGAGAATAAAAGAATGATGATAAGTTGCTTTTTTTTTTACATGCTTTAATCTCGCCTGCCTATTTAATATTTCTGCATGTTAAACATATTTGTCAGTAGTTTTCAGATTACATGTTATTTTCTATACTTATGTTTTGATACAGTAAGTAGTTTTTATTTAGTGATAAATTTCATAATTTCAAATTTATATTAAAGTTATGTTAATTTCGTAGCTATAGTTTTATTCTGACACTTCAGAATTTGCTTTTTTATGTATAGCTTATATTTTATAGAAAGTAAATGCTTACATAAAGTTAATTCACTTTTAAGGCATGCAACAATTTAAAATTAGGACATTTAATATGTACATACTGCTCAGCCAAGCTTAAAAGACTGGTCACGTGAGTAACAGGTCCAAATATGACCAGTCTATTCTTCATAATAGGGATCGGGGTAATGAAAGGGAGTCTCCCCTAGTTTTGCTTTCGTGGGGGGATGAGTTGACAAAATCGGGAGAGAGAAAAAAAACGCTAATAGTACAAGAACAGCCAGTGAAGAAATGACAAGCGGTCAGGCAAGATAAGGGAAACCTGGATTTTGTCTCCTCCTAATATAATGCTTCCCTCCCTTCGGATGGGCCTATTTTTTTGGCAGCATGCCAAGGTCCGTCTTTCAAGAGTGGTTCAACAGTAGTAATATATATTTTTTTCTTTTTTAATTATAGTATAAAATTAGCAGAATTTAACAGTATGAAAATCTGTAAAATCCATATCCCCCCCCCCTCCCCCTTTTTTTTCTTACTCCATAGAGTTGAGAAAAAACATTAAATTTTTTTATGATTTGTAGTAGCAAAGAAAAAAAAAAACATTTCGTGTGGATAATGACAATGATAAAACAAAGTGGCTTTTGAAGGGCCTCTTTTAAAAGCATATGAAGAACTGTGAAAGCTTTATTTATTAAGATTGATGACTGCATGCTACCGTCACAAGAACTTGACAAGCAACGTCTCAGTGACCGTTCTCTTTGAACAGCGCTTGAATTTTATCAGGCAACACTGATTTTATTCAAGCCGTGCAATGAGATCGCTTTCTAAGACAATGTTGCTACAAGCTGTGCAATGAGATTGGTTTATAAGACAATGTTGCTTTTGATGAGTAAGTTTTATCTTTTCACTTCTTGATTTAAAAGAAAAGTAGTGTTATTAAATGAATAATTTTTTGGTATGTATTGTTCTGTTAGCCAGGCAAGGCACAAATCTTACCAATACTTGCTTTTTATATTTTGGTGCGTAATTAGAAACAATGTTTTGGAATTTAAATAAAATGTTTTTAGTTTATCATATTCTTTCTTTTGTATCTTAAAGAAAATGAGAAAAGGTCTGTATTTAACTATGCATTTTAAATGAAACGTGTTTTTATATATAGTATATGAAATTAGTACTTTGAACATTTTTCAACAGTAAGTCAAAAGTATAAGATGAACAGATTTTTTTTTTTCGGGGGGGGGGGGGGGAGACCCTAATGATTATGGGAATTTGTGTATAACACTTGGCAACTTTGTTTTTCCAATTTTTGAAAAATCTTATAAAACTCATTATTTAAAATTCCAAATTCCAGAAAAAAATTTCATTTGAAAATTTTTGAATTTGTAAATTTTTACTAAACTTTTGCAGAAATCTGAAAATTTTCAAAAATATTATGGATTTCTAATTTTTTAAGTCCATTATTTCAATGTGTTAACTACTAAAATAATAATTATACAATTTTTTTTAAAATTGCTTAATAGGCATATAGCCAACATAGTGAAAAAGTACCCAAGCCGGGACACGAACCCGGGTCATCAGATTAGCGCACTGACGTTCTACCAACTGAACAACTTGGGAACGATACCCAGACTGGAACTTTTTCACCGTAACATATTGGCAAGGCTACAAATGCAGCACAAGATGGAATATTTTCCGTGAGCCGCCAACCCTGGGGCAAACACGAAATGAAAGAGAATCGAGCATCGACAATTGAAATAAATTCATATTTTTAATTGCTTAATAGGCGTATAGCCAACATAGTGAAAAAGTCCTGGCTTGGGTACTTTTTCACTATGTTGGCTATACGCCTATTAAGCAATTAAAAAAAAATTGTATAATTATGAATGCAAGGCGTGAGAAATTTTCTCTGGAAAAATTTCCAAGTATTAAAAAAAAAAAAAAAAAAAAAAAAAAAAAATATGAATTTATACTAAAATAATATGTTACATTTTAGGGGTAGGCATAGGGGTGGGCACATTTTAGGCATAGGGGTGGGATCGTGGAGCACTTCTCCCCCCCCCCCCCTCGAAAATTAGAAAAATCATTTTTCTGACAGATTGTAGTTTTAAATTAATTTTTATAATTTTTTCTTTTTTAAAAATTCATCAGGAATTTTGCTTCCTTCTCCCACAAAAAAAAAAAAAAAAAAAAATCTGACTACGCTACTGTATTATTAGAATGCCAGAGTTATATTTTCTTGTCCCCTTCCTTCTCACACATTCCAAAATGATCTGCCCATGGTTTCCAGGTTTTTCCTGTCAGAATTCGCAAAAATGGGTTACAATTGACACAGGAAAATTTTCCTTGCATAATCAGCAAAATGGCCCTCATTTTGCAGAAAAAAAAAATTGTGCATACAATTGATGTGTACAACCATAAAGGTAAGTAATATAAATATAATCGGGATGCCACTTTTTCGTTTTTGGGCGGATTTCCTCTTTTCTTGTTTTTTAAAAAATCAATCAGCAATTTCCACAAAATCGTAAAAAAAAGAAAAATTGTGTTGATGTGCACCACAAATGAAGTCAGGCACGAAAGCATGGCGCAATTAGCTGGCAACACAGAAAAACTAACGTGTTGAGAAGAGAATTTTTATGATATTTAATTTTTGAATATTCTTTACAGTTACAACTGTACATCAGTTACAATAACAGTTGAGTTGACAGTTGTGCCAAAAAAAAGGCCAACTGTTTGTGGAACTGCAACAATGAAATATTTCAAATACTAATAAAAGCAGAAAATAAAAATAAAGAGTAAAATATATATATATATATATTAACACTCTTTCAGAAAAATTTATACCATCCACAATATATATGTTTTATTCTAATAGTTTAATATGAAATAAATAATGTAATAAACTTCAAAGCAAACAAAGAAGGACTCAATTAGTTAATAATAACAAACATTTTAGTCAATCAATAAGGAACAAATCATATGTCAATTACAGACATCTTTGCATACAGAAATATACATAAACCGTTCTATGTACAGAATATTAACTTACAAAAGATAATAAAAAACTGCATTGTATCCAAAGAAAATACTCCAGTTAGCTACTACATTCAAACATTTGCACTGAAGTAAATAGTGTTAAATATTAATTTGATTCTTAAATCAAAAATTGGATTTTGAATTGTCATGTGGAAGATACCAATCGTAACAATAAATATATACAATATTGAGTATGAATTTTATCATGGATTTTTTTGGCAAAATCCTAGAACAAGCGAGACACCCGATTTGGCGATATCTATGTAATATGGATGTATATAGATGTACCTGGACATGGAATATAATGTAAATATGCTCTTACATAGATGTCCATTAGACTTATATGGATGTCTATTAATCTTTTCTGGATGAGTCTTTTCCATATATGCAGTGTTTCCACTGTTACTTTTTTTTATTCAGATTGCTACCAAATTTCTGAAATAGTATAATTTGCTTTACTTTTGCTTTATTTAATGTATCATTAAATAGGGTGAATATTACTATTTCAAAAAACTGGTATCAATCAAGTAATCTAAATCATATATTCTTAAACTTTTGATTATCACTTTACAAATTTTCTCTGTGTTTGCAGACCTCTAGAATTTAAGATTGAAAATCTTTATAGTGAATACATGATACATACATTAATAAAGATATGGGAAGTGGGGTAAAGCAAAAGCGAATAGTAAAACTAGCAGTGCATTCAAATCAAGAAAAATATATTAAATAAAGCTTTATATAGAATATATTATAAATTTTTTATTACTATAAATAATTAAAATCACATTCTTGAATGGATAAATAGGTCATAGAAAAGGTAAATACCTTCTAATCCTTACATGCATTATCATATTAAAACTTAGTCAAACAAAAGCACTTTTTTTTTTTAAAGTTAGCAGCAGATTTTATTTATATCCCAGACTGAAACATAAAAATATTCATTTCACATTATATTTACAATTTTACTCTATCAACAATATTCTCATGATGTCACAGTAGGTAAAATGACAGCATGATTGCTTGTTTACACTGTGAATTCATGAAGGATTTTTTTCTATTTCTCTTAGTCACATTATTTTACTGTCATGCATGATGCACGTCAGCTCAAAAATCAAATTAATAAAAACAAAAGCATATTCTTTCATTATTTAATTATTAAATGATGAACAATTTAATAAAAGTATGATTAGCAAAATTTTCTAAACATAACTAACAGAAATCGTGGTATAAAAATATAAGTTTCATTTACATAATTTATAAATAAACCTCAATTTAAACATTTGAAATTTTGCTAATTTTTATAGACATTGGCTTAATATAATTTACTTTAACATTATATTTCTAATGCATTCCATAATTAACACTAAATTAATCTGAAATTAAATGAATGCTCCTTATATTATTCATATCTATTGCATACAATGCTATCATTTCAGTAACAGAATAAAAAATAAGTGAATTATTCAAGAGCATAATGCTTTCAAATGGTACAATTTTGAATGTTTTCCTAAAATGTTGGTTTTTTATAGCCTCCAAAGGAAGACTGTTGTCCATTATTACATGATGGTCATTTAAAAATATTTTCAGCAGGGCCGGCGCTAGACATTTTGCTGCCTGAGGCGAGCATTATTTTGCCACCCCTCTGCCGTAATTGTTTTTCTCCCACTTCTGAAACTTTTTTTTAAGAATAAGTAAATTAATATGCTAACTATAATTTATTTGAAAGAAAACAAATATATATATATGTATATAATTAATTTACATTTAAGAAATTTAAAATAATCAAATTACTTAAGAAATTTTGCATCTATTTTGCAAAAATAACAACAGTTAACTTGAAATTAAATGAATAAATATGTAATCATATGCTAGTAATATTTAGAAGAAAACATCACATCAAGAATTAAACTGATGCTGCAAAATGTCATTTGCCTTGCTTTTCCTTTGGAAAATGCATTTATTGTATCGACATTATGAATATTAGAAAAAAAAAGGTTACATCAGGTGAAGCTAAGTTTAAAATATACATTATTAAGCCAAAACATGTCAAACATTTAAAAACAATCAAATTACATATAAAATTTGTATAGAATTTCAAATAGCAAAATAATGATATCAATAACAAGTTATATATATTTTTGAAATAATATGCACAAAAATAAAATTCCCTATTAGTGTTATTTAAAAGAATATAATTATTGAAAATAAAACAAAACTTCAAAATCTAATTAATTTTCCTTGGGCGAAATCAATTGCTATAATACGAAATCAATATTATAAAGCAATCGCATTATCAAGCCTAAAAGGTTTATTATATCACGCTAATATTGAAAAATAATTGTATTTTCATTCGCTAGAATAATTTGACTAACTGAACCAGCCGGCATTCCTTTAGCACATGAAAAAATAGCACAAAGTGCAAAAAAAACAAAATCGTAATATAAAATCGCAAAAAATATAACAATTGTTCCACGAATTCTGAATAAACTTTATTGAAAACAGAATAAAATTTATTATATTGGGCTAAAATTTTACAACCAGATTCCTTTTACTATATATATATATATAGTAGAAATCGCCACAAAACAAAACAAAAAAACCTAGAAATCGCCTAAAAATTAAAAAATCTCAGAGGAGGAAATTTACTACAGTTGGCTAAAACATTTTAAAAGGAATTATTTACCGAATGTCACAAAAATTGGTGCGAAAAGATGCTGAAAATTGCAGAAGACAAAATGTAATATATTTGGCTAAATATTTGAAACCAAATTTCTCTTATGAATGTAAAGAAATCGCTGCGGAATGCAAGGAAAGGCTGAAAATTGTATTCAAAGCAGCCGGCCCTGATTTTCAACTAAATAATTTTTGTACTTATATTTTTTTTATTGTGTTTGCATAGTTTGTAGTGTAACATGCTATTTTTTGGTAAACCTAATTTACAAGTAATGTAATAAAAAAAGACTAGTTTGTAGGGAGCCAGAGCATCAATATTATTTTTTACGCTACTTCAATAAACTTACTTCAGTCTCCTCTTTCGGCATAGCATTGGGACTTCTATCGTATTGTAGATTTAAAAAATGTACTTATTCGAAGCAAAGATGAATCCACAGTCCTTCCACAACTCGTCCAAAGGCTCCAAAAATTCCACTTGCTTGCAGAAGATCACTCATGGTAGTTGTTTATTATACAATAAAGCTACACACTTGTGATCTTCTGAGAGCAATCAATCTTCTTTACAGGCACCAGAAGATCCACCACACACTTGAGATTTTATTTGTAGCTGGAAGTAATGTCAAAAATAAAATTGATTCTCCCTAGAAACTATTTTTTTATTTTTTTTTTATTACATTACTCGCTAAATATTTTCTCCAAAAAAAAAAAAAAGCATGTTACATTACAAACTATAAGTCCTTTAGGTTATCTCAATGTCATAGACCCAAATAGCTTCAGTTACAAATCTTTGATTTATCCTAGTTAATTTTTCTCATGTGTATAAACAGCCAATGAGATATAAACAAAACAAAGCTAGCAAAACGTTAAAAACAAGCACAAAACACTAATACGTACATATTCTTTAAAAATATGAGGCATTATGCAAATATGAATTGCGAGTATAACATTTTTGGTGACATGCCATTCAAAATACAAAAAATAATTAACATAAATCGATGTTAGAGGATATAATTGGTTAACAAGTGCATAAATCTTTCAAAATATAAAAATAAACACATGATTTTAACATACCATAGGTTTAACAGAACGAATACAACTACGATTCAGCCTAAAATGGCTAGCAAAATCTCTGTCGGACATTGCTGCAACAGTAATTTCTGCATAAAAACTAATTCTTGGTACATCTTCCCTTCTAAGAAGAGTATTAAATGGAAAAGCGTCGTTTTCCTCTTTATCAGATGAATAATAAAAAAATACCTCCGCTATAAAAAAAAAAGTTCAGCTCCCGTCACTGTCATGTTTGTTGTTGTTATTGTTGTTGAAATGACCCAAAGGGCCCAGTTGCAGCTTTCTATTTCTATATAGCTGTCATAATCCACTACGCTAATTCCATAATCCTGACACCTAAATCTCCTAATTTTGAACCAATTCCAGATGAGAGATTTGCATCTGGATTGGCACCCCCAAAGGTAGCGCTTATATAGAACTTGGAGGAGGGGACGCTGATATCTATCCCCAGTATATCTGCCCCCATACGTCACAGCAGAAGGGGATACATATCCAGGTTCACTTTCTTCGAGAGTCGGATATCCGACCCCAGTATATCTGCCCCCATATCAGAAGGGGCCATACATCAAAAACTAGTTCGTGTTACTTTCGTCGAGACCTGGATAACCGTCCCATGTATGCCTCCGTACGTCATCTTGACGTCATAGCAGAAGGGGACATTTATCAAGGGGTAACATATCCGATGCTTGGACCTTTTACTTTTGAGGGGAGCATTGGATATCCGACCCCTGTATATCTGCCCCCATACGTCATCTTGATGCCACAGCAGAGGGGACACATATCCAGTGCTAGAACATTTTCACGCTCGTCGAGAGTTGGATATCCGACCCCTGTATATGTATCCCCTTTTACAAAAATCCGTAGACGTCATTCAGATTATAACACACCAATTAGATACATATATATACATAATTGAAACAATATAAATATTGTTTGAATTATGTATTGTTACATTTAATAACAATACATAATTGAATTTTGTTATATATAATATATGTATTATGTTTCAATGTATTGAATACAATATATCTATTCAAATTTGTAATGCAAAAAGTATTTTTTTTAATCATTTTTTCCCATTTTAAAATAAGTTATAGTAAGATGGCTAGAAATTATTTTCAAATGAAAAACTATATATATTATTGCTGATTTTCCATCTGTGCCTAATTCCTGTTGATAGCACATGCGAACTGTTATAAATACCTTAACTGTGTGATTATACCCTCCATATTTATTTGTTAATACTTATTTTTGTCATGTGGCAACACTATGTTTATGTCAAGATTATTGGCATCAGTGTCATAGATGTTTTACCTGTTCTTAGTAGCACGAAGTATGTAGTGTCACGTATATT
Organism: Maratus michaelseni; assembly: GCA_963931845.1. NCBI lineage: Eukaryota > Metazoa > Arthropoda > Arachnida > Araneae > Salticidae > Maratus > Maratus michaelseni. Next base: position 197,352,374 of record OZ007597.1, on the reverse strand, counting down.
TTTATTATTTATCATTAAACTAACGATAATCTGATGAATTCAGTAATCTTCTATTTATTGCTGCTCTGATGGATCACAAATCCTAACAGGTTATGGCCCCAAGCACGCTAACTGCGCAAATCGGAAATAGAGCGGTGATAAAAAAAATTTAGCGTCAGTTCTTAAGCCTAACACGTGAGTTATAGAATTAAAGTCAGGACTCTTTATATTTCTCAAAAATGGAACAAGGAAAGATCTCTGTTAAGCCATTGTGTGGAAAAAGTGACTGGCCGATATGGAAATATCGAATAAAATTCGTATTAAATTATCACGAAGATGCTTTAGAAGTCTTTGAAGGAAAGCTGAAGAAACCGGAGGAGCCCGTTGCAGAAGCAACAGAAACGATCCGAAAGGAGTACAAGAAAAATCTGAAGGATTATAATAAAGCAAACAACAGTGCTATGATGGTTCTTACGAACTCTATGACTGAAGATACTTTACAAAAAGTAATGAGATTCGACAGCGCAAGAGATGTGTGGCTCGAGCTTCACAAAATATTTGAAGATTCATCAGACAATCAGTTGTACAACATATGCCTACAATTCTTCAAATTTAATTGGTCAGATGAAGACATGACAGCTCATCTGTCAAAACTGAAAAATTTGTGGAATGATCTAAACAGTGGCCTTGAAAGTAAGAAAGAAAACAAACTTCCAGAAATGCTGCTAATTTGTAAAATTTTGGATACTCTTCCTCTTAAATATCGTTCTTTCAAATCAAGTTGGTTATTATTAAGTGATGAAAAAAGAACCTTAGATGAATTAACGACACAGTTGTGTACTCATGAAAGAGAATTAAAGAAAGATACAAATTTTACTGAAATTTCAAACCAAGAAACTTTAATGGTAAATTCAGAATTTAAACAGAAATCATTTCCCAACAAGAATACTAAGTGTAATTACTGCCATCAAAGGGGACACTGGGTGAAAATGTGCAAGAAGTGGATAGCAGATGGAAAACCACCAAAGCCAAGTGGTTCAAGCACAAGGTCAGGCAAAGGTAATGCTTCTGCAAATATGACTCTTTTAGCTGTAGATGAAGAGATATTTTCTGCTGAAACAAATTCTGATGATTGGTTCATTGATAATGGGGCCTCAAGGCATGTCACCAATAATAATCATTGTTTTGTTGATTTTGAAAAATTTGAGTTCCCCCATAGCATCACTGTTGCAAATGGAAAATCATTGCCAGCAATTGGAAAAGGTACGATCAAGATAATGACCAGTGTGAATGGAAAGAACCAAACAAAATTTCTAGAAAATGTCTGGTATGTTCCAGAAATTAGCAAAAATTTGTTTTCTGTATTAGCAACCCAGGATAGAAACCAGAACAGTATATTTGAATCAACATTCAAAGATTGTTATTTAAAAATTGATGGTGAAGCAGTCCTACATGGTTCACGAAATTTTGGAGGTGGTCTTTTCAAAGCTACTATGAAGACATTAGCTCCAGAGACCCAAATCGATATAAACATGGCTGTAAGCACAGATTCAATTCTTCAACTTTATCATGAACGTTGGGGTCACCAAGACAAAAAGCACATTAAATCGGTTATTGAAAAGGAATTTAATGTCAAAGTTAAACCTGACATGAAATTATGCGAAGCCTGTGTATATGGAAAGGCTCATCGGTTGAAATTTGGAACAAGAAAAAAGGCTACAAAAGCGGGAGAACTAATTTCTACAGACATTTGTGGACCATTTGATGAGTCATTTACAAAATTTCGATACTTCGCTATTTTCAAGGATGTCTACACAAAGTTTCGATACTGTTTCTTCCTGAAACATAAGTCAGAAGTGAAAGATGTGCTTGAACATTTCATAGCTCACTCGAAGAATTTAGGGCATAATATTAAAGAGATAATCAGCGACAATGGTGGGGAATATGATAGTCAAGAAATAAGGATGATACTGAAGAAGCATGGAATTTCTCATAGACCCACAGCTCCATACACCCCAGAACAGAATGGCAACTCTGAACGAGAGAACAGAACAGTCGTTGAAATGGCTCGAACTTTGAAACATTCAAATGAAGAAATAGTTTTCCCAAATTCCCTGTGGGCAGAGTTCGTCAGCACTGCAATTTATATATTGAACAGGACAGGTAAATCCTCAGTGCCAAACTCAAGTCCTTATGATCTATGGATGGGTAAGAAACCCAGAATAAAACACATGCGCATCATTGGATCTATTTGTTACGCTCACATCCCAGTCCAGAAAAGAAGAAAGATGGACAAGAAGGCAACTAAAGGCTATCTTGTTGGATATGATGCAGACGAGAGGTACCGCATTTATATCAAAGAAACAAGGACCGTCATCTGTTCCAGAGATGTCATATTCGAAGAGAAACCCTCCATGTCAGAGAATGTGATAACATTGCCATCTCCTCAAGCTACTGAAAGAAAATCTTACAATGATGAGAATGAAGTTACAGTAGGTGAAGATTTACAACTGGAAGAAGAGAAAGTGATAGACATACCACAAAAGGAAAGTCGACCCAAAAGACAAATATCTGCACCAAAGTGGACAAAAGATTACATTATGGAAGACTCAGAGATAAGTGAAGAAATTTCTCCAGAAATAAATAAAGCAACAAGTGAAGGGGAGTCCTGTTGACAATTGAAGAAATCTGTGTGTGAAGACCTAAGGGCTTCCAAGAAAGATGATCCTGAAACTTTGGAAGAAGCATTAACTAGTGCTGATGCTGAGAAGTGGAAGGTAGCCATGGGAGAAGAATTGGAAAATTTAGAAAGAAATGAAACTTGGAATATAGTCCCTCGACCAAAAGAAAGAAAAGTCGTGAAATGCAAGTGGATTTTCAAGAAAAAATATGACAAAGATGGATACGTAGAAAGATATAAAGCACGATTAGTGGCCCGTGATTATACCCAGGTAGAAGGAATCGACTACAAAGAGACATTCTGCCCTGTGATAAAATCAAAATCTATTAGAACTTTGCTCGCATTCTCAGTCGAACAAGATTGGCATGTTCATCAGCTTGATATAACCGCAGCCTATTTGAATGGGAAATTAAGTGAGACAGTTTTTATGGAACTGCCACCTGTGAATCTATGTGAAAAACCAAGTGCAGAAGTTTGTTTGTTAAAAAAGAGCCTGTATGGTCTGCATCAGTCTGGAAGAGAGTGGAACATATGCCTCGATAAATTTCTCAAATCAGCAAAACTGACAAGATCAAGAGCAGATCCTTGTGTTTACTTTGATAAGAAAAGGAAGTTGATTGTAGGTGTGTATGTCGATGATCTCCTTGTCATGTCTAGTGAAGTTTCCACTATTCAAGAATTCAAAAACAATATTGGAAGTGTTTTTGAAGTCAAGGATCTAGGAGAAATAAATCATTTACTTTCAATTAGAATAAACAGAAATAAAGATGGTTCCATGACTCTCGACCAAAGTGCTTATGCAATTGAGCTGTTACAAACAACTGGTATGTTAAATGCTAAAGGAGCATCAACACCTCTAGATCCAGGCATGAAATATTTACCAGCAACCAAGGATAGTATGTTGAATGCTGAAGGAGCATTAAAGTATAGACAGGCTGTAGGGGGACTCTTGTACCTAGCAGGAGGAACGAGACCCGACTTAGCATTTGCTACAACCTACATGAGCCAATTCAATAATTGTCCAAGTAAGGAACACTGGTCTGGTATACAACATATACTCCGTTATTTAGTTCATACCAAGGAATTAAAGTTAACATTACAAAAGACAGGAAGGAAGCTAGAAATATTCTGTGACTCTGATTGGGCTGGCGATAGAGTTGATCGGCGATCATTCAGTGGTTATGTTATACTGCTTGCAGGTGGGGCTGTGTCATGGAGTAGCAAGAAGCAGCGGACAACTGCTCTGTCTACAGTTGAGGCAGAATATGTTTCAATGTGCCATGCTGCAAAAGAGGCATTATGGTATCAAAACTTTTTGCAAGAAATTTTGGATGAACATTTCTTGAACACTCCTCAAAATATATTTGTGGACAATCAAGGTGCTATTGCTCTAGCCAAAAATCAGGTTACATCAGATCGTAACAAGCACATTGAACTCCGACATTTTTTTCTACGTGGAAAGGTAGAGGAAAAACTGCTAACCTTTACATATGTGCCATCAAAGTCAAATGCTTCAGATATGTTGACCAAGAGTGTCACCAGGACAATTATACAAAATCATAGACTCAGTGTAGGACTGAAACACTAATAATGGAGATCTAATCAAGGGGAAGTGTTATAAATACCTTAACTGTGTGATTGTACCCTCCATATTTATTTGTTAATACTTATTTTTGTCATGTGGCAACACTATGTTTATGTCAAGATTATTGGCATCAGTGTCATAGATGTTTTACCTGTTCTTAGTAGCACGAAGTATGTAGTGTCACGTATATTTTTATTATTTATCATTAAACTAACGATAATCTGATGAATTCAGTATTCTTCTATTTATTGCTGCTCTGATGGATCACAAATCCTAACACAAAACAATAACGAAAAATAATGTCGATTGCACAGATTATAAAACACTTTCCAACTATTTTTACTTATTGCATTTATCCACCTTCAGTTTTTCGAAATATATTCTGTACTTTCATTAAATACTAAAGATTAAGTAAATTTATTTTAATTTGTTCGAGAAAAACATGATCAAAATGTACTTCAAATAAATTCTGCCACTAGACCGTAATGTATCCAAATTCTTTTGTGTATTCCATGTAAAAACTATAAATGCCAGATATAGCATTTTTTTTAAAAAGGAACATACAGTATAGTATTTCTTACTTCCCTTCTCAAATCAAAGGGATGTACTTACTGACATATTTCTGAAATCATTTTTGTCCTGAAACGCATGAAATTGGCGCAGGTGTTGTTATTCAGAAACTATGTAATCAAAAGACGTTTTCCCTTTTTTTGGTAAAGACAGAAGAACTTTCTTGAAATGCTGTCAAAGTCGGCGTTTAAACCGAATTCCCTACACGGAAGCGCGAGAAAGGGGAAATACTTGTCACCTGAAAACAATTGCTTATCACTCGATAGGTAATTTATTTGCCAAACGCTATTCAATTGCAAATCCCTTCAATAATCAGGCTTGCCAATTTTATACCTTTAAATTTAAATATGAGTTAGAAAATGTCTCAGAAAGTTCCACACTGTTGAGCAAGGACTTTGAAAGCTACCTTAATGGCATATATCAATTTTGTGGTTTTTATTTGTCAATATTTTCCCGAAAGTTAGAGCACGAATGGACAGATAGTAAAAAAAAATCATAAAGTCATGCCTCACACATAGATTATTACACACTTTCCAACACGACGAACATATACATTAAGCTACATTTTACGCTATACCTTTTTTAAGGCTTGTTTGTTTGTTTAGCCTTGTAAAATGAGTATAAATTCTATACATAAAGTGTTCAATGGAGAACAGAGTATAGTATATATGTGCTTAGCTAAAACAACCCGGATAAAAAATAATTCTGCTCGAGTCATGCGCATATACCAGTAACCTCACTGAATGCGAAATTAGAGAATGAAAATTTAAAACTATGCCAGTTTTTATCGAAGGCGGATTGAGCGGGGGAGCGGTTAGGTGTCCTTTTCCCCTTCCTTCCACCCGTCTTCAACCGATATAATATATTTTTTTTAAGTGTCCATAGATTGCGAAACGAAATGGTCGAGTTTTGCTATCTTAGTCTCCGCCCCCTCTCCCCGAAAATGTTTCGTATCTGCTGACTCGACGGTCGAACAATAGTGACTTACTTATGTAAGCTGCTATGTGCTATATGATTCGGACGAAATTTAGACAGAGAGGAAATTTCTGTGGACCAACTCACAGTGGGTAATTCTAAAAATCTAGGTGGTAAATAATCAGCTTTCAACTTATAGTTAGATGCCCTATATATTAAAGTAGGAGGACGATTATGGATGTCTGGACATGAATTTAGTAAGTCAAGTTTATCAGAACAGGAACTCTTACATATCATTACATGTGGCTCACAATTAATTTATTTGCACTTCCATTGATTTTAAAGCATTATCATATACTATCAAAACATGTGGCTTTGATCGCGTAATTGTTGAAGTAATTGTGAAGTAGTATTTGTGTGTCGATTTTCATTAGGAAATTTTATTGCCACAGATAATTAAAAAATTACTAATTAAGCCACATTTTGAGCAAACTTCATTCTTATACTGCATTAGACGAACATGAGACTTAAATGAATGAGAAAAACTAAAATTAATTCCAAATAAATGGTAATTGAGAGTATATATTGAAGGTTTTTCGCTCATTTCATGTTTTATTTGAAATTTCGAATTTTTTATAACCGTTCTTGAAGAGAATTTACATCTTAAATGTAATCGCCGTGCCAAATTTCAAGCTTCTATTACAACTATATCGCAGAAATCACAATTTTAGAATGTATTTTGTTCCTGCAGAGTTAAAAAATTCTGAATTTTTAAAAACTTTTCTGTGGATGCATTTATGTCTTTGAAGTAAGAGACATGTAAAATTTCAAGTTTCTATCACTAACAATTTTATATTAATTATAGGTTAGTAGGGCGCCTGTGGAGCTGTGCGGCAGGGTATCTGGGGATAAGGGATCGGGGATATGTGCGGTGGTGGATCGGGGATCTGTGGGGCGGGGCATCGGGGCGTCAACTATAAGACGAGGGGATTATTTCGGATTTTTTTAAATTAATTTTAATTGGGGGACTTAGAAAATTTCGAAGCATTTTTTTTTCGAGGAGAAATATCTACTAGAATACGATGCAAGTTTTAACGGATTCATTTTAGCGAAATAGAAATTTATTTAATTTTAATTTTAATTGAGGGACTTAGAAATTTTCGAAGCATTTTTTTTTTGAACAAGAGTATGCAGTATGAATATTAGAGTTATGTAGTAGAAGTGAATGCAAAATAGTATTTAAAATAAATTAAAAATGCTAATTAAAATTACTCATTAAGATATATGTTAATGAAGGAACTTAAGAATTTAAGCGAGATTATTTTTTCTCAACTAGAATATGCACTTTGATTATTAGAGTATGTAGAAGTATGGTGGAAGTGAATGAAAAATAGTATTTAAAAATTAATTAAAAATAGTAATTAAGAAATAAATTAAAAATAGTAATTAAGAAATAAATTAAAAATACTAATTAAAAGTTGATCGGTCTTAAAAATTTTTGGGGTAAGAGGTGGGTTTTAATTAAATGAATTCGATACACATTATGCTAAAAATACAGGGCCCCCATAAGAATTATACTGCACTAAATTTAATAGCTCCCCCCCTTTTTTCCCCCAATAGCCCTTCGATATAATTTAGGCTAACAATACGCACTTCGAAAAATACAGAGTGCCCACAAAAAGTATACGAAGAATTTTAACGTTAATGCATAATAGTAAGTAACAATAAATAAATAAGAACGAAAAATGCGTCATAGTATAGTATATGAAACACTTTCCAAATGCAATCGGAATTTTATGTGAAATAAGTAAATAATATAACTTTACTATCTAGTGCAAGTTAGATTTTACTTTCGAATGTTTAAATTTACGTTTGAAGAAGTGAAAATGGATATGAAAGGTAAAAAAAAGGGTACGAAGAATTCAAATGTTAACATAAAATAGTAAGTAAGAAAGTAAACAAGAACGAAAAATGATGCGTATCGGTATAGTTTATGAATCATCTTCCACAATTATCGAAATGATATGTAAATAAAATATAATTTTACCATATAGTGCATTAGTTAATTAAAATAGTTAAAAGTTAGAGGGACGCTTCGAAAGAAACTGGAAAAAGTTATAGATATTAATCCCTTCACAAAAATTGGAGAGATCTCCTTTTGAATAAATGGCCTAGGGTCCTTCAAAAAAATCCAATAAATTCACGTTACGGAAACCTTTCATAAAATCAGTTAATTAACCTCCCCCCTTTTTTCCCCATTCGAAGTGAGGACCGACATTACACTATAGGGGCCCTTGACAAAATAATGGGATACGTGCCCTATTTGAATAAAAATACCCCTTGACAAAAAATCGCAGGAGTCCCCTGTTTGAATGAAAAGGCCTTCACAAAAAATTCGGTCATTATCTATAATAAGGCTTGGAAAGTACTTTGGTATACAATTACTTTGATAGTTAAACGGTATTTTATCGAATATCTGTAGAATTCACCATAGTTTTAAAATTAAATAAAATGCTTACTAATTTCCACGTTTATGTTTTTTGTAACTTGTATAGTAAAGTATAGTAAAATTATACTAAATTGGGTTTTTAGTATTCTGACTTAAAAATTTCTTTTGATTAATGAATAGGATAAATAAATAACTTGCCTGACAAACCTTTTGACTTTGTTTTTATAAAAAATGTATTCTACTATTTAGTTTGTCTATTATTTAAAAAAATGTTTTAAATGTTTAAAATACATTTTTACCATATTAAAACTTATATATAAACGTTTCTTACCTAAAATTTCAACCATGATGTACTAGACTTGACCCAAATTTGAACTTCTGTGGCACTTGTCTTAAAAGGAGTGAACGGTAACGTGTTCGCTTAAATCGCAAGACCATGGGATACTGTGACGTCATTTATAAGGGGTATGGTAGTAGACATAATGTATAGGTATAATTGAAATGAACATGTTTCGTCTAATTGATTTTTAAAATAAAATACAATTTAAATTATTTGTTTTTATAATACATAGTGACTGCATGTCACATGGTCTCTAACGTCAGGGATTTTCCACCACGTGGTAGATTAGTAAGATCACGTGATTTGACGACATCACTGATCGCGATAACACTCTAGATAAGATTCACTGATAAGAACACATTTCAATTAATTTCTTCCAGAGCAAGTTTACGACCTAGTTGTAGGGTGCACTCGAGGTAAGTAGATATATAGTAAGTTAGTAGTAATATATTTTTTAAAGTTATTTTTCTTTATGTAGGGGTAGGCAAAAAGGAAAACACAAATTATTGCATTTTAAGTTAAATCTTTAATAATATAAAGACTTCCACCCACAGAAACGCAAGAATACTTTTAGTTATTTTCATACAGACTTTAAGATATATGTTCTTTCTTTTACCATAACACATAACATTGTGCGTGGGAGGAGTCGACGGCAGCCGAGTATAACGGTAATCAGACTGAAGCAAAGCCCCACGAGTACATTTCAGGAAAGAAGGGTCACAAGGATGGCCTAACTCCAGAGACTAAGCGTAATCGGACGTAGCGGGCGGTAAATCGTACCCGAATCAAAATACGGAAAAACAAAAACGTAAGTTTCTGGTGCAGACGGAGAGGTCTAAGACAGGCACGTCCCATGTCTGAAGCACACACAAAGTGAAACTTCACGGAGACGGGTCGCCCGAAGTTCCTCAGCAGGGGAGTAAACAGAAAGCAACCCAGAGTGCTAGTGAGCGACGTAATGGTTCTGATCAATCCTCTCGAAACAAGATGAAGCCTCGCAAAGACGGGTAACCCGACGATCCTCAGCTGGGGATTAAACGGAAAGTGACCAAGAGCGCTAGCAAGTTGCGTAAAAAGAGGAAAAAGAAAAACTCTTAGAGCTCTAAGGACGATCGTGAGGGAAGTAAGAAAGATTCGAGGAAGAGCAAAGTCCAATCTCATGATTCGGACGCGTCTTCCGTAGACGATCTTCCAGAAACCCAGCTAGGTGGATTAATGGCTGATGAGGACGGCTCTTGGTCCAAAGTTGTGTCCAGGAATGCAAGGAAGAAACAGCGGGAGATGGATCGGCCGGACGCCCAAAAGGTGCGAATCCCCATCCAAAGGAATCCGCCCAGAAGGGGAAGCAGAAGCCAAAAGCTAAAGCCAAACCTAAAGAGGAACTAGCCCTCATAGTGTGGCCGAAAACACCGGCCACACTGACGTTTCCTCCAATTTCATTCGGACAAAAGTAACTAGCGAAATCGACCCTATCAAGGCCAAAATCAGAATCAGAGGTGTGCGGGATATCTCAGGTTTAGGCATTGTCATTATAACAGACAGCACCGCAGATCTCGAGAGGCTGGAGGCCGAAATAGGGAAGACGGAACTAGTGAGCGATCAATCGATTTCGAGACCGCGTCGACGCACCCCGTTTATCATTGTCTTCGGTGTGGACTCGGATCTATCCAATGCCGACGTGATTCCTGCGATCCTGGAGCAGAATGAGATTCTTCAAGGGACTTCCCTTGAACTCAGAACTTCGTTCACAGGGAAACGCGGTCGTAATCACGTAATAGCGATTGATGAGAGTTCATATGAGCGTGTGGAGCGGGTTCGCAAATTGAGTGTGTGTTGGTGACAGGTGGACTTCCGGCCAAATCAGAGGCCTCTGATTTGCTATTGTTGCTGGAAGTACGGCCACACACAGAAGGTGTGCCGAAATGTGTCCCTGTGTGGGAGGTACGGCGTCTCGGATCACACAACCTCAGAATGCAGTGCGGACGCGCTCTGCTGCCCGAACTGCAGAACCAGGAACGAACGGAGACCAAACGGCAAGCAATTGTCGACCAGTCATGCCGCATGTTCTAATGAGTGTCAAATCCACAAGTTGGAGGTCGAACAATTAAGAACAGCGTCATCATGGGGATAAACCCGACTTTCGCACATCTTAATTGCCACCTTGCTATGGCGGCCGCAAACAAACTGGCTCAGGTCGCAAGAGACACTCTGTCGCAAGAGACAGACATCGTTTCACTCAATGAACCATACGTCGGCGAGGGCTCCGTCACCGGTACGCCTAGGGACTACGCGCAAGTTCACTCGGCGGGTAACCTTTTTCGGGCGGCCTTCTGGGTGAGCAAGCGAGTGTCCTTCTGCACGGTCTTGAGACACCCGGATGTGGTGGCCATCCCCTGCAAGTGGCCGAGCAGTTGGGTACTGGTAATAACGTGTTACTGTGTCCCTTCTGAAGATATCAACCTCGTTCTCGAACCGTTGGATACGCTGTTGATGCAATACCCGAATGACAACGTCGTTCTGGTTGGAGAATTCAATACAAAGACCACGATTTGGGGCAGCGACCCACGGATACCAGAGGGCGATCTCTGATTGCCTTCGCCTCGAACGCAAACCTTGAAGTCGTTAACGACCCGGACGGTCCTCCCACATTCCTTGGCCTTCAAGGGAAAGGCTGGATCGACGTCCTTCTCGTCCATTTCTGCGCCAGTCGCATTGCGGATTGGAGGATCTCCGACATCTAAAGACTCAGTGACCACCGTCTCATGCTATGGACCTATGAAGGCAGGCTGAGGTCAACCTAGAGGAACCAACAGACGTTGGTTCCCAAGGGACTTAGTCTTGGATGAGTTCCTCCGTGATCTGCAGACAGCGGATCTGAGATGGTACGATTTCGCCACCCCGGAGGAGGGTGTTGAACACTTGATGTCAACTTTGGTGAAGCTGTGTCAGAAGTACAAACGCCGAAAGCTTGTTCGTCGCAAGGGTGCATGTTGGTGGACAACTGCGTTGACCAGCATCAGATCTCGTTTGCGCACGCTGAAGCGGCTGTACCAGAATAATCTGGAACCGAGTCGGAGAGCGACACTTGGCGCCCTCTTTAAGCGTAAGCGAGCAGAATACAAGAAGTCGATCCTGCGCACAAAACGTGCCTGGACCAGGAAATTTAATTCCGAAGGACCTGTCACGGATAGGCCAGGCCAAGTAGTTGAAGTGGTAAAGGGCAAGTCGAGACAGGAGGCGCCCGTTTGCTGGTCCTTCCCTCCGGTGAGGAAGTCTCCACCTGGGAGAAATCTCAGGATGCACTTGCTAGACACCATTTCCTACAGGCCGCCGAAACCTCGCGGGTCGAAATCATTAGGACCGGCGAACCGGACTGGTTCACATTGGAAGAGCTGGAGCTTGCAGTCGAATCGCTGCCGCCTAACAAGGCACCCGGCCACGATGGTATCAGTTTAGAGATCGCCCGTAAGGTCCTCCAGTTCCATTCTCAATGGTTACTGGCCTTGTATAACCACTGTTTGAGGAAGTCTTGTTTTCCGCGGACTTGGAAGCGGGTGGTTGCTGTTTACTTTGTCAAATCCGGCAAGGAACCGAGCGACCCAGATTCCTACCGTCCGATTTGTTTACTCCCGACCCTCGGGAAGATTCTAGACAAGTTGTGCGCAGCAAGATTGGCGCTCTATCTAGAGACCAACGGTAAGATCCACCCGCATCAGTACGGCTTTCGCAAGAATGTCAGTACCGTAGAGGCGCAACGAAAGGTGTTGCACTACATAGCCGAATCAAAGAGACGTGAAGCTAACACATGTCTGCTTACGTTAGACATCAAGAGCGCTTTCAACAGCGTACGGCGAGCCGCTGTCCTCCAATGCTTGAAGGACTACGGCGTTGAGCCGTATCTCCTGGGGATGATCGACAACTAACCCTGGTATCGTTCGATTATCCTCCACGACGGGAGCACTATTACAACGTAGGCGTGCCTCAGGGGTCGTGTCTCGGCCCGACTCTCTGGCTGGTTGTAACAAACGTCCTTTTGGACGATTTGGATCGCTTGCCAGTTCCAATTGACGAGAAGTGGGCTGTCCAGACCTTCGCTGACGACGTCTTTGTGGGTCCACGTCAGAAGGCGGTCATGAGGTTCGCGACTGTGCTCAGACCGGTTCTCTCGAAGATCCACAGCTGTGCGATGGATTTCGTCCTCACTTTCAGTTACGCCAAGTGCTGCCACTCAATCGTTCCTCCCAAGGGCACCTTTCAAGTACCAGCCATCGACGCCCATCCGTATGGCAGGCCACAAGGTAGCACATCGATGGAACATACAGTACTTAGGGTTACGATTTACAGCCATCTTAGTTGGATGCCCCACCTGGACCAGGTTCAGGAAAAGGCGTTCAAGGTACTTCACAAGATGAACCGACTTACTGCAGTGAGCTGCGGAATCAAGCCGCACCTCCGCAAGATGCTCTACGCACTAGTCTGGTACAACGGTAAAGTAGTGTTGAAAAATCGGTCACTAAGCGCGCAGCGGGGTCTACTGCTGTACGTTACCAAGTGTTACAAGACGGTTTCGACGCATGCTCTAAAGGTATTGGCAGGGGTTTTGCCTCTCGACCTACGTTCAGAGCTGGACCGAGACTTCAAGTCTCTGGCCCGTTGGAACGCAAGCATTGACGGCACTGGGCTAAACCCCGGAACTGTCGAGCTGTGGAAACCAACTCTCAACAGAGTCGACCTTCGGTGGATCCCATGGACTTAAGACCTCACCCCAAAGACGACGTGTTCCTACTACACGGACGGTTGGGTGTGCGTTCCTTGCTGTTGTCGAGGGCCTAATCGAACGTGAGAGTCAGTTTCGTCTCACGAATGGTGCAGAAGTATTTGTGGCGGAGGTTCACGCTATCAAAGAAGCAATAACAGACGCCCATCTGCGAGGTCTCAGTGAGCTCGATCTCTACTCACACTCGAGATCGGTGCTCCAAGCGCTTAATAGCCTGGTGCCAAAACACAAGGCAATTGTTGAGATTAAGGAATTGGTGAAGCAAACTGGAGTCGAGCCTCATCTTCGCTGGGTTCGTGCTCACGTCGGTCACGTATACAATGAACGTGCGGATGCGTTGGCCAAGGCAGCCACGACACGACAAACTGTCGACGTGGAGATCAGGAAAACGCGCCGCCAGGCCAAGAAAATTCTTCTGGGTCGGGCCGTAGCATCTTGGCAAGAAAGATGGACCGATTCTGAGCACGGTCGAGCGACGTATGAGGTTTTCCCGCGGGTCCGCACTCGCAGACTGCAGGGAGTATTCTATGTGAACCAGGCCCTTACGGGACATGGCGCCTTCGGCGACTTTCAGAGACGCCTCTTCGGAAACATCTCAGTATATTTCTTCGGAACGCGCGTCAGCACAGTCAGACACTGTCTGTACGAGTGCAACTTCTGGTCGTCCGAGAGAGAAACATTCTTTCCTCGTGACTTCCGGACTCGAACGCTGCATGACTTATGTCTAGACGGTTATTGCCGCAAGGGAGTGAGGCTCATAGTCCAGGACCTCCTTGTTTGGACACTGGACCGCAATCTGGGTCGTCGAAGGGCAGGCCGAAGCGCAAATGCTTTTCGTGATCGCCGACCACGTTTAAATGCAAATCAACCAGCCCATGGCATTTGCGGCGCTGGAGGTCATGGTGCATAATTAGTGGGTTAAGAGTCCTACTCGAGAACACACAGGTAAGGTAAACAGGTAGGTATGATTTCCTTATTTCTATGTGTTGTGTTATGTTTTGCATGCAGTAGTGTATATATGTAGTAGTGCATTTATGTCGTAGTTATATATATGTAGTAGTGCATGAATGTCGTAGTTATATAAATATGGGTATGATCTCCTCGAATGGGGTCGCTTGACCACGTCCTAGTTTCGCCTATGGGGTTCTGTCTCGCGGGAAGCTATTCTAGTGGGGGACAACCTTATCCAAGGCGTGTCTGTGCGTCAGGGACTAACTTTCTTCGAAGCCTAGGGTTGGCAAGAAGCACCTTCTGCTCGCCACGTCCGATGAACTAGTCGCTTCCTCCTTCCCTAGGCTTTGATAATCGGAAGGCGTGATTACAGTAATGGGTCGTGGGGTGTTTCGGCAATGGCCTACAATTCGGATCCTCTTATGAGGTTCTGGCAACAAGGCCGTCGGGTCGTCTCTGTGTCCGCCCAAGTGTCAGGTGGTGGTGTCCTGCACTTGGGCTCCACCGCAAGTCGCAGCGTCCGCTGAACTTCACTCATTTAGGTTAGGGTGAGAGGCGCAGGTAGGATTCGGCCCCCGTCTTTCCCCAGGCCAAAGAGCACCCCCTTGGAGGTGTCCGGGTAAACCGGCCCTTCTTGTTTGTGACCTCGTATGGGCTAACCAGAGCCCGGAATCCGCTGTGAACTAGACTGCCTTCGGCAGCCGTAGCTTATCATTACCATAACACATATGGATTTTTTTAAATGTATGTCACGTGACTATCTAAAATTATAATAAATTAATTCGCTAATCACAAATTTTATTTCATAACCAATCACCTATACTAATTTATAATTTTTCAACCATGTACATAACCTATAATTATAAAATTCAAATTTTTTGTTAAGGTTTCGCCAATAACTCATGCGATAAAACGTTTGCGAAACTAAAAATTGTATATGATCCGTGTTCAATTTGTAAAAAAGTATTAGGTTAGAACGCACACGTGACCATAATCACCTGTAAGGTGTATACAGAGGAGCTACACATGTGGAATGTAACTTGAACTATAAGCAATTTAAACAATCCCTGTTATATTCCATAACTTGAAAAATTATGATAGTCATCATATTATAACAAAGCTAGAAAAATTTAAAGATCTTGAAATCGATGTGATTGCGCGTACGCTGGAAAATTATATTACTTTTAAAATCAGAAAACCAACATGTCTTATTCATAAGGACTTTTTAGTTTCATTCGTTTGCGTCGGTTTTGAACCCGCGAACTTGAGCTCGAATTTATTATTTTATTATTGATACGCTAACTATTGGGCTGTCCGTGCCCTGATACTTTCTCACTTTCTTATAAATACTATCTATTACAATCACACTTTTTTCGACTCGTGTTGTATCATTCATAAATATTTTTTCTTCTAAAAACACCTCGAAGAATACTTTTTAAAGAATGAAATTAAGTTTTAGAGAATTTATAACGGAATCAAAATAATTATAAAGTTTCATTATAAAAAATTTCAGACACATTGTAAAATAATCTTTTATTCTCGAAGAATAATTGTTTCACGAAATAGATTCCCTTTTAAATTTTTTTAATCAGGGAAAAAACTAGTTCTATACAAAAAAGAATGTATTTCGAATAGGAATTCCTCTTTAGTACACAATGCTTTAACACATGTACCGAAATTTGTAGAATTTTTCAATGCTGCTATCACTGGATATTAGTTTAAGCTTTTCAGTTTTAAATAGTAGTGAGAATATAAATTGAAAGTGATTGCGTGGTTGTAACCCTAGCAAAATCTAATCATGACTCAATATTTTTTACTTTCTTCTATCTATAATAGAAGAAAGTATTGTAATCGAAATTTTTTTCAACTTCCGGTTTTCGACGAATTTACACGTTTTAGGGGTCAGAGATTCCGAAAAACATGTTTTTACAAAATGTCTGTCTGTCCGTCTGTCCGTCCGTCCGTCTGTCCGTCTGTGTGGCTTTTAATTGTACCATCTAAAAGTGTATGAAGTTATGCTTCAAATTGAAACTAATTTTTTTTTCTATGTTTTTGGCTATGGCAAGCAGATTCTATCAGAATTTGGGGATATTTCGACGAAAGGGGGCGCTGTGATCGATATTTTTGTTCCATTTTCACTCTTGTACCATCTAAAAGTGTATGAAGTTATGCTTCAAATTGAACCTAATTTTTTTTCTATGTTTTTGGCTATGGCAAGCAGATTCTATCAGAATTTGGGGATATTTCGACGAAAGGGGGCGCTGTGATCGATATTTTTGTTCCATTTTCACTATTGTACCATCTAAAAGTGTATAAAGTTATACTTCAAATTGAACCATATTTTTTTTCTAGGTTTTTGGCTATGGCAAGCAGATTCTATCAGAATTTGGGAATATTTCGACGAAAGGGGGCGCTGTGATCGATAGTTTTGTTCCATTTTCACTATTGTATCATCGAAAAGTGTATGAAGTTATGCTTCAAATTCAACCACATTTATTTTCTATGTTTTTGGCTATGGCAGGCAGGTTCTATTAGAATTTGGGGATATTTCGACGAAAGGGGGCGTTGCGATAGCTATTTAAAGATTTCAAATTCAAAAAAGATGTGCAAATTCAAAAAAATTAGAAATCCTAAAACTTATTTTTCGTTAAATGTTCGGCCTTGATCCGGAGAATCCGGAACAATTTTTGCTTTGCCTCTATGTTAAAAAATGGCTGAGATATAGCAGTTTGAAATTTTAGGGTGGCTAACATTTTCAAAGAAGACAGCAGAATTCATCCATAAACGGGTTTAATTTATGAGCTTTAGTTAACATGGTTTCGGCAAATTTTCTTTCATTGTTGTAACCATTAATCCTATTATTTGCTTATCACTATATATTTATATTCGCCAACGTCAAATTCTCCCCAAACTTGGCGACAGTTGGCGGAATATCGCCAAATTTGGCGATCAAAATAAGTTGCCATAAATGAAGCCAACTTGGCTGTAGAGGACTAATTTGGCGATATTCTCATTCAAATTCAATGTTGACGAGAACTGGGATTGAATCTTCTTTATTTAGGTTCCACGCGTTTTACCTTCGTGTTTTCCATTAAATTAATTAGCTAAAATCATAAAACCAAGGAATAGGAAGGCTATGTGTTCCTGTCGGTTCAGGCCAGAAGGACTTTTCGTAGTTTAGTATACATCGGTTGTTCGCATCCTTGTAACCCGACCATTCGCACGCAGCTGACGTACAACAGAATGATGAAAAATATTGATTTTATTGGCGATGTGATAGCGAATTTTGAAGTATTAACATGACTGAGATAGAAGAAAGTTTTGGGATTGGCACATCCGACTAGTTTTTTTTTTATCTTAACCACTGAATCATGATTGCGTACCTTCGAAAGAGTGTTTAAAGAAGAGGTAGGCTAATTTCATTAAATCAACTATGCTTCAGACTTTGCTTTATTGGAAAAGAACTTTTATTATAAGACAAAGCGGTTTTATTTATATCTCTCTATATACTTGCATGTCAGATATTATAGAGTAAAGCGATTTTGTTTATATCTCTCTATATACATGCGTGTATATCGCATATCTGATTTTATAGGTCAAAGCGAATTTTTTATCTCTCTCTCTCTCTCTCTCTCTCTCTCTCTCTATATATATATATATATATATATATATATATAATGTATATCGCATGTCTGATATTATAGGGCAAAGCGATTTTATTTATCTCTCTTTATATATATGCATATCTGATATTATAGGACAAAGCGATTTTATATATATCACTCTACATTTGTATATACCTTTGTGTAATAGGTGTGTGATATTTATTTCAAAATAATTATTAATTATTTTGAAATAAATATCACACACCTATTATACAAAGGTATATACATATACAAAATAGAGTGATATATATAAAATCGCTTTGTCCTATAATATCAGATATACATATATAGAAAGAGAGATAAATAATATCACATATACGATATATACGTATATATCTTATATCTATAATCATTTATTTATTATAATAATCTTTTTTTCTTGAAATATAAATTTATATATGTATTCCCTTTTAAATGTAAATGCTTTAATGAAAATTACTAAAATATTCTATCTTCTAAAATATTTTAGGTAGCTTTCAATACAAAAAGCTACCTATTGCAGCCGTACGGGAAATCATTTATTTAAAAGTGCTGCGCACATGACGGAAAATCCTCTATTTCCACCTACCGCCGACAGGATGCGCATTCTCATCTAAACGAACCTCCGACACGTGTTCACCGTATAGTAGGCATGAAGCGCATGCGCTGCAAAGTCTTTTAGTTCCATCTTTCACAGGGGAGTCACTCTGTTCAAATAAATCATCTTCCGAACGAAACTCCCACACGTGTCCCCGCTGCCTCCGGTACCATATAGTAGGCGTGACGTGCACGCCAGCAAAATCATTTAGTTCCACTTTCTAACACCAGGGTACGCCATTTGTTAGATTCGAACATCCGACACGGGTACCTGTTGTATCAAGGGAGTTGGATGAACCAATTACCGTCGAAATCGGGCCCATAGAACTCGAGAAAATTATGGGCCCCTGGCGGTGGAAGGTAAAACTAAAGTCTGTAACGCGATCGAAAAGTCGAATTAACCATAGCCCGTCGTGATCGGGCCCGTAGAACCCGAGATAACAAAGCACTGTTAGAGAAAAAAAGCTTGTAGTGTTTCCCGCCAGGGGGCGCTTGATCAAGTGCTCAACAACAATTCATTTTCTTTGTTTGTTGGTATGCATCAAGTAAATACGGGTTGTGTACTTTTATTAGGAACATAAATTTAATTTTTACGAAAATCGTTATTTGAAATTTCCGGTATTCTCTATATATAACATTTATAAAACGATACGGGAGAAGCTAAAAATGTTAAATTTCTTAAATGGAATTTGTTTTGTGCAAATCAGAGCAAGGCCTTAACACCCCCCCCCCCCCCCCCCCACCTACCCAAGCCCGCAAATATAACGAATAATTTGTTCAAGGAAATCCTCTTCCCCTACATTAACGGGATCACTAAAAAAAAAAAAATTTTTTTTTTTTTATAGTTAGAACATAACGCTAAAATAGCCGCCAGATGGCACACCTTCCCATCCTCAAATTCAAATCTATATCTTAATTAGTTATAGTTGTTCATTAGTAAAAATTGGCAATTATTTCCTTTCATTTTCGCAAAGTATATGGAGGGATCGCCAGAGAAACGAATATCTTTGTAGTTCAGTGTTTAATGTAAGCCGATCCATGTCTGAAACTCTTTTTTTTTAACGTTGTAAAATGCACATACATGCATACACACATGTATGTGTACATGTGGGGGCATACATGCATACACACATGTATGTGGGCATACATGCATACACACATGTATGTGGGCATACATGCATACACACATGTATGTGCACATGTGGGGGCATACATGCATACACACATGTATGTGTACATGTGGGGGCGTACATGCATACACACATGTATGTGTACATGTGGGGGCATACATGCATACACACATGTGCATACACATGCATACACACCACCATATTTGTGCAGTTTTTTGTAAAAATTAAGGAAAATTACCGGCCGAATTTTACAAAAATTGCATTATCGGATGTCGAAAATGTTTCTACTTATGATTAAAAATTTCAATCAATATTTTAATTAGTTTTCTTAAAATTCGCTAATTAATAAATAAATTTCAAGTTTGTTCATTTCTACTTGCAAATTGAGAACAGATGTTCTTTTCTTTAGTAATTTTATTAAAAAAGATGGCATTTTCGATGCGATGTTTAATGAGATTCTAATTAATATCGTGGGTAATTATCAATATATTAGAATTCTGAGTCCCAGGTGCATCAGATCAGGCCTTGTACTACATAAATCTAAATTTTCTTACTTCTAGGTGCGCTACATTTCGTTGGCCATCGTAGACAGACAGACACACAGACACACACAGCAATTTTGTTTTATATTAGTACTAGCTACACTCCCGGCATTGCCCGGGCCAAAGATAATAACAATCTCAGAGCAAGGCGTTAACCCCCTCCCTCCCTATACTCGCAAATATAACGAATAATTTGTTCAAGAAAACCACCTTAACCTACATTAACGCGATCATTAAGAAAATAATAAACTTTTTCTGATAATTAGAACATAACGAAGACGCTAACGCTAAAATAGCCGGCAGAGGACAACTTTACCCATCCTCAATTTCAGATCTATATCTTAATTAGTTATCTAAATTTTTGTTCATTAGTAAAAATTGGCAATTATTTACTTTCATTTTCGCAAACTAAATGGAGGGATCGGCCAGAGAAATAGATCTCTTCGTAGTTTAGTTTTTAATGAAAGCAGATCCCTGTCTGAAACTCTCTCCGATTTATTTCACTGGCGCCGGCAGATTTTTGGCAGTTTTTTGCATAAATTAAGAAAAAATACCGGCCGAATTTTTCAAAAATCGCATAGTCGGATGCAGATTTTTTTTTTCTACATATGCTCAGAAATTTTCAAATTGATATCTTAATTAGTTTTCTTAAAATTCGCTAATTCGTAAAATAATTTCGAATTCATTCATTTCCGCTTGCAAATCCCAACAGCAATTCTTTTCTTTAGCCATTTTGATTAAAAAGATGGCATTTTTGATGCGATGTTTAATGAGAATATAGTTAATATGATGGGTAATTATCAAAATATTAAAATTCTGAGACTCAGGTACACATGGCCAGACCTTGGGCTATACACACCTAAATTTTCAGGCTTCTAGGTGGGCTAGATTTTGCTAGCCATCGCAGACAAACACACACACACACACACACACAGAGCGAAACTTTCTTTTATTAGTATAGATATATAGATATAGATATAGATATAGATATAGATATCTGATATTTGTCATGCTGTAACGCTCTTATTTATGAACCTATTTGGTTGTGACTGAGAATGTGTATAGGCCATACCAAGGTCTCAACCGAGTTCGTTGGTCAGCTTCATCCACCATCTTGTTTCAAAATGGCGGCCAGTTAATTTTTTTTAATTTATTAAAAACTCAAAAAGATGAACAAAAAAATTATAAATTTGAAAAATTGTTTCCGTTAAGTGTTAGATTGTGATACAAGGATTGCGGATCAGTTTTTGTTTTGGTTTTATCTTTAAAAAAAAAACGGCTGAGATATGGCAGTTTGAAATTCTAGGGAGGCTGACATTTTGAAACAACCTGATTTTTGTTATGCTATAACTCTCGTATTTATGAACCGATACGAATGTGACTGATCATGTGTACAGAACATACAAAAGTTTCGACCGAGTTCGTTGGCCAGCATCATGCGCCATCTATTTTCAAAGTGGAGGCCAGTTAAAAAATGTAAAAAGATGTTCTAAAAGATGTAAAATAAAATTATAAATTTCAAAAGTTGTTTCCGTGAACTGTTAGATCATGATACATGGATTCCGGAGCATATTTTGTTTTGGCTTTATCTTAAAAAACGGCTGCGATATAGCTGTTTGAAATTCCATGGAATATGGAAGCTACCTTTTCCCCCCGGTGCAGGCCGGAATGACTTTTTTGAATACTTTTTTCACATTTGATATGAAAATTATAAGTTTTGATTGGACTAAGGGATTTACAGAAATATTTATTTTAAAAAAATTACTAATTTTTTAAAGAACAAATGTCTATTTTTTATGAGTACAGAAACTATGTAATCGAATGATGTTTTACCTTTTTTTGGTAAAGACAGAAATTTCTTTCAGAATATACTTTGAAAGTTGGCGTTTTGAATCGACTTTCCGGACGCGGCAGCGAGGGAAAGGGGAAAAAGTGGTCGTCACGTGACAACAATCATTTGTAACTTGATAAATAATTTATTTATCACAAATGTAGTACTCAATCCAATTTCCATCGTTTTTATAGTCAGGCTTGCAAATTTTATGCGTTTAGGTTTAAAAATGTGTTAGAAAAAGTAGTCAGAAAGTTTCAAGTTGTTCAGGAGGGAATTTGAGAACAACCTTAAATTTTCACTTAATAGTTAGTGAATTTCATACACTTTAGTTTTTCGTGTCCCTGGTAGTCGCCGGACCACGCAGTTTCTGAGGCCATTTCAAGAAAGTATATAGCGTAAAATGTAGATATAAAAAGATATAGCGTAAACTGTAGCTTAATGTATATGTTCGTCGTGTTGGAAAGGGTGTAATAATGTATGTGTGAGGCATGTCTTTATAATTTTGTTTTGACTGTCTGTCCGTTCGTGCTCTAACTTTCGGGAAAATATTGACAAATAAAAACTACAAAATTGATATATGTCATTAAGGTAGCTTTCAAATTCCTTGCTCAACAATGAGGAACTTTCTGAGACATTTTCTAACTCATATTTAAATTTAAAGGTATAAAATTGGCAAGCCTGATTATTGAAGGGATTTGCAATTGAATAGCGTTTGGCAAATAAATTACCTATCGAGTGATAATCGATTGTTTTCACGTGACAAGCATTTCCCCTTTCTCGCGCTCCCGTGTAGGGAATTCGGTTTAAACGCCGACTTTGACAGCATTTCAAGAAAGTTCTTCTGTCTTTACCAAAAAATGGAAAATGTCTTTTGATTACATAGTTTCTGACTAACAACACCTGCCAATTTCATGCGTTTCTGGACAAAAATGATTTCAGAAATGTGTCAGTAAGCACATCCCTTTGATTTGAAAAGGGTCGTAAGAAATGCTATACAGCAAGTTCCTTATAAAAAAAATGCTATATCTAGCATTTATAGTTTTTACACGAGGTACACAAAAGAATTCGGACACATTACATTACGGTCTAGTGGCAGAATTTATTTGAAGTATATTTTGATCATGTATTTCTTGAACAAATTCAAAGAAAGTTATTTAATCTTTAACATTGCATGAAAGTTCAGAATATATTTCGAAAAACTGATAGTGGATAAATGTAATACGTAAAAATAGTTGGAAGGTGTTTTATAATCTGTGCAATCGACATTATTTTTCGTTATTGTTTTGTTCGTATGTGCTATCAACAGGAATTAGACACAGATGGAAAATCAGCAATAATATATATATTTTTTCATTTGAAAATAATTTCTAGCCATCTAACTATAACTCGTTTTTAAAAAAGGAAAAAATTATTTAAAAGAAATACTTTTTACATTACAAATTTCAATAGATATATGGTATTCAATACATTGAAACCTAATACATATATTATATATAACAAAATTCAATTATGTAATGTTATTAAATATAACAATACATAATTCAAACAATATTTATATTGTTTCAATTATGTATATATATATGTATCTAATTGGTGTGTTTTAATCTGAATGACGTCTACCGATTTCTAGATAAATAAGGACGTATATTAGTTCACGGCAAAAAATAAAAACTGTACGTAACAGGGGATACATATACAGGGGTCGGATATCCAACTCTCGACGAGCGTGAAAATATTCTAGCACTGGATATGTGTCCCCTCTGCTGTGGCTTCAAGATGACGTATGGGGGCAGATATACAGGGGTCGGATATCCAATGCTCCCCTCAAAAGTAAAAGGTCCAAGCATAGGATATGTTACCCCTTGATAAATGTCCCCTTCTGCTATGACGTCAAGATGAAGTACGGGGCAAATATACAGGGGACGGTTATCCAGGTCTCGACGAAAGTAACACGAACTAGTTTTTGATATATGGCCCCTTCTGATATGGGGGCAGATATACTGGGGTCGGATATCCGACTCTCGAAGAAAGTGAACCTGGATATGTATCCCCTTCTGCTGTGACCTAAATGCGACGTATGGGGGCAGATATACTGGGGATAGATATCAGGCGACTCCTTGGAGGACTTTGGAGCCACGAACAGATTTAACGTGCACCAGCTCCCATTAACGTACACGGTCCCACAGCAGTGACAGACGAGAGAGGATAGACCACAGAATAGAATACATTAGGATTTTATTGTCTGTGGGATAGACGATGCACCCTCTCAAGCAGTGACCTTGGTCGATGCTGCTTGGCTTTCGGCGATCTTACGAGAGCCGAGCTTTTACCGTCCGCGCCACTGCGGGACCACTGTCATGTTTGTAAATAAAAATAACCCACAACTTTTCCCAAGGCGTTCAGAGCCGTTATTACCCAACATTACCCTGGGAAACCAATATGACGTCATTTCCCAATTTTATGCGTAACCCGTGTTTCGGTCTCTGAACGCGCTCAAAGTGTAATCAACCGCAAGTACGAATTTCTGAGTATAATCAACCGTAATCAATGTGTAATCAGGTATACTCACATGTCATCACAGTCATCAGCTGTAATCATTGCGATTCCGCAATCTCGTACACAATTTTTCTATTGAGAGTCCCCTTGAAAAAATCAGTTAGTTGAAAATTGTTAGATTTCCGATCAAACTAAGGTGTTCAATCAACCTTCCAAACGAAAAGCTCAATCACGTGATCAAATCGGACACAAAAGTATTTGGGTCAAGAGAGCGAAGTCTGCGCAGGCGCATCGGGCTATATCAGATCACGTGATGCTTTTCATGAATGTTGTTTCGTTCATGAATCCTATAGGGCAGTTGCAATTGACGTCAAACAGCACAAATAGGCAGTTCTGATTGGTGGAATTACCCTTACCTCCAAGTGAATACAATGATTGATCAGCTGATTGCAACTGCCCTATTACAAGAGCCACTTTTTTTGGAAGGATAAGGACGTATAGTCGCTGGCTTCATAGATAAATAATAACATTGTTATGATCATTTGATGATGATCATTAGATGTTATGATCAAATGATCATGGCTTCACCTATTATAAGGTACAGAAACAGAATATAATTCAAATAATTCAATTATGGCTTTTATTTCCATGCTTCTAAGAAGACACGACTCCATGTATATTTTCTCCTTCGACCATGGTCGATGTGGTCGTATAAGCTGAACACGGCCATCTCTATGATTTATTTTGAAAAGAATTGATTAAACAATTCAATTCAAGTAAAAGAATGATTCATAAAATAAAATCGCTTGATAACGGGACGGGAGAGTGTCTACAGATATTGTTTTAAATCTTTTTATAAGTGAGCCATTAACTTTATTAACAAAGTTGCAATAAAGATCATGTAAATCAGGTAAATTCTTTTCTTTTTTTGTAAATATTGTTTTATGCATAACTTTAATTCTGTTTATGTATCATTCTCTATTTTAAGTGACGCTCTCTGTCGTCAGTGGTATGAGTTTGGCGATTTTTTTTTTTTCAAAATGCTGTGTTTCAAATTGATGGGAAATCTGAAATCCCGAGGTAAAGTGATTTTCTCATATAGCAGTCACTGTCACAACTCTCTAAAATCCCCCCTTTTTTTTTTAATTACGTAGTTAAAGATTTTAAACTAAAAATTTCTGTGTCAGTCGGTGTTTGTTGTTGAGACATCTCTGCCTCTCATTCAACATAGTTTTTTATATTAAATAATATACACTATATACAATTCTTTCAGGATTGATGTCAAGCCATATTACACTTTCTTTTTTTAATTTTTTTTATTTGAAAAAAAAAAAGGAACAAAGTCGCCAAATTTTGGGCACTGCAGTTTTTAACAACCCACCTATTTTGCTTGTATTGACATCATTGAGATGATGAAGTTTGAGATTGAAATACTCCTCAAAATAGTTTGTTGCATTTTCTTGTTGAACGGTGTAGTTTGGAAAAG
Source organism: Maratus michaelseni (assembly GCA_963931845.1). Classification (NCBI taxonomy): domain Eukaryota; kingdom Metazoa; phylum Arthropoda; class Arachnida; order Araneae; family Salticidae; genus Maratus; species Maratus michaelseni. The sequence continues at coordinate 197,326,399 of OZ007597.1, read as the reverse complement.
TTTAAAAGGGGCTGTCCATAAATGATGTCACACTTTTTTTTCAATATTTTTGACCCTCCTCCCCCCCTTAGTCACAGAGTGTCACACTTCACCATACCCCCCCCCCCCCTCTTGTCACATGTCATGTTATATTACATAGACATATACTTGCAGTTCAGAAACAAAGCACTAATTATAGATAATATTTCAAATTTTATTTTTAAACTTTAATTAATGACATTTGTGAGCATAACAATAAAAATTATTCATGTACATATTTTGTATGAAATAAGATTAAGGTTTACAACAGAAAACATAATTAATATACAATAAAGTAATAAAATATTAATATATTTTTTGAAAAGAAAGGAATATAAGTGAAAACAAATCACATGAAAGTTGTTTTAGCCCCAATTAAAAAAATACCCTCAAATTCTGGTAATTTCAATATAACTTCAAAATTTAATCTGCTATAAATGATTTTATTTTAACCAAAATGTGTGATGTCACATTTCTTCTTAACCCCTCCTACCCCCTTGTCACAACCTGTCACAATTTCATGAACCCCCCCCCCCCCTCCAAACATGACATCATTTGTTTACGGCCCCAAAGATGGGAGACATCTTTTTTCAGATTTAAACAATAATAATTATTGTGCTTTGGTTTTTAATAATCAAATTTTAAAATTAAAGTGTTGGTGAGCAAAGGTTTGATATTGTTAGCAATTGTTTGATTTTTTGGCTGTAAAATTAAATTACAGTATGCTGATGACTGGAAAAATATATAAATGTAGGTAATTCGACATTTTTCAGTGTTATTTTCCGATAAAGGAGATGTTGAAAAGCATTAGATTTTTGAAAATTCAGTAGAGTATTAAGAACATTTAAACAACCATTGTCGTTAAGAGTTTTATGCTTATTTTATTGTAATGTTCTATTATTTTTATTAGCATTTTATTGTATGTCTCTCATGTATGTGTTAGTGACTCTGGCATTGACAAATTTCATGCATTTTGGAGATTGCTGCACAATGAGGTTCCTGTTTCCAGTAATTATATATGTTTATAGGTTTTTTTTTAATTACATGGATGTGAAATGTTCATGCATATGTATTACTGAGTGTGTCTTTAACAAAATTTGAGTATTTTTTATATTACTGCACAATGAGGTTGCTGTATCCAGCTATGCTTTTGTTTTTCAAGGACCTGAAGCATTTATATGTGTATTAGTGACCATTGTTTTAACAAATTTTGTACATTTTTTAGATTGCTACAGAACATGAGTCAAACGATTATGTAAAAGTTGTTGACAAATTAGATTTTGAATCATTTAATTTTTACTGTAATGTAGCAGGGCACTTTAAAATATTAGAAAGAAGCAGTTTACATATTTTCTATTAAAACATTTTCTTGGAAACTAGGAAATTTCAATTTTGATTGTTCATTTGTTGTTCAATATGAAAATTTCAATTTTGGCAGAATTAAAAAGGCTATTAACCCACATATTTATAGATTATTAGCCATTTTTAAATATTTTTAAGAAAATTTTAGAAGGGTAATTAAATTACTTGAAAACAAACAATATATGTATACCGTAAAATCTCGAAAGTAAGCCCCCTCCCACTTTTAAGCAATTTTAATTTTCTTTTCTATTCCCAAATATAAGCCCATATATAATATGAAACACACAATTTTTTTTTTTCACAAAATAATGATTTTAAAAATCAAGGAAGATAATTTTCAATCTTTTGAAAATTTTGGCAGATTTTCACTTTTGCTTTTATATTTTGTTAATGAAATACCCCCCCCCCCCCTCTCCCACATGAAATGTGGGGGAGGGGGTATTTCTGATCTCCTTCTCTGCCCTCCCCAACACAAAAAGTTCAAAACCTTGAGAATCTTAAATTCTTCTGGCCTTCTTGTTCTTGCTGCTCATTAGTAATATAGCAATAAGTAAAAAATAGTCCTCCAAACTACAATCTCCCGCTCCATCCACAATTTGTTTCCCCATCCCCCAACAGCATACAACGTTTTAAAGTCTTTAAAACTCTTTATTAAAAAATATTTGCTCTTTTTGTTGCTGTCTAGTGACAATAAATAAATAATCAACCATTTCAGTTATCTCTCTGACCCATAAAATTTCTGCTTCTCCCCTCTTTGCCAACTGCCATAATTTTTTTTAACTATTTATAAAAAAAAAATCTTCTGTCCTATTTGTTGCTCTCTATTAATAAAAAATACACAACAAATCATCTAAATTACAAACCCCTTCCTTTGAAATTCATATAACCTCTTCATCCCCAAGAATAGAAAGTTTAAAATTTGTAAAACTCTTATTTAAAGAAATCTTTTGTTTTATTTGTTGCTCTCTAGTTAAAATAAATAGATACTTTGTCACCTAAGTTTTCTCTCTAGTCCAAAAATGTCTCCCCCCCCCCCACACACACAAGCATACAATATTTAAAATCTTTAAAACTATTTTTTTAAACCTGCTGTATTGGTTTATCTCGGGAACAGATGACTTATAAGCCCTCAGGTCTGCCATTTTGTTTTGTTGAACAAGAATTTGTCGCCAAGTGGTCATTTTGGGCTATTTTAGGTTTTATTTTTTATTTAATTTTGGAATATATACAGATTAAAATATGTACAGAATAAACATAAAAAGGGGAAATTCAAGAAATTCACTTGGCGACAAATTCTTGTTGGCGATAAACAGGTTTTCGCCAACAAAACAAAATGGTGGACCTGAGGGCTTATAAGTCATCTGTTCCGTCCCCCCACTCAGCAAATACTTTAAAATCTGTAATATATATTTGTTTAAATGCTGTTCTGTTTCTTATTTTACAGTAAGGTAACTCATCTCATATAAGAATCACTCATCTAAAATAATCATCCACTTTGAAATTTATGCTCTGTCCTTTTCTTCCAATGGAGGGTGCAGGGGGGGGGGGATTTTAAGTGAGAGGAAAGCTAAAATGTTCATCTTTTTTGTAGTTAGGCTGTTCTTTCCTCCCTGAATCATGTGTATATTTTATGTTTTGAAATAAATATTTTCTTTAAAATAACTACCCTCCCATTAACAAAATAGCAGCTGTGAGAACAGTCAAATTACAAAAAAAGATAATTTTCTCTCTGCCCCTCCCTCCATGTCTAGAAATTCACCCCTTTTTCTGAGGATGAGGAATAGAAATTTAAAGGGAGAGCCCGTGAAGCATAATAAAATATTACTTCATAAACTGCCCTTACATGATCATTTATTTATTGTTGCTATAAAGTAACAATACTGCATAAAATCTTAAATAATAATTTTAAGGTTTGTGTGCTGGGGGGAGGGGGAAGGGAGAAGCAGATTTTTTTTTGGGTGGGGAGGAGCAAATTAGATAATTATTTAATTATTGTTGAAAATTATTATTTAATTATTGTAGGAAAAGAAATTTAAAGACTTTAAAGTATGTACTCGAGGGGGGGGGGGAAGAAAATAAAGTGACCTTTTTCGGGGGGGGGGGAGAGGAGGGGAATAATTTTGATTTTTATTTAAATATTGTTACAAAAAATCACAAATAGAGCAGAAAAAAATTAAGAATTTTAAGATTTAAAATTTAATGATAGGGAGAGGGTCTTCATGAGATGAGAATGGGGGGGGGGCGACAGAGAGAGAAAAACAGAGATATTAGGAGGAGGGGTTCTTTCTCATTTAGTTGGTATATTAGGTTTATTTATTGTTAATATAGAGTCTTAAATAAGTCTGAAAAGAAATTTAAAATTAACAAGTTAGAAAGGTTATATTATGTGGTTTTGGTACTAAAGGAGGGCAAAGGGTTTAAGTAGTAATTTTGAGGGGAATTTAGATGATTGATTATTTATTGTTACAATAAAATAACAAATAAAGAAAAATATAAAAAAGGATTTTAATTTTTTTTTTTGGGGGGGGGGAGGGGGTGGCAGGCGGATTTTAGAGGGAGGGGGTTAGATTTTATATATTTATTTATTTTTGAGTGAAAATCTGCCAAAATACAGAAGATTTTGTCCCTTTTTACTTCTAAATTAATGACAAAAATGGGTTTTTAAATGATTGTTTTTTTTTAAAAATAACGTTTTTTTTTTTTTCAAATCTCAATTATAAGCCTCCCTTCCACATTGAACCATTTTGGTTTTGAAAAAGGGGGTCTTACAATCGGGATTTTACAATATATATATTTTGTCTATTGCAGGGCATAAAATTTCAGTTGAACAGGTACTAGCCAGATTAAAATTTTTGCTCACCACTATTTTACATTCATTCAGGCAGCAACATCGGCCACCACACCTGCCCAGAAAATAAACTATTTATGACAAACCGAATTTAAATTGACCATTGTTAGAAGGAGCTGCCTTTTAATTTCAGAATATTTTACTTTCATGAAAAATATGAACAATTTTTAAAATATTAAAAATTTGGGAGAAAGCAAGTAATTTTTACAGTGTTTCAAGCAACTGCGCTTTGGTGGCGAAACCTCATTCATTTCGCACAAGAGTGAAGAGCAATCAGTTTCGGCCTCGGCAGCTAAAAAAGCAGCCTTGTATAATTAGTAATATAATGTAAATTTTAGCCAATATAATGTTTGTGCAAATAGAATGATCCAGTTTTATCCTTTTCAGGTTTTATACTTTAATAAAATAAGTTTAATGTAAATGTTGATTTCATGTTGTAGGTGTAGATTGGAGGATTGAAACATTAAAACCCTTAGTGTAACTTTTGACCAAGATGCCAAAAACCGTGATATTTTCTTCACTGATTGATAAAAATCGTGATATTTTCTTCACTAAGCGACAAAAATTATGATTTTTTTCTTCACTGATCAATGAAACCTATGTTTTCTTTTTCTAAAGAATGCAAACGGCGGAAGTTCGTTCCTCCGTTGGAGAGAAATGGAAGTGGGTGATGCCGCATTTTTTATTCTTTTCGAAGATAAATGTTGTGATTTTAAAACACTTCCGTGTGTCACTGGATTGAGGGATGATATTCTGAGCTCATACAGTTTTGATTTGAAGCATACCTTTTCAAAATACAAAACTTACTCGACAACCTTAACCCTTTAAGCGTTTTGCCCGTATTTTTCCGTTTCCCAAAAACAATTTAAAACGGCTCTAGATAAAAATATTTTTAACAAAATGGTATTTTAAGATATTTGTAAAATAAAGAGATATGAAACATAATTTTAGAAACTAACGGGGAAAAATTTTTTAAATTATTTTAAGTTTTACAAATATTTTTATGAAAATGCAGGAAAGCCCTCAAGACGCTCAGAGGGTTAAATATTTGCTCGCTGCTGGCGAGCGGTAATTTTGCGCCCTGGTCTATTGTGTGGGGTATTGTTTGAAAGATCTCACAACAACAAATTCAAAAATATATTTGTTTTTATTTAGGATATTATATTTTCAGAGGTATTGTCGAAAATGTACTGTGAAAATATCCCCCCACCCCTTATTTACAAATCTACTTAAACTGAAATTATGAAAAAACTAGGGGTAGTAGGATTTTGTTTAAATCTTGCAACTAAATTATAGCGATTACTTTAATTGGCATAGGTTTTGAGAAAATAACATTTATCCATTACACATAAACTTTACTTTGTGGTTGCTCAGCGGGGGAGTTGAGGGGTGCTCGAGGTACCTATTGATGCAAAATTATTCAAGGATTGTTCATTAGGGTCAGGTGGGGTAAAATAGGTCAGTTTTGAAAAGAGTCTAAAAAAATAAACAAATGAGTTTTTATTTTTGTGTTGTCATTTTTATATAGTAATACTGATACTTGTCATTATTTTAACTGTAAAATTAGCATCAACTTTTACTCTGCAGTTATAGTTTATAACAATTTGATGTTTTTGTGATTGAAGCTTGCATAAGTTGGTCATAAAAACTTTTGATTTCAGAAAATTTAGAGATAAGTTCACATGTTTTTATAATTCTATCAGATAAAGTACTTTATCAAGATTAATTTTCTACATTTTTAAAAATATAGCTGAAAAAACAAATACTTTAGGACAAAAAATTCTGTGTGGGGTAAAATAGGTCATGTTTTGCTGCAGGTAAGGCTTAGCATACACAATGTATATAATTGCAATTTTTCTTTTTAAATCACTTTTATGGTGATAAATATCTTTGATCTGATTTTAAAATAGACTGAAGCAAAATTAAAAATGCTGCTTTCAGGCATAATTTAAAATAATTGTTCCATTTTTATTTTTTCATGGTGTTTACGTAGTGCAGCCAAGAAATATAACATACCATTTGATACATTTAACAGATACGTTGTAAACCCATCAATACATGAAGCTTCAGGACGAAATACATATTTGACCTCACTAGAAAAACAATGTCTTGTTCAAGCCATGAAGTTCACAGCTTCATGTGGTTTTCCTTTTGATCGAAGTGACCTTGTTAGAATGGTCAATAGCTATTTAGAATATTCAAGTAAGCCAAGTCCTTTACCCGATTGGGTAAGAAATTTTGAAAAGCGTTGGGAGAAAGAATTGGAAAAGTGAAAGCCTGAAATTTTAATAAAATTTAATTAAAAACTGCAAAGAAAAACAGGTGAAATTCTCACAACTGCAACAACACTGGACAGACTTCATGCTGAAAAAGTCCACAGAAAAAATAAAACAACTAAGATGTCTCTAAAGAAACAGAAGAAAATTCCAACTTTTCTTCAGAAGAAAATACAACATGCTCTGATTCAGAGCAGATTGATAATGAGCATTCTTTAAAAGTTGGGAAATGGGTGCAAGTAGAGTTTTTTTGGGGAAAACAGAAAATATTTCATTGCAACATACTTTCACAAATTAATGATGCCTACATTGTAAAATTTGCCAAGCAAAGTGGAAGTTCTCACTTTGTGTTCCCAGAAGTAGATGATATATCTGAATTGATGTAACACAAATAGTTAAGGTCCTTCCAGAACATGAAATGAATCACAGGGGACAGTATTTTTTTTTATATAAGTGTTCATCCTCATTCTTTTCACATTTATATACATATTTACATAAATAGTATTCAATAAATTGTGCAATCGAACCTGTTTTTATTATGACTTATTTTACCCCACTCTATGGGGTAAAACAAGTCATAAACAACACATTTTAAATCTTGTTTATCAGTTCCAAAAATTTATTAATTCAGAAATATTTTTCTTAAAATGTAATAAGAATTGTCCATTTGCATATTCTGAGCTGTTTTTTCAGTGGTGGAATTTTTATTTTTTTCCCTATAAAGGTGCAATTGTAAAATGTGCTTTTTTTTACATATTTTAGCTCAACTGACCCTATGATTTTCGAAAACATGCCGGTAATTAATTGATATATTAATTGAAAACCATCTAGAAATACGCAGCACGGACCAAGCTGGCATTGCAGCTTTGCAAACTTCTTTTTAAGTGAGCTTTGCACAATGCAAACTTTAGACAAAAGTGTTATCTTTGTACAAGGTCTTTGTTTTAGGTAAGGTGTATTGATGGGAAATAGAGTTACGTTTGGTTAACAGGTTACATCGTTCCACAGTTGGTTAGGCAACAGGTTCCAACAACCAGTTATTTTTGTAACATATAACTAATTGCTATGTATGCTGCCAATGGACATTTTAATTAAAAGGCATGTAAACAGAATGTTTGAAATAAGATGCTGATTTCTGTTGAGTTGAATCCACATCACTAAAATCAGTTTACATGGTTAAATTCTATTTTTGCTGATAAAAAGTTACCTAGTTATGATACTTTGATTTTCATGCATTTTCAGCCCTTCTGGCACTAAAAATTCCTTTTTCCGTTTTTAGTGACTCAAACGTTGAAAATTCATAAAATTTTAAGTGTAACTCAGTAGGTTTTGATCATTAAAGAATAAATTTGTATTGTTTTACTTGTTAAGAAACCTTTGAAACTTTTCTAAATAAAACTTATAGGACCCAGGCATTGTATAATTTTTTTTATTTCTTAAGTAATACGTTAAAAAGTAACCAATTTTACATAAATTGATTTTTATATGATGCAAAACAAAGTTTGAGACATCTTTTGCAATTGGAACAATACCTCTAAAACTAACGGTTTGGAAATTAGCTATTGGTACACAATAAGAAGAGAGACCTTGTATAAAAAAAACCCCACATTTTTAACAACATGATTTGTAAAAAATTTAATTTGATCCCGACTTCATTGCAGTCAGTCATATCTGTCAATGTATATCGAAAGCGAATCCCACAAATATCATGCGAGACGGTAGTATCTCGAGTGACGCAGTAAAAAACCGAAAGCCCAAAACCGAATATGCCGTCACTCTCATATATACAGCTAGTAGGACATCAAAGGAAAATCAAAACTCTGACATTTAATATCTCAGCAAATATGAAGCATACCGTTTCGATTTTTTCACATTAGTCTTATATCTATGGTTTAACTCTATCCTGAAATTTATACATTTCTACATGCAGTAGATTTTGAGATCTGTAAACCAACTTTTAAGTGAAAATGGGAGATGTAATGGGCACATACTCGTTTTCTTGAAAACGGCTCGGGCAATGTTTTTAAAATTAATATATTATATTAATCGGTTTTAGATGAAGCGACTAAGATTTTGCGTTAACGTAGGAAAACTCTTGTTTTCTATATAATCCAGTTTTAAAATCGGACTATTTTCCTTGGCTTTTTCCCATAGTCTATCATTAGAGTTTTTCAGACTTTTTACTCCTTTTTACTGTGCGACAATGAGAATACTAATAGCTGTCAGGGTTAGAGTTACACGTTAAAGCATCTCCATATAGCTGAAGAACTATTTAGATTTTTTTTTTTCAAATACTAAATCAGTTTTTAATGCAATTTTTAATATGTAATATATATGTATTAAATTAAATTATTGTTTGTATATTTTTCTTTTTTGTTATAATAAAGAATTTCGCATTTCAAAATCTTCATTAAGTCGAAAAATATTTAGATTCCTTGATTAAAATATTGAAATATTTTATAATTATATATATGCCATATAATTGTTATTTATATATTTAATTTGTCATTTTTAAAAGGAAAAAAATATTCAGATTTTTTTATCAGTTAATTTGAAGCAGAAATTAATCAATGAATCAATCATCAGTTTGTTTTCCCCTCTTTTTGATTCTTGAAATATACTATTAAACAGAGACGCTTGCAAACATTAGTTTTTTTTTATCATACATAAACAAAATGGAATTAAAAATATATTCAAGAAGTATTTGTTAATTATGTTAGAAGTATTTGTGAAATTTGTTTTTGAACACGACAAGAAATCTTCACAGTGCATGAAAAAATAGAAAACGCTGTAGGGATTTTTTTTTTCCCTTCAGTTACTATGACCCTGAAATAAAAAAAAAATATATATCTTTTTTTCTTTTTTTTTTTTTGGGGGGGGGGGGGGCTACATGAGTGCAAAACGCTCATACAGGTAGAACTTCTAAAATCCAGAATCGCTCGGGACTCTGCAATTCCAGATTTTAGAGACTGAGAAATAACAATTTAAATTCTAAATTAAAGCCTAATAAGTAACACATACTGTAGAGTTTCTAATACTGTACACTTGAGCGATTCCGGATTTTACAAGTTCTACCTGTATATGTATTAGGGTATTTCTCCATTATCCCCTCAACCACTTTCTAATAAAAAAAACTTGCCAAACTACAGGATTTAACAAGTTCACTTACTTCAAATGCATTACGCAGGTTGTTTTTTTTTGTCAAGAAATAATTTTTAATTCATTTATCTGAATTTTTTTATAATTTTTTACCAATTTATTAATTGTTTTGTTTATTAAAATAAAAATGTCATTAAATAGCAACATCATGGTGTAGAAAAAAAGCATTCAAATAATGTGATGCATCGTTACGTACAAGAGATCAGTTTCAACTGACATCACAAAAATTTATCCACAAACTAAGACCGATAATTAAGAAAAATAGGTTAAATCCTAGAACAAGCGAGACGCTTGGCGTCGTCGAATTTAATGAAGCGATAAATGAGTTTTCTTGCTACTGGTTTGTCTCCTACGTTTTTTCCACGCCTTCTGTGTTCTGTTCTAGCATGAGCAAAATGCATCATTCTGGAATTAGAGCAGGTTTTTGAGGGAATTAGATTGGATTTGTTAGTTGACGACGACAGATTAGAATATTCTAGAATAGGGTTCTATTGTCTGTGGGTTTGGTTTGTTGTGTGTCAGATTTGTTGAATTATGTTTGTAAAATGTGTTTTATGACGTTTAATGGTTTGTTGTATATCATAAAGGATAATGGTTTGTTGTATATCATAAAGGATAATTCCTGTGAAATATTAAAAAATCGAAAAATGAGAAATAAAGGTAAGTGCATTTTTGTTAATTTTATTTGATAAGATGTATTTTATGCATTTTAGAGATTGCTGTAAACCAATTTTTGTGCGAACATTATTGACCGCAGCTTGAATGGATTTCATGCATTCTAGAGAGTGCTGAACAGCGAGTTTTGTGCATCCAGGATTTTTTTCAGTTAATGTACGCGAAGCGTACATATATATAAGTTATTAATTAAAGTTTGAATGAATTTCATGCATTCTAGAGATTGCTGCACAGGGAGTTTCATGCATCTGGAATTTTTTTTTTTCGGTTAATGTACGTATAGCGTACATATATATGTTACTAACTGGTGCTTGAATGAATTTCATACATTTGAAAAATCTCAAGATTCTCCCCAATTATAACCTGTGTTCTTTGTGGCAGAGAACTCACTACTTACACAGTTTCTAGGAAAAAAATTTCACGAAGTAAACATTGATTTTATTCCGTTTTTTGACAATTTACAAAGTTTAAGCAAGGAGGAAAAAATAGCTAAAAGTTTGTAAAAAAAGAAAAATCTGGAGGAAAAAATTGTTAAATGTTTGTAAAAATCAAAATATCTGGATGAAATATTGCTAAAAGTTTGTAAAAATAGAAAAATACAGAGGAAAATATTGCTAAAAGTTTGTAAAAATTTAAAAAGGTGAAGAAAAACTTGGTTAAACTTTGTAAATAGTCAAAAAATGAAATAAAATTGAAGTTTACTTTGTGAAAAAGCTTGCTGTAAGCAGTGTGTAAGTATCAGCTTGCCTAAGAAGAATGCATTCTGATTGGGTAGAATTTGGAGGTTGCCGATTTTTCGGTTGGCGTGCGTAAAAAAAATTGCCAAATCGGGTGTTTCGCTCGTTCTAGGATTTTGCCCAACATATTTGATTAATGAATTCATCGATTGATACTTTGTCTTAATTAGCTTTTGAATTGGTTTAGTAATTTGAATGTTATCATGATGATGTTTTGATTTTGCGTGTCCCTCTATAACAAACTCATCAATAGTATTTTCAAGATCAACACACTGTCACAATTAGATTCAAATTGGTTCAGTATTTCAACTATTGTCAGGATAAAAAATGTTTCATATTTTTTTGCTTTTGTGTGTACCTTTTAAACAAACTGTAAGAGCTACATGCTTGATTAGCTAACTCATTGATGATACGGCTAAGCTTTGGGATTCACCCTCGGTCAGCCATCTTGTTTTAAAATCAAAACATTTTAACTTTTATTATTAAATATAAATCAATTAGTCAGTAAAATTAAATAACATGTTTAGAATAAGTAAATATGAATGAAAATTATTTTGGAAATGAGAAACAAAGCAAATATATTTTGAAGTATAGATAAAATGCTTAAGTAATTAATCTGTAATCACTTAAGCATTTTATCTATATTTTAATTATAATTAATGATCTTCTATGATTATGTAACATTTCACCGATGCTGATTGAATCACTTAAGCATTTTATCTACAGTTTAATTATAATTAGTGGTCTTATTATGTAAATAAAAACATTTACATAATAAGATCACTAATTATAATGATTTAATACTATGATTTTATACTAATGATTTAATGATACTTGATTTAAAAAACAAGATGTTGGACCGCAGGTAATTTCCAAAGCTGTTTCGAAGATACTTTCAGATAGATCAATGCACTGCCCTAATTAGATTTGAATTGGTTCAGTATTTCTGACGTTATATATATAGAGAGAGAGAGAAAAGTTAAATTCGTATTTATTTATTTATTTTTTTTTTTTTGCTTTTGTTTGCTCCTGTAAACAAACAATTTGAGGTACATACTTCATTAATGAATTCATCCTAAAATCTTACAAGATCAATGCGCTATCCCAATTAGGTTAAAATTGATTCAGTATTTCAGACGCCCAGTAGCAGAAAATTCTCTGAGTGTCTGCGGTGAATATTTCAGGGGCAGAAAATAATCTGCAGGTCAACTATATGTTACAATTCAAGTTATTATGTTTATCAATAATTATAATATTTAGTAAAGTATTACTGTTATGTGCAAATTTTTAAGTCTGTAAAATTTTTATTTACAAATTTGTTCTCACATGAGCTGTACATTTTGAGTGCAAATATTTTGAGATTGTTCCTGCGACGTATAGACATATTTTGCAATTTTCTTCCTTGCCTGATAGCAGAATTTCTAGTTTTTTTTTCTGCGACCAACTGAAGATTTCGTGATTTTTTTTCATGCAACTGACTAATGAATTTCGTGATTGTTTTCCTGCGATCGATTGATGAAATTTGCACTATTTTCCTGCAACTGATTGGCGATTTTTGCAAGAGTATTTTCTTATGTCCGAAGGACAAATATTTCAAAATTCTTTTTTTCACGACTTACTGACACATTTTTCAATTTTTTCCCGCAACACAAAGACGAAATTTGTTATATTCTTGTGTGCCTGATGACAGAATTTTGGGGTTTTCTTCTGCGACTAAAGAGTTTCAAGATTTTTTTCCTGCAACCGACTAACGAATTTTGTGATTGTTTTCCTCCGATCGATTGATAAAATTTGAAATATATTCCTGCTACTGATTTGTGATTTTTGCATTTTCTTTCTTGCCAATCTTGCCAATGTGTTTTTTATAATTCAAATTGTTTGATTGCCACCACTTCTTTGAAGTAGAAATATTCGCCTTATTTAATGACAGATTAAATAATGTGAGAATAAGGCCAATTATACCATTTAAAAAAAGTTGTGGGAATGAAACAATCTTAATAATTTAAAAAAAGTAGCCTACTGGCAACATTGTTTCTTGCGATCGATTACCGAATTTTCGTATGGATTTTTTTCTGCACCTTGCTGGCGAAACTCTCAGGTTTTTTTTTTCACGCAATCATTGACAAATTTTACGATTTGTTCCCTCGTGATCGACTTAGGAATTTCGCTATTTTTTCTCACAGCTGACTGATGAATTTTGCAACTTTTTTTTCACGCGAGCAATTAACAAATTTTGAAATATTTTCCCATTATCTACTTGTGAAATTTCTTTTCAACTTCACAGCAAGATGTGCGCACAGTATATGAGGAAAAAAATGAGTGCCAACTTGAATCGACTCTTGTTCAGTTATATGTAAAAATTAACTTTTTTATTCACTGGTCAATACATGGATTTTTTTACTCGGCAGTTTTTTTAAGCACTGGCCAGTAACAAATTTACAAATACTTGATAAAAAAATGACTAAATTTGTCAAATGATTGTGGAATAAATAGCAAAATTTGTCAAATGGTCTCGGGAAAGAAATTACGAAATTTGGCAATCAATTGCGAAAATATCATGAAATTCGTCAACTGACTGCAAAAACAAAAAGCTAATTTTGTCAAGGAATCTCAGAAATAGATTTTGTTAATCGACCGCGAAAAATATAGTGAATTTTGCAAAATTATTTCATGAAAAAATAATCATCAAACTGTCGTGAAAATATTCGAGAAATTCATCAAATGATCTCGGGAGAAAAATTGCAAAATTCATCTAACAATCGCAGAACAGAATTGTGCAATTCGTGGAACATCAGCGGAAAGAAAGTGTGCAATTTGTTGAACGTTCATGGAAAAAATTGTGAAATTCGTTAATTGATAGTTGATAAATTGTGAAATTCATCACTCTATAGCAGAAAAATTACAAAAATCATCAATCGATTGTGGAAAAATCACGAAATTTATCAAATGGTCTTGAGAAAAAATTTGTGAATATTGTCAAATGGTCTCAGGTAAAATAATTGCTACTGTCATCAGAAGGCTTCGAGAAAAAATTTACAACTCGTCAAATGATTTCGGGGGAATTTTCCTATTATGAAATTCGCCAAATGGTTTCAAAATTTGTCGAGCGACAGTGAGGAAAAAATCTTTTTCCTTTCGTCCATCGCGACTGGCAAGTGTGGCTATTAAGTTTGACCAGTGGTGGCAATAAAATCAATCGTGAAATTTTCAGTATTACTCGCCGATCGGCGAGTACTAATTTTGTCGGTGGAAGGTGGTACAACAGATTTTGCAGCTAACTCTAGTTTCATGGGTCTCATCACAACACGGTTTGATTCATTCGACTTGACATCGACAGGATAGATTGCATTTCTGCAGCTGATGGACAAAATTTGCAATTTTTTAACATGAAAGATTGACGAAATGTGCAATTTTTTCTGAGTGGTTGATGAAATTCAAGATCTTTTCGCAGCAAATTGACGAAATTCGTGATTTTTTTTGAAAGAGTGAGTGATAAAATTCGCAATTTTTTCTGTGAGTGGTTGACAAAATTCTTTTTTTCGCAGAAAACTCACAAAATTTGGAACTCTGGAATTTACAATTTGTGATCTTTTGACGTCCATTTGATGAAATTTGCTTTTTGTCCGTGCTCGATCCCATGAAATTCACGATTTTACGTGCCTTATCGACAAAAATCATGGAATTTTTTCTAGTGGTTTACAAAATTCAAAAATTGTTTTTTCTTGAGTGATTGATGAAATTAACAACTCAGGAATTTCCGATTTTGGCATCTCTGGTTTCTGTCGACCGATTATTGAAATTTGTGTTTTTTTTTTCTGGCGACAAAATGGTGAAATTTGTGATTTTTCCATGCCCATTTGTCAAAATTCGCATCCAGTCGATGCAGTTCAGGATTTTATGCGGCCGATCGACGAAATTCATGGTGTTTTCCTACGATCTATGGACAAAATTTGCAAGTTTCTCTTGTGAATTATTAAGGAAATTCCAAATTTCTGGATATATTGGCATGTATGGTCTCCACAGGCCACCAGTTACCCATCACGGGTCACAGGTTGTGCATCCCTAATCACGACGCAGTTTGGCTCATTCGACTCAACATTGATAGAACTTACTGATTTTAGTTAAGAGTTTAACCACCAAGGGCGCTTTCTTATCTATGGTTATATGGGCCTGATCACGGCAAGGTATGGCTCATTCGACTCGAAATTGACAGCCTCAAAGATTTCAGTTATGTTCATATAGAACAGATTGCATCCGCTGGCAGTGGAAGAAGGGACTAAAGGATTTTGCAGCTAACTCGGGTTCTATGGGTCCCATCACGATGCGATTTGATACATTCGACTCGACATCGACAGGACTTATCGAATGTAGTTCCAAGTTTCACCACCAGGGGGTGCATTTCTATCTCGAGTTCTATCGGCTCGATTACGACGAAGTTTGGCTCATTCGACTGGATTTCGATAGCTTTACAGATTTTGGTTATGTTCATATAGAACATAGTGCGCCCCCTGGCGGTGGAAGGTGGAACTAACAGATTTTGCAGCTAACTCGAGTTTTATGGGTCCCATCACAACATGGTTTGATTCATTCGACTTGACATTGACAGGATATATCGATTTTAGTTCCAAGTTTCACCACCAGGGGGCGCTTTCTATCTCTGGTTCTATGTGCCCGATCACGACGTGGTATGGCTCATTCGACTTGAAATTGACAGCCTCAAAGATTTCAGCTATGTTCGTATAGAAAAGTGCGCCCCCTGGTGGCGGAAAATGGAACTAGCAGATTTTGAAGCTAAATCAAGTTCAATGGGTCTCACCACAATGCACTTTGATTCATTCGACTCGACATCGACAGGATATATCGATTTTAGTTCCACGTTTCACCACCAGGGGGCGCTTTCTTATCTCAGGTTCTATGGACCCGATCACGACGAGGTATGGCTCATTTGATTTGAAATCAACAGCTTCAAAGATTTCAGCTAAGTTTGCATAGACCAGAGTGCGCCCCCTGGCAGTGGAAGATGGAACTAATGGGTTTTGCAGCTAACTTGTTCTATTGGTCCCATCACAATGAAGTTTGATTCATTCGACTGGACATCGACAGGATATATTGATTTTAGTTCCAAGTATCACCACCAAGGGGCGCTTTCCTATCTCGTGTTCTATGTGCCCGATCACGACGAAGTATGGCTCATTCGACTTGAAATTGACAGCCTCAAAGATTTCAGCTATGTTCGTATAGAAGAGTGCGCACCCTGGTGGTAGAAAATGGAACTAACGGATTTTGAAGCTAATTCAAGTTCTATGGGTCGCATCACGACGAGGTATGGTTCATTCGATTTGAAATCGACAGCCTCGAAGATTTCAGCTATGTTTTTATAGAACAGAGTGCGCCCTCTGTCGGTAGAAGATGGAACTAACGGATTTTGTAGCTAACTCGAGTTCTATGGGTCCCATCACAATGCAGTTTAATTCATTTTCTCAACAGTGACAGGATGTATCGATTTTAGTTCGAGGTTTCACCACCAGGGGGCGCTTTCTATCTCTGGTTCTATGGGCCCGATTACGACGAGGTATGGCTCATTCAACTCGAAATCGACAGCCTCGAAGATTTCAGCTATGTTTGTATAGAACTGAGTGCGCCCTCTGGCGGTGGAACTAACGGATTTTGCAGCTAATTCGAGTTCTATGGGTCCCATTGCAACGCGGTTTGATTAATTCGACTCGACATCGACAGGATACATCGCTTTTAGTTCCAATTTCTGTTTCCAATTAGTCCCTTATTTCTGCATTCCAGTTCAGACCCTTCATCCTAAGGTCCTGCTCGAAACTGTCAGCTGGCCCCTTTTGGGGCCCTCACTATAGCTCCCTTAAAAATCGTCCAGTTCACTAGCGTTTTTTCAAGCAACTTCTAAGGACTTCCAGCTACTACATGAACAACACAAAATTTTCTCGGACAAGACCCGGTCCCCCTGTAAGCTATTAAGTTTTTGTGCCCTAAATTTT
Organism: Maratus michaelseni; assembly: GCA_963931845.1. Classification (NCBI taxonomy): domain Eukaryota; kingdom Metazoa; phylum Arthropoda; class Arachnida; order Araneae; family Salticidae; genus Maratus; species Maratus michaelseni. The sequence continues at coordinate 197,309,319 of OZ007597.1, read as the reverse complement.
TAATAACTTGCCTCCTTTTTCACCGATGATCTTCGTTTTTGGGGCCCCTTTCTTCATTTAGCTATTCCCCCATTTCTGCATTCCAGTTCAGATCCTTATCTTAAGTCCTTGCTTGAAACTATCATCTAGCCCTTTTTGGGCCCCAAAAATCGTCCAATTCACTAGCCTTTTTTTTTCTAACACCTTCTTAGGACTTCCAGCTGCTACATGAACAACAACATTTTATTCTCAGACAAGAGCCGGGTCCCCTGGACCCCTTTAAGTTTTTGTGCCCTAAATTTTTAATCACTTTAGTCTTTTTTTTGTCTGATTTTCTTCGTTGTTGTGGCCCCTTTCTCCAGTTAGTTATTTTTCCATTTCTACATTCTAGTTAAGACCCTAGGGTCCGGTACGCGGCCCTTTAAAGTTTTTGTTCCATAAATTGTAAATAACTTGACTCCTTTTAATCTCATCTTCTTCGTTTTTTTGTAATCTTTTTCCATTTAATTATTCCACCATTTCTACAGTCCATTTAGGACACTGGCCTCCTGGGAACCCATCCGGGACCCTTGAACTTTTTTGCGCCATGCATTTTCATCCCTCTAATTATGTTACTCTCTCGCTGCATAACTTTAAAGTTGAGTCTTGCACTCCTCTCCCCGGGCCACCACCCTCATATTTTTATTGGGGCCCTAGGGATCTTTTTTAGCATTTCTTTAAAATTTTATTTTAATGATTAATTTATACTCTATGCTTAATTTTGACTAATTGACATTTTCATCAATAACCGCAAAAAAGTAATGATATCAGTACAAAAACACTTAACGGGTTATAAGTTGTGACGCAGCACTTTCTTTTGGCTCTAAGAATTTTAAATATGGGTCTTAGAAGCAATGATATCAAAATTTGAGTGACACCTTGACGTGAATTTAATAGGACTCTTTTAAAATTCAATTTAAATTATTTTTGGTTTGTCTTCTAAAGTATATTTACACTTTCAAACAATACTTTTAATTTTTCAATACACTTTTAAATATATTACTTTCACTGAGCCTATATTATGTATTGAAATGTATTTATTTCAATAAATTGATTTATCTTTTGTGCCACGCTATCCAAAATCATAAGTAAAATTTATGTAAATGATTATTTTGCGTCATAGTATCCAAACAAACGGAAATGTATGCAAGTGGATAATATGACGCAAAATAATCATTTACATAAATTTTACTTATGATTTTGGATAGCGTGGCACAAAAGATAAATCAATTTATTGAAGTAAATACATTTCAATACATAATATAGGCTCAGTGAAAGTAATATATTTAAAAGTGTATTGAAAAATTAAAAGTATTGTTTGTATGTGTAAATATACTTTAGAACACAAACCAAAAATAATTTAAATTCAATTTTAAGATTCCTATTAAATTCACATCAAGGTGTCACTCAAATTTGATATCATTTCTTTTAAAACCCATATTTTGAATTCCTGAGAGATGTGAATGAAAAAGCATCAGCGAATAAGTTTTATATATTTTTTCTTACTGATAATAATTGTACCTGTGAATATAAATAAAACTAAAAAGAAAATTATGATTAAAAAAATTATTCACATAGCGTCACTTAAATTTGATATCATTGCTTTTAAGACCCATATTTAAAATTCTTAGAGCCAAAAGAAAGTGCTGCGTCATAACTTTTAACCCGTTAAGGGTTTTTGTACTGATTATTTGTACACTTATAATCAAGTGCAATTCATCCTAAAAATTTCAGTATGATTTTCAAATTAATTACAATTGTATTAAAATTAAGTTACCGCACAACTTATACAATGCTATTTTCTTTCATTGTATTTTTTTTTCAGTATAATAAAATCACAGAAAAAAATTTTTAGCTCTTATTTTCTAAAAAACACAGTAATGACAAAGTAAAAAGTAAAAAAATAAAATAAAAAACATAAACCACCGCCTCTAAGAAAAAAGCATTGGAATAAAAACAAAAAAACCTCATCTCATACTCTATGAGTATATAGCATCATCCCTTTTAAACATTCAAATTTCAAAGAAACTGCCATAAAGCAAACACACTGCACAGTGGGGTGTTTTGACGATCTAGGTGGACAAAATTATTGCGTTGGAGTTTAGCTTTTGCTGGTTTTTCGAATGTATCACTAATAAAATGCTCAAACAGTGATAAATATTTGGTTTATTTAATTATCTTATTATTATTAGTATTAGTATTATTATCATTATGATTTATATTGTTATTATTTATAGGATTTTCATTATGATTTATATTATTACTAGCAAAACCCGCAGCTTTGCTCGCGTAATTCTTGAAAAACGCCAAGTGGTATTCGTTGGCCTATATTCATTAGAGGAAATTTTACTGCCACAGATAATTCAGAAATTACTAATTAAACCACACTAATGTCGAAAAAAAATCGAAAATTTAGAACATTTTTTGCTTTTTCATTCCCCCCTCCCTGTGGTAGTGTCACCGATATAAAATATAGCCTATGTTACAGCAGGGACTGTTACCATCACTTTTGAAAATGGTTCTGTAGTTCCAGAGATTCCATAGAAATTGCAATTTAGAATGTTTTTAGACCGCTTTTCGCTCATCTCACCCTCTTAAATTTCGAATTTTTTTAGAATTTATTCTTAGGGAGTATTTACATTTTATAAATAACTTCCATGCCAAATTTCATGTTTCTAGTTCCTTCAGTATAATAAAAATGGAAATTTTAGAACGTTTTTCGCTCTTGCACCTCTCTGTGGTAGCGGCACCGATTTAGAATATAGCCTCTGTTACAGCAGGGACTGTTACCATCAATTTGCCACCATCACTTTTGAAAATGGTTCTGTACTTCCAGAGATTCCATAGAAATTGTAATTTAGAATGTTTTTAGAACGCTTTTCGCTCATCTCACAGTTTTAAATTTCGATTTTTTTTTAGAATTTGTTCTTAGAGAGCATTTACATCTTATAAGTAACTACCATGCCAAATTTCATATTTCTAGCTCCTTCAGTATAAAAAAAATCGAAATTTTAGAACGTTTTTCGCTCCTGCACCCCATGGGGGTAGTGGAACCGACATAAAATATAGCCTATGTTGGAGCAGGGATTGTCACCTTCAATTTGCCACCATCACTTTTGAAATCACTTCAGTAGTTCCAGAGATTACGCCCTACAAACAAACAAACAAAAAAGCAATCTTTACTACTTTATAATATTAGTATAGATTATTATTGTTTATATTATTATCATTATTATTTATATTATTATTATTATTTATTTTTTTTTTAATTTATATTATAATATTATATTGTCATGGAAACTATACATGTATTCAAAGTTACAGCTTAATCAAATAATTAAAAGTGGTTTAAAATTTACTAGCAAGATTTGAACTAAACATACATACTTACACTCTAAGTTAATGTAACTTAATGATTAAATAATAATTAAAATAATAATAATAAGGTTTCACTAGTCTACCAGGGTGGCTTTTATGTAAGACATTTTTTATTTAAGGCATATTCTAGTATTCTATTGCTTGAATAATGCAATCTGGTAGGTGTAAGGTTTGCTGAAACCAGGCGGAATGGTATTGATAAAAATGTTGTCTATTTCTTTCCAATTTAGACCATTTTTGTTGAATTTGAAAACAAAATGTCTGGACACGTGATTTCAGGCTCTTAAAAACGTCATCAGTTAACTGAGGATTTCCCAGTTTTTCCTACAAAAATGAAATTTGCTTTCCTTTGGGTTGGCAACCCATAAGTCAACAACAGATTTTCGAGAAATTTGTGTAGTCATCCTGAAAAATAAAAGTTTTAAAATAAAAACATATTTTTAAAAATAAGCTTTTATGTTTTGTGTGACTCTGTAAAAAATATAAATGCTACCCAAATCATTTCCAATTGAAAAAATGCTGTTGTGCAAGTCAATAACCTATATAAACTTTATTGATTTTGAAATAAAATTTTTACATATAGACAGTGATGTATCCAAATTATTTGTGTGGCCCTTAAAAGAAATATAACTGCTGCACACTTTATAAGATGGTATTGTGCATCTCGATAATCTAAATAATTTTGTTGAAATTGAATTAAAATTTGTGTTTATAAATAACAATATTTCTGCAGTTTTTGTGTGACCCTGTAAAAAATTCATAATTGCTACATTCCTCAAATTATAATATAATTAAATTATCATCTAAAATACACATGTAAGAAAAGTTTCAGCTCAATCCGATAATTATAAGTGGATTAAAATTGATTTACAAGATTTCCGCTAAACTTTTTTGTAGCCCTGTAGATACAGTATAACATCTACTTTCCTCAAATTGAAATAATATTTTATTGTGATTGAAACTATACATGTATTAAAAGTTTTTGATTAATCGAATAATTGGAAGTGGTTTAAAATAAACTTGCAAGATTTAAACTAAACTTTTGTGTAACCCTGTAGAAACAGTATAACTTCTAGGCTCGTCAATTATAATAATATTGTATTATCATTAAAACTATGCATGAATTCAAAGTTTCAGATCAATCAGATAATTAAAAGTGGTTTAAAATTAACTTGCAAGATTTTAACTAAATATAAGACATACACTGAAAGTTGATATAAAGCTGGTTTATTAATAAAAACTTTACAATTCACAATCTTTCACAGAAGTTTTCTTAAATTTCGAATACTTTAAGAATGACACTTTTATTAAAAAGAAATCTTATTGCTTAATAATGCTTAATACTGTATTAAAAGTCAAGATAAAGTTTGTAGACAACAAAATGAATAATCCAAAAACACAATTTCTGAAAATAGCACTTAAACTGGTTTAATGGCACTTATTTTCAAACAACAATAGGTTAAGTGCTACCTTGATAAATATGTAATATATTTTCAGTAAACTCTTGCTTTCACATTAAACCAAATTGTTAAGACGTGCTTTCGAACTTAGGGAAATGCATGCAAATGTTGAAACACCCTCAAACCAATTGTGCAAATGTCTTCTTTACGGTCTTAGTTAATCGACACCACAAATTTTTTTGACAAAAATCATACGAATCTCGACAAAAGAGACATTCAGCTACGAGAATATGCAGTCTTGTTAATTTCCGATAATATCCGAAAAATTAATTTTGTCCACCTAGATCATCAAAACGCTCCACTGTGCGCCGGTCAAAGATGTCTGCTGAACTACCAAACTGCAATGAGATCGAACTTAAAATTCACATTCCTAATCCATCCTTACTAAAGCATCTTATACTTTCCTTCTCAAAAAAACCCTACTGATTCAAATAATAGCATGAATTTTTATGCATCAACACAACAAATTGCAATCTTTTTAAGTTACATCACTGTAAGCATTTAAAATGATTTTTTTATCTGTACTGAATGGAAGCAGTTACATTATTAAAATCAAGAGTAATGATTATTTGAAATAAAATAACTCAAGTTACGAGTTAATTGTAACTCTAATAGCTGCATAGATTACATTTTGAAGAATTACCAGAATCAAAAGGCAAATCAGATTCTGGTTGGCTCTCATAAGCCAGGTGTCAATATAAATAAAATCTATAGCAATTTCTCTTTCCCTTAAATTTTTGAAAGGAAAGTTCATTTGTTGGTTGTTATTTCATTTTGATTTTTTTTTTCGCTTTAACACTTCCATAAGTGTTTTAAATAGGACTTTTTTATTTATTAAAAATAATTTTAAGCTTTTTTTAAATTGAAATAGAAAACAAATTTTGTAAATTTTATTTTTAGTATAATTTAAAAATGTGTAAAATACTACTTTTTTAGCTTTTTTTTAAATACTTTGCAGATAAAGCATTCCAAATTTCAGAGGGTCTTTCCATTAACCTGTTACCAAATAACAAACTATAAAACAATAACATTGTTATTTATCCTAATACATTAAATACTGTCCATCTCTAGTAAGATGAATCATAGTGATAAATAGTCAACATTTTTCATTCCAATTGAATTCAATTATTGAAAAATAATTCTTAGAATAATATTGCAGTTAGTAATTAATAATTTTTTTTGTATGGTATCATTTTTGCGTGAGCGCCAAACATGCATGATCTTGACACCACATTCACTTGATGTCAGGTGCATTATATACGTATTTGGTAATTCATCGAGTGATCTGTTTTCGTTAATGTATTGTAAATTTTATTGCTTAAATTTACTGATAGTTGACGCTTTATTAAGGCGGCTTCATTGGTTTTAATGTGATAGTTTGGCAATAGTTTTTTTTTTTTAAATGGAAAGTGGTTGACAGGATAATCGAGAAGTACCTTCTTTTTATATGGTTAGTAGTTCTTTTAAAATAATTTTTTTTTATTTCATACTCTGGTTATTATTGACAATCTTAATCAAACCAATCAAGAAGCAGAAAATAATATTAAAGGGTATAGGAAAGGGAGGGCCCCATTCAAGTTAAGTCACATGAGCCCCTTTTTGCTTCACAAGTCACTTTCTGTCTTCAATAGTTGATGATTCATCTATGACAAAACTACTCTGTACATAAAGAAAAATAGCAATAAATATTGAATATATTTATAACTTAACTAGTATAAATCTGCAGATCAGGGACATCAACATCTGTTTTGCATTTTTCTTTTGAAATGATTTTATTGATTATACTACTAAATGTTCAACCTACAGTTTCATGTCTCTCATATTAGTATGTTTAATTACTAATTACTACGAGTAATATTTCAAGGAGTTTCAGGAAATGTAACTCCTACGAATTATAACGGGAAATACTATTGCATGCACTGATATTCTAATACATTTTCCTGTGATTATTATGTGCTTTACATCCTAGAATTTCAAGAACAATTTGTCAAAATTTTTCAGTAGATATTTGCCAAACCGTTTAAAAAACGAAAGCATCTGGTCACTGCCCCTTAATTTTTGGACAGCAGTGTACAAATAAATTTTGATTCATAATAGGAAATATGACTATGAGATTAAATATTGTTAATAATTTAGCATTTAAAAAACAGCAATCCTTATATATTATTTCTCCTGTTAACATCCCTTTTTCTAAGAAAATATGAAACGCAGAACAACGAATGAGATAACCATATGAAAGGTTTTAGAACCGGCTTCTGACATAGCCCACTTAACAATTTGTTAAAACATGTTTTTGTTAAAATTTGCTGAAAATTAAAAATTAATTCGGCATATTTTTCATATATGAAATGAAAGGTTTTCCTAAATTATTGTTGCCAAAAAAATAAAATACTACATTATTTGATGCTCAGCAATTAATATAAAAAACACCGCACGGGTTTATTTTATACTTATGATTAAAAAGCGAAATTGAAATGTTTAGATTTATATTTCTAAGTCCCATGTTTTTCTTGAAGTGGATGACGTAATCCTCTAATGCAGTCAAAATACGATTGTTATTTTTTTTTTCTCGCGCGTGCCTTTAGCAATCTTGGATCAGTTTTCAGTCTAACTTTGATGGAATAAATTAGACGATATTCTGGCTTGACTAACAAGTAAATGTTGTTTGCAGATATTTTTATCCTTGCTTTTTCTTTAGAAGTTTAAACCTGCATCTAATAAATATTACATATTGATAAAAAATGATAATTCTCTATTATCCCGTCGACCACTTTTCATAACAAAAAACTATCGCCAAATAAACGGGAGAACGTTGCCATTAGAATATAAAAAAAATATATATATAAGAATTTAAGGACACAATTGTTATTTTAATTAATAAAATAACTACTAAATCAGTAAAACATAATGAAAAATACACGCAAATGTTGAATGTAAAACCACTAGATGACGTAACAAACACACATAATAATTCTGACAACAAGTAAATGGGACTGCATTTTTGGTGTTTAATCTTACAGTTTGGCGGTAGTTTTTTATGAAAAGTGTTCGACGGGATAATAGAGAAGTACCTAAAAAATATTAGATTTCAGTGCGAAATCTTCGCATGGGCCCTCTGGTATAATAATTAAAATTGTTAAATAAAAAATATTTTTATATAGACATTCTTTAAAAGTGTCCATTATTGACATGTTTACCCTGTATACAATGAGTAATAAAGTGAGACTTACATTGCATGTTTTAGAAAATAAATATTATTCGACCACATCTAGTCATTATTAATAAAGTATTGGACAGTCAAATCCCAAATTCCTGTGAGTCATGCACACATTTAATTTTTAAAAATAGGTTTTTAAAGTTTTATCTAGATTTTTGAAGAAAAATACGTATATGAAAAATACTTTTCTCCTCTGTTTTTTATGCATTTTTAATATAATACCCGAATAGAAAAACTGCAAAACAACATTACCCTTCTCATTTGTGATTCATCAATGATACACAATATGATAAATTTTTAAATCAAATATAAATAATCAGTTGTGTTGAAACTTCATGAATATTACTATGAGCCAATTGTTAATATAAGCATAACATTTTCTGTTAAATATAAGCCGTAACTTTATTTGAAAACTTAAATTTTTTAATTTCCATCGTTTACATTAGTGTGCATAAACGATGGAACAGTCGTTATCTTGATATGTCCGTAAAGTATCTTGAAAAAAAACTGTTTTTCATTTTAGAAAGTTTGCAAGTCTGTAAGCATAATTATTTGCTTACTTTATACTTTTATAACGCTTATACCTTTAAAAAATTACTTTTTTCGTTTTCTTTCATAGAGTCTTCAGAATGAAAGATTTACAGTTATTAATACTTGATTGCTGCTTTTCTGAGAAGTTTATTTCTGATCATTCTGATGAAGTTTATTTCTATTAATTTCCATACTTAAGAAGGAAAAAAACATTTACGTGTAATTCTACAAAATTATATTTTTTCTGATTTTATGGGCATCAAAATATTCATGAGATGTCCTTAGATGCTAATCAACACCTTCACACAAAGGCAGATGAGAAACCATATGTGTGCACTGAATGCCAGAGGACATTTACACAGAAACACCAATTACAATATCATCTTCGCATCCATACAGGAGATAAATTATTTGTATGCAATGCATGTCAGAAAACATTATCTAGTAAAAATGCTTTAAAGCGTCATCTTCGCATACACACTGGATATAAACCGTATGTGTGCAGTGAATTTCAAAAAACATTTAAACAGCAACAACAATTACAAAATCATCTTCACATCCACACACAAGAGAAACTATTCGTATGCGATGTATGTCAGAAAACATTTTCTGGTAAATGTGCTTTAAAATGTCATCTTCGCATACACACTGGAGATAAACCATACGTGTGCAGTGAATGTCAAAACACATTTAAGCTAAAACATCAATTACAATATCATCTTCGCATACATACAGGAGAGAAACCATTTTTATGTGATGTATGTCAGAAAACATTTTCTCGTAAATATGCTTTAAAGTGTCATCTTCGGATACACACTGGAGAAAAACCATTCGTGTGCAGTGTATGTCAAAAATCATTTGTAGAGAGACAGCGTTTAGAACTTCATCTTCGTATCCACACAGGAGAGAAACCATTTGTATGTGATGTGTGTCAAAAATCATTTTCTAGAAAATCAACATTAAATGATCACCTTAGAATTCACACTGGTGAGAAACCGTATGTATGTGATACATGTCAAGAGTCGTTTGCACAGAGAGCATGTTTCAAAGATCATCTTAGGGAACACTCTGGAGATAACACGTTTGTGTGCAATGTATGTCAAAAATCATTTAAACAGATGCGATTTTTACAATATCATCTACGCATCCACACAAGAGAGAAACCATATAAATGTGATGTATGTAAAATGTCATTTGCAAGTGGAAGAAATTTAAATTCTCATCTTCGTGTCCACCCAGATCAAAAACCATTTGAGTGTAGTGTATGTCGAAAATCATTTAAACGGAAACAGCATTTGCAAGATCATTTTCGCAGTCACACAGGAGAGAAACCTTTTGTATGTGGTGTCTGTCAAAAATCATTTTCTTTGAGAAACACATTGAAAGCACACCTTAAAATTCACACAGGAGAGAAACCATATGTATGTGATGTATGAGAAAAGTCATTTGCAATCCCAAGAAGTTAGATACATTCTTTATGTCGACAAAGATCCAAAAACCTTTGTGTAAAGTGTTTGTTCAAAATCATTTGCACTGAAGCATCTTTTACAAGATCACCTTCGCAGCCACACGGTAGAGAAAACCATTTGTATGTTATGTATATCAAAATCTATTTTCTATGAAATTAATTTCATATATCACCGTATATCAGGCGTAATTTGCAAATGGAACAATTTAAAAATATCTTCGTTTCCACACATATGAGAAACCATTTGTGTAAAGTGTATGTCAAAAATTATTTGGACTGAAATCACATTTTATAAGATCATTATTGCATCCATTCAGCAGAGCAAATACTTGTATGCGACGTATTGTCAAAAAAGAATTTTCTAAAATTTCTAGATGCAGATCCGAGTTGGGTAAATTTGCAATTGCAATTATTTGCAATATAATTACGATTTAATTGTATGTAATTTATTGCAGTTATAATTATTTGCCGTAATAAAAAATCTTGCATCACGGGCGATACCTGCTAGTATATTATAAATTACTAATTGATGAATTGAATAATATGCAATCGAATGGTGTTTTCCATTTTTTGAAATTAATAAATTACTTATCAAGTTATAAGCAATTGTTGTCACACGAATATTAGATTTTCACCTATCATACGCTGTCGCTTCCGGAAATTTGGTTCAAAACAGCAACTTTGACAGTATTATCTGAAAGATCTTCTGCCTTTACTAAAAAATGGAAAACACAGTTCGATTACATATCTTCCGAATATGAACACCTGTATATATTTCATGCGTTTCAGAACACAAATGAATTGAGAAATTTGGTGAATGAATTCCAAAGTAGCTCGATTGGATTGGAAGACTTTAACGATTGCATTTTTAGTACGACAAGAAGTGATGCCGTTGGCACCAAATCTTTGAATAAGATTGAAAGCATTAAAAGAAATCTAACAAGAAAGAAATATCATACGTCAAGCATAGATTATGTAACACTTTCCAACACTTCTAAAATAATTTTACAATTTTTTACCATTTAATAAGGTAAAAGATGTGCACTAAGTGAATAATTTGGAAAACGCATGACATTTTTAAACATCCAATTTCAGGCATTACCGTCAATATTCAAAAAAATAATTTAATTATTTTGGGAAGCCTTGTATATGATTATATAGATTTGTATATATATACTATATAAAATGCAAAATTTTAGTTCAATCAGAAAACGCGTAGCACAATTAAAAATCTACTTCTGGAATTTCCATCAATAAATGGAAATGTACTCAAGAACTTTGTGCTGATTTGTTTAACTATATTTTTAGAAATATTGAGGCAATTTTTTACCTACTTTTCATAATGTTTCTTGGTTATTAATGCTTTCGTTGTTATAATTATTGGTACTTTATTTTGTTGTTTTTTTCTTTCAAAAATTTGTATAATTTGGAAAGATCGTGTCTTACACAAATGCGAAATAAAGAGTTAAAAAAATTTCTTCTTATTTCAATCTTTAAAAATCTGAAAAATTTCAAACTTGTGAATTTTTCAGGAGAGATCATGGCAAATGTCTTGATAAATGTCTACTTTTTAAAGTGTTTTTTATCATCATTTTACTTTTATCCTTTTAAGGGTGTTCGTCAGTAAAATCTCAAGTTCCCCTTGCTAATGTTAAGCCAATGGGCGTGGAATGCATTCTTATTTTTATAATTTTAAATATTTCCTCAGGAGATTAATATTTTTAATGTATGTTTTCTGTGTACTCTTTTCAAAGGATGCCTCCTATTTTTAGTTGTCAAAATATTTCTAAAATACATGCTTAAATTAATTTTTCATTTGTTAAGATCAAACTCGCAGCTCACCAGCCTTGCTGAGAATTTATGTGCAATTTCTTTGAATTCTTAAAATCTTAGCAAAAAGGTGGGTCAGATTTGCAAACTTCACATAAAATGAAGTGTACATATTTTAGAAATAATTTGACAACTAGAACTAAAAGAAAAAGAAGAGACACCCTTTTAAAAAGATTGCACAACACAAAGAAGTGTAAAATGAGATATTTTAAAAATACGATTGTATTACATGCCCATAAGTTTAACATTAGCGAGGGGCATAGGTAAAATTACAGATTATCTATTTATGTAACTAGAAAATAATAAATAACGCGGAAGATCTTTTTTAAATTAAAGTTTTAAAAATTGAGGGAACATGAAGGGAAACATGATTTTTCGAAGGGTAAGAGTTTGTAATTTAGTTGATGGATTGTTTAATTAATGTTACTAGATAGCAAAAAAATAGGACAGAAGAATTTTTTATAAATATAGTTGATTTTTTTTTTTGCTTGGAGTGGCAAAGAAGGAAGTAGGTATTTTTGTGTAAAGGAATGATTTACATGGCTGATTATTTATTTATTATTACTAGAGAACAAAAAATAGGGCATGATTTTTTTAATAAAGAGTTTTAAACTTTGTATGCTGAGGAGGGAGAAGCATAAATTTCAGAGGGAGGGGAAAGTGTTTAATTTAGATGATTGATTTTTTACTTATTGTTACCAGAGAACGACAAGTAGGACGGAAGAATTTACTAAATTATAGTTTAAAGATTTTTTGCTGGGGGTGGTAAAGAAATGGGAGCATATATTTTGTGGGTTGATTTAAATGGCTGATTATTTATTTATTATTTTTAGAGAGTAACAAATAAAGCATATTTTTTTAATGGAAAATTTTAAACTTTGTATGGAGACGGAAGAGGCGGAAGCATAAATTTCAAACTAAGATGGGGGTTGTAATTTAAATGATTGATTTTTTACTTATTGTTACTAGAAAGTACTAAATGTAACAGAATCATTGTATTTTGGCATGTTAGTATCTCTATGATTTCTCTTATTATGAATGGATAGTATAGACTGGAGGGAAAATTATTTTACTTTCGTTGAAATTTATTTGCATGGTTTCTTCTTGATATATAATCTTACCAGGGCTGTAGTTTTTCTATTATACTTAATATCAGCTATATGTCCCTTTTTTCTGTAACTAAATTTCCTGCCAATATAGTAATACTCAGATGTCTTCTTTAATAAAAGGTATTTCACATACTCTTGAATAATTCTGAAACTGACCCAATTAATTTTGAGGATTATTCAGGAGTATATGAAATACCTTTTATTTCTCATTTATTTTTGAAAATGGCTCAGAGTGAGCAAAAATTGTCAAACAACCTAATAAAAGTTATTTTATTGTGTATGTATTATGTTGTTAATTTACACCTTTTAGCATTTAAAAGAAATATACTATCTACAATAATTAAATATTGAGTTTGAGATAAGGGCATTATAAAAATAATTACTATACCATCTGGCTCTTGACCTTCTGAGATTCGAACAGGAAAAGATTGATGTTTTACGAACACAAAAAATTATGAATCCTACAGATATTGCTGGAGCTATTGAGAGAAGTTCAAATGTCATCTGAAATTACCTTAAAGATCCATCAGGGTATAGAAAGAAGAAAAGCACGATTAAACTGTACAAAGCCTATATGAGTCTTGCAGGGTCATAATTATTTCGTGCACTGTATTATTAATTATTTTATTAATCCTTGTAAATATTTTATTAATATCTTATATTGGGTAAATAATATGCTTTTATGAAGTTTTAGTTCTAAATACAAATATAAAAATTGATTATTTATTATTTTGTGTAGAGTGTCCATTATTAGGTCATTGCATGTCCATTACTAGAATATTGGGTGTCCATTACTGGAATTTTCGGTGTTTTGAATTTTTTTTATTTAAGGGGCAGTGACCGGACGCTTCCGCTTTTTACATGATTTGTCGAATATCCACCGAAATTTTTGACAAATTGTCTTTGAACTTCAAGGATGTATGTACACGTACAGCACATGTTTGGCTCCAGGGAAAATCTTATGTAATCGATTGGGATTCCCTCTCTCCATTTGGCAATTAGCTGGTATCTTTCTGAGTTTTCATGATATTTGACTCGTCTGTTTATACGAGTTACTCTATACAATTAACTACCAAATCATGAAAAAAAATCTTTTCTATAGTTCGTGCATGCGTAGTTATACATTATTTCTTACAAATGCAAATATCTCATCAATTATTCAATAGATTAATTTTTTAATTGCAGTATATTGTTGGTACTGTTCTTGAAGTCAAACATGTGCTCTACATCCTTGAAGTTCAAGAACAATTTGTCAAAAATTTCAGTAGATATTCGACAAACCGTGTAAAAAGCAAAAGTATCCTGTCACTGCGCAATCTGGGCACATTGCTCCAAGCGCGAAAATAATAAGGGCGCAAAATTACAAAGGGACGAAATTATGTGTATAAATATTTTTTTTACATTTGCCGTTTTTTTAAATACATACAATATACAGTAAAACCTGTCAAAGCGGAATCCTGTCTTTTAAAGAAATTTTTCGTGATTATACTTACACCGTGTTATACTTACTTATACGAAAATCTATCTAAAACGGAATATTTTTTCAATGCTTTCCAATTTTGTTTTAGCTAAAAATTAGATAAATGAAAATATAGCAATCCTGGAACTTGACTTAGCAAAAAAAAATTTTAAGATAATATATATTATAAATCTACTGTTTTATGCCTCTGAATTTATGAAAATTGTAAAGAACGTTTAAAAGAACAAATGAGGGCATTTGCATGTGGTTTATAGGTTGTGTTTTATAGCCAAAAAATTGTATTAATTTGAAATAAGTACAATGAAGTCTATTAAGACAGAATCGCAAGGGACTGGGAGAAATTCCGTTTTAGACATGTTTCTGTCTTAGCAGATATAGTTGTATGGCATTCCTTCTATCAGCATCATGAAAATTTTTCATTTATGGAAGGATGTTTTACTGCATTATATTTGTTTTAAACCTGAAAACAAATTTTGGGCAACCTTTTCTGGTAGAGAAGGGGTGATGCAATCGTACTTGCTTCAGGGCGCTGAACAGGTAGCTACGCCACTGAGTGTACAGTTAAATTTTGATTTATAATAGGAAATATGACTGTGAGATTAAATATTGTTAATAACATAACATTTAAAAAACAGCAATAATCATAAAAATTGTTAAATAAAAAATATTTCTGTAAGACGTTCTTTAAAAGTGTCCACTATTGGCATGTTTACCCTGTATACAATGCTTAATAAAGTGAGACTTACATCGCATGTTTTACAAAATAAATATTATTCGACCACATCTAGTCATTATTAATAAAGTATTGGACAGTCAAATCCCAAATTCCTGTGAGTCATGCACACTAAATTTTTAAAAATCGGTTCTTAAAGTTTTATCTAGATTTTTGAATAAAAATACGTATATGAAAAATACTTTTCTCCTCTGTTTTTTATACATTTTTAATATATTACCCGAATAGAAAAACTGCAAGACAACATTACACTTCTCATTTGTGATTCATCAATGATACACAATCTGATACATTTTTAAATCAAATATAAATTATCAGTTGTTTTGAAACTTCATGAATACTTCTATGAGCCAATTTTTAATATAAGCATAACATTTTCTGTTAAATATAAGCTAGATAGAATATATAAAAGTTATTTGAAAACTTAAATTATTTAAATTTCCATCGTTTATATTAGTGTGCATAAACGATGAAACAGTTGTTATCTTGATATGTTTGTAAAGTATCTTGTAAAAAAAAATGTCCTGTTTTTTATTTTAGAAAGTTTGCAAGTATGTAAGCATAATTATTCAATCACTTTATACTTTTATAAAACTTATACCTTTAAAAAATTACTTTTTTCGTTTTCTTTGATAGAGTCTTCAGAAAGAAAGATTTACAGTTATTAATACTAGATTGCTGCTTTTCTGTGAATTTTATTTCTGATCAAGTTCTGATGAAGTTTATTTCTATTAATTCCCATACTGAAGAAGAAAAAAACATTTATGTGTGATTCTACAAAATTTTATTTTTTCTGATTTTATGGGCATCTAATTATTCATGAGATGTCCTTAGATGCTAATCAACACCTTCCTACCGACTCAGATGAGAAACCATATGTGTGCTCTGAATGTCAGAAAACATTTACAGAAAAACACCAATTACAATATCATCTTCGAATCCACACAGGAAATAAATTATTCGTATGTGATGTATGTCAGAAAATATTATCTAGTAAAAATGCTTTAAAGTGTCATCTTCGCATACACACTGGAGATAAACCATTCGTGTGCAGTGCATGTCAAAAATCATTTATACACAGACAGCATTTCGAACATCATCTTCGTATCCACACAGGAGAGAAACCATTTGTATGTGTTTTTTGTCAGAAATTATTTTATAAAAAAGCAACGTTAAATGATCACCTTAGAATTCACACTGGTGAGAAACCATTCGTATGTGTTGTGTGTCAGAAATCATTTTCTAAAAAAGCAACGTTAAATGTTCACGTTAGGATTCACACTGGTGAGAAACCATTCGTATGTGTTGTGTGTCAGAAATCATTTTCTGAAAAAGCAACGTTAAATGATCACCTTAGAATTCACACTGGTGAGAAACCATTCGTATGTGTTGTGTGTCAGAAATCATTTTCTCAAAAAACAACGTTAAATTATCACCTTAGAATTCACACTGGTGAAAAACCATTCGTATGTGTTGTGTGTCAGAAATCATTTTCTCAAAAAACAACGTTAAATTATCACCTTAGAATTCACACTGGTGAAAAACCATTCGTATGTGTTGTGTGTCAGAAATCATTTTCTCAAAAAACAACGTTAAATGATCACCTTAGAATTCACACTGGTGAGAAACCGTATGTATGTGATGTGTGTCAAGAGTCGTTTGCACAGAGAAAAAGTTTCAAAGATCATCTTAAGAGACACTGGAGATAACACCTTTGTGTGCAATGTATGTCAAAAATCATTTAAACACATGCGATATTTACAAGATTATCTACGCATCCACACAGGAGAGAAACCATATAAATGTGATGTATGTAAAAAGTCATTTGCATGTAAAAAGTACTTAAATTCTCATCTTCGTCTCCACATAGATAAAAAACCATTTGTGTGAAGTGCATGTTAAAAATTATTTAAACAGAAACAATATTTGCAAGATCATTTTTGCAGCCACACAGGAGAGAAACCATTTGTATGCAGTGCCTGTAAAAATTCATTTTCTTTCAGAAGCACATTAAAAAATCATATTAAAATTCACACAGGAGAGAAACCATATAAACGTATGTGATGTATGTGGAAAGTCGTTTGCAATCGCAAGAAGTTACACTTATCATCTTCATGTCCACAAAGATGCAAAACCCTTTGTGTGAAGTGTTTGTCCGAAATCATTTGCATTGAAGCATCGTTTACAAGATCACCTTTTCAGCTACACGGTAGAGAAACCATTTGTATTTTATGTATGTGAAAAACTATTTTCTATGAAAATAACTTTCTAAATTATCTTATATCTGTAGTAATTTGCAAATGGAACAAGTTAAAAGTATCATCTTCATGGCCACACATAAGAGAAACTGTTTGTGTAAAGTGTATGTCAAAATTTTTTTGGCCTGAAATTACATTTATAAGATCATTATTGCATCCATGCTGCAGAGCAAATATTTGTTTGCGAAGTATTGTCAAAATAGAATTTTCTAAAAGTCTATGTGCAGATCAGAATTGGGCAAATTTGTAATTGCAATTATCTGCAATATAATTACAATATAATTGTATGTAATTTATCACAGTTATAATTACTTGCCATAAAAAAAAGCTTGCAGCACATCATTAAATTTTAATTACATTGCAGATAATTGCAATTACAAATTTGTTCAAGTCTGGTGCAGATCATCATTTCTATTTTTATTTTGTCGTTAAAATCTTCCCCTTTTATCCCTTATGTACACAATGTTTTTCTTCCACTATACCGCCTCCCCATCCTCAATTTAGGAGTCTGAAGCCTACTTAATTTTCAGATAAAACATTTCTACTTTCAATCCTCTCAGGCTGAATTGTGAAGAATGGATGCCATCTAAAAAAAAGAATAAATTTAAAATAAAAATTTGATCTGTAATGTTTTATTAATTTAATGATTAAATTATTTTGTATTATTACTTACCCATCATACGTAGTATAGGGTAAGTCTTGTAATCGTTTTGAAAATCGAAAATTTTTTTTGACGGATTTACACGTTTCAGACACTGGAGATTCCGAAAAACATATTTTTAGAAAAAAAATTTTGCCATCCGTCTGTGTGTGTGTCTGTAAACGCTCTACCTCCCAAAAAAATTGAGATAGAGACTTGCAATTTGGTATGTACTTAGTATGTAATAATGGGAAGAAGCCTATTTCATTTCAATAACCTCGATTAACCGGAACAATTTTTTTCGGACTCTCGAAATATTCGTTCTGATGAAAGGTATATAAAAATTTTCGAAATTGTTTATTTTAAGAAATGAATATAAAAGACAATAAAAAAACATAAATTTTGAATAAAGCATGAAGTCGATCGGATAATGAGTTGCCGAGATATTTGGAATCCTATTTTCCACACTCTTCGATTTTTCATGACCCTGTATTTCATCCAAATTTCACTTCAAAGATATATTTTAATTGGAAATTTGACGCTTAATCAGATGCAATAAACCGCTAGTTAATAGGATTATTATTTTTGGAGTTATAAGGAAAAACCTCTTTCAAGCAATTCAGTAATCGAGTCTTTAAAGTTTTTGACGTCATCAAGCCACGATTTTATTTGCATTGCAATGCATTTTATAAGTAGTTTACACATTTTTGTTTTAATATTTTACATTATGCATATCCATGATGGGTAAGTATTACGGTGGCCCCCAACGACTAGTTTACAATTTCTTCATGATATTTGTAAAGATTTACTTTTAATTTCAATGCTTTTTATCTTGTGTAAACCAAGTTGCAGATTAAGACGAAGCTATCACGCGCAGTTCAAGTGATACTACTCAGGAAAGACTGTTTAAACAGTGTGACTTCTTATTGCGACTCAGTGTTTCGTCTCGTTTGTTAACATTGTTGAGGTAATACGAACACATACTTTAACTATAGCTGAGTAGATCGACGTAAGTTCATAATTTTATAATTTGAAATAATTAATCAGACTAATGTGAGATCTTTAAAAGCATTATTTCTGAGATCGTGCTTCATATTAACTCTAAAATAATCTGTATGCGTTGATTCGTACAGCAGAGACAGTGCACAGCGCTAACATGTTCATACAAGTGTGTCAGAATCGCACTCGAAACTGTGTTCAAAGTACAAGTGGCGAGCAGGACCTGTGTCTGAAGGAACTGCTCACGAATCAATACATACTGTTCCGCTCATTTCTATTATCCACAAAGTGGATGTGAAAGTTTCTACGTTTCGATGTGCACCGGCCCTAGCGTACTCTTAGCACAATGTGTTAGTATATCACAGTTTTTAAAGACTTCCAAATCAACAGAAATCAGTACCACCCCCTTTCTTTTGAGATTCATACCTCGTTGTGAAACATTTAGGTTTGAGAAAAAAATAATCTGTTGTTATATTTCGAAATTCAAAATGAGTACTTATCTTATTTCAAGAAATAACTTTGAATTTAAAGAAATATGTGAGTGATTCAGTATTTTTTATAAACTTTAATACTCAGTTATAACTGTCAGTGTAGTTATCGCTCTTTTTATTTTCCGTTATGATTAGAGATAAAACAAAAACGATTTTTGTGATCACCAGATTTTAACTTTCTCATTTTTAAATGTTTAACTGCTGAAAAGGTGCAAACCAGATTATAACACACCATTCACTAGAAACTGAATAAGCCAAGCTTACTGTAGCATTTCTGATCATGTCTTTTGTATAACAATATCAAGAATTAAATTGAGTAACTGAATTTGAAATTACTTGATGGAATATATTCTGGGATACCCACAACTACTGCAACGCAAAAAATACCATGTTATTAAACTTTATAAGCTTCAGAAAACTTATACAAAATTAAGCTGAGAAACAGAACCACAAGATACTAGCCCAACAGGAATCGTTTACCGATATGTTTCTTTTGATTCAAGGTTCGTTTGGACAAACCGATCAGCATAACATGGCGAAACCAGCTAATATATTATAAATTACTAATCGATGAACCAAATGATATTGAATGAAATAGTGTTTTCAGTTTTTTCAATTAATAAATTACTATTGAGTTATAAGCAATTGTTGTCACATCACTATTGTGTTTTCTCCTTTCATATGCTGTCGCCTCCGGAAATTCGGTTCAAAATGCCAAATTTGACAGTATTATCTAAAAGATCGTCTGCGTCTGCTAAAAAATGAAAAGCATCTTTCGATTATATAATTTCTGAATAAGAACACCTGTATATTACATGCGTTTCCGAACACAAATGAATTCAGATGTGGTGAATGAATTCCAAAGTGAATGGAATTGAAGCCTTTAATGATTGCATTTTTACTGAGATAAGAAGTGATGGCGTAGGCAGAAAATCAGAGAATAAGTGTGAAAGCATTAAAAAAAAAATCCAACTAGAAAGAAAAATCATGCGTTAAGCATAGTATATGTAACACTTTCCAACACTTCCAAAAATAATTTTACGAATCTTTACCATTTAATAACGTAAAAGATGTGTACTAAGTGATTAATTTGGAAAACGCATGACATTTTTAAACACCCAATTTAGGAATTACCATCAGTATTCGAAAAAATATTCAAATCATTTTGGGCAGCCCTGTATATGATTTATAGATTTATATATATACTACATAGAATGCAAATGTGTGCAAAAATGTGGGTAACATTTGCATACTTCACATAAAATTAAGTACATATTTTAGAAATAATTTGACAACTAGAAGTAAAAGAAAAAGAGACACCCTTTAAAAAAGATTGCACAACACGAAGTGTAAAATGAGATATTTTAAAAATATGACAGTATTACATGCCCATAAGTTTTACACTAGCGAGGGGCATAGCTAAAATTACAGATTATCTATTTATGTAATTAGAGAATAACAAATAATGCGGAAGATCTTTTTAAAATAAAAGTTTTAAAAGATGCAGGGACATGAGGGGAAACATGATTTTTCGAAGGGAAAGTGTAATTTAGTTGATTGATTGTTTTGTTAATGTTACTAGATAGAAAAAAATAGAACAAAGGAATTTTTTATAAATAGTTCTAATTTTTTTTTCTTGGAGTGGCAAAGAGGGGAGTTGATAGTTTTGTGTAAAGGGATGATTTAGATGGCTCATTATTTATTTATTATTACTAGAGAACAAAAAATAGGGCATAATTTTTTTAATAAAGAGTTTTAAACATTGTATGCTGAGGAGGGAGAAGCGTAAATTTCGGAGGGAGGGGAAATTCTTTAATTTAGATGATTGATTTTTTACTTATTGTTACCAGAGAATGACAAATAAAACGGAATAATTTATTAAATTATAGTTATAAGATTTTTTGCTGTGGTGGTAAAGAAATGGGAGCATATATTTTGGGGGTTGATTTAAATGGCTGATTATTTATTTATTATTACTAGAGAGTAACAAATAGAGCATATTTTTTAATGGAAAATTTTAAACTTTGTATGGAGAGGGGAGAGGGGGTTGTAATTTAAATGATTGATTTTTTACTTATTATTACTAGAAAGTACTAAATGTAACAGAATTATTGTATTTTGGCATGTTAGTATCTCTATGGTTTCTCTTATTATGGATGGATAGTATAGACTGGAGGGAAAATTATTTTACTTTCGTTGAAATTTATTTGCATGGTTTTTTCCTTATATATAATCTTACCAGGTCTGTGGTTTTTCTATTATACTTAATGTCAGCTATATGCTCCATTTTTCTGTAACTAAATTTCCTGCCAGTCATGCCAATATAGTAATTCTTAGATCTGTCTTCTTTAATAAAAGGTATTTCATATACTCCTGAATAATTCTAAAAACTGACCTAATTAATTTTGAGGATTATTCAGGAGTATATGAAATACCTTTTATTTCTTATTTGTTTTTGAAAATGGCTCAGAGTGAACCAAAATTGTCAAACGACCTAATAAAAGTTATTTTATTGTGTTGTTAATTTACACCTTTTAGCATTTAAAAGAAATATACTATCTACAATAATTAAAATATTGAGTTTGAGATAAGGGCATTAATAATTAACTTGTATATTTATTCTTATAATTACTTTGAGTGAAATAATTATGGCCTCTCACAATTTTAGCTCATATATTATAATGACAAAAAAAATCTGTGCTACTTTTTTCCATTGTAACAATCAAAGTAAACACATATACATAAGTACTAAGGCATGCGCTGTTACAGCTTATCAATGAAATCTGGATTTCAGAAGCAAAGAAATTATGCCCTTACTCAATCGAAAGGTCATCTTAATGCATGTCGTTTAGCAGAAACATTATTTTTTTAATTTGTGACAGCAGTTTAAATAGAATATTCACTAAATAGTTTGTTTTAAGTGTTATATTAAAAAAATAATTAATATACCATCTGGCTACAGAACTTATGAGATCGAACGGGAAAAGATTGATGTTTTAAGAACACAAAAGAATATGAATCTTACAGATATTGCTGAAGCTATTGAGAGAAGTTAAAAAGTCATCTGAAATTACCTTAAAGATCCATCATGGTATAGCAATTAGAAGAGCACGGGCAAACTGTACAAAGCCTGTATGAGTCTCGCAGGGCAATAATTATTTCGTGTACTGTATTATTAATTATTTTATTAATCCTTGTAAATATTTTATTAATATCTTATTTTGTGTTATTAATATGTTTTTATCAAGTTTTAGTTCTAAATACAAACATAAAAATAAATTATTTATTATTTTGTGTAGAGTGTCCATTACTAGCTTATTGCATGTCCATTACTAGAATGTTGAGTGACCATTATTGAAATTTTTGGTGTTTGGAATTTTTTCTTTGATTACACTGCAGTCCAAAAATTAATGGGCAGTGACTGGACGCTTCCGCTTTTTAAATGATTTGTTGAATATCTACCGAAATTTTTGACAAATTGTCTTTGAACTTCAAGGATGTATGTACAGCACATGTTTGGCTCCAGGGAAAATTCCCATATAATCGATTGGGATTCCACCCCCCCCCCCTCCCCATTTGTCAATTAGCTCACTGTATTGCTGGCATCTTCATGATATTTGACTCGTCTGTTTATATGAGTTACTCTATAGAATTAACAACCAAATCATGAAAAAAAAATCTTTTCTATAGTTAGTACATGCACAGTTACACATTATTTCTTACAAATGCAAATATCTCATCAATTATTCAATATATTAATTTTTTAATTGCAGTATACTGTTGGTACTATTCTTGAAGTCAAGCATGTGCTTTATATCTGAGAATTTCAAGAACAATTTGTCAAAAATTTCAGTAGATATTCGACAAACCGTGTAAAAAACGAAAGCATCCGGTCACTGCCCCTTAATTTTTGGACAGCAGTGTACACAGGGGCGTAGCTACCGTCAAGCAGTTGGAGCACATTGCTACAGGCGCGAGAATAATAAGGGCGCAAATTTACAAAGGAACGAAATTATTTGTATAAATATTTTTTTTTTATTCGCCGTTTGTTTAAATATATAAAATAAAAAGTAAAATCTGTGAAAGCGGAATCCTGTCTTTTAAAGAAATTTTTCGTGATTATACTTACCCCATGTTATACTTACTAATACGAAAACCTATCTGAAACGGAATATTTTTTAATGCTTTCCGATTTTGTTTTAGCTAAAAATTAGATAAATGAAAATATAGTAATCCTTGAACTTGACTAAGCAAAATTTTTATTTAAGATAATATACATTATAAATCTATTGTTTTATGCCTCTGAATTCATGAAAATTGTAAAGAACGTTTAAAAGAACAAATGAGGGCATTCGCATGTGGTTTACAGGTTGTGTTTTATAACAAAAAAATTGTATTAATTTGAAATAAGTACAATGAAGTCTATTAAGACAGGATCGCAAAGGACTGGGAGAAATTCCGTTTTAGACATGTTTCTGTCTTAGCAGATATAGTTGTATGGCATTCCTTCTATCAGCATCATGAAAATTTTTAATTTATGGAAGGATGTTTTACTGCATTATATTTGTTTTAAACCTGAAAACAAATTTTGGGCAACCTTTTCTGGTAGAGAAGGGGTGATGTAATCGTACTTTCTCCAGGTAGCTACGCCACTGAGTGTACAATTAAATTTTGATTCATAATAGGAAATATGACTGTGAGATTAAATATTGTTAATAACTTAACATTTAAAAAACAGCAATAATCATTGAAATTGTTAAATAAAAAATATTTTTGTAAGACGTTCTTTAAAAGTGTCCACTATTGGCATGTTTACCCTGTATAAAATGGGTAAAAAATTGAGACTTACATCACATGTTTTACAAAATAAATATTCGACCACATCTAGTCATATTAATAAAGTATTGGACAGTCAAATCCCAAATTCCTGTGAGTCATGCACACTAAATTTTTAAAAATAGGTTTTTAAAGTTTTATCTAGATTTTTGAAGAAAAATACGTATATGAAAAATACTTTTCTCCTCTGTTTTTATGCATTCTTAATATAATACCCGAATTGAAAAACTGCAAAACAACATTACCCTTCTCATTTGCGATTCATCAATGATACACAATTTGAGAAATTTTCAAATCAAATATAAATAATCAGTTGTGTTGAAACTTCATGAATATTTCTATGAGCCAATTGTTAATATAAGTATAACATTTTCTGTTAAATATAAGCCTTAACTTTATTTGAAAACTTAAATTATTTAAATTTCCGTCGTTTACATTAGTGTGCATAAACGATGAAACAGTTGTTATCTTGATATATTCGTGAAGTATCTTGTAAAAAAAAAATCTCCTGTTTTTCATTTTAGAAAGTTTGCAAGTATGTAAGCATAATTATTCGATTACTTTATACTTTTATAAAACTTATACCTTTAAAAAATTACTTTTTTCATTTTCTTTCATAGAGTCTTCAGAAAGAAAGATTTACAGTTATTAATACTTGATTGCTGCTTTTCTGTGAAGTTTATTTCTGATCAAGTTCTGATGAAGTTTATTTCTATTAAATCCCATACTGAAGAAGAAAAAAACATTTACGTGTGATTCTACAAAATTTTATTTTTTCGGATTTTATGTGCATCTAATTATTCATGAGATGTCTTTAGATGCTAATCAACACCTTCCCACCGACTCAGATGAAAAACCATATGTGTGCACTGAATGTCAGAAAACATTTACAGAGAAACACCAATTACATTATCATCTTCGCATCCACACAGGAAATAAATTATTTGTATGCGATGTATGTCAGAAAATATTATCTAGTAGAAATGCTTTAAAGTGTCATCTTTGCATACACACTAGAGATAAACCATTCGTGTGCAGTGTATGTCAAAAACCATTTATACTGAGACAGCATTTTGAACATCATCTTCGTATCCATACAGGACACGCAGGAGAGAAACCATTCGTATGTGTTGTGTGTCAGAAATCATTCTCTAAAAAAGCAACGTTAAATGATCACCTTAGAATTCACACTGGTGAGAAACCATTCGTATGTGTTGTGTGTCAGAAATCATTTTCTAAAAAAGCAACGTTAAGTGATCACCTTAGAATTCACACTGGTGAGAAACCATTCGTATGTGTTGTGTGTCAGAAATCATTTTCTCAAAAAGCAACGTTAAATGATCACCTTAGAATTCACACTGGTGAGAAACCGTATGTATGTGATGTGTGTCAAGAGTCGTTTGCACAGAGAAAAAGTCTCAAAGATCATCTTAGGGCACACACTGCAGATAACATGTTTGTGTGCAATGTATGTCAAAAATCATTTGTCCAGATGCGATATTTACAAGATCATCTACGCATCCACACAGGAGAGAAACCATATAAATGTGATGTATGTAAAAAGTCATTTGCATGTAAAAGGAACTTAAATTCTCATCTTCGTGTCCACACAGATAAACAACCATTTATGTGAAGTGTATGTCGAAAATTATTTAAACAGAAACAACATTTGCAAGATCATTCTCGCAGCTACACAGGAGAGAAACCGTTTGTATGCGGTGTCTGTAAAAATTAATTTTCTTTCAGAAGCACATTAAAAAATCACCTTAAAATTCACACAGGAGAGAAACCATATAAACATATGTGGAAAGTCATTTGCAATCGCAAGAAGTTACAGATATCATCTTCATGTCCACAAAGATGCAAAAGCCTTTGTGTGAAGTGTTTGTCCGAAATCATTTGCATTGAAGCATCGTTTACAAGATCACCTTTTCAGTCACACGGTAGAGAAACCATTTGTATTTTATGTATGTCAAAAACTATTTTGTATAAAAATAACTTTATAAATTATCTTATATCTGGAGTAATTTGCAAATGGAACAAGTTAAAAATATCATCTTTGTGGCCACACATATGAGAAACCGTTTGTGTAAAGTGTATGTCAAAAACTTTTTGGACTGAAATCACATTTATAAGATCATTATTGCATCCATTCTGCAGAGCAAATATTTGTTTGCGACGTATTGTCAAAAAAGAATTTTCTAAAACGTCTATGTGCATATCAGAATTGGGCAAATTTGTAATTGAAATTATCTGCAATATAATTACAATTTAATTGTACGTAATTTATTGCAGTTATAATTACTTGCCGTAAAAAAAATCTTGCAGCACATCATTAAATTTTAATTACATTGCAGATAATTGCAATTACAAATTTGTTCAAGTCTGGTGCAGATCATCATTTCTATTTTTATTCTGTGGTTAATATCTTCCACTTTTATCCCTTATCATGTACACAGTGTTTTTCCTCCACTATACCGCCTCCCCGTCCTCAATTTAGGAGTCTTAAGCCTACTTAATTTTCAGATAAAACATTTCTACTTTCAATCCTCTCAGGCTGAATTGTGAAGAATGGATGCCATCTACAAAAAAAGAATTAATTTAAAATAAAAATTTGATCTGTAGCATTTTCATAGATTTAATCATTAAATTTTTTTGGATTATTTACAATTTCTTCATGATATTTGTAAAGACGTACTTTTAATTTCAATGTTCTTTATCTTGTGTAATCCAAGGTGCAGATTGAGACGAAGCTATCACGCGCAGTTGAAGTGATACTACTCGGGAAAGACTGCTTAAGCAGTGTGAGTTCATATTGCGACTCAGTGTTTCGTCTCATTTGTTGACATTGTTGAGGTAATTCGAACACATACTTTAACTATAGCTGAGTAGATCGACGTAAGTTCATAAATTATATTATTTGAAATAATTAATCAGACTACTGTGAGATCTTTTATAGCATTATTTCTGAGATCGATCTTCATATTAACTCTAAAATAATCTGTATGTGTTGATTCGTACAGCAGAGACAGTGCACAGCGCTAACTTGTTCATACAAGTGTATCAGAATCGCACTCGAAACTGTGTTCAAAGTACAAGTGGCGAGCATGACCTGTGGCTAAAGGAACTGCTCACGAATCAATACGTGCTGTTTCGCTCATTTCTATTATCCACAAAATGGATGTGAAAGTTTCTACGTTTCGATGTGCACCGGCCCTAGCGTACTCTTACCACAATGTGTTAGTATATAGCAGTTTTTGAAGACTTCCAAATTAACAGAAATTAGTACCACCTCCTTTCTTTTGAGATTCATACCTCGTTGTGAAACATTTAGGTTTGAGAAAAAAATAATCTGTTATATTTCGAAAGTCAAAATGAGTACTTATCTTATTTCAAGAAATAACTTTGAATTTAAAGAAATATGTGAGTGATCCAGTATTTTTTATAAACTTTACTACTCAATTATAACTGTCAATGTAGTTATCGGTCTTTTTATTTTCCGTTATGCTTAGAGGTAAAAAAAAAAACGATTTTTATCTTTCTCATTTTTAAATGTTTAAATGCTGAAAAGGTGCAAACCAGATTATCGCGCACCATTCACTAGAAACTGAATAAGCCAAGCTCACTGTAGCATTTCTGATTATCTCTTTTGTATAACAATATCAAGAATTAAATTGATTAACTGAATTTGAAATTACTTGATGGAATATATTCAGGGATACCCACAACTGCTGCAACGCAAAAAATACCATATTATCAAACTTTATAAGCTTCAGAAAACTTATTCAAAATTTTATAAATAAAGTTTAATTTTTTTTTTTTTTGGAGTGGCAAAGAGGGAAGTAAGAATTTTATTTTAAAGGTATGATTTACTTGGCTGATTATTTATTTATTATTACTAGAGAACAAAAATAGGGCATGATTTTTTTAATAAAGTGTTTTAAACTTTGTATGCTGAGGAGGGAGAAGCGTAAATTTCGGAGGGAGGGGAAAGTGTTTATTTTAGATGATTGATTGTTTACTTATTGTTACCAAAGAACGACAAATAGGACGGAAGAATTTATTAAATTATAGTTTAAAGATTTTTTGTTGGGGGTGGTAAAGAAATGGGAGGATATATTTTGTGGGATGATTTAAATGGCTGATTATTTATTTTTTATTATTAGAGAGTAACAAATAGAGCATATTTTTTTAATGAAAAATTTTAAACGTTGTATGGAGAGGGTAGAGGGGGAAGCATAAATTTCGGACTGGGGTGGGGGTTGTAATTTAAATGATTGATTCTTTACTTAGTGTTACTAGAAAGTACTAAATGTAACACAATTATTGTATTTTGGCGTATTCATATCTCTATGGTTTCTCTTATTATGGATGTATAGTACAGACTGGAGTGAAAAATTATTTTACTTTCATTGAAATTTATTTGCATGGTTGCTTCTTGATATATAATCTTACCAGTGCTGTGGTTTTTCTATTATACTTAATAACAGCTATATGCTCCTTTTTTCTGTAACTAAATTTTCTTCCAGTCATGCCAATATTGTAATTCTTAGACCTGTCTTCTTTAATAAAAGGTATTTCATGTACTCCTGAATAATTCTGAATAGACCCAATTAATTTTGAGGATTATTTAGGAGTACATGAAATACATTTTATTTCTCATTTGTTTTTGAAAATAGCTCAGAGTGAGGCGAAACTTGCCAAACAACCTAATAAAAGTTATTGTGTATTTATTATGTTGTTAATTTGCAACTTTCAGCATTTAAAATAAATATATACTATCTACAATAATTAAAATATGGGGTTTGAGATAAGGGCATTAATAGTTAACTTAAACATTTATTCTCATAATTACAGTGAGTGAAATAATTATGGCCTTTCACAATTTTAGCTCATATATTATAATGAAAAAAAAAATCTGTGCTACTTTCTCCGTTGTAACAATCAAAGTATACACGCATACATAAGTAGTAAGACATGCGTTATTAAAGCTTAACAATGAAATCTGGATTTCAGAAGCGAAGAAATTATGGCCTTACTCAATCGAAAGGTCATCTTAATGCATGTCGTTTAGCAGAATTATTATTTTTTTAAATTTGTGACAGCAGTTTAAATAGAATATTCACTAAATAATTTGTTTTAAGTGTTATATTAAAAAATAATTAATATACCATCTGGCTCATGACCTTCTGAGATCGAATAGGAAAAGATTGATGTTTTAAGAACACAAAAGAATATCAATCCTACAGACATTGCTCGAGCTATTGAGAGAAATTCAAAAATCATACGAAATTACCTTAAAGATCCATCAGGGTATAGAAAGAAGAAAAGCACGATTAAACTGTACAAAGCCTATATGAGTCTTGCAGGCCATAATTATTTCATGCACTGTATTATTAATTATTTTATTTATCCTTGTAAATATTTTATTAATATCTTATTTTGTGTTATTAATATGCTTTTATCAAGTTTTAGTTCTAAATACAAACATAAAAATAAATTATTCATTATTTTGTGTAGAGTGTGCATTACTATACTCCGGGAAAGGTTAAGAAGATAGTGTGTACAAGGCTGGGATAGCCTGTTAACACCCTTGGCTTAATTTGGTTGCCATATCGGGCGACATAGCACTCATTTCGGCGGCATAACATTATTTTAGTTCTGCGTTTCCAGAAACCTTATTTCAGGGATGTTTTATTGTGTGTGTGTTTTTTTAAATTGAATTTAATTAGTTATTTAATTTACAATCTATCACAAATGCACATTAATTAAATTAAGATAACGCGTCAATTTTCAAGATCTTTTGACCTCAGAAAGTAATCTTGAGTATTGAAATAGTTTGAAAGGAAAAGAAAATCATAATATTATTGCAATTTAACATCATATATATAACTTTTTTCTTATTTTTTAAAGCATAATACAGAGTTGCCAAGTCCCCGGCTTTTTGGGCACCAGTATTTTAGTACAGAAAATGCTGTTTTATGTAATCGGAACATTCTGTGATTTAAAGAAACAACATTTTCTGTAAGATAATACTGGTGTGCAAAAAGCCGGAGACTTGGCAAGTGTGATAATATATTTTTTTCGTTCAGAATTTATTTTTAAGTAATACAAATATATTTCTAATCAGTTTTAAACTGATATGTAGGTGGCAGGCGTAATCTTGAAGAACCACATTAATTCCCATTTATATTTTTATGTAAAGTAATCTTAATTTAAGATGAGAAAACAAATTTTAAAATCTATTATCTTTAATCAGCCTAAAAGGAAAGGTAGAATGCGAAATAGGTAACAGGTAAAATTTTACTCTGATATCCAGTTTTCACACGACTGAAGAGTTAAGCTAATAGTATAGTTATGGGAAACAGGTTTAAAATTAGAAATCAGGTGGTTTTACACATAAGGCATAAACATGATGTTTAACACATGTGGCGGTCGTAAAGTTACATTACAGCCTATTGTTGTCTATTGGTGACTATTGTCACATTGGAAGAAAAAAGGTAGAAACTCGTTTCTAAACATCCTTAAAATACGAAATGGATATCTCCAGTTATATTTATACACATGCAGACATATATATAACATCTTAATAAATAAAACCTACCGGGATTTTCTCTAACTATGTATATATATATATATATATTCCAATATTTCTTCCTTTTTCTCCTCTCCTACCCCTCCCCCACCCACATTTTAAAAAAAATACACTCGCTGAGTCAGATATAATTTGTAATGTAATAATTTACTTTAATAAATTCTATTAAAAAATATTTAAAAATACGATGATTCAATTCAATATATATATAATTTTCAAAAGTATTAATTAATTTTATGATGTCTATAGACATAACGGGGGGGGGGGGGGGGCACGAGCTCTCACCATTCGTAATAGATAGAAAAAGATCTATTCAAATAATTTTCTTTAAAAGAATGATATTGTAGCTGTGCCTTCCCACACCCGCACACCAACCAAAAAAAAACGATTTGGAATCGAAATAAGTTTTTCCTTTTTTTTAATAAATAAATTACTTACTGAGTTACATGCGATTCGTGTTTTTTCCCTTTCTCGAGATGTCGCGTTGGTAATTCGGTTTTAAACACCGACTTTGACAGTATTTTCTGAAAGATCTTCTGCCTTTACCAAAAAATGGAAAACGTCTTTCCATTACAAAGTTTCTGAATAAGAACACCTGCCAATTTCATGCGTTTCCGAATAAAAAAAAATTAAAAAATATGTCATAAAGTAGCCAGTTTGGATTTCAGAACAGTCTTAAATATTATTGGCACCTCCCCCCCCCCCTCCTGCATGTGTCCTTGCCCATGTTTCTGTATAATGAAAGATTTTTGTTTTTTGTTTGTTTTTTAATTACAACCACAGCATTTCTTAAACACATTTCCATTAATTTAATTTTCAAAAGTTTCTTTTTGTTTTGTTATTTTAAATATATTTTTGCATACTTGGTATGTATTTCAGATAAAATTTCTCGTAAAGTTCAAAACCACAAACATTTTTGCTGTATCTTTAATAGTTTCAAAGATAAAAAACATATATTGTGCATTTAAAACCACAATCCTTAATGTAATTATCGGTAACTTGACGGAAGTGGGGTGGAATTATCATCATTAGGTTTGCAGTTTCTCTTCAACGTGTCCCTGTTTTTCGCCAAAATTCCGCCAAGCGAAAAGACACATCTTTACGAAATATTAATACATACATATATATCATAACAGTGGCACATTTCAACTTAAATCAGTTTCATTTAAGCGGTCAATTGTTTCTGTATTTAAAGATTTAAAAAAAAATCAGCTACAGACAGATATTTTATTAAAATAGGCAGCGCACTACTTTTTGTCGCGGAGGTATAAAGCTCCCAGTATATTCTGTACTGTCAACTTGCTCGTTCCCTAAGTATAAGTCATTGCATATCCATTACTGGAATTTTTGGTGTTTTGAAATTTTTTTATTACATTGCAGTCCAAAAATTTAAGGGCAGTGACCGGACGGCATATAAGCAACCTTTACATGGATACGGACATGGGAAAGAATCATGCACTGTGATTGGCTGATCAGTTTTTTCGTCCATTTAACGCAATTTTAAAAGGAGTTTGTTTTATTGATACTTGTCATAGATTGTTTGAAATATAATAACTGAATACAGAAGATTTGCAGGTACGTTATGATTTATTATAAATGCATGAATGAAAAAGACTGATAATGATTTCAAATACGTTTTGCGAAAATATATCTTTTGAACATTTAAAATAGCAATAAAATAATCATAAATATTTAGTTATACAAATCTAAATGCTCATTCATCAACATCAGTTAGTTTTAATATTTTCTCAAACATTCATGTAATTGTTGTTCATTTCAATGCTATAGTTTATTTTATTTTATTTATTTATTTATTTTATTTAAATTAATTAATTTTTTTTTATTTATATTTATTTATTTTTTATTTTTATTTATTTTTTGTTTGGTGGGGGGGAGGGGGGTAAAATTTTATTTTGCTAACAAAGCAAAAATGTATTTTCCGATACAGAAATAAAAGGCTGGTTTCATAAAAATTTAATATAATCTTTTAAATTTATTATTTTATTTTTTGTTTAATTTGTGGTTCAAGAAGAAGTAACAAAAAAAATCAATTAAATTAAAAAGCCAAAAGGAAAAAAATACCGAATTTTTGAAAATCTTAACTGTGAATATCATTGTTGATATCCGAATATGTAATAAATAATATGTTCCTATAAATAGAGTAAATATGAAACTTAAACACACATGCATAAAATTTGTAAATGTATGTCAATGCATTGATATGTTACTTTAAAGCGTTATATATATTTTTATATATTTATAGCTTAATTTTAAAATGATTTAATTCTAAAGAATTACACATAATTGAATGAAGAAGAAGAAGAAGTGAAAAATTACTAAATTTTATTTTAAATCTTTTAAAAAATAGATGAAATATGCTGCCATAAAATAAATTTAACATAACAATATAGAGATAAAAATGGAACACACCTTAATATATATAAAAAAAAAACCATAAAATAAATAACCAATTCCTAAAGAAATGCACCCCAGTTGCTTACATAAATTTGATTAAAACAAGGAAGGAACATAATTCGTTCGCGTTTGAAAGTGTCACTAGATGTCCCCCCCCCCCACACACACAAAAAAAAAAATTGGCCTGCGATATTTTCTAGAACTTTCGAATTAGAATGAAAATAAATAAATTAAAATCCTGGCAATTACTGAATATTTAATTCTACTTTCCAAATTTCTGAAAGATTTGATATAGACCAAAAAATCAACATTAATGATTATACTGCTCATATAAATAAAAGACTAAGAAACTTTTCTATAAGAGTTAACTGTTTGGTGCTGCCATCTACAAACAGAGTGACAAAACAAAGATGGTGATTTCTTGGAAACTTCACATGCTTAGAGCCTTACCAGTGGCTGAGAGGTTTATATAAATTTTGTTCTCAGCCTATTTAATAAGCATATTTAATTAGAATTTTAGAAATAATTTAACACAATTTCTTCATATTTAAAATTTTGCAACTTTGATAGTTACACCGATATGTTATAACGTATTTATAATTCAAATATTCAAGTAATACATAATTTCAAGCCAAAGCGATTTTTATGCATCTTTAACAATATAAAACTAAAAACATTTTTGTTTTCTAAAGTAAGTTTATGGCTTACAGATGTAACTGACTAAAAAAATGTGCATTCAGTATCATCTTACACAAATAAGCTATGGTTACACAAATTACAAAATATTATAGTCATACAAAAAGTACGGAATTAAAATTACTTTACCTAAGAAGCAAACATGATATTTATAGAAAATAGCTGAATGGTTCGTTTTCTATTTGTCAAATGACTGTTGAAATTATATATTTTCATTTAAAACTCTTTATTATAAACAATGAACTAGGAAGTATGCACTTGGAGACTGAAACGAAATATGCACTTTGCAGCCTTCCAGAACATTCCAACTGGATTTTTTTTTTAAATAGTATTGTATTAAAATAAACTATTAGAGTCTCGTAAAGCAATCATTCCGTATTGTGGCAGCTACATTGTAAACATGCAGATAAAGCACTGTAAATATTCATACAGCTAATGTTGATTTCCTAGAGTTCATTTGATTTTGAGTCGCTTTATCAGATACGATAAACAAAATTTAAAATGGAAGTAAATAATCGTCTACAAATTACTATTTTTTTTTCATTAAAATTCTACATTTGTATATGTAAATCACCTTGTTTATCAGCCATAAAGCCATGACATTACACTTGTCGATTCTCTATTCCACTACGCCGAAAAATGTAGGCGTGACGCGTGATGTTGGCCTATACCATTAGCCAATCAAAGCGCAGGATTCTTCCCCGTGTCCGTATCCATGTAAAGGTTCCTTATATGCGACCAGACGCTTCCGCTGTTTACATAATTTGTCGAATATCTACCGAAATTTTTGACAAATTGTCTTTGAACTTAAAGGATGCATGTACACGTACAGCACATGTTTGCCTCCATGGAAAATCCCATGTAATCGATTGGGATACCCCCTCTCCATTTCTCAATTAGCTGGTACCTTTCTGAGTTTTCATGATATTTGACTCGTCTGTTTATATGAGTTACTCTATAGAATTAGCTACCAAAGCATGAAAAAAAATCTTTTCAATAGTTTGCGCATGCGCAGTTACACATTATTTCTTACAAATGCAAATATCTAATCAATTATTGAATATATTAATTTTTTAATTGCAGTATACTGTTGGTACTGCTCTTGAAGTCAAGCATGTGCTTTATATCCTAGAATTTCAAGAACAATTTGTCAAAAATTTCAGTAGATATTCGACAAACCGTGTAAAAATCAAAAGTATCCGGTCACTGCCCCTTAATTTTTGGATAGCAATGTAAACAGTGACGTAGCTACCGTGGAGCAGTTGGAGCACATTGTTCCAGGCACGAGAAAAATAAGGCCGCAAAATTTCAAAGGAACGAAATTATGTGTATAAATATTTTTTTACATTTGCCGTTTTTTTAAATACATAAAATATACAGTAAAACCTGTGAAAGCGGAATCCTGTCTTTTAAAGAAATTTTTCGTGTTTATACTTACCCCGTGTTATACTTACTAATAGGAAAACCTATCTAAAACGGAATATTTTTTCAATACTTTCCGATTTTGTTTTAGCTAAAAATTAGATAAATGAAACTATAGTAATCCTTGAACTTGACTTAGCCAAATTTTTATTTAAGATAATATAAATTATAAATCTATTGTTTTATGCCTCTGAATTCATGAAAATTGTAAAGAACGTTTAAAAGAACAAATGAGGGAATTTGCATGTGGTTTTTACAGGTTGTGTTTTATAGCAAAAAAATTGTATTAATTTGAAATAAGTACAATGAAGTCTATTAAGACAGAATCGCAAGGGACTGGCAGAAATTCCGTTTTAGACATGTTTCTGTCTTAGCAGATATTGTTGTATGGCATTCCTTCTATCAGCATCATGAAAACTTTTAATGTATGGAAGGATGTTTTACTGCATTATATTTGTTTTAAACCTGAAAACAAATTTTGGGCAACCTTTTCTGGTAGAGAAGGGGTGATGCAATCGTACTTGCTCCAGGTATCTACGCCACTGAGTGTACAATTAAATTTCGATTCATAATAGGAAATATGACTGTGAGATTAAAAATTGTTAATAACTTAACATTTAAAAAACAGCAATAATCATTAAAATTGTTACACTAAATTTTCAAAAATAGGTTTTTAAAATTTTATCTAGATTTTTGAAGAAAAATACGTATATGAAAAATACTTTTCTCTTCTGTTTTTTATATATTACCCGAATAGAAAAACTCCAGAACAACATCACCCTTCTCATTTGTGATTCATCAATGATACACAATCTGATAAATTTTTAAATCAAATATAAATAATCAGTTGTGTTGAAACTTCATGAATACTTCTATGAGCCAATTGTTAATATAAGTATAACATTTTCTGTTAAATATAAGCCGTAACTTTATTTGAAAACTTAAATTATTTAAATTTCCATCGTTTACATTAGTGTGCATAAACGATGAAACAGTTGTTATCTTGATATGCTCGTAATGTATCTTGTAAAAAAAATCTCCTGTGTTTTATTTTAGAAAGTTTGCAAGTATGTAAGCATAATTGTTCGATTACTTTATACTTTTATAAAGCTTATACCTTTAAAAAATTACTTTTTTCGTTTTCTTTCATAGAGTCTTCAGAAAGAAAGATTTACAGTTATTAATACTTGATTGCTGCTTTTCTTTGAAATTTATTTCTGATCAAGTTCTGATAAAGTTTATTTCTATTAATTCCCATACTGAAGAAGAAAAAATCATTTACGTGTGATTCTACAAAATTTTATTTTTTCTGATTTTATGGGCATTTAATTATTCATGAGATGTCCTTAGATGCTAATCAACACCTTCCCACCGACTCAGATGAGAAACCATATGTGTGCACTGAATATCAGAAAACATTTACAGAGAAACACCAATTACAATATCATCTTCGAATCCACACAGGAAATAAATTATTCGTATGCGAGATGTATGTCAGAAAATATTATCTAGTAAAAATTCTTTAAAGTGTCATCTTCTCATACATACTGGAGATAAACCATTCGTGTGCAGTGTATGTCAAAAACCATTTGTACTGAGACAGCAGTTAGAACATCATCTTCGTATCCACACAGGAGAGAAACCTTTCGTATGTGATGTGTGGCAGAAATCATTTTCTAAAAAAGCAACGTTAAATGATCACCTTAGAATTCACACTGGTGAGAAACCATTCGTATGTGTTGTGTGTCAGAAATCGTTTTCTAAAAAAGAAACGTTTAATGATCACCTTAGAATTCACACTGGTGAGAAACCATTCGTACGTGTTGTGTGTCAGAAATCGTTTTCTAAAAAAGAAACGTTTAATGATCACCTTAGAATTCACACTGGTGAGAAACCATTCGTACGTGTTGTGTGTAAGAAATTATTTTCTAAAAAAGCAACGTTAAATGATCACCTTAGAATTCACACTGGTGAGAAACCGTATGTATGTGAAGTGTGTCAAGAGTCGTTTGCACAGAGAAAAAGTTTCAAAGAACATCTTAGGGCACACACTGGAGATAACACGTTTGTGTGCAATGTATGTCAAAAATCATTTAAACACATGCGATATTTACAAGATCATCTACGCATCCACACAGGAGAGAAACCATATAAATGTGATGTATGTAAAAAGTCATTTGCATGTAAAAGGAACTTAAATTCTCATCTTCGTGTCCACACAGATAAAAAACCATTTGTGTGCAGTTTATGTCGAAAATTATTTAAACAGAAACAACATTTACAAGATCATTTTCGCAGCCACACAGGAGTAAAACCGTTTGTATGCGGTGTCTCTAAAAATTCATTTTCTTTTAGAAGCACATTAAAATATCACCTTAAAATTCACACAGGAGAGAAACCATATAAACGTATGTGATGTATGTGGAAAGTCATTTGCAATCGCAAGAAGTTACAGATATCTTCTTCATGTCCACAAAGATGCAAAAACCTTTGTGTGAAGTGTTTGTCGGAAATCATTTGCATTGAAGCATCCTTTACAAGATCACCCTTTCAGCCACACTGTAGAGAAACCATTTGTATTTTATGTATGTGAAAAACTATTTTCTTTGAAAATAACTTTATAAATTATCTTATATCTGGAGTAATTTGCAAATAGAACAAGTTAAAAATATCATCTTCATGGCCACACATATGAGAAACCGTTTGTGTAAAGTGTATGTCAAAAAGTTTTTGGACTGAAATCACATTTATAAGATCATTATTGCATCCATTCTGCAGAGCAAATATTTGTTTGCGACGTATTGTCAAAAAAGAATTTTCTACAACGTCTATGTGCAGATCAAAACTGGGCAAATTTGTAATTGCAATTATCTGCAATATAATTACAATTTAATTGTATGTAATTTATTGCATTTATAATTACTTGCCGTAAAAAAAATCTTGCAGCACATCATTAAATTGCAATTACATTGCAGATAATTGCAATTACAAATTTGTTCAAGTCTGGTGCAGATCATCATTTCTATTTTTAGTCTGTGATTAAAATCTTCCACTTTTATCCGTTATCATGTACACAATGTTTTTTCTCCACTATACCGCCTCCCCATCCTCAATTTAGTAGTCTTAAGCCTACTTAATTTTCGGATAAAACATTTCTACTTTCAATCCTCTTACGCTGAATTGTGAAGAGTGGATGCCATCTACAAAAAAGAATAAATTTAAAATAAAAATTCGATCTGTAGCGTTTTATTGATTTAATGATTGATTTATTTTGGATTATTTACAATTTCTTCATGATATTTGTAAAGATTTACTTTTAATTTCAATGCTTTTTATCTTGTGTAAACCAAGGTGCAGATTAAGACGAAGCTATCATGCGCAGTTGAAGTGATACTACTCGGGAAAGACTGCTTAAAGCAGTGTGAGTTCTTATTGCGACTCAGTGTTTCGTCTCGTTTGTTGACATTGTTGAGGTAATTCGAACACATACTTTAACTATAGCTGAGTAGATCGACGTAAGTTCATAAATTATATAATTTGAAATAATTAATCCAGTGGTTCCCAAACTTTTGGGCTCGCGGAGCCCTTTTTGGGAAGAATTTGTATGGCGGAGCCCCTTAAACCCACGGTACTGTATGGTTTACAAATTAATGTTTTTTTTTATGCCTATGGAGCAGATTAAGATTTGCTGAAGAGTCCAAACCAGTAGTTTCCAGCATGGGGCCACGGTTCTCAGTTTGGCCCTATTCTTGATACAGAAATTCTGAACTCATACTAGAAATTTTGAAAGTCAAATTTTCTATTATTTAATCCCTTAACAGTTTTATTTAATACTACTATTATTGGATATAATAAATAAAAAATAAGGACTAAAAACCACTTTTTTTGTATTAAAATATCTACTTTGTATAATCGAGAAATGTCCGCCAAATACAACAAAAATTATAATTAAAAAATTTGTGGTTTTTGAAAGCTTTTAGTAACGAAGAAAACAAACTTTTCTTACCCGAGCGACGTTCAATCAATACTGTTAAGTGATTAATGACATCCATTCTTTGGGGATTTCCTTGAACTCGGAATTAAAGATCAAAATGGTAACACTGTCTGGATCATGCCACCGCCCCAAGAATACTAGGCCTGAACGCTGACACAAAAATGGCGGCGTTCGTGGGCCAATTTTGTAAAACATTTGTACGCTCCCCTAGTTTAGAAATTATTGGTACCGAATTTCAAGGGACCGTACACACGCTGAAATTTTCCGTCTGCGACTGCATCAATTTTTGTGTCAGCGCTCAGACCTAATATTCAGTGGGCGGTTGTCATGCACTGTATTGGGGTTACGTGAAACTATTATTATTTATGGTGAAAACTAGAAACACACAGAAAGAAAATATAAGTAGTACAGTTTTCGTTTACAAAGCAAGACTTCTGTGTAATCCCAATAGG
Source organism: Maratus michaelseni (assembly GCA_963931845.1). Taxonomy (NCBI): domain Eukaryota; kingdom Metazoa; phylum Arthropoda; class Arachnida; order Araneae; family Salticidae; genus Maratus; species Maratus michaelseni. The sequence continues at coordinate 197,269,297 of OZ007597.1, read as the reverse complement.
CTACTCTCGAAAAGAAAGAAAATGCGTAGGCCCAGTCACCCTTGAATAATTATATAACACGTTTTCGCTAGTTCCGCCCACCCGTAATAAAATCATGCGATTACGGAATCTTTTTTCGTTCTTCTTTACGTTTTTAGTACTTCTAAATATGCAACGAAAACGAATCGCCTCTGAGCTTCTTCTTTTGAACCTTTTTTTTAAAAATACATTAAGAAGCAGATCATCGTTTTAGTGTTTAAGTGGGCGGGGCAAAATTTATCACCTGTATTGTTAGGTGCAGCATCGTTCACTTTTTTGGATGTTTTATTTGAAGTATTTAGCTATTAATTATAGTTATGAAAGAAACTTTCTTTCAACATTGTTTTTGCTTCAAAATAGCTATGCGGTTAAAAATTACACATGTTAAAAGAACTGCAACTAGTACAAAAACTTTACTAACAAAACGAGATATATGGATGGAGTTAAATTTATATCAGGGCGGGTATTCATTGACGAAAAGTCTAAGCAGGGGGTGGCGCTGAGCAAAAGGTTAGATTGTTAGTGTGATGACAAATGTAAAGAACCAATATATATATATTAATTGCTATAGCCTTATTTCTGATAGGAAAATGTGCCATCATAACATAAGAATCTTAGCCAATGCCGAGACCAATTAAAACAAAATTTTAAAGAGGGGTTGTTAAGTGATACCAGATGTTTAAAAAAAGTGCGTTTTCAGCAACATACATTGCTTTAAAAATTAAGTACAATTATGCAAAACAGCATAGAAAATTTAAATGATTAAGAATTAATAAAAATAAAATAAGGATTAAAGAAATTAAAGGTACAAAAAGAAAAAGAAAAGTATATACAAACGTATGCAAATATTAAATGAATCTAATGAGGGGTTTATTAAATTATACAAGATGTTACAAAAAAGAGGCGTTTTAATCGACAAACATTGTTTTACTATGAAAAACAGTATAGAAAATTTAAACATACAAATAACACAAACAGATTAAAGAAATCAAACTTATAAAAAGAAAAAGAAATATATATGCACAATATACAAAAATGTGAAATGAATCTAGTGAGGGGCTTTAAATGATACAAGATCTTAAAAAAAAGACGTTTTAACCCTTAATTGCATTGTGATGTAAATTTCCATCACTGTTTATTTAACTTTTAATAAATAAATCAACTTCTTCGCCACCACTATATTTATATAGAAATATTAATACAGTAAATTTCCCGTGAACTATGTTGCTGAACAAAGTTAAAAATCTATCTTAAAATTTCTGGTGTCTAATATTTAATATGTGTATAAAAAAACACAATTGTAAAAGAAAAACTCATGCAAAGAAGGGTTAAGCGACTAACATTGTTTTAAAAATTCAATACAATTATGAAGCATAGGATAAAAGATTTAAATAACTAAAATTTAATAAAAATAAAATAAAGAGTTTAAGTAAATTACAATTCCAAAAATACAAATAATACAATATACAATATATACAAATATTAAATGCCGATATAATTTTTTTATGCACAAAGTGTGACGAGCAATAACGTATAAAAGTTTAGTGCGAAAAATGTGGTTGAATTGTTTTGCACAGTTTTTTTATATCTGGTGCAATTTTTGACAATTGTAAACGAATGTCTGGCTCTGCATTTAACCGGTTTCTGTACTTTGTTTTTATACTTGTGTAAACGGAGAATCCAGCTTCACACAGATAGGTCGTTGAGAATGGGAGTAAAATTACTTTTGCTCTGTCTGACAAGATTTTGTATTCCTCTGTCAAATGACACCAAATTTCTGTGATACGTTGGTTTTGAAAAGATATTTTTATATTGCTTTGAGATGTTAAATCAATGAGAGTATCGTATTCCTCAGAGCTTAAGCCGTGCGTTTTTTTTTTTACACTGAATTGATTTAGTACCCATTTAAAATCGTCCAGCATCTTATTTTGAGCAGCTGGAAAGAAATTCTCAAATGAATCTATCACTTACCTCATTAGGAAATTAGAACCTGGTTACTAAGTAAAAAAGAACTAAGTTTAAACATATGAATAGGCGGAGCTCCAAAGAACAAAACTGTTTGGCTAGCAGAGATAACAGAACTAGCGCGACTTTGATCTTTCCATTCACGTTAAGCATTCGATTCAGAATACTATTTCTTGTAGCTTATTTTGATTCGGATTCTTAAAACACATAAAAGGCAGAAACATAAAATAAAGTAGTTCAAACAACAAATATTATATAGAAAATGGATACTTGTTTAATGCAAATTTTTATGTTATTTTAAAAGATATATTAAAGTATTTTTCACCCAGTTATCGATGTATTTATTTTTGACACACACATGCACAAATTCCTACATACTTTCGAAAAAATTTTCCTTGCAATATGCCAATTTCTTTCATGTTTTGTTTATTTTCCTGGAACGCCGCGGAGCCCCTGAAAAGTATAGGTGGAGCCCCAAGGGGTCCGCGGAGAACACTTTGGGAACCTCTGAATTAATCAGACTAATGTGAGATCTTGTAAAGCATTATTTCTGAAATTGTGCTTCATATTAACTCTAAAATAATCTGTATGTGTTGATTCGTACAGCAGCGCTAACTTGTTCATACAAGTGTGTCAGAATCGCACTCGAAACTGTGTTCAAAGTACAAGTGGCGAGCAAGACCTGTGTCTGAAGGAACTGCTCACGAATCAATATGTGCTGTTCGGCTCATTTCAATTATCCACAAAATGGATGTGAAAGATTGTGCGTCTCGGTGTGTACCGGCCCTAGCGTACTCTTAGCACAATGTAAGGTTTAGTACAAGGTAATTAAAATTAAACTGACGGTACTCAAAGGTTCATAGCTCCAGTTTTACTGATCGGATCCGAATGAAACTTTAAATATATGTTATGTAGATCATGTGGCCAAGGTTTTCGTAAAAAAAAAATAGTTTGAAATTTCGCTACCAGATGGCGCTGTATTGCTGAAACCATATGCAAATGAGTAACTAATGTAATTTTGTTGTAAAAGCGATACGTATGGTTCAAAGAAATCATTTGTCCGCAGTGAACATCCCGATGAACAAGAAGGAACGGGCATGGATCGAAAACTTTTTTATCAGAATGAGAGCAATGCTTCGGCTCTGAATGCAATTTCCTCCACAATCGCCGACTCAGTTGCTCGTTTTCCGCTTCCGGTGCAACATCCAGAGGACCGGTTTCTTCAAACTTACGAATCGTGCCTCTAACTTCATTTACGGACATTTTTCATCTACCGATAAGCATGGAGTGCTGCCGAAGCATTGCTCTTATTCTGATAAAAAAGTTTTTGATCAATGTTCGTTCCTTCTTGTTCATCGGCATGTTCACTGCGGATGCATCATTTCTTTGAACAATACGTATGGCTTTTATAGCGAAATTACATTAGCTACTCATTTGCTCATGGTTTTAGCCATACAGCGCCATTTGGTAGCAAAATTTCAAACTATTTTTTTTATGAAAACCTTGGCCGCATGATCTACATAACATATATTTTAAGTTTCATTTGGATCCGATCAGTAGAACCAGAGCTATGAGCCTCTGAGTACCATCAGTTTAATTTTAACCACCCTGTATATAGCAGTTTTTGAAGACTTCCAAATTAACAGAAATCAGTACCACCATTTTTCTTTTGAGATTCATACCTCGTTGTGAAACATTTAGGTTTGAGAAAAAAATAATCTGTTGTTATATTTCGAAATTCAAAATGAGTACTTATCTTATTTCAAGAAATAACTTTGAATTTAAAGAAATATGTGAGTGATCCAGTATTTTTTATAAACTTTAATACTCAATTATAACTGTTAATGTAGTTATCGCTCTTTTTATTTTCCGTTATGCTTAGAGGTTAAAAAAAAACGATTTTTACCTTTCTCATTTTTAAATGTTTAAATGCTGTAAAGGTGCAAACCAGATTATAACGCACCATTCACTAGAAACTGAATAAGCCACGCTCACTATAGCATTTCTGATCATCTCTTTTGTGTAACAATATCAAGAATTAAATTGATTAACTCAATTTGAAATTACTTGATGGAATATATTCAGGGATACCCACAACTGCTGCAACACAAAAAATACCATGTTATCAAACTATAAGCTTCAGAAAACTTATACAAAATTAATCTGAGAAACAGAACCATAAGATACTACAGGTACAACAGGAATCGTTTACTGATATGTTTCTTTTGATTCAAGGTAGGTTCGGACAAACCGATCAGCATAACATGGCGAAACCAGCTAATACATTATAAATTACTAATTGCTGAACCAAATGATATTGAATCGAATATTGTTATCTATTTTTTTAATTAATAAATTACTATGGAGTTATAAGCAATCGTTGTCACATGACTATTGTGTTTTCTACTTTCATATGCTGTCGCCTCCGAAAATACGGTTCAAAATGCCAAATTTGACAGTATTATCTGAAAGATCTTCTGCTGCTACTAAAAAATGAAAAGCATCTTTCGATTACATAATTTCCGAATAAGAACACCTGTATATTTCATGCGTTTCCGAACACAAATGAATTCAGACGTGGTGAATGAATTCCAAAGTAGCTCCATTGGATTTGAAGTCTAACAATTGCATTTTTACTACGATAAGAAGTTATGGCGTAGGCAACAAATCAGAGAATAAGTGTGAAAGCATTTTAAAAAAAATTAACAGGAAATAAAAATCATGCGTTAAGCGTAGATTATGTAACACTTTCCAACACTTCCAAAAATAATTTTACAAATCTTTACCATTTAATAACGTAAAAGATGTGTACTAAGTGAATAATTTAAAAAACGCATGACATTTTTAAACACCCAATTTCAGGAATTACCATCAATATTCGAAAAAATATTCGAAATATTTTGGGCAGCCCTGTATATGATTTATGGATTTGTATATATACTACATAGAATGCAAAATTTTAGTTCATTTAGGAAACACGTAGCACAATTTAAAATTCCACTTCTGCAATTTCCGTCAATAAATGGAAATGTACTCGAGAACTTTTGCGCTGCTCTGTTTATGATCTATGCACATCAAGTAATAGAGCAAAAATGCGTTCAATTTAAAAACGCGTTTAGCAACTAACGCACTTTTAGTAATTATTCTTCATTTAAAGTATTGTTACTGAATACTGTTGTGTGCCCCTCTAAATGAATGATAAGTTCTATGCAGACCGTATGCTATGGTAAGCCTCTTGTAGTACACCTCAGTGATATATATATCATTTCAATATGTTTGAAATTGTGTAACATCATTAAAATATACCACAAATGATTTTCCCTCGTAGACCATAATGTAACGGAATTCTTTTGAGTATCCTTATAAAAAAACTATTCGTGCTGCACACTTCATTTTCAATACCGAACATGCTATAGTAAACCTCAATAACATACATCAATTGCATGAGAATACAAATATATTTACGCGAGTTTGAGCATGGACAGACAGAAAAACCGACTGTATAAACTCTTTCAGCTATGTTGGAAAGTGTTAAAAATGTAAGTTTTTGAAAACACACAACATATTTAACTTTATTTTTAGAAATATTGAGGCAAATTTTTGCCTACTTTCCAATAATGTTTCTTGGTTATTAATGCTTTCGTTGTTATAATTATTGGTACTTTATTTTGTTCTTTTACTTTCAAAAGTTTGTATAAGTTGGAAAGATCGTGTCTTACACTAATGCAAAATAAAGAGCAAACAATGTTTCTTCATTTTTAAAAATTCTGAAACATTCTTTAAAAATCCAAAAAGTCTCAAACTTACGAATTTTTTAGGATAAATCATGGCAAGTGTCTATGCAAATGTCATGATAAATGTCTACTTTTTAAGGTGCTTTTTTATCATCTATTTTACTTTTACCCTTTAAAGGGTGTTCGTCAGTAAAATCTCATGTTCCTCTCGCTAATGTTAAGCCTATGGGCGTGGAATGCATTTTTATTTTTAAAATTTTAAATATGTCCTCTGGAGATTAATATTTTTAATGCATTTTTTCTGTGTATTCTTTTCGACGGATGCCTCCTATTTTTAGTTTACAGACTATTTCTAAAATACATGCTTAAATTAATTTTTCATTTTTTAAAATCTTACTCTCCGCTCGTCAGCCTTGCTAAAATTTTAGGTGTAGTTTCTTTAAATTCTTAAAATCTTCGCGAAACTATGGGTAGGATTTTAACACTTCACATAAAATTAAGTACATATTTTAGAAATATTTTGACAACTAGAAGAAAAAGTAACATCCTTTTAAAAAGATTGCACAACAGAAAAATTCTAAAATGAGATATTTTAAAAATACGAGTGTATTACATGCCCATAAGTTTAACATTAGCGAGGGCCATATTTAAAATTACAGATTATCTGTTTGTGTAACTAGAGAATAACAACTAAGGCAAAAGACCTTTTTAAAATAAAAGTTTTAAAATTTTCAGGGTGATGAATGGAAAAATAATTTTTCGAAGGGAGAAAGTTTGTAATTTATTTTATTGATTACTAGCTGTTACCAGTAACATTTAAAGAATATTAATGAACTAATTAAGCAGCTATTCTATTAACACATTTGTTATATTTTATCATATTTCATAGTAGAAAATACTTCTGATAATCACAATTTGCATATATTTGTTTTTATATTTATGATCATTTAAATTTTTTCATGAGCTTGAAATTTCATACTCTTTCACTATGAATGTGTGGAATACATTTTTCTTTATGTTATTCTATTTTAGCATGTCTATTTATTCTATTTTACATTTATTCCTTTCATGGACATTTTTTTAATTTAAGTTTTCGTGTAGGAGAATATTTTTTAAAGTGATTATATTAGTAAATATTTTTGAGGAAATTTGTTAATTAACATGTCACTTTAGATATCACTTTTATTTGATTAGAATAATCTGAAAATCAATATAAATAATGATTTTTTTTCCACAACACTTCACATCTTGAAAAAAAAAGAAGTTATATGATATTTAAGAAAGAAATTAAAACGTGGTGGAGCATAAAAGCTTAAAAATTAACAAAATAAGTAGAAAAAATATTTTTAACCCACATATATTGGTTGTTTTTTTCATTTCAAAGTGCCATACTTTTAACAGTCAAACATATCAAAATGTTTATCACGCTCCAAAAACTTTCGAAGCCTAAATGCTCATTTGTCAAGCAATAGAATTGTTTATTTCAATGACGAAAAAATATGAAAAAAGCACCCCAATTATGGATAAACATTGTCTTATTGATTGTTGTGTTGTTCAGGTTTATGTGAATTTCGAAATTTGACAGGAATATACTCCACTGAGGGTTAAAATTTACCCTGTAGAGATATTTTTAACTATAGATTTAGATATTTTAAAATTATAAGGAATTATATAAATATCAGAGAAAGATAACTGATAATACCTAGATTTTTAATTGGCTTTTTCATAATCATAGTGCCTTTAAAAATAGGAAGGGGGATTTTATTGTTTAATTAGTGGCATCGACTCTTTGAATTTTATGTGAACGATGTCAAATGCATATCCCATTCTATAATGAAAATTGCACATGCTAACAATTTTTACATCGAGTTTAATATATATATTAAATGTTATCTAAATTTAATATTCTGGAAAACTGTACCGTAAAAGGATGTTAAACTTATGTTTTGACGACCAATACATTCTGTGGAAATTATGCTACTTTATGTAATTGTTAAAAAATATTAATATTTTCTGAATGAAAACTGGCACATGATTTAAAATATGACGACACTTTCACCGGGGATAGATTTTCCTATAAACCAATACTTGTCTAGTTTAAAAAAAATCTTTAGCTTCATGAATCATGTACAAATATGCATTTATATTTATAGATAATATGCACGTTTGTCAACAAACAGGTTTCATTTGCGTGTCTGCTCAACTTAACGTAGGCGAACCGTTAAGCTAAATTGCTTAAACTTTCGCTAAATTTCTCGTAATTTTCAAGTAGTTAGAGTACATTATATTATGTGCAGGAAATAATACATTATCAATTACTAATTCTGCAAGAATTGTTACTTTTTGCCTACAATTAGTTGAGAAATGTGCTATTACTTGAGTGCGTAACGTAACCTGCACATTATCTATTTAAAACGCATAAAAGTGCTTAAAGAAATCCAATATTATTGTACTCATGGAAAAATACATCAATATTATTAAATACTAAATTTAACTGATAAATTATATTTACAATGTAATTTAAACAGAATTTGCTGAAATTGAATTTTGAAATTATGTGATTTTTGATGCAAAACATTATTTCTCAATTCATCTTACTTTTAATCCCTTTTGTTTTAACAGCCAACTTTAAAGAATTAATGATGGAAAATGTACTGTATTGTTTTCTTGAAATCCAGTTTTTACTAATAGTGAGCAATTATTGTCCACTTAATCCAAGGAACTTAAATATGAAGGTTGAAGCTACAGCTGAACAAAGTTACGATGTAATGATTTCTAAATGTCAATATTTGATAGACGATTTTTGGTTGTGTAGAATAAATTGAAGCATGAAGTTTGAATACGCAAAAATATGTTTTTATTTCTTGAAAAATGTACTTTAATATTAACAAACCAATGAAAAGAATTTGCCTTTGTAAAATTAGGAGGTAAGTTATTTATTTTTTAACTCCAAACACATTTAAATAAATGTACTATGGCATTTAAACGCACTTATAGTAATCTTTGTAATATGCGAAAAAAATCCCATTATCTACCCAAAATAACGTCAGTTTCTTATCTCAAATTACAGTTTGAGAATCTGAATTTTTATTGGTTAATTGTCTGAGTGCAACGAAGACTCATACACAACGCAGTATTACTTTGCCCCATATATAGCTACGATGGATATTAAAACCTTTCGTCAAGCATAAGTCAAAAAATATTTAACGGATTTCGTTCAAATTTTTACAGCAGGTACCTATAAAGGTGACACCGTCGTCTATTTATTACCAAGAATAAGTGTCAAACCGTTTGGAAGTTATATTAAAAAAATAGATAAAAAAGCACAATTAAAGTACATACGTCACTAAATTTTGTGCGTACGTCATTTTCACCGGCGGGAGATTTTCGTAGACAATCGGAATTGAAAAGTTCATGGAATACATGGAGCAAAAACCTGTAAATTTGCGCTGTTTGCGAAACGGGATTGACCAATCAGAAGCCTGCATTTTTACGAAACTTTCGCTGTCTATTAGTAAAGAAATTTTTAAAGGTGTCAAGGCGGGGCTTATTTCCGTAACTGCGAAAATTTCGCAAAAATTCTATCCAGGTGCCGTTATAAACTCCGCCTTTCGCACTAAGCTAAAAAATACACCTGGAGTGTACGTCAAACTGCCGTATTCAGTTTTTCTGATTCAATTTTCAAGTAATATTTCATTTTTAATAATTTATTTTAATTATTATGGATAGATCAGTCCGCTGATAAGTTTTTCACATCGAAGTAGTTACAATTTTTTGATTAAAGCTGAAATATACAGTTTAATGCATAAAACGGTCATTTTTGTAATCGTTTAGCATGTTTTCTGTATAAATGTACTCTCTTTTTACAAGGCAGTGTAATTGTTTTCAGAAGCAAACTAGTAAAAAGTAGATAAAAATAAATTAAAAATAAAAATATTTACTATCCAAAACTGATTATTCATCCCTTTCTTAGTAGAAATATTTCCCAGACGTATCACGCCACCAACCTAAAGCAACTGAAAAGTGTATCATCTCTCCAGGCTTATTTGAGCTCAGCAATTTTCTTCTTGAGTGACAGTTGAAGGAGGAGTTTAAAGTTAATTTTCGCAATTAACTTTTCTCGATCAGTAAAATAGAGAAAACTTCGCAGCTAGTTTTTCGCTATCTCGCATGAAATTTCGCGAGTACTCAGAGGTGCCGCAAACAGCGTAAGCGAAAAGTTCGCAGTCTCGACTGAAACTCTGAGAGAGCTTGTATTTGATCGATGTTGCATTTGTGCGTTTCAGTGTAACAACTATAGCAGAATATTTTATTGTTCGTCGATTACAACGACGTAAATCCCGCATCTTATGGCGTTTAATATAACATCGGGCTAACCTTTTCATCTCAGTTTAGTAGATTTTAGAAACCGTTTCTTACTATCTAAAGAGGACACCAGATTGTTAATACGGGCAAATCTTGTGTGTATATATGTGTCGTTATATATATATATGCAAATTTTATCTTAAAAACGGCTCTAACGATTTCGAAGAAATTTTGTATCCTACCGTTTTGCGGCACCAGAAAACCTTTGGGCTAGGTCACATGTTCCAGAAAATTCGATTAGTGGGTCACCATGGGTCAGGGTCAAGCTAATTGTATGTAAAAAACGGTTCAAATGATTTTGACTAAATTTTGTATCCTACCATTTTCGGGCACGAGAAGACTATTAGGCTGGTTCACATGTTCGAGAACTTTAGATTAGTGGGTCATTTTTGGGTCAACGCGGATCAAGTAAAATTTATCTAAAAAACGGCTCTAACGATTTTGATTAAATTTTCTATTCTACGAGTTTCGGACCCGAGAAAATCATTGGACTACGTCACATGTCCGAGAAAATTCGATTAGTGGGTCATTTTTGGGTCACAGTGGGTCAAGCTATTTTTATCTAAAAAACAGCACACTATTTAGACTAAATTTTGCTTCCTATGGTTTTCGGGCAGGATAAGGCTGTTGGGCTAAAGTCCCATGTTCGAGAAAATTCGATTAGTAGGTCATTTTGGTCATGGGTCATTATGGGTCAAGCTATTTTTATCTTAAAAACGGCTCAGAGGATTTGAACTAAATTTAGTATTCTACAGTTTTAGGGAACGAGAAAACGATTAGGCTAGGTTACATATTCGAAAAATTTAGATTAGTGGGACATGGTCATGGGTCATTTTGGGTCAAGCTATTTTTATCTTAAAAACCGCTCACACTATTTGAACTAAATTTTGTATCCTACGGTTTTAGGCACGAGAAAACCATTGGGCTAGGTCACATGCTCGAGAAAATCCGATTACTGGGTCATTGTGTGTCAAGCTAATTTTATCTAAAAAACGGTTCAAACGATTTTGACTAAATTTTGTATTCTACCATTTTCGGGCACGAGAAGACTATTGGGCTGGGTCACATGTTCGAGAAGTGGGTCACCGCGGGTCAAGTTAATTTTATCTGAAAAACAGCTCGAACGATTTTGATTTTGGGCTAGATCACACGTCCGAGAAAATTCGATTAGTGGCTAGTGGGTCAAGCTACTTTTATCTTAAAAACGGCCCAGAGGATTTGAACTAAATTTAGTATCAGGGCCGTGCGAAGGGGCCTTTGCCCCGGGCGCGGAAATTGACGGGCGCCAAATTTATACTACTAACCACGGTTTAATTTATTTATTTATTCATTTTTTGGTCATCGATCATTTTCTGGGGAATTTTTTTTCTCTTTTCATCATTATTTTTTATTCTGTCTCAAAAAAATCATGATCTCTCCAACAAATAAGTGCAATTTTCTCTTATGCTATTTAGTTGTTTGCAATTTCTGAATTAAAATTAAACCTTTTAAAGTACCAACATAAACGCGAAATGTTTATTCAATAGAATTTATTTCTGTTTCTGTACTCTATCAGTTTTGTATTACCTGTCACAAAAAGAAGGGGAGGGCCAAAATGAAACTTTGCCCCGGGCGCAGTTTTCTCTTTGCACGGTCCTGTTTAGTATCCTGCAGTTTTAGGGAACGAGAAGACTATTGGGCAAGGTCACATGTTCGAGAAATTTCGATTAGTGGGTCAAGCTAATTTTATCTATAAAACAGCTCAGACTATTTAGACTAAACTTTGCATCCTATGGTTTTCGGGCACGAGAAGACTGTTGGGCTAGGTCACGTGTTCGAGAACTTTCGATTAGTGGGTCATTTTTGGATCAACGAGGGTCAAGTTAATTTTATCTAAAAAACGGCTCTAACGATTTTGATTAAATTTTGTATCTGACGAGAAAATTATTGGGCTAGATCACATGTCCGAGAATATTCGATTAGTGGGCCAATTTTGGGCCACTGTGGGTTAAGCTAATTTTATTTAAAAAACAGCTCAAACTATTTAGACTAAATTTTGCATCCTATGGTTTTCGGGCAAGAGAAGACTGTTGGGCTAGGTCACAGGTTCGAGAAAATTTCATTAGTGGGTCATTTTGGTCATGGTCATTATGGGTCAAGCTATTTTTATCTTAAAGACGGCTCAGAGGATTTGAACTACATTTAGTATCCTACAGTTTCAAGAAACGAGAAGACTATTGTGCTAGATCACATGTTCCTGAAATTTCGATTAGTGGGTCATAGGTCATTATGGGTCAAGCTATTTTTATCTTAAAAACGGCTCAGACGATTTGAACTAAATTTTGTATCCTATGGTTTTTTGGGCACGAGAAAATCATTGGGCTAGGTCACATGCTCGGGAAAATCCGATTAATGGGTCATTTTTGGGTCAAGCTAATTTTATCTAAACAACGGCTCAGACTATTTTGAATAAATTTCATATCTTACGGGTTTCGGGTACGAGAAGACAATTGGGCTTGGTCACATGTTCGAGAAAATTTGATTAATGGGTCATTTTGGTCATGATATTTGAACTCAAAGCTAATTGTGATCGAGCATAGTTCGGTCTTCCCTGCTCGTTCGATATTTATTCTAGTAAAGAATAACACTTTTTGCATACTTTTTTAATTTTTAACTAAGAAAAGAATAAACAAATTTGTCTTAGATATTTACATAAGTATTTATTTAAAAAAAATAAACAATTTTTAGATGAAAATAGTTATTAGGGTTTCTTAAAAAGCGTCTTAGGGTCACTTAAAAAGTGAAAGCGGAACCATTAGAAGATCATTCGTGTGTCTGTTTGTCATAGTCGTTTTTCTGGTAAACTGTAGAATGTGGAAAGCTCAAAAAGTTATAAAGCCTACTGACCAGTATTGAATTCAGAGGTTGGCCCGGGGGAATGCCGGAAATTTTGAGATCTAATGCTTTTAATGATTAAAAAGTGCAATCTCCCCCCCCCCCTCCCGGAGCCCCAGAAATCCCTCCCGCAGAAAAGTGTCTGAATTCAGCACTGCTATTGACCCACATATTTTAAGATTATTAGCCATTAACATATATGTTTAGGAAAATTTTAGGAAAGATAATTAAATTACTTGATTTTTTTTTTTTTTTAATATTGTGTGAAAGATCTTGTAACACCGAACTCAAAAATACATTTGTTTTAATTTTAGGCATTATATTTTCAGAGATATCGTCGAAAATGTACTGCAAAAATATGTCCCCCACCCCTCTATTTCCGAATCTACTGAAAATAAAATTGTGAAAAAATTAGGGGTAGTAGTAGTTTATTTGAACATTGCAGGAAAACTATAGCGATTTTCCTAGGTCAGATAGTTTTTGAGAAAAACGCATTTTTCCGTTACACACAAACTTTACTTTTTGGGCGGTCCGCAGGGGAGTTAAATGGCGCTCAAGGTACTTATCGATGCAGATTCATCCAAGGATAGTTGATAATGATTTTCAAAAAATAAATAAAAAAATCAGTAATTAGCCGAGATATTAATTAAATTACTTGCCTTTAAAATAATTGGGATAGTAGGAGTTTACTAATTAATAAATTCAATGTATGGAACACTTTGAGCACGAGTTATACTCGCACTTGACCGATTTATTTTTATGTATACTGTCTGTCACTACGATGATAATCATATTTTCAAAAGTTTCTCTTAAAATCTCAAAAACAGTTTAAAGAATATAGAATTGAAAATATTATGCAGTTTCATAACTTTATACTTCATGAAAATATAGAAATATCAATTTAAATATGGTAGATCTTTAAAAATTCATTTTCAGATAAATGCATTAAAATCCTGAAAGAAGGCGCAGCAACTATAGACAGTAGATCATAAAGACTGTTATATCTTTTGACCTAATTAATGTATTTAAATGTGATTTGCCTCATTTTACTCTAATGCCTGAAGACCAGTGCTATTCAACGCAGGGTCCTGCACGAGTGGTCCGGCACAAGGTGGAGTCCTGCACGAGTCGTCGGGTTGTGCCCGACTCGAACTCGGAAATTATGCTTAAAGTACAACCCCAAACCCAATGTAAAAAAAATTCTCTATATTTTAATACAATTATGAAAATGTAGTTTATAATTATATCTCTAATATCAATTTTATTTATTTTTTAATAAAAATGAACACATATACACTCATTAATATCCAAATGTATAGTCTTATTAAAAAATATTCAGCACTTTCTTTAACTTTCACCGGAATCCAACCCGAAAATATCAAAACTAAATCTAAAAAAGACCTACACATGAAACGTTTAAAGTGAACCCAACTCACACCGAAATAAATAGCACAAACCTGAACCTCAGGTCGGGTCGGGTCAGGGAAAATTGAGTAACTCGAGCCGTGCACTACTCTACCCAAATGACGGCCTTTGAAGGCTTTCTTAGTACCTCTTAGAATATTTTCAAATGCTTGCTTTAAAAAAATGCATGTTTTTCAAAGTTATTTTGTTTTAAAATAATTAATATTTGTATACCTTTTTAAGACTTTCTAACTTGAATAATAGTCAACATAATATAGCTGAAAAGTGTTTACGACTTCGGTTTAACTGTCGGCGCTCTAATTCCCATAAACACAGTCGGATTGCCGGTCGTAATTTATATATGTTATTAAGCTTTACTGTACCATTATCTCTGTTGAAAATGAAGTGTGCCATATTTATAGTCCGGTTATAGGGACTAGAGTCCTGCATCGGATCGGGTAACCTGATTTTATTCGACCCAATCTGTAGGACGGGTTGATGCTAATTTTTACTGCAATTGTTTCGGTTTCGACTTAGGAATTGATTCTTGCAATCAGGTTTACGACTTCGGTTTAACTGTCGGCGCTCTAATTCCCATAATTAGAGAGTTAACCCCGCTCTAATTCCCTGCGAATGACGCAATTTTTCGAAAAAATCTAGAATATTTTTTTCAATGAAAAATACTATGTATTTGAACATTAATGAGTACATATAGATATATGTTCATTTTTCCACATAAAAGATAAAATTGACATTAGTTATAACTGTAGAGTATTTTCCTTAATTATTTTAAAATATGGATTTATTTTCTTTTATTTCAGTGTCAAGTTTCGGGTTGACGATATATTTTTTTCTGGTTCACTTGAAATAGAATTTTTGGGTCCAGATATAACCCGACCCAAGCAAGACTCTAAAAATAGACACAAAATAATTCCGTTATATTATAGTCTACGGCAGTGGTTCCCAACCTTTTTTTAGCCGCGCCCCACCAAAACATCTCTAAAATGATGATGCCCCCCTGTCCCTCTATAACATATAATTCTTATAAAATTTAAAAAGAATTTACTCCTTATATAGTCAAAAGCATTTAACATTGATCCTGAAACGTGCCGAAGGTAATGGATGAATCAAATATTTTTTATAATCATCTGATACTCCTCGTAGTTTACTGGCACACGGTCGCCACGTATGCGTGATGTATAGAGTGCTCAGAATCCTTGATTAGAAAAATCAATAATTTTGAATAGAACATTTTTGCTTTATTTAATCGCAAAATTTCTGCGATTAAATTACGCAGCAATTTCTAATCAGAATAAAATGTGATAAAAGATTCTGTAAAGGAAGGTCGTCAAGTAATTGTTAAATATACACTTGAATAGTTTCAAGTGTAAAATTGATTTTCATGTGACATATTGCAGTGCGACTCATTCCATAAATAATCGAAAAAGTTGTTTAAAATTCTAAAATAATTATAAATCAGAAAAATTATAAAGAATTTTTAAATATATAAAAGTATCTAAATATCTTTTAAAGTTTTCTCTGTAATTATTCTGGTAGAATTGTATTTGAAACTTTTGAATGGATACTTTTTAAAAATTGAATAAAAAACTTATTTTTTTAAATTATTTTTTTGAAATTTGAATGTGTAACTTTTATTTTCAGTCTACAACATTACTGTTAGAAAAACAATTCAGAAGGTGTGAGTTCACAGAAATTCCAAATTGTCCCCTTGAAACGGTAAATTGCACCCCCCTGTGGGGCGTACGCCCCCCTTTGGGAACCACTGGTCTACGGGGAAAAATAGCATGCAGTGCATTTTAATGATGTTACACCATTTCAAACAACACGAAATTGATATGTATTTCTGAGGTGCACTGAAACATGCTTTCTACAGAATATATAGTGGAAAGCATTTATTACGCATTTACAGGATCATACTAAAGAATTCTGTTACATAATGGTCCACGGACAAAAAACATTTGTACTGTATTTTAATGATGTTACACTATTGAAAACATAATAAAACACAGAAAAAGTATATTACAAGATGCTTACTGTGAAATATGGTATGCATAGCATTTATCGTTCATTCTTTTTGTGTCCCTGTAAATCTATACTAATAAAAGAAAGTTTCGCTTTGCATGTGTGTGTCCGATGGCTAGGAAAATCTAGCACAGTTAGAAGTAAAAAAAATTAGGTGAGGATAGTACAAAACCTGTCCTGGTGCACCTGAGAATCAGAATTGTAATATTTTGAAAATTAGCATAGATATTAATTAAAAACTCATCAAAATTGCAAAAATGAGATCAGGATTTAGAGAAATAGGATCGCTACAGTATTGTAAAAAACCTCTATTGTATAGGAAACCAGGGTCAAATATTCATTTATTATTCAAAGTTACAGGGCATCTCATTCCAATCCAAAATCGCATTTTCAGTCATAACTTTAACAAGATATTTTTAAAAAATTCGCAAAAGACTCATCTTTGTATGAATTCATAGGTACCAACCTCTCATTAATATTCCGTAATATGCGGGTTAATTTGACCCAGGTTTAACACGTTTTGCACCAGAAATTTTTTTAAGAAATGAAGTTAAATAAATTCCACGTAGAAACCTGAAATTGAATAAATAAAGATTCATAATTTTTCTGGTTTGTTTCATTAATAATTTTTCTGGTTTGAAGCGTTGTTAAACTGGTCAAATTAACCCCCATATTACGGAATATTAATGATATGTTGGCACCTATGTGAATTGTAAAGATTCCATTAAAATATCTTCACACTGTTAAAGTTATGAACGAAGACGCAACTTCGGATTGGATAAAAATTAATGCTTTGTAGTTGAGTACTTCTCCATGTTTTTTCTCTAACTGTGGCTTATATCCATAACTTATTTTATAATGTTCCGAACTTCTCCAAACTAGTTTCATTTTGCCAAATTAGCATAATAATCAGCACTCACAGCTTCAGGGTATATTTCTATAAAAGAGCTACCAGAATTTTCTAATAATAATCTAACTGAAATTGGAAATTAAATTCCTAGCTTAACGAAATGAATCAATCTTTAAAAGTGTATAGTGGTCCTCCTAATTAGTCATTTAATGAAGGGAACTGAAAAATCTGCTCTCCCTTCATGTTTTTTCCTCTAACTATGTCCAGTTTCCGTATTTCAGCAACTAACTTTCTAATTTCAACACAACTGATTCCAAACATTATAATTAAAATTCACCCTTTATAACATTAAAGTAAACTTATGATAATCACCCTCTATAGCATTTAAGTAAACTTATCAGATATATATACCACTCTTTCCAAATAATAATTTCAGATTTTTTTTTTTAATTTCATTTCAAAGTATCTCAAGTTCTATGGGACCGATTACGAGTGGGTTTGGCTCATTCAACTTGATGTCGATAGCCTTGCATATTTTAGCTCCAGCTTCCACCGCCACAGGGCGCGTTCTTATCTCGCCTTTGACTCATTCAACTTGATTTTGTTCGCTTAAGAGAATTTAGTTCCACTTTCCTCTGCCGGTAGACGCATGCAAAATGTTAAGTAATATTTTAATAAATATAAATTATTAAAAAATAAATATGAATTTTAAATTTTATCAATGAGTAATAATATGGATCATAATTACACTACTTTGTTGAGGAATAAATGAGCCTTGTTTTAAAAATTATTAAAAAAATAATTTCACACAAAATAAGGTTAAAGATATAAAATCATATAAATTTGAGGTTTGTTTTAATTTATTATCACGGGCCCAGGTAACGCCAGGTGGGTCAGCTAGTGAAAAATAAATGCTATTAGTTGTAGTATGCATTTTTAAGGTCAACTAACTATCTGCATATTACATGATAGGTGTATAACACAGGTAACGTGATGTGTATAAATTTTATGTATCCTATACACGGCTTCAAAAAAGAACTCGTAAATATTACTGTTTATTAGTGTGGAATTGCTTAAGGATGTTTTTCACTTGTGTTATGCATTTTCCTGTTGAATCATTTTCAGAATAGTAAGAGATGTTTGTACAATGTAAATAAATTCATATACAGAACACGCAAAAAACTATATACATTGTCATCTATGGATAGTAATTGCTGGAATTTCATTTTTAGTTGTATTATGAATTTTTTACCCGAATTAAATTTTAGCTTAATATGTGATGTATATAAAAATCTGTAAATAATATACAGGGCTGTATGAAAGAATTCAAGTGCATTTTTGCTTATTACTGGAGATTGCTTAAGGTGAATTTTTAACTGTGTAATGCATTTTCTAACTGAAATTTTTTTCCCCATACAATGTAATACAGTAAAACCCGCTTAAGAAGTTTTCCAAGGGAATGGAAGGCAAAAACGTCTTCAACGGGAAATTAAGAATGTTTGAAACAATCATTAGTTTAAGTTTTCATAGTCAGGAGAGGTCTTTTACATTGTTAAAATAATACATAAATTTATATAAAGTTGAGTTTTACTTAAGAAATTTAAACTGATTTGCACATTTTAAAAAAATCTGTCAATCAAGTAAAAATGCATAATTACCTTAGAAACTCTTTATTTAATCCAATGTTTGAAGACAGAGAGGGGACATTTCTCTTTAAGCATCATTTGATATGCTTTTACAGAAAAAATCGGTTATAGATTTTTGCTTATTTTTTTTCTCGGCAATTTTTAGTTGATAACAGTCCAGTTGTCTTAAGTTTTTAAAAATTTCCTCAGGCACATTTTCAACACTTTCGATAAAACGGCGAAATGTTTCTAGTCCTTTCACAGCATCCGAAAAACTAGGAAATTCCTCGTGCTCTTCCTCAGTGTCACTCATTTCTTCATCTTCTGTAACCTCACAAATATCATCTACTGTAAGCACCTCACATGGCAATATCTCGTCATCTACTGACACATACTCTTCAAACGATGCTGTGAAATCCATCCTTCTTTGTAACGTCTTCCAATCATCTTCAATGTCCAATTCATATTCTTCTGTTGATTCTCCTTCCAAAAATCCTGCTTTCTGGAAACAATTGGCAATTACAGATGGCGTTATTAACTCCCATGCAGATAAAATAAAATGAATAGATTGCAAAACGTTTACTTTTCCTATCTCTCCAGTATTGTCCAGTTTTTCAATCATCCAATTCACAAGCCGTTTTCTATAGTGCTGCTTAAACACTTTAATAACTCCCTGATCCATCGGTTGCAAAACCGAAGTCGAGTTCGGTGGTAGGAAATGCACTTTTATGTTAGTAAAGTTACTCGTGTCTTTGGAATGGGCGGCACAATTGTCTACAAAGATGATGATGTTCCGTTTAGCTCTCCTCATTTTAACATTTAATCTTTTCAAATAGGCTTCATAAATTGTAATCGTCATCCACGCAGTTTTGTTATTTTCATAATCACAAGGCAGTGATTTCACATTTTGAAAACATCTGGGTTTCTTGGATTTCCCAACAACCAAAATTGGCAATTTCTCGGAACCGTCCATGTTTGCACCCAATAAAACTGTAAGTCGTTCTTTATTTTTTTTACCTCCATGACAATTTTCACCTTTATATGCATACGTTTTATCCGGTGAAAGATTATAGAAAAGCCCACACTCATCCATGTTAAAGACATCTTTAGGATGATAGCCGGTTATCAAATCTGGTAAGATTTGTTTCCATTCTTCGATTTCTTGTGGATCGACGCTTTTACTCTCACCTTTTATAGAATTGTAACTTAAACCAGCTCTTTTTTTCATTCTATCAATCCATCCATTTGGAGGTGCAAATTCAATCTCCATTTTTTTGGCAATTTCCTCAGCCTTTTCTCTAAGAATAGGTCCACTTATAGGAATATTGGCGGATCTGGCTTGCTTGAACCAAAGTAATAATTTTTCTTCCATAGCTTCATATTTTCCTTTTTTCACTTTTTTAATTTTTCGAGATTTATCAGAGGAGTCGTTTAATATAAGATTGCGTTTTGCTACAATTCCATTCAGAGTGGTCACCGGCATATTCAATCTCTTAGCAATTTCAACTCTTGTTACGTTTGGGTTGCTATCAACTTCTTTCAAAATTTTGATTTTGTCTTCAATTGACAAGGTCTTTCTTTTAATTCCCTTGCCCGACATTTTGAAGAGGAAAAAATAAATAAGAATTTTTTTCGTGAATTTTCCAAGAGAGATTTGACGCTTACACTCACTCAAAAACAGATTGAATGAGCCAAACTGAACACAGCTTTGGTTTGGAATGAACCAAACATAGCTTTGGTTCATTCCATTCCTGGAAAGGGGTGAAAGAGACTCTATTCTAAGAGAAAGCAACTGGTCAACTTAAAGAACTACCCCTGAGTAGGAGCAAACAATTTCTCTTTAATCCCTTATCAGTCACTATTGTTGCAGCCATAAGGGACTCGGACTTACCCTCTCTCTACATTTCATCAGACAAACTGATATGAAGGTGAAATAAAGGTGACGACAATCCTTTTCAATCTTAAATGTGCCCTTTTGAATAGCGAAGAATATAGAGAAATGCTTTTCCAGTACAGAATGGGGGAAAAAATCCCTCAAAAGACTGAAGTAAACGTGTTTTGAAAGTAAAATTAAGGGGAGAAAAAACTTCTTAAGCGGGAAAAAGTTTGGAACTAAACTTTTTAAACGGGTTATTTTAACATTGTAAGAATAGGAAAAAAAATGGGAATCGAAAATATAAACTTCTTAAACGGGAAAACTTCTTAAGCGGGAACTTCTTAAACGGGTTTTACTGTATATGTACAAATCTACATATCATATACAGAGCTGCAGAAGAGAATTTGACTATTTTTCGCCGTTATGGACAGAAAATTCTGAAATCAGGTTTTTAAATGTATTTTACATTTTCTGAAATATCTACTTACATATATTCTTTGTCTTTATTAGACGGTAGAGTTTGTTTTGTAATGATATTCTGGATAGGGGTATGCACAGGCTCGGATGGAGAACCTTACTTTTTTCTGCAGACTCAGTCCAGGCTAGATGTTTTTTCCAGCCTTGACCCGTGCAGACTTCTACATACTTTCCTCCGAGTCAATGATGGGCTGCCATTTTATTGATTATTTTTTGTAAAAGTTAATGTGATGTTCGATATTTGTTTATCGAAATCGTTATACATTTAATTCGGTTTAATAAATTAGAGATATTTTTAAACACCTATTATTGTCTCTCTAGAGCTCTACATTACATTTATGATTTTCTTACTGAATCTTCATTTGAATGTAATTGTCTAAATCATTTTTTTTTTAAATATCTTCTTTAATCAAGTTTCTTCTAAGTTTCTTTAATCATATTGTTGTTATTCAGTATTCCATGAATTTCGAACATCATCTGAAAATAAAATTTATGCATAAGTAAGTGTGCTTTTTGAATAATTGTAATAGTAGGATAAAATTGCTTCAAAAATATCAGCATGTTTTCTAGAAATTCGGTCGGCCCGGGCCGAACATTTTACTTTTATATTGAACCGAGCCGGACCAATAATTTTTTTCTACAAATCGGACCTGTAAACTTTGGCCCATCCTATAATTCTCGATGTACTGGAAAGTGTTTCATAATCTATAAAACTTAAAATAAGTGCCTAATGCATGGTTTTTATTTTAATAGCAGGTGGCATTAACACTTTTGACTTCTTCCCCTACAAACATTTTTGAGTTAAGAGGTAAAACTTGATGCTAAATTTACCATAATTTATGTTTTTCTGCAATTTATTTTTACATGAGAGAAGGCTAATTGGAAATGCTGATATAGCCTTAAAAAAAATATGATCTTTTCCCCCTCAAGAATAAAGGTGTTTATTGTAAATTCATACACACATTGTTGACTTGCTAATATGTAGCACAACTGGAGTGGTAAGAAATAATTTTCCACTTTGTAATAACTTTCACAAACATGTCACAAACTATTTACATGGACGTACACAAGAAAAGGCTGCAGACTCACCCTCCTCCACTGTAGATCTTTGAAAAAAGTATTGAGAGAAAATAAATATAAAAGCTATTTGTGATGGAATTAATTACTGCATGATTGCAATTTGATTGTTTTAGTATTTTAAAGGTTTCTATTTTATTTCACTACAAGTTTAAGCCATTATTTTATTTCAACTTTAAATTTTTCAGTCACTCATTTACTAATGCTACTTAACATAACTACTGAATGTGTCCAATTTTCTAATGTCTTTGAGTTTTCTCAGCTACATTCTCTTTCTTTTAAGTAGGGCTTAATTTCTAACAAAAAGAAACACTGGAGTTTTTTAATATTCTGTGATACCAACAACTGTAGTGTACCCCTCCCTTCCAGCCCCTTCTTCTGCATATTTGAATGTCATATTTTATTTGCAAATTTAAAGCATTTTTTTCTTCAGCAAAAGAAAAGTCTTAATATTTATTTGAATATATTCTCTATGCTTATGAGCATAGTTGTAACTATTAGGTTTTTTTCCTGATTAGTAATCTCGCCTTATTTAACCGCAGAAATCTGCTATTAAATAAGATGAAGATTACTATTTGGAAATAGTTTGGTAGCTATGCATTATATATATATATATATATATAATAAAATCTAATAAATGAACCAATAGCAAAAACATTTATAAGGGCAATTTTTAGAAAATCATTCTTGTGAAGGATTTTTTTTTAAATATCAAACCAGTAAAACATAACATACAATATGTTTCTGCGGCCTTTGGTACACAATATTTATAAGCTCTCGTGAATTCTGGCTAGTATTTAAATATTTACTAAAAATGAAGAAGTACTGGAGCTGTACTCTGGTGCAAATTAAGCACTGCTTTTAAGTATATGAATTTGGAAGAACAGGGAACCTTAGCAGAACATAGAGCCCATTCTATCCTTCTAGTTATTTTCCCACTTATTTTGGAGGGAAATAAAGCTCCTTGTGCAAATGGACTTGACAAAATAAGGTAATACAGTAAAGTCAATAAAAATGGAATTTGTCTATAGTGAAATCTCGTCTCAAGTGGAAAAATTGCTTGGTCCCAGTGAAAAAGAATACTATTTAGTTATAAATGGTGGTGCACTTGGAAAGACGAAATCCTGTCTGAAATGCAATTTTCTTTCGGCCTCTTGCGATTCCATGTTAGCATGTTTTACTGTTCTTTTGAAAATATAATTAAATACTTTTTCCTCTGAGCCAGAACTAACTTTTTTTTTTGGGGTCTGAAGATAAGTACTTTCCATTTCTGCAGGTTTGTGAAGAGGAGGGGTATTAGTGCAGGGAGCATGGGTTTAAAAAAAGGTATTAGGAAGTTTAGAAAATGCTCTTCAAATATTTCAAAAGACAAAATTATTCTTCCAGCTTCATGGTTTTCATACAATCCATATTTCATGCACTGAAATTTAAACATTTTATTTCTCCTCTAGAGATGTAACCTATATGTTATATAAGGAATTTCAGTATAATTATAATGATTATAAACTTTAAGAGGTGGTAAAGCACACTACAACAGATAATTTTTTTTACAGGAAATCGAAGATCGCAATTGATTTATTCAGTCAAAACTACAGGGTGCTTCACTTCAATCTAAGTTGGGATTTTTGGTAATAACTTTAACAATAATGAAAATATTTTAATGTTATTTAGAACAAAATTAACTTGTTGTGTGGAAAATGCTATAATAATTAAAAGTGCTAGAAGTGCACAATATATCAGTTCTGTGTTTTGTAATGTGAACTTCAATCCTAAAAGTGGATTGTCTAATATAATGCTGATTGGATGCAGATGGTGGCCACTTTCAGCCCATCTTGTGATATTGTCTCATTTAATGTTTTGGAAGTGGCAACCTTTTGCATCCAATGAGAGCTAAATTAGATGATCACTTTTCAGAAAACAATTGAAGTTACATGTGCACTGAACGAATTACTGTGTACGTCTACCATTCTTCCTGATTTTGTCATATTTTGCACACAACAAATTAATTCGGTTGTAAATAGAGTTAAAATATTTTCATTATTGTTACAGTTATGAGCAAAAATTCTGAACTCAGATTAAAGCAAAGCACTATGTAATTTTGACTGAATGAGTAGATTGTGATGCTGGTTTCCTATAAATAAAATTATTTGGTTCATTGTACTCTACTATCTCTTAAAGATTATACAGAGTGTTTCAGTATAAAACTTACAAAGTGTTTTGTCAAGAAGTTGCTAAATTTTTAAATCAGAGATTTCTTCTTTACCAAATTAAAGAATGATTGGTACTTCTCTATTATCCCGTTGACCACTTTTCATAACAAAAAACTATCCAAACTGTAACACCAAATAAACGGGAGAACGTTGCCACTGGAATATCAAAATAAATAAAATATAAGAATTTAAGGACACAATTGTTATTTTAATTAATGAAATAACTAATAAATCAGTAAAACATAATGAAAAATACACGTAAATGTCGAATTAGAAACCACTTGATGACATAACAAACACATATAATGCTTCTGACATCAAGTAAATGGGACTGCATTTTTGCATTTAATCTTACATTTTGGCGATAGTTTTTTGTTAGGAAAAGTGGTTGACGGGATAATAGAGAAGTTCCGAATTATTTCTAAACTTTTTCTTTTGGAAGGGAAGGGGGGGGGGGGGGTTCTTTTCTATGGTAGATGAAAAGGGGAAAACATGCAAAATGCATAAGTAAAATAAAACAAAAACATCAGTAAATAAAATTTAAATATATTGTATTAAATTTATAAATAAATTTTGTCGACAACACACATAAAAAGGCAGGCACAATGAAATAATTCTCCTCCAATATAGATTAAGAAATGAAGAAATAATAGATAGAAAATTATCATAGAGAACTTTGCACTTAGGTCAAAACTCTTTAATACTACTACCAGACCATATTTTATATTAAATATACTCAAGATGCATTTTATGTTAAAATCATAGCACATTGAAATATTTTTTTAATTTAGCCACTTTTTAACATTATAAAGTGAATAGAATCAATCGATCAGGTTCCAGTATGAGAAATTTTGAAAATATAGGGGTCATTCCATGTCAAATCAACCAAAAATTTTCAATATTCAAACTGACCATTTCAGATTTTAATGAAACCTTCAGGAATCATTCTCCCTGATAATAGAAATGAGAATATACTTTTATAATTTTTTTATCTCAGTAAATTTTCATACAATTAATTTTTTAAATTTCAAAAATCATCATTTTTTGGCTTGTATAAATGTTTTCAATTATAAATTTCTCAAGTTCTATCAGGCGTAGAGAGTTGTTTGACCTCTCATTTTAAAGAGAATTTCATAAAGTTTAATTTGATATGCAAGTTGACTGTGCGTGATTTTAAAAAAAAGTTAATTTTATTTAATTTAAAATTTTTAAAATAGTGTTTTTAAAAAATATATATGTTTTTTGTAATATTATAATCTTTAAATTCTGAAAGTTTTAGAGTGGGATCTCAACGGGATCAGCAGTTATAAAAAAAATTAATTAAATTAACTTATTTAAAAGCAAGCATAGTCAACTTGCATATCAAATTAAACCTTATGAAATTATCTTTAAAATGAGGGATCAAACAACTCTCTACGCCTGATAGAACTTGAGAATATAAATGAGAACATTTATACAAGCCAAAAAATGATGATTTTTCGAAATTAAAAAAAATTAATTGTATGAAAATTTACTGAGATTAAAAAAATTATAAATGTATATTCTCATTTGTATTATCAGGGAGAATGATTCCTGTAAGTTTCATCAAAATCTAAAATGGTCAGGTTGAATCACTGGTTGATTTGACATGGTATGACCCTATATAAAAGACAGTTGTAAACAGCAATGAAAATGATATATGAAAATATTAGGTGAAACAAAAACATTAAAACTGATGGTTATTTTGAAGGCAAAAAATAAATAAAAGTTTTATAAAGTTGTTAATAGGCTATATTGTGCTGTCCTCAAAAACATTTTATGAAATTTTCTCTATATCAATCTAAAAAAGATTGCAAACAAATTAAACATTGCTAAATTTTTACAGCTTGTTCATTTTAAAGTTGAGCATTTTTCATTGTATCACTTTATTATAAAGTGGCAGACAACTAAGCAAGTATAAAAAACACTTATTCAAAAAATATCCCATGTTATCTGAAAAAAACAAAAAACAAATCTCCAATCTTACAAAATATACAAAACACAATATATCTTGATAAATATTTATTTATATCATTAGAACATGCATATATATAAAAACAGTGGATAGTACTTTTCTATTCCAAATGTATAGCAAGAAAACACAAATAGAAGAAAGTAGAATTAATATGTGTACTATCCATAAATGAGAGGGTGAAAAAGATAAAAAATAAATAAATAAAACATAGAATGTAGTCTATTCTAAACAGCCATAACTTGCATAAAAAAAGCAATTTCATCAAAGAAGTCGTCTATAGTACAAGCAATGTCTCCACAAAACCTACTCGACATGTGCTTTCTCTTCTGCATCAGAATATGCGACCTAGAAAAAAAAAATTAACAGAAAAACTGATTTTTTTAAATGAAAAAATAAACTGAAAAACAGAATTCCCTATATTATAACTTATGAGCATGAACACATACACCAAATTATAATAATAATAAAAATGTAATTATAATAAGAAAAATATGTGCATTATTACACAGTGACACTAATATTAGTTTAAAATGAAGATTTCTTTTAACTAAAATTAATTGCCATCAGACCCTCTTTTGGATATTATTGATATTTCAGATCATCTTAAATCAGGGTTTAAAAAAAAAAAGAAAACCCAAAGAAACCAATGTTTTAAAAAACATTTAGTTCTTAGTTCTTAAAAATTTTGGGGAGTTCCTCAATATAAACTAACATGTGCTACAATTTTTTTCAAAAGCCTGTCTGAATTTCTAGCTTGAATATAATAAGCATAAACGTAAAAATAGTTTGTTAAAAAACACTCTTTAATAAGCATCCAATGTTTGTCTTAATAATCATGCCTAATTTCATGGTTGCAATATATGTTTGTCCCCCAAAAAATCTGTTAATATGTTAATTTGGCACTTTTTAGGATTTAATACCTATTAAGGGTTTAGAGTTGAAATCCCTATTCCTCAGAACTGATAAATGAGATAGGCTGCGCCGCCCGGTGCATCTCGCCCGCCGAGCCCAAGTCCCCAGGGACTTATAATGCACATAACCGGATTTGGCTCTCCGTTGAGAAGTGTCCTTTCACTCAACAGAATATGTCCATTTGTCATTCATAATTTTTATTGAACTTTAATTACTAGACAATGCAATCATTATATAATTATAAATATGCACTTGTAATGGATATAAATTTTAATCACAGAAAAAAAAATGTAAAAACAACATTCTAAAGAAAAAGAGAATCAGCTTAATAAAGTACTCAAAACAGGGCCGTAGCTAGGGGGGGGTGCCAGGGAGGGCTCAGCACCCCCTGAAAATTTTTGAGCCCCCCCCTGGGAAAGTTGCCAAGGCCACCAAATGAAATTCTGTTTTAAAAATCCAAATGAAACTGTTCAAAAATTCAACTTGTTTTGGGGGCTTTTTTCAGTTTTGCACAAATACTAAATTGTAGTATTTGTTTAAAGACTGCAAATAAGTACTTCAATGGGCGCGCATCCTATCTGCACATACTCAGAATTAGCAACATTTTGCCGATGCAAACATTGACTTTTGCATTAGTTATATACTGAAATTTTTCATTTTGCAGCGTTTTTCATTATTAGCATAAAACAAAGGTATTCTAATGAGTTATAGCCAATTTAAATACAAGTGGTTTTAGCTTTTGACTAGACACAAAAATAATTTTAAAATGCAAAATACACCCTTGATTTTTCTAATGTTTTTTATCATATAAAAACATAACTTTAGAATCCTTAAGAGCATGGAATATTCAGAAAAGAAGTAAAGGTTGCAACTCTTTTGAAACAGGTGAACTGTCAGCTTTTTATTTACTTATTGTCATCATCACTTATATTTCACTAGTATAATTATTCGAACGAAATTTCGGTTTCGGCGCAAAATCAGAGTTTTACCGAATATTCGTTTTCGGCGAAACAGCTGCCAAAATTTTGGCCTGACCGAAATTATCTATATTTCAAAATCTCGTTCTTCTTTCCGAAATTTTCAACTTTACTCATTGATATGAGTAGTATCGGCTAAAATAAGACACTGTTTATTGCTGTGAACTCCACTGTTTATTATTATCCGTCATGACCAGGGCTTTACAAATTTGAAAAAATTTGGTAGCCAGGTATAAATTCTAGTCGCCAGTAAAAAAATTTAACACCCCCCCCCCTCCTCCCCGTTATTGATTTTTAAAAAGTACAAACGTTTGCTTAGGAATTAAGTCAGAAAAAATAATAACAAACATAGTTTAGAATTATTTGTTACATAGTTTATTATAGTGCATAATAACTAAGTTTTCTAAGGAAACTTATCAAAGTTATATATTTGTGAAAAAAAATAATAATAAAGGAAATATTGTAAACTCTGAATTAACCGACATGTTCGGGAAATGCTGATTGCCGTATGCTTCAAATGTTCAAATAGTTGAGTGCTACAAAATCTATATCGGATGAGAGGGCATCTATAAAATAGTGAAGCCGGAAAACGATTTTATGCCTATTTAGCCTATCAAAATAAAAAAGTCAAATAATTCTGATTTAATTATTTCAAAATTTGCATTTAATGACATTTGCAATAGTTTTGCCAAATTAAAAATAAGTTAATTTTTTCTGTTGTTGTTTGTTTGTGTGTGTGTGTGTGTGAATATAATTTCAAGTTTATTTCTTAATATTTTGTAACTTTGCAGCATCTATAATGAGATATCTTACAAGAAATTTAATTAAACGTTGTGATGTTCGCAAACTTGAGGGCTATTAACGCGTAATATTACGAGTTATTACATAAACGTTTGTTTTCGTAGCTAAAAAGGAAAGAAAAAAATATATTTTCCCGTGCTGGATTAAATCGAAATCAGCAGCCGGCTGAGGTTAATTTTGAACCAACAATCTACGATAAGAATTTAAAAACTTTTTGAAGTGCAATCAATGATTTTTTATTTCCATTTACTGCAGATAATAATCCAAACAATGTAATTATAAATACTATTGAGAAACAACTCTGAACCAGACACTTGTCGCCAAGACAGAGTGACGGCAATGTCCAACGCGTGTGGTGCAAACAGACGCGAGGCGCCAAATATTTTAAGCCGGGAAAAAATATTTTAAAAAATAATACATATTTTTATTAAAATGAATTATTCTTGAAATTTTAATTAAGTTTTATAGATTTACTTCGAATGAATTACTTATAATCACTTATATGTTATTATTCTTTTAAAATGAATGTAATAAATTAAAAGTTTTAATTCTGAACACAAAAATCTGATTTGAAACATACAAAAAAGTAAGCATTTTTTATCATTGCATCCAATTTTTAGAAGCCACATAAGACTATTTGTTATTGAACCCCCCCCCCCCCCCTCTCCTCACATTCTAATCACATGAATAGCCGACTAGAGCGGAAAAGAATGGCATTTTATGTGCATGAAATGGAAAATGCCTTTTTAACTTCGCTTTAGAGAAAATGTCGTTTGTGCTCATTTTTTAGTTCAATTTTTGTAAAAAATAAATAAATAAATGAAACAAAAAAATTCAGATTAAAAAAGTTAGTCGCTAGATAAAAAAATTTGGTCGCCAGTGGCGACCTGGCGACCGCATTTGTCAAGCCCTGGTCATGACTGATTTATGATGCGAGCGTAAATTATAAAGCAAGCAATGCATATATGACTAAACTTAAAAGACGCTTATCATGTGATCTTTAAAAGCTGCAAACTTATCAGTGATAGAAATTTTTACTTTGAAACTCCAGATTGCTTCGAATGCTTTATGAGGAAGGTGTTGTTAAAACTCTGAAGATTTACGAAATTTATTACAAAAGATATATCGAGGTATGTATACTTAAAATATCTTTTTATTAGATGAAATTTGTATAGTTGGATACAATTTCTGTCTCATTGATAAATTAATTGCGTTTTATTTTATATGAAAATAAATAGATTTGGATAGCGGCACAGAGAGTCAACTTGGCACCAGAGTTAAAATTTTCCAACAGCGGAGCCATTTCAATGCTTTCCTACGGAGGCAGGGGGTGGCAAACCTTTTTCTTTTGGGGGGGGGCGGTGAGTGAGCAAAGATTGACCCTATTGTGCACATCTTAAAAGAAAGATTTACTCCATTACATCCCTGTCTGCAGCCTTCACTTTTCTTAGCATCATATAAGGTTATTAGAAACAATTTAATAAGAAACATAGGGCCTACAATATCAATGTGCACTAATTTACCTTTCTATATAATACTTTGATCATATATATCTGTGTTTGTGCGTGCATGTGTCACAGTGAGAGAAATAATATGAGCCCCCCCCCCCTACATTTTCTTGAGCACCCCCTAATTTTTACTTCTAGCTACAGCCATGACTCAAAAATAATGTAAATATATAAAGAGCTTCATTAATGAAAAATATTTTATATAGCACACAAATATCCATTTTTCATTGTGTTCCAACATTCAAAAGCACAATTGATGCAAAAATCTTTATATCTCTCGTTCACTATTATATGAAATTATTTAGATTTTTTCCCTTTTAAATGACTCCTCATTAGTCTTAATGATAATTTGCTAGCAAAATCACTTTTCAATATATGCTAATGTTATAGGACACGTTAAACCCATGTTTACTAATTTTAAATGATGGTTAAGTAATTTTAAGTTTTAATTCTATTGGTAACATTTGCTCTTACTTCTAAAATGATTATTTACCCCCCCCCCCCCACACACACACACAGAAAAAACATTTGGCACATATTATGACAAAATTGAAATCTTTATTGTCACTCTTCAGATATTTGGCAGGGTGGAGAATGCACTATGCCAGCGTTTCTTAAACTGTGGTCCGTGGACCCCTAGGGGTCCGTGAGCTTTCAGCTGGGGGTCCTCAAGCCCAATGTTGAATTTAGACTTTTTTTTTCTTCGGGAGAAATTTCTGTAGCTCCGGAGGAGGAGGAATTTGCAAGACTAGAACTTCTAGTCTACATCATTAATAAGTATAAAACTCCAAATACTTTGGGGAAGACTTTTCAATGCTCCATAGGTGGAATATGTGTGAAAATATTAAGAACCGATTGATTCAACATGTAAGTAACAAGTCCTTATTACGCATTGCCATTAGGTGACCGTTCAGACATTTCTAATACTGCAAATTTGAGAGTATTCTTTCATTATGAATTTGGTGGAATATGTGACGATTTTTGTTTTGCAAATTCCTTCCAACTTACACAACAAGTGCAGCACTATTCACGTGTTTTAACTGTTTCATATAGGAAATTATAAAGAACAACTGTAGAACTCGACTGCATGTTGAACCAGTCTTTCTTAAACATTGAACGAGATGCTACACATCCAGTAGCAAAAAATAAGCAGCATACTTCTCATAGGAAATAGTAGTACTATGTATATTTTAACTGTCTAAAAATGTAAATTACAATTATTTTTCTTGTTATTAGTTTTCTTGTATATATTTCTATTACTATTTTTCTTATATTAATGTAGCTGATTTTTCTAACACCGTTAACTAAATATACATGTGTAATGAAAAAGAAATAAGGTGTTTTCGTTAAAGTAATTTCTTATCTTATATTAAGAAAAATATTGTTGGGGGTCCCCGAACTGCATATCACATCAAAGGGGGGTCTGCGAGATCACAAAGTTTAAGAAACGCTGCACTATGCGGTCCCTGTTTTTTTATTTAAAAATATTACACAATTCCTTCCCTTACTTCTAGTAATGAGTTGGAGTAAGTTTAATAATTCAAATTTGTGACATAAAAATTATATAACTGTTCAGCATTTTGTAGGCAATAGTCAAATTTTCTAATAAATATTTCCTCTAAATGTAAACATACCTTGTGTTTCTTTCCCAATCTGTTTAAGAATTTCGTGAAACAGAGAATAAATCTAAATAAACAAAGTATTTTAAAAGCTTACATAAAATATAATATTTTGATTTATTAGAAATCTGAGCTCCTTTTTGACCATAAATAGCTGACAATTTACTCAGTGTAAATTACACTAAAAAAATAAAATTTGTTCAAAAATGATTTATTTTAAGAATTTCAAAATGGACTTTAGAAAAAAATAGATCCTAATTGTGAAATATATAAGAATAATGGGTACTTTTCGGTTAGCCGGGCGCCAGTGATATATGTACATATATATATTTTTTTTCTTACATATAAGTGCATATATATGTATGTATATATGTATATGTGTAGATATATATGTGTGTGTATATATACATGTGTATAATATCACTGGCGCTCGGCTAACCGAAAAGTACCGAATAATGTATAGATTGCTTGTTATATTTTGCTGTCAGACAAAAATAAATTAGTTATTTGTGTCCAAAATTGTAAACTGCGTGTGATGGCTTGGAAGAGAAAGGGAGGGGGGAAGGGATAAAACGAAGCAGCAAATATTGTATAGGAGAGAGAAATTTAGAATTTTTTTTAGTCTTGTAACATTACTAATTTACAATCAATACTTTACATTGATAGATTTGATTTTTTATGGAACAGATGTGTTACACTCACACACAGATGTTTGGCGACTTTTTGATTGGCGCGATTTCCAAACCCGCACCAAACAAATTATACAATAGCCAGGTTACCATTAAAGGAAAAAATCCTCAAAATTTGGCGATATTTTTCCTTTTTTATAAAGGATTTAAAAAAAAAAAAAAGAAAAAATCGGTTAATGAATGTAAGACATCATAGCCTTTTTTATAAATATAAATAATTAGAGCATTTGAAAAGTAGGTATTACAATTTTTGTAACATTTGCCAAATGAATATAAAGATAAAACTACAAAAATAGAACAGTGTCACTTAAATTCTACAGTGCTGATCAAGAATCGGTGTTTTAAAAGAAAATATTTGCAACAGGCAAATACTTTTGCCTCCCTCTTGCAGTGACTTTTCAATTCTGCCCCTCCCTCCCCCTCTCTTAAAAACTTTTCCAGGCTTTATATTTGAACCTGGATTTTTAAATGTCGAAGCAATAATCATATGTGACAATATTAACTTAGAACAAATGTTGAAAGATATAAACTATCTAATTCATTAGAAAAAAAATATTTTCTGATTTGTTTGTTGTTCAGTTTAAACTATGAAAAATTTGTACTTCTCTATTATCCCGTCGAACACTTTTCATAACAAAAAACTATCGCCAAACTGTACGCCAAATAAATGAGAGAACGTTGCCATTGGAATATCAAAATAAATAAAATATAAGAATTTAGGGACACAATCATTATTTTAATTAATGAAATAACTAATAAATCAGTAAAACATAATGAAAAATACATGCAAATGTCGAATTAAAAATCACTGGATGACATAACAAAAACATATAATGCTTCTGACATCAATTAAATGAGGCTGCATTTTTGGCGTTTAATCTTACAGTTTGGCAACAGTTTTTTGTTACGAAAAGTGGTCGACGGGATAATAGACAAGTGCCGAAAAATTTTAGGGAATGAAAAAGTAGATAAGCTTACATTTATATTAAATTTTTTCAATTAAAAAAAAAGTATTTTGCATTTAAAATTTTGTTGCTATACGCCGCTGAAGTCATGACGTCATCAATATGGCGCTGGGCATAAACAGACTGAAGTGCCCATTGAAATAACATGGACGTAAAAAATAAAATCATCTAGGAATAATAATTTATATATATAAGAACTTTCAGGTACTATTCTTCAAAGTTTAAGGTACGCTTTTCATTATGAATTCCCCAAACTTCAGATTTTGTGATTTAAATTTGATCAATTTAATAAAAACTCATTAGCTTAACTCCGGTTAGGCAAACATCATGGTTGTTTAATTCGACTGAATTGGTGATATTTACATTCATGTCTGTCAAGATATCTCCGTCTCTCTCTACTTATAAGTAAAACTTTTATTTAATTTAAATTAATAATTTTACTAATTTTATATATTAAAAGATTATTAAAGATATTTTAGAATTTATAAATTATTATAATACATAAATCATAAATAATATTTAAATTAAGTATACAAATTATAATTAAATAATATATTAAATATATAAAATATGATATATTATAATAATATAAATAAATATAAAATATAATATTTAAATTAAGTATATAAATTATATATTAAATAATATATTAAATATGTAAAATATGATATATTATAATAATATAAATAAATATAAAATATTAAATTATAATACTAAAATTATATACTATTAAATTAAATATTAAATCAATTTAAACATATTAAATTATTTATATATTACGTTAAATTAATATTATGAATAATTAATACTAATAATAAATAATTATTTATCATTTTAAATGATTAATAAATATAATTGATATTGATAAATAATATAAAATTACATAATTATTAATAATTTTAATTCATAATTATTTAATTATATATATATATATATATATATATATATATATATATATATATATATATATATATATATATATATATTAAAAATTATTCATTTAATTATATATATTAATTAATTGACTATTATATATAATTAAATAATAATTATTAAAATATTAATAATTAATTTTATATTATATATTAATATCAATTATATTTATTAATCATTTAAAATGATAAATGATTATTTATTATTAATTTAATGTAGTATATGTTTAATTTAATATGTTTAGATTATTATTATTATATTATAGATATATTATTATATTATATTATAATTTTATATTATATTATTACCAATATTTATAATTATATTAATACATTTAAATTTATATAAATTAATAACATAAATAATAATATTATTACAAATTATAATTTTAAATTATCATAGTAACATAATTTAATTTTTATTAATTAAAAATAATTATAATATAATAATATGAACTAAAATATTAATTATTTAATAATTATATTTAATTTTAAAAACTATAATTAATATTAATAATCATAAAATATTTATAATTATAATTAGTATTAATCTTAATAAATAATTAATATTGTATATATAAATAATATCATAATGAATTATATTAAATTAATAATATAATATATTAAATTAAAATACTAAATTTTAAAAAATAAATGTATAAAGTATTATAATATGTAAATTATTAAAAATAATCTAATAATTTTTAAATTTTAATATGATTTTCTCTTTACTTATAATTAAAACATCAAATTACTTTTAAGTAAAGAGAGATAAGTGCATTGTGACGGACCCGATTCAGACGATGTAAACGACCGCCATGTTTGTCTAACCGGAGTTAAGCTAATGACTTTTTAATAAATTATTCAAATTTAAAGCACAAAATCAGAAGTTTGGTGCATTCATAATGAAAAGCGTACCTTAAACTTTGCAGAACAGTGTCTGAAAGTTCTTAAATATGAAAATTATTATTCTTAGAAGATTTTATTTTTTACGTCCATGTTATTTCAATGGGCACTTCGATCTGTTTATGCCCAGCGCCATGTTGAAACGTCACACTTCAGCGGCGTATAAAAAACAAAAATTTTCTTGATACTTGATACTGAATCACTTGTGTTTTTATGAATACATTGAAGCAAATTGTTCCTGTTTTCAATTAGTTGATCTTCAATTTTTGATATGTAGGTAAAAAAAAAAAAAAAAAAAAATAGAATAATGTTTTATTAAGTTTTCATGTTATGTACTAAAACTATGTATGTTTTAGTTTCTAATTTACGCTAAACTAAAAATATTTATAATCAGCAGTAATTGGACTATTTTAAAAATATCAGATACATACAAATACAAGATATTAAAAAAAAAATTCATGATATCTACGAACCCTGGCACTGACACATAGCTATGCAAGTAAGAGGAAACAATCTATCACTTTATCATTGGTGTAAAATATTTTAATTATGGGCGAGAGCAAAAAGTTTTAAAACAGAACATTAACATTAGCTTCATTCTTTACCATTATAAATAGCTGCCATTAAATAGGAGAGGTATCCTCTTCCTTCCTCCATGGCCAAATGACAACCCAATCCAAACAAGCAATGCATTAATTTTAAAAGTAAATTCTCATGAATATCTTTGACATTATATGAAGATCAAAATTATGTTTTTCTCGATATCTGTATTAAAGATGAAATGAGTACGGGATCATGTGCATTTAACACCCCCTCCCTCGATATGTTGTTGAATTAACTACATAACTGGACAAATCCTTTTAGTAATTCACATTTAACAAAGCCATTCAGAAATATTGATACCTTTATACGAACCACATTCTTGATGATTTAACTTTTTAACTAACATATATGAATTGCACAGTCAGATTTATGCAGTATAGGGTAGATATGCCAGTAATGGACACCCTTAAGGAATTTCTTTAAAACTTGTTTTTTAATTAATAGTTTTATTTATAATATTCCAGTTTTTTCAATATTATATTAATCTATCAACAATATTTAACCATTCTCATAGTCTCATTTCCCAATATGAATCAAAATTTAATTGTAAATAACAGAAATATATCAAAACACCTAAAATGCCAGTAATGGACACCCCATAAAAAGTAATAAATATAATTATTTTTATGAACCAGAATTTAATGAAAGCATACTAATGAAACAAAATAGTTATTTTCAAATAAATTCCAGTAATTAATAAAATATTTGTGATAATCATTCACTGTTTGCATCAATTATTGTAATTATCAGAAGATCGATATTTTAATTATTATAGATGGATAGTTTAAAATACTAAATATCAGACAGCTATCAAATTATTGAGACAGTGGGGGATTTAAAAGGTAATAATTAGAAGAAAAAAAAGTTTTGGAGTATTCGTGTATAGTTTCGTCTCATGATTTTTAACAATTAGGGCAGACCGGTACACAGTGGACCACCCCCTAATATTTTATTTATTTAAATTTTTTTTAAGCTTCTCTTCTATCCTAATAGACAACAGCACTGGAATGATTATTTATAGCCTTCAGAAAATATGTTTAGCTCAGATTGAACTATTTTATCCTGCTTTGTTGTTTTGAGCATCTAAAAGTAACATTTTTCATCATCATATTTTTATTTTTTTAGTAATTAAAGGTTGTAGATAAATAAAATAAAACAGCTTTTTTGCAAAGCTAAGATACTTGTTTTTATTTTACTTTAAAGTTAATATGTTTAAAAGAAAGCTATAAACAATATTAATATGATTATTTATTGAACTTCAACATGGGGTACAGTAGACCACCCACTCCTGGGGCACAGTGGTCCACAATCCATTCTGCTCCTGTAATGCAGAATGTTCAAAATATTTAATAATTGCTTATTTTCTATAAAGAAAGATTGTTTTAAAGTAGATTTAACTGTAAAATAAAGTAAACAAATAAAAATAACAATTTATTTAACATAGTAAGAAATATTTTGTTTTGTATTTACTGCCTTTGATAAATATAACTGTAGTCTAATTGTTGATAATTCTATTCAAATAAGATTCATGAGACGCAAATTGAATGGAAATCAGTTTATTTCTCCCGAAACTGTAGATGAATCTGCTGTTGATGTCAATGATTTCCTAATGTTGCTCTCAGACTCAAAATTATTTCTTGAAAATTCCAGGCTCAATCTTACTCATAAGTACTTTGGAATTTCATTTGCAAATTTTAATGTGCGCTGATTTTTTTTGTACTTAAGTAATAACTTCAACTAAATTGCAATTGTTCCTGTATTAATCTGTTATTATTTTCAAAATATAATTAATTTTTTGTTTCTGTTTCAAAATTTATATTACTATGTTATTTTGCGGGTGAAAGGGCAACAAAAAAGAATTAGAAATGAAAAATAGATTTATATTGTATTTTAGATAATACCTAATAGTGGTCCACTGTACCCCGGTGGGTGGACCAGTGTACCCCGCTTCCGGGGTACACTGGTCTACTTTACAAGTGTATATAATTTTTTTTTCTTTTTGAAAAATGTATTGAAAACTATGTTGTGAGAAAATTATGATGGATGTAAGAAGGTGTAAGGAATATTCAAAAATATTTTCATACAGATCGGTCATTCTGTTAAAGAGAAAAAAAGTTAACTGAAAAAGTGGTCCACTGTGTACCGGTCTCCCCTAAACTTCCAGAGACTACTTCATATATTACTTGAAATAATTAATATTATAAATATGAAAAAAAGATACTGTGAGTAGGATATTTTAAATACTAAATAAAATTATTTCAAAATAAAACTGTAGAACTGATCCGCAGACTTTAGGTCACTGATCCGCAGATTTACTTGTTTCATGATTACTATTCTATAATTTTCATTAATATTACAATTTTTTTTTCTGTAAGAGATGAATAAGCAAACATTTAAGACAGAAAATAGATTTTTAACAACTCCTGTAACTTAATTGTTTCTATTTAAATGGGGAGAGATTAAGCCCTATGAGCCCTTCTTTGACTGTGCCTTTAAACAATATTTTCTGCTTCCTGACTGGTTTGATTGCCAGATTATAAAATATAAAAAGCAGAGTTATATACATTAAAAAATATATATTGAAATTTTATTAACCACATAAAATAACTTAAAAGAAGTTATTTATAAAAGTTTTGGTGTTATTACA
The DNA here is from genome assembly GCA_963931845.1 of Maratus michaelseni. Classification (NCBI taxonomy): domain Eukaryota; kingdom Metazoa; phylum Arthropoda; class Arachnida; order Araneae; family Salticidae; genus Maratus; species Maratus michaelseni. The sequence continues at coordinate 197,230,227 of OZ007597.1, read as the reverse complement.
TTTTGGTAAGTGTAATTTAAAAATTAAATTTGATTATTTAGGTTTTCAATTAAGTAAAAATATTTTATCCACTATCAACTATTAAACATTACGGAAATTGCATTTTTAGCAATGTCTACGTGGGGTGTCCATGGCTGTAAAATGACTAATTAAGCATCCCAGTAATGGACACCCATCTTAAAACCTTAAAAATAAATTAAATCTAATAAATTGCTATTACTATATAAAATTCAAAGTTTTCTATTACTACCAAAACAAAAACCTTCAAATTTTGCAAGAAAAAAAAAATATAGATAAATTTAGCATGTTCATTAAGATTTTCACTGAAAAACATTAGAACTTCGAAACATTATTTTCTGCTTCCTGATTGGTTTGATTAAAGTGTCAACAATAATCCAGATTATAAAACATGCAAGAGGGAGCTATGAAAGAAATAATACAAGATAAATTTTTATTGGTTATTTTTTTATAAACAAAAAACATTGAAGGGTGTCCATTACTGGCACATCTACCCTATATAAGAATATAAGGAATTATTGATTTATTACTTTTTAATGTATCCATATTTACAAATTAAAAAACTATAAAACAAATATTTACTATTTTTTAAATTTAAACCCCTGTCATTGGGACTCCTTTGTTTGTAATTTATAAGTGACAAAAACTTCAGGATGAGAGTTATAGATTAAATTAACTACTTACCAATCAGGCTTAAAAGCAACTACATTTAAAAAAATTGCAAAATAGACTTTGCAATTTATCAACATCTCTAGCCAATTCATGATTTCAGATCAACATATAAAGTTAATTAAAGGAATAGTTAAAGCGTGCAATTATAAGCACATTTAAATTATGCTTATTTTTCTAACACTATATTTAGACGACAGCTTTTTAGCAAACAAATAATAATAATAATGGCAAGCAGTATTTTCATACTCCAGAGTAAAAAACCCTCAAAAAGCTCCCTCGCACCGCAAAAAAAAAAAAAAAAAAAAAAAAAAAAAAAAAAAAAAAAGAAGAAGCTAAATATATTTTGACTGTATAATCGAAAAATGAATAATACTGGAACTGGGGGATATTTACACAGAAAAATATCTATGCTGACTTATTTCATAAAATACAACAAACAGCGAAATCAAGCTCCAGATCGATTACTACAACATTTAAGTTTTATTATACAAATTAAAACATGTGTTAACATGAGTGTATTAATATTTTTAAATGTAGAAGCAATACTTACTACTTCAGCATTCCAGACTTTGAAGCTTTCGACGTGCTGATAAAAACATTAATTAAATCTGTTATTTTTTTTAACAGTCGATTACGTACAGGGATGATTTACTTATATTTAAAAAGCATTTAGGCTTGTTTATTAATATCACTGCTAGCATGAGTACTGAGATGTTTTGTTTTCGTCGCCGTCTTTAGTGTCTATTGCTTGTATCGAATCCCCTTTCTTGGCACATGATTGGTTCAAGCTTCAAATCACGTGATTTCGCAAGTTATTTTCGCTATTTTGGGATGGGTTGGACTTCAACTTTGATTTAACTTGGCGAAACTCCGCCCACTGCGAACTGTTCGCAGTTTCGCAAACAGCGCAAAATCTATCTGGATCCCGGCCAATATATATTTATGCAGTTAATAGGCTGCGTGCTCCTCCGGGTGTTCCGGAATCAATCTGGTCCTTCGGGACGCGGAGGGATGACCTGGAGCCCGGCAGAAGACGCCGTGGCTACAGTGCCTAGTAGTGTTGTTATCGGCGTCAATACGCTACCGAAGTGTGACGTCATTTATCTCTTGTCGTCTGCTACGGCCACACGAGACACATAGGCGCATAGGGAAATTGTTTTAAAAAATCATATTAAAACAAATATTATTTTTCTAAAACTTTTACCCCTTGATTAGGATACCTTGACATAAGAGGTATCATTTGCGTAAGTGTAATTAAGGTATTTTTTAGCTCAGATTTGGGAACAGATGTGTTACTATCACGCTAAAATGTAAACAAAAGATTGGCGACTGTTTGTTTGGCGCGATTTCCAAGACTGCGCCAAACGAATAACTTAATACAATGGCTAGGTTGCCATTAAAGAAAAATATCCCCTAAATTTGGCGACTTTTTTCTTTTTTTTAACCGATAATTTTTTTTTTTTTTTTTTAGCGTGAGTGTAAAGCATCTAAGCCCAGATTTGTGTAATTTAACTTTTAAAATTTTCAAACGCTAACGTCCCTATCCAAAACATAATATCTCGAAAAAAGGTCTAGGGGTGGCGCCATCTACGATCAGTAAAGGTCATCATTCTCTTATTTATGTGATATTATTTTAAAATAACTTATTTATCTATATTTTTATTTACTAAATATTTATGATTTTTAATCATTTGAAATGTTTTATAGAGTAGTAGAAAATTAATATTTTTATTAATCTGATCATTAATTATAATTTATTTACCTTGTGTACTGTGCAAAATCTGTTGTTTAATAAGAAACTCAGAAAACTAAATAGTGTTAATTATATATAGAGGTAAAGAGAGTATGAAAGAAAATAGTTTGATAGTATGTCATAATCTTTAATTAAAAAACGTGAAAAAAAATTCTAATTAATTTATCCAAAATATCCCTAAAAAAACTTAAGTTTTTTTTTTTTTTTTACAAGCAAATTTTTAATTTAACAATTTAACATGCTACAAAAAATCATGTTTGTTTATAAAAATATATATATAAAATATCTTTGACATACCTATATCAGATTTGAGCAATAGAAATAATAATTAATTTACAGTGCAGAAATATGTCTCAAATACTGTATATAAACTGCTGAAACATTTTTTAAATCTTCACACTTTAGAACCTCATAAACACTTTATTCCTCCACCCCCTCGAACTGACGTAACATAAAAGATAATTTACTAATGTCATAATATTTAATTTAAAAAAAAAGTAATTAATCTACCTATCTAACAATCAAAAGAAACTTTATAAGCAAACGTGATTTTATAAAATAATTGCTGAATTTTAACATTCTTACATTTCTAATCTGACTGTCATATTTGTAAATATATGTATGAAAAGGCAATATAACATTAACACTTTTTAGTTCCTATGGTTTTTACTAAATACAAAATTTTCTATCATTATGAAGGTAAATAAATTTGTATTTTATGATTAGATCATTAAAATATTAATTCTGTTCTATAAAAATTTTAAATGATTCAAAAACTTAAATATTCAGTAAAAAAATATATATGTAAATAAGTTATTTAAAAATCATTTAAATCGATCATATAGAAATTAATAAATACATATAATCTGTAAAAAACAGAAAAATATCCGAGACTGATTCTACTTTCTTTGAGATTACTGATCCTAGATGGCGCTACCACTAAATCTTAAATTGCTAGGATGATGTGTATGAACTTCGGAGTTTTTAAATTTTAAAACTAAAAAACATAAATTTGAGCTACAAATAATTTAATCACATTTCACCAAACGATACTTCTTATATCAATGTATGCAAATCAAGGGATGAAAATTTCAGAAAAAAAATATTTGTTTTAATATGATTTTTTAAAATAATTGCTCATGTTATCTATCACTAGAAACTCAGCCATTTGTGGCCCATAGCAGACGAAAGCACACGAGTGACGTAATCACTTCGGTGGCGTATATTATACTTCAGAAATAGAGGACGCCGATAGATGGCGCCAGTGTTCTCGCCGCGGCTATGGTAACTTTCTTTTTTACATACACCTCATTTTAAATCTATTTTTTTCTGTATAAATCAGTACTTTAAAATGCTCTAGATAAAAAATAAACAAGGAAAAAAATTCTAATAATGAAAATACAGTTGAAGAGAAATGTAATTGATTTCATAACAACTAATTGTAAAGAACTCAAACAGTTACAAACTTTATCATAGGACAATGTTTTTCTTCCTACAATATTTAGTTATTTCTAAAATTGGATAAATACAATATATTGGATAAATACAATATATTGGATAAATACATTATACTATGATGAATTCTTGCAAAAACATGTCCCTATTTTGACAACTTTTTAATCGGTATTCATTATTACATAACTTGTTTACATCCTGTTAACAAACTAAGAGTAAATTGAGTTGTTAAAAATTTCTGACATTTCGGAGCTTTAGTTTTGAGTAAAATAATTTAAGGTATACTAGCAAACATCAAACATTAAATTGATGATAATTTCAAATCTAGAAAAAAAAAATAATTACTCTCCTGAAAGTATAACAAGAATGCATTTTCTTTAAATTAGGGTAGATGCGCCAATCATCCTTAAAAAATTATTTAAAAATTATTTTTGATTAATAGTTATTATTATATATTATTATTATTATTATTATTATTATTATTACATTAAGTTATCAACAATATTTAACCATTCTCATACTCACATTTCTCAAATGTGAATCAAAATTTTAATAACAGAAATAAATCAAACACTTTCCAGTTTTTTTCGAGTAATAGATACCCTACAAAAAGTAATACATTGATTTTGTGAATGTATTTAAAACCAGTTCACATCACGTGACTTTTACCGGAGAACAATGAAAAAAGCTGTAGGACACACAAATAGAAAAAGAATTGATAAAGGTAGCGATAGCTGTCCTACAGCAGCAGCAAAAACCTGTTTGTGACGTCACCTTGCACAGCTCTATTTTGGGATGGGTTGGACTTCAACTTTGATTTAACTTGGCGAAACTGCGCCCACTGCGAACTGTTCGCAGTTTCGCACACAGCCTGACAGCCAATCAAAATACAGAATTTCTTCCATATCACGTGACTTTAGAATCTAGGGAAATCTAGGGAATTTTTATTGTGTAGCCTAGGGAAAAAAGTAAAATCCACCTGAGAACGCTGCACACAGCGCAAAATTTACCTGGATCCCGGCCTTATTTTGAAAAGAATTGATTAAACAATTCAATTCGAGTAAAAGAATGATTCACAAAATAAAATCGCTTGATAACGGGAAGAGTGTCAACACATGTGTTAAAGAAGTCTCTTTATAAGTGAGCCATTAACTTTATTAACAAAGTTGCAGTAAAGATAATTTAAATCAGGTAAATTCTTTTCTTTTTTTTGTAAATATTGTTTTATGCATAAATTTAATTCTGTTTATGTATCATTCTCTATTTTAAGTGACACTCTCTGTCGTCAGTGGTATAAGCTTGGCGATTTTTTTTTCAAAATGCTGTGTTTAATACTGATGTGAAATCTGAAATCCCGATTTAAAGCGATCTTCTCATATAGCGATCACTGTCACAACTCTCTGAAATCCTTTTCTTTTTTTTATTACGTAGTTAAAGATTTCTATATCAGTCGGCGTTTGTTGTTCGGACATCTCCGCCTCCTATTCGACATAGTTTTTTTATATTAAATGATATACTCTAAATAGAATTTTTTCAGGATTCATGTCAAGCCATATTACACTTTTTTTTTTTTTTAATCTGTTAAAAAAGGAATAAAGTCGCCAAATTTTGGGCACCACAGTTTCTGGCAAACCCACCTATTTTGCTTGTATTGATATCATTGATGATGAAATTTGAGATGGAAACACTCCTCAAAATAGTTTGTTGCATTTTCTTGTCGAACGGTGTAAGTTGGAAGAGTTTAAAAGATGAGAGACATTTATTTTTTCAGATTTAAGCAATAATAATTGTTGTACATTGGTTTTTAACAGTCAGATTTAAAAATTAAAGTTCTGGTGAGCATAAAGTTTGATATTGTTAGAGTATGTTTGATTTTTTTGCTGGAAAGTTAAATTATAGTATGTTGATGACTGTAAAAATGTATAACAGTAAACTCTCGATTATCCGCGGAATTGAGTGGCGCGACTATCGCGGATAATCCACAAAATTTTGATATCTAGTTTTTATATACCCTTCATGTTTTATATATAACAATGTTAGTTTATATTTTTTTATCTGGACAGCTGGATGGGGTAACCCCATCCAGGTGATTTTTCTTAATATTGTATTTTTGTACATTACTTTTTTAAGAATTCTTTATATTTATATTTGTTTTATACACTTGTGACTATATCTGGATGGGTAACACCTTCCAGATAGCGTTCTCATTAAACTTTGTTTCCTTTTTTTACTTTTGTTCATATTAAATTTTGTGGTTTTTTAAAAAATATATATATATTTTTTCTTTGGCGCAGCTTGTCCCCTATGGGACCTTGTGCCATTAAACTCCATACAACCAACCAACCACAAAATTTTGAAAAAAGGGAACAAATCAACACAAATATGTACTTGAACAATTTATACACATAATAAGTAACACAAGCATACAATTTACAGTTTCTACGCACAATGGGTAGCATAAAGATACTTATTAATTCAGGAATAATAAAATTATTCATTACTTACAAACTTGTAGGTTTATTTCTTTAAAAAATCTGTCAAAATTGTCTGTTTTTTTGTACTGAAACACTTCTTCTTTATTTGCGATTGTAGTTTTTTAAGTACTATTTTATCACAAAGTGATGCGTCATCCTCTTCCTCTAGATATTGGATAAGTCCTTCAACGTGAGCTAAAGCTGCGTCATGGCTCATTTTCTTTTGTACCTTATCATCTTCTTCGTCACTCTCTTCCAAATTCATACCTAACGCTTCTTCAATAATTTGGTCATCAGTTGCATGTTCGAAGCCTGGATCGTTAGCATCACAATTAATCCACTCAATGATATTATCTTCATCGACATTTTCTCCACCAGCAACAGATTTTGCTAAATTCGCTGAATTATAAACGGTAACTTCTTCCTCTTCCTTTTCTGATTCTACTATAGATTTTTCTATACTTGGCAAAATCTTCCGCCAGGATTTTATTAATGTGGATTTCTGTACCAACTCCCAAGCACTGTTTACATCATAAATGCTATCGAGAATCGTGTAATCTTTGAAAAAGCTTTTAAGATAATCTCCCTCTTCAATTCTTTTTTTTCAGTAATTTCGTTCTGTATTTTTTCTTAATTGAAGCGATTACACCCTGGTCCATAGGCTGGCTAAGAGCTGTAACATTGGGAAGCAAAAATTTTGCAAAAATATTTCCATCTTCTGATTTCAATTGTAGTTCTCCAGAGTGAGATGGGGCGTTGTCAATTAGCAACGCAGCTTTCTGGGGTGAATTTTGAGACGCCAGATGTTTCCTAACTTCGGGAATAAACATTTCTTCAAACCATTTTATAAATATTGTTTGATACATCCAACCTTTCTTTGTGTTGAAATAATGTACTGGGAGGTTCTCAGCTCTTGTTCCCTTAAAAGATCTCGTTTCTTTTTGATTTTCCAATCACTACTAACTTTAGTTTATGGGATTCTGTAGCATTACTGCAAGGCAATATTGTTAGATGCTCTTTACTGCACTTATGTCCTGGAGCTTGATTTTCGCTTTGAAATGCAAGAGTTCGTGTAGGCAAACATTTCCAGAACAGTCCTGACTCATCGGCGTTGTATACTTGTTCGAAAGAAATTCCTTCTGATTGAAGAAATTGTACAAAATCTTTGAAATTTTCTGCAGCTTGTAAGTCGCAACTTAATTTCTCGCCGTAAAGACCTATTTCTCTTATCCCATGGCGTTGTTTAAATCTTGTCAGCCATCCTGACGATGCATCAAATGATCACTCTAATCCCAGCATTTCAAAAAATTGTTTTGCTTTTGCAGCAGCAATAGGCCCTGAAACAGGCGTTCCCTCACTTCTCACTTGTCTTATCCAACGTAAAAGTGCTGCATCCAGTTCTTCAAAAGTGCTGCTTTTCATACTTTTTCTTTTTTTCATCGATGAAAAGTTGTCGGATGAGGCTGAGAATTGCATCAATTTATCTTTCTGTTTTGAAATGTCCCTAACTGTGCATTTTCCAATTCCATATTGCAAGCTTATTTGTTTTCTTGTAGCACCATTTTCATTTTTTTTAAATCAGTTCTAATTTATTTTGAATCGTTAACACAACTCTTTTTTTTTTTTTTTTTGTGACATTTTTCAAATACGTATTGAAAATGCAAAACTATAAAATTTAAATACAAACACGAACTTCTGTAAGACACATGTTCACAGCTCAGCTAAAACAAGCAAACTGATGTGCTTTATGAAAAACGTGAGAAACAAAATCATAACAGGGGGGCGGGGGTGACTTTCAGTACCCGTACATTGTTTATCAACATGTGTGTGGCCTTGCGACACCCTCAAGATTAGCTGCACCTGCTTTGTGCACGTGATTGTTCCACGTTTTCAAATGGAAATCATATTTAGTAAAAAGGATCGAAAACTCATCCTACATCGCAGAAATAAGTTTCTTCTCAAGGATAAAAAAAGAAATTTAGACTCGCGGATAATCAAGAGTTTACTGTAATTCAACATTTTTCAGTGTTGGTTTCTGATAAAGGAGATGTTGAAAAAGGCATTGGGTTTTTGAAAATTCAGTAGAGTGTTATGAACATTTAAACGACCATTGTTGTTAAGAATTTTATGCTTATTTTATTGTATTGTTGCATTATTTTTATTACATGCATTCGTTAGTGACTGTGGCTTTAACAAATTTCATGCATTTTGGAGATTGCTACACAATGAGGTTGCTGTTTGCAGTAATGATACATTTTTTTTGTTTTTTGTTTTCATGGACATGAAACGTTCATACATATGTATTACTGAGTGTGTCTTTAACAAAATTTGTGTATTTTTTATATTACTGCACAATGAGGTTGCTGTATTCAGCTATGCTTTCGTTTTTCAAGGACCTGAAGCATTTTTATGTATATTAGTGACCACTGTTTTAACAAATTTTGTACATTTTTTAGATTGCTCAGAATAAGGGTCAAGCCATTATGTAAAAGATGTTGACAAATTAGATTTTGAATCATTTAATGTTTACTGTAATGTAGCAGGGCACTTTGAAAGATTAGAAAAAAATCAGTTTTCACATTTTCTATTTAAACATTTTCTTGAAAACTAGTGACATGAAAAGTTCAAACTTGGCAGAATAAAAAAGGCTATTAACCCACATATTTATAGATTATTAGCTATTCACAAATATTTTAAAGAAAAATTTAGAAGGGTAATTAAATTACTTGAAAACAAACAATATATGTACCGTAAAATACCGAAAGTAAGCCCTTTCCCACTTGTAAGCAATTTTTATTTTATTTTCCATTCCCAAATATACCCTCCCCCCCCCACCCCCACCCCTTCACAAAAAGATTTTTTTTCACAAAAAATTGATTTTAAAAATCAAAGGAAGATAATTTTCAATCTTTTGAAATTTTGGTAGATTTCCACTGTTGCTTTCATATTTTGTTAATGAAATACTCCCCCCCTCCCCTATCCCACATGAAATGTCTGATCTCCTTCTCTGCCCTCCCCAACACAAAAAGTTCAAAATCTTGGGAATCTTAAATTCTTCTGGCCTTCTTGCTGCTCACTAGTAATATAGCAATAAGTAAAAAATCAGTCCTCCAAACTACAATCTCCCACTCCAGCCACAATTTGTTTCTCCCTCCCCCAACAGCATACAAAGTTTAAAACTCTAATAAAAAATATATGCTCTATTTGTTGCTGTCTAGTGACAATAAATAAATAATCAACCATTTCAGTTATCTGTCTTGACCCATAAAATTTCTGCTTCTCCCCTCTTTGCCAACTGCTATAATTTTTTTTAACTATTTATAAAAAAAAAATCTTCTGTCCTATTTGTTGCTCTCTATTAATAAAAAATACATAACAAATCATCTAAATTACAAACCCCTTCCTTTGAAATTCATATACCCCCCTCATCCCCGAAAATAGAAAGTTTAAAATTTGTAAAACTCTTATTTGAAGAAATCTTTTGTTTTATTTGTTGCTCTCTAGTTAAAATAAATAGATAATTTGTCACCTAAGTTTTCTCCCTAGTCCAAAAATGCCCCTCCCCCCCCCCACACACACATATAATATTTGAAATCTTTAAAACTACTTTTTTAAAAAACCTGCTGTATTTGTGTATCTAGTAACAATTAATCAATCATCTGAATTACCCCCCTTTCTCCCAAAAGTACTATTATCCCCACTGTCCCTGCACTCAGCAAATACTTTAAAATCTTTAATATATATTTGTTTAAATGCTGTTCTATTTCTTATTTTATAGTAAGGTAACTCATCTCATATAAGTATCACTCATCTAAAATAATCATCCCCTTTGAAATTTTTGCCCTGTCCTTTTCTTCCAATGGGAAGGGAGGGGGGGGTGGATTTTATGTGAGAGGAAAGCAAAAATTTTTGTCTTTTTTGCAGTTTGGCTGTTCTTTCCTCCCTGAATCATGTGTATATTTTATGTTTTGAAATAAATATGTTCTTTAAAATAACTACCCTCCCATTAACAAAATAGCAGCTGTGAGAACAGTCAAATTACAAAAAAGATAATTTTCTCTCTGTTTCCCCCTCCCTCTATGTCTAGAAATTCACCCCTTTTTCTGGGGATGAGGAATAGAAATTTAAGAGGAGAGTTACATGATCATTTATTTATTGTTGCTATAAAGTAACAATACCGCATAAAATCTTAAATAATAATTTTAAAGATTTTGAGGTTTGTGTGCTGTCGAGAGGGAGAAGCAGAATTTGTTTGGGTGGGGGTGGGGAGGAGCAAATTAGATAATTATTTAATTATTATTGAAAATTATTATTTAATTATTGTAGGAAAAGAAATTTAAAGACTTTAAAGTATGTACTCGGAGTTGGGGGGGGGGGGGGGGGCAAGGAAAAAAAAGTGGACTTTTTGGGGGGAGAGGAGGGGAATAATTTAGATTTTTATATAAATATTGTTACAAAAATCACAAATAGAGCAGAAAAAATTAAAAATTTTAAGATTTAAAATTTAATGATAGGGGGAGGGTCTTCATGAGATGATGGGGGGGGGGGGCAGAGGGAGAAAAACAGAGATCGTAAGTGGAAGGGTTCATTTAGTTGGTATATTAGATTTATTTATTGTTAATATAGAGTCTTAAATAAGTCTGAACAGAAATTTAAAATTAACGAGTTAGAAAGGTTAAATTATGAGGTTTTGGTACTAAAGGGGAGTAAAGGGAGAAGCAGTAATTTTGAGGGGAATTTAGATGATTGATTATTTATTGTTACAATAAAATAACAAATAAAGAAAAATATAAAAAAAAAAGATTTAATTTTTTTTTTTTGGGGGGGGGGGTGGCAGGTGGATTTTAGGGAGAGGGGGTTAGATTTTATATATTTATTTATTTTTGAGTGAAAATCTGCCAAAATACAGAAGATTTTCATCTCTTTTTACTTCTAAATTAATGACAAAAACAGGTTTTTAAATGATCGTTTAAAAAAAAATAACTTTTTTTTTTCAAATCTCAATTATAAGCCTTCCTTCCACATTTAACCCTTTTTGCTTTTGAAAAAGGGGGGCTTACAATCACAGGGGTCGATGCAGGTTTTTTTTCTTGGGGCCCATTTTGTGAAAAGTAAAGGTTATTTTTGTGAAAAATAACATTTTGTAACGAAAGTTGAAATCCAGTTAATCAAATTCGAACCAAGCATTTATAAACAAAAACTTTTTTAAACCCTTCTGCTGAAGTTTTTCTCTCTGGTGAACTTGTTTGTTTACAAATTACACATTTTAAAACATCATAAAATAATAAATAAATAATAAATAGTAAGTTTTTATGGAATATAATTTTGTGAAGGAGCCCATTTTATCAAATTTATTTTTGTGAAGGGGTCCATTTTATTAAATAGATTTTTGTGAAGGGATCCATTTTATTAAATAGTTTTTTGTGAAGGGGCCCTAAATAGGCCCCAAATTTTTCCTGAATCGACCCCTGAATCAGGATTTTACGGTATATATATTTTGTCTATTGCAGAGCATGAAATTTCAGTTGAAAAGGTACTAGCCAGATTAAAATTTTTGCTCGCCACTATTTTACATTCATTCTGACAGCAACATCAGCTACCACACCTGCCCAGAAAATGAACTATTTATGACAAACCGAATTTAAATTGACCATTGTTAGAAGGAGCTGCCTTTTAATTTCAGAATATTTTACTTTCATGAAAAATATGAACAATTTTTAAAATATTAAAAATTTGGGAGAAAGCAAGTAATTTTTACCGTGTTTCAAGCAACTGCACTTTGTGGCGAAGCCTCATTCATTTCGCACAGGAGTGAAGAGCAATCAGTTTCGGCCTCGGCAGCTAAAAAAGCAGCCTTGTATAAATAGTAATATAATGTAAATTTTAGCAAATATAATGTTTGTGCAAATAGAATGATCCAGTTTTATCCTTTTCAGGTTTTATACTTTAATAAAATAAGTTTAACGTAAATGCTGATTTCATGTTGTAGGTGTAGATTGGAGGATTAAAACATTAAAACCCTTAGTGTAACTTTTGACCAAAATGCCAAAAACCGTGATATTTTCTTTACTAATTGATAAAAATCGTGATATTTTCTTCACTAAGCGACAAAAATTATGATTTTTTTTCTTCACTGATCAATGAAACCTATGTTTTCTTTTTCTAAAGAATGCAAACGGCGGAAGTTCGTTCCTCCGTAGGAGAGAAATGGAAGTGGGTGATGTCGCATTTTTTATTCTTTTGGAAGATAAATGTCGTGATTTTAAAACACTTCCGCATGTCACTGGATTGAGGCACGATATTCTGAGCACATACAGTTTGATTTGAAGCATACCTTTTCAAAATACAAAACTTACTCGACAACCTTAAATATTTGCTCGCCGCTGGCGAGCGGTAATTTCGCGCCCTGGTCTATTGTGTGGGGTATTGTTTGAAAGATCTCACAACAACAAATTCAAAAATATATTTGTTTTTATTTAGGATATTATATTTTCAGAGGTATTGTCGAAAATTTACTGTGAAAATATCCCCCCCCCCCCTCCTTATTTACAAATCTACTTAAACTGAAATTATGAAAAAACTAGGGGTAGTAGGACTTTGTTTAAATCTTGCAACTAAATTATAGCGATTACTTTAATTGGCATAGGTTTTGAGAAAATAACATTTATCCATTACACATAAACTTTACTTTGTGGTTGCTCAGCGGGGGAGTTGAGGGGTGCTCGAGGTACCTATTGATGCAAAATTATTCAAGGATTGTTCATTAGGGTCAGGTGGGGTAAAATAGGTCAGTTTTGAAAAGAGTCTAAAAAAATAAACAAATGAGTTTTTATTTTTGTGTTGTCATTTTTATATAGTAATACTGATACTTGTCATTATTTTAACTGTAAAATTAGCATCAACTTTTACTCTGCAGTTATAGTTTATAACAATTTGATGTTTTTGGGATTGAAGCTTGCATAAGTTGGTCATAAAAACTTTTGATTTCAGAAAATTTAGAGATAAGTTCACATGTTTTTATAATTCTATCAGATAAAGTACTTTATCAAGATTAATTTTCTACATTTTTAAAAATATAGCTGAAAAAACAAATACTTTAGGACAAAAAATTCTGTGTGGGGTAAAATAGGTCATGTTTTGCTGCAGGTAAGGCTTAGCATACACAATGTATATAATTGCAATTTTTCTTTTTAAATCACTTTTATGGTGATAAATATGTTTGATCTGATTTTAAAATAGACTGAAGCAAAATTAAAAATGCTGCTTTCAGGCATAATTTAAAATAATTGTTCCATTTTTATTTTTTCATGGTGTTTACGTAGTGCAGCCAAGAAATATAACATACCATTTGATACATTTAACAGATATGTTGTAAACCCATCAATACATGAAGCTTCAGGACGAAATACATATTTGACCTCACTAGAAAAACAATGTCTTGTTCAAGCCATGAAGTTCACAGCTTCATGTGGTTTTCCTTTTGATCGAAGTGACCTTGTTAGAATGGTCAATAGCTATTTAGAATATTCAAGTAAGCCAAGTCCTTTACCCGATTGGGTAAGAAATTTTGAAAAGCGTTGGGAGAAAGAATTGGAAAAGTGAAAGCCTGAAATTTTAATAAAATTTAATTAAAAACTGCAAAGAAAAACAGGTTAAATTCTCACAACTGCAACAACACTGGACAGACTTCATGCTGAAAAAGTCCACAGAAAAAATAAAACAACGAAGATGTCTCTAAAGAAACAGAAGAAAATTCCAACTTTTCTTCAGAAGAAAATACAACATGCTCTGATTCAGAGCAGATTGATAATGAGCATTCTTTAAAAGTTGGGAAATGGGTGCAAGTAGAGTTTTTTGGGGGAAAAAAGAAAATATTTCATTGCAACATACTTTCACAAATTAATGATGCCTACATTGTAAAATTTGCCAAGCAAAGTGGAAGTTCTCACTTTGTGTTCCCAGAAGTAGATGATATATCTGAATTGATGTAACACAAATAGTTAAGGTCCTTCCAGAACCTGAAATGAATCACAGGGGACAGTATTTTTTTTATATAAGTGTTCATCCTCATTCTTTTCACATTTATATACATATTTACATAAATAGTATTCAATAAATTGTGCAATCGAACCTGTTTTTAGTATGACTTATTTTACTCCACTACTGACTTATTTTACCCCACCCTATGGGGTAAAACAAGTCATAAACAACACATTTTAAATCTTGTTTATCAGTTCCAAAAATTTATTAATTCAGATATATTTTTCTTAAAATGTAATAAGAATTGTCCATTTGCATATTCTGAGCTGTTTTTTCAGTGGTGGAATTTTTATTTTTTTCCCTATAAAGGTGCAATTGTAAAATGTGCTTTTTTTTACCTATTTTACCCCACCTGACCCTATGATTTTCGAAAACATGCCGGTAATTAATTGAGATATTAATTGAAAACCATCTAGAAATATGCAGCACGGACCAAGCTGGCATTGCAGCTTTGCAAACTTCTTTTTAAGTGAGCTTTGCACAATGCAAACTTTAGACAAAAGTGTTATCTTTGTACAAGGTCTTTGTTTTAGGTAAGGTGTATTGATGGGAAATAGAGTTATGTTTGGTTAACAGGTTACATCGTTCCACAGTTGGTTAGGCAACAGGTTCCAACAACCAGTTATTTTTGTAACATATAACTAATTGCTATGTATGCTGCCAATGGACATTTTAATTAAAAGGCATGTAAACAGAATGTTTGAAATAAGACGCTGATTTCTGTTGAGATGAATCCACATCACTAAAATCAGTTTACATGGTTAAATTCTATTTTTGCTGATAAAAAGTTACCTAGTTATGATACTTTGATTTTCATGCATTTTCAGCCCTTCTGGCACTAAAAATTCCTTTTTCCGTTTTTAGTGACTCAAACGTTGAAAATTCATAAAATTTTAAGTGTAACTCAGTAGGTTTTGATCATTAAAGAATAAATTTGTATTGTTTTACTTGTTAAGAAACCTTAGAAACTTTTCTAAATAAAACTTATAGGATCCAGGCATTGTATAAATTTTTTTATTTCTTAACTAATACGTTAAAAAGTAACCAATTTTACATAAATTGATTTTTATATGATGCAAAACAAAGTTTGAGACATCTTTTGCAATTGGAACAATACCTCTAAAACTAACGGTTTGGAAATTAGCTATTGGTACACAATAAGAAGAGAGACCTTGTATAAAAAAAACCCCACATTTTTAACAACATGATTTGTAAAAAATTTAATTTGATCCCGACTTCATTGCAGTCAGTCATATCTGTCAATGTATATCGAAAGCGAATCCCACAAATATCATGCGAGACGGTAGTATCTCGAGTGACGCAGTAAAAAACCGAATATGCCGTCACTCTCATATATACAGCTAGTAGGACATCAAAGGAAAATCAAAACTCCGACATTTAATATCTCAGCAAATATGAAGCATACCGTTTCGATTTTTTCACATTAGTCTTATATCTATGGTTTAACTCTATCCTGAAATTTATACATTTCTACATGCAGTAGATTTTGAGATCTGTAAACCAATTTTTAAGTGAAAATGGGAGATGTAATGGGCACATACTCGTTTTCTTGAAAACGGCTCGGGCAATGTTTTAAAAATTAATATATTATATTAATCGGTTTTAGATGAAGCGATTAAGATTTTGCGTTAACGTAGGAAAACTCTTGTTTTCTATATAATCCAGTTTTAAAATTGGACTATTTTCCTTGGCTTTTTCCCATAGTCTATCATTAGAGTTTTTCAGACTTTTTACTCCGTTTTACTGAGCGACAATGAGAATACTAATGGCTGTCAGGGTTAGAGTTACACGTTAAAGCATCTCCATATGGCTGAAGAACTATTTAGATTTTTTTTTTTTTTTTCAAATACTAAATCAGTTTTTAATGCAATTTTTAATATGTAATATATATGTATTAAATTAAATAAATTATTGCTTGTATATTTTTCTTTTTTTGTTATAATAAAGAATTTCGCATTTCAAAATCTTCATTAAGTCGAAAAATATTTAGGTTCCTTGATTAAAATATTGAAATATTTTATAATTATATATATGCCATATAATTGTTATTTATATATTTAATTTGTCATTTTTAAAAGGAAAAAAATATTCAGATTTTTTTATCAGTTAATTTGAAGCAGAAACTAATCAACGAATCAATCATCAGTTTGTTTTCCCCTCTTTTTGATTCTTGAAATATACTATTAAACAGAGACGCTTGCAAACGTTAGTTTTTTTTTATCATACATAAACAAAATGGAATTAAAAATATATTCAAGAAGTATTTGTTAATTATGTTAGAAGTATTTGTGAAATTTGTTTTTGAACACGACAAGAAACCTTCACAGTGCATGAAAAAATAGAAAACGCTGTAGGGATTTTTTTTTCCCTTCAGTTACTATGACCCTGAAATAAAAAAAAAATATATATCTTTTTTTTTTTTGGGGGGGGGGGGGGTGGTGCTTCATGAGTGCAAAACGCTCATACAGGTAGAACTTCTAAAATCCAGAATCGCTCGGGACTCTGCAATTCCAGATTTTAGAGACTGAGAAATAACAATTTAAATTCTAAATTAAAGCCAAATAAGAAACACATACTGTAGAGTTTCTAATACTGTACACTTGAGTGATTCCGGCTTTTGCAAGTTCTACCTGTATATGTATTAGGGTATTTCTCCATTATCCCCTCAACCACTTTCTAATAAAAAAAACTTGCCAAACTACAGGATTTAACAAGTTCACTTACTTCAAATGCGTTACGCAGGTTGTTGTTTTTTTGTCAAGAAATAATTTTTAATTCATTTATCTGAATTTTTTTATAATTTTTTACCAATTTATTAGTTGTTTTGTTTATTAAAATAAAAATGTCATTAAATAGCAACATCATGGTGTAGAAAAAAAGCATTCAAATAATGTGATGCATCGTTACGTACAAGAGATCAGTTTCAACTGAAATCACAAAAATTTATCCACAAACTAAGACCGATAATTAAGAAAAATAGGTTAAATCCTAGAACAAGCGAGACGTTTGGCGTCGTCGAATTTAATGAAGCGATAAATGAGTTTTCTTGCTACTGGTTTGTCTCCTACGTTTTTTCCACGCCTTCTGTGTTCTGTTCTAGCATGAGCAAAATGCATCATTCTGGAATTAGAGCAGGTTTTTGAGGGAATTAGATTGGATTTGTTAGTTGACGACAGATTAGAATATTCTAGAATAGGGTTCTATTGTCTGTGGGTTTGGTTTGTTGTGTGTCAGATTTGTTGAATTATGTTTGTAAAATGTGTTTTATGACGTTTAATGGTTTGTTGTATATCATAAAGGATAATTCCTGTGAAATATTAAAAAATCGAAAAATGAGAAATAAAGGTAAGTTCATTTTTGTTAATTTTATTTGATAAGATGTATTTTATGCATTTTAGAGATTGCTGTAAACCAATTTTTGTGCGAACATTATTGACCGTAGCTTGAATGGATTTTATGCATTCTAGAGAGTGCTGAACAGTGAGTTTTGTGCATCCAGGATTTTTTTTCAGTTAATGTACGCGAAGCGTACATATATATAAGTTATTAATTAAAGTTTGAATAAATTTCATGCATTCTAGAGATTGCTGCACAGGGAGTTTCATGCATCTACAATTTTTTTTTTTCGGTTAATGTACGTATAGCGTACATATATATGTTACTAACTGGTGCTTGAATGAATTTCATGCATTTGAAAAATCTCAAGATTCTCCCCAATTATAACCTGTGTTCTTTGTGGCAGAGAACTCACAACTTACACAGTTTGTATGAAAAAATTTTCACGAAGTAAACATTGATTTTATTCCGTTTTTTGACAATTTACAAAGTTTAAGCAAGGAGGAAAAAATTGCTAAATGTTTGTAAAAATCAAAATATCCGGATGAAATATTGCTAAAAGTTTGTAAAAATAGAAAAATACAGAGGAAAATATTGCTAAAAGTTTGTAAAAAGGTGAAGAAAAACTTGGTTAAACTTTGTAAATAGTCAAAAAATGAAATAAAATTGAAGTTTACTTTGTGAAAAAGCTTGCTGTAAGCAGTGTGTAAGTATCAGCTTGCCTAAGCTTAAAAAGAATGCATTCTGATTGGGTAGAATTTGGAGGTTGCCGATTTTTCGGTTGGCGTGCGTAAAAAAAAATTGCCAAATCGGGTGTTTCGCTCGTTCTAGGATTTTGCCCAACATATTTGATTAATGAATTCATCGATTGATACATATTTTTTTGCTTTTGTGTGTACCTTTTAAACAAACTGTAAGAGCTACATGCTAGATTAGCTAACTCATTCATGATACGGCTAAGCTTTGGGATTCACCCTCGGTCAGCCATTTTGTTTTTAAATCAAAACATTTTAACTTTTATTATTAAATATAAATCAATTAGTCAGTAAAATTAAATAACATGTTTAGAATAAGTAAATATGAATGAAAATTATTTTGGAAATGAGAAACAAAGCAAATATATTTTGAAGTATAGATAAAATGCTTAAGTAATTAATCTGTAATCACTTAAGCATTTTATCTATATTTTAATTATAATTAGTGATCTTCTATGATTATGTAACATTTCACCGATGCTGGATTGAATCACTTAAGCATTTTATCTATATTATAATTAGTGGTCTTATTAATTATGTAAATAAAAACATATTTATACATAATAAGATCACTAATTATAATGATTTGATACTATGATTTTATACTAATGATTTAATGATACTTGATTTAAAAAACAAGATGTTGGACTGCAGGCAATTTCCAAAGCTGTTTCGAAGATACTTTCAGATAGATCAATGCACTGCCCTAATTAGATTTGAATTGGTTCAGTATTTCTGACGTTATATATATATATAGAGAGAGAGAGAGAAAAGTTAAATTCTTATTTATTTATTTATTTTTTTTTTTGCTTTTGTTTGCTCCTGTAAACAAACAATTTGAGGTACATACTTCATTAATGAATTCATCCTAAAATCTTACAAGATCAATGCGCTATCCCAATTAGGTTAAAATTGATTCAGTATTTCAGATGCCCAGTAGCAGAAAATTCTCTGAGTGTCTGCGGTGAATATTTCAGGGGCAGAAAATAATCTGCAGGTCAACTATATGTTACAATTCAAGTTATTATGTTTATCAATAATTATAATATTTAGTAAAATATTACTGTTATGTGCAAATTTTTAAGTCTGTAAAATTTTTATTTACAAATTTGTTCTCACATGAGCTGTACATTTTGAGTGCAAATATTTTGAGATTGTTCCTGCGACCTATAGATATATTTTGCAATTTTCTTCCCTGCCTGATGGCAGAATTTTTAGTTTTTTTTTCTGCGACCAACTGAAGATTTCGTGATTTTTTTTTATGCAACTGACTAATGAATTTCGTGATTATTTTCCTGCAACTGATTGGCGATTTTTGCAAGAGTTTTTTCTTATGTCGGAAGGACAAATATTTCAAAATTCTTTTTTTCACGACTTACTGACACATTCTTCAATTTTTTCCCGCAACACAAAGACGAAATTTGCTATATTCTTGTGTGCCTGATGACAGAATTTTGGGGTTTTCTTCTGCGACTAAAGAGTTTCAAGATTTTTTTCCTGCAACCGACTAACGAATTTTGTGATTGTTTTCCTCCGATCGATTGATAAAATTTGAAATATATTCCTGCTACTGATTTGTGATTTTTGCATTTTCTTTCTTGCCAATGTGTTTTTTATAATTCAAATTGTTTGATTGCCTCCACTTCTTTGAAGTAGAAATATTCGCCTTATTTAATGACAGATTAAATAATGTGAGAATAAGGCCAATTATACCATTTAAAAAAAGTTGTGGGAATGAAACAATCTTAATAATTTGAAAAAAGTAGCCTACTGGCAACATTGTTTCTTGCGATCGATTACCGAATTTTCGTATGGATTTTTTTCTGCACCTTGCTGGCGAAACTCTCAGGTTTTTTTTTCACGCAATCATTGACAAATTTTACGATTTGTTCCCTCGTGATCGACTTAGGAATTTCGCTATTTTTTCTCACAGCTGACTGATGAATTTTGCAACCTGTTTTTCACGCGAGCAATTAACAAATTTCGAAATATTTTCCCATTATCTACTTGTGAAATTTCTTTTCAACTTCACAGCAAGATGTGCGCACAGTATATGAGGAAAAAAATGAGTGCCAACTTGAATCGACTCTTGTTCAGTTATAGGCAGGGTCCGACAAATCCCGGGCGCCAGGTCGCCCGGGCGACTAAAAAATTCCTCTTGGCGACTAACTTTTTTACCTACTGTTAGAATATTTTAAGTTTAGTTTTCCCCCTTTAAAAACTTATTATTTTGTCCACTCTGCCAGCAAACGCACGTACGTTTATCAGTGCCATTGCTGTTTGTTTACATTTTCTCCGACACCTTTTCTCTAAGTTGAGTTGTCTCGCAGCTGCTTCAACGTGAGGCAAGTCATTTTTGCAAGGTCTATAGGCGCTGGCTGTTTGCGCGTGTCTTACTGCTTTGTGACGTATACTGCACCGTGATTCGTCCAGGCAAGTAACTGTTCGTTTTAGCTCTCTGGTTTTCGGCCTTTCCCGCTCATTGTACTCTTACATGTTCTTGCTTCGTGATTCATTCATTCCCGAGACGACAAGACTGGTTTGTTTTTCGAGGTATTTTGTTCCCATGATTTCCCATGAGGCGTATTTTGTTCTTTTCCATGTGATCTACTTTTTTTTGGCCCAATATTTATTTTTCTTTTAAGAAGATACGATAAAAAAATGAAGAGAAGTGTGAAAGAAGAACCGGTTTCGAAAGTGAAACTATCTTCGTAAAAAAAATACGCAAAGAAAATCGTAAAAGTAATCAACGGCGGAAATAGAGATTGATCTCTGCTATCCAGTGCAAAAAAAATCGTTTAAAAATATTCAAATGCAAGCGAGATATTAGCACATTAATGCCCCATTGGATTAACATTAGCACTGTATTCCCGAACGCTTGCTCAACGGGAGCCTTAACGTCAGAGAAATGATTCTTCAATCTGGCTCCTGAGAATTTTTTCTGGCGCCTAAGATTTTTCAACTTTTGTCAGTCCCTGGTTATAGGTAAAAATTAAGTTTTTTATTCACTGGCCAATACATGGATTTTTTTACTCGGCAGTTTTTTTAAGCACTGGCCAGTAACAAATTTACAAATACTTGATAAAAAAATCACTAAATTTGTCAAATGATTGTGGAATAAATAGCAAAATTTGTCAAATGGTCTCGGGAAAGAAATTATGAAATTTGTCAATCAATTGCGAAAATATCATGAAATTCGTCAACTGACTACAAAAACGAAAAGCTAATTTTGTCAAGGAATCTCAGAAATAGATTTTGTCAATCGACCGCGAAAAATATAGTGAATTTTGCAAAATTATTTCATGAAAAAATAATCATCAAACTGTCGTGAAAATATTCGAGAAATTCGTCAAATGATCTCGGGAGAAAAATCGCAAAATTCATCTAACAATCGCAGAACAGAATTGTGCAATTCGTGGAACATCAGCGGAAAGAAAGTGCAATTTGTTGAACGTTCATGGAAAAAATTGTGAAATTCGTTAATTGATAGTTGATAAATTGTGAAATTCATCACTCTATAGCAGAAAAATTACAAAAATCATCAATCAATTGTGGAAAAATCACGAAATTTATCAAATAGTCTTGAGAAAAAATTTGCGAATATTGTCAAATGGTCTCAGGTAAAATAATTGCTACTGTCATCAGAAGGCTTCAAGAAAAAATTTACAACTCGTCAAATGATTTCGAGGGAATTTTCCTATTATGAAATTCGCCAAATGGTTTCAAAATTTGTCGAGCGATAGTGAGGAAAAAATCTTTTTCCTTTCGACCATCGCGATTGGCAAGTGTGGCTATTAAGTTTGGCCAGTGGTGGCAATAAAGTCAATCGCCAAATTTTCAGTATTACTCGCCCATCGGCGAGTACTAATTTTGTCGGTGGAAGGTGGTACCACAGATTTTGCAGCTAACTCTAGTTTCATGGGTCTCATCACAACACGGTTTGATTCATTCGACTTGACATCGACAGGATAGATTGCATTTCTGCAGCTGATGGACAAAATTTGCAATTTTTTAACATGAAAGATTGACGAAATATGCAATTTTTTCTGAGTGGTTGATGAAATTCAAGATCTTTTCGCAGCAAATTGACGAAATTCGTGATTTTTTTTGAAAGAGTTAGTGATAAAATTCGCAATTTTTTCTGTGAGTGGTTAACAAAATTCTTTTTTTCGCAGAAAACTCACAAAATTTGGAACTCTGGAATTTACAATTTGTGATCTTTCGACGCCCATTTCATGAAATTTGCTTTTTGTCCATGCTCGATCCCATGAAATTCATGATTTTACGTGCCTTATCGACAAAATTCACGGAATTTTTTCTAGTGGTTTACAAAATTCAAAAATTGTTTTTTCTTGAGTGATTGACGAAATTAACAACTCAGGAATTTCCGATTTTGGCATCTCTGGTTTCTGTCGACCGATTATTGAAATTTGTGTTTTTTTTTTCTGGCGACAAAATGGTGAAATTTGTGATTTTTCCATGCCCATTTGTCAAAATTCGCATCCAGTCGATGCAGTTCAGGATTTTATGCGGCCGATCGACAAAATTCATGGTGTTTTCCTACGATCTATGGACAAAATTTGCAAGTTTTTCTTGTGAATTATTAAGGAAATTCGAAATTTCTGGATATATTGGCATGTATGGTCTCCGCAGGCCACCAGTTACCCATCACGGGTCACAGGTTGTGCATCCCTAATCACGACGCAGTTTGGCTCATTCGACTCGACATCGATAGAACTTACTGATTTTAGTTAAGAGTTTAACCACCAAGGGCGCTTTCTTATCTATGGTTATATGGGCCTGATCACGGCAAGGTATGGCTCATTCGACTCGAAATTGACAGCCTCAAAGATTTCAGTTATGTTCATATACACTGCTCAAAACAATTAAAGGATATTGCAGTTTTAGGTGGATTTTGTATCTGGGAAACTTTTTAGCTGATTGATACATGGTCGACAGACATAGTAGGTTATATGAGAATAAATTACACATGTTTGGCAGAAAAAAATGCATTTTATTGCGCATTTGTGTACAAAAAAAAAAAAAAAAAACAATTTGTGCATATGAGAAAAAAAGAATAAGAAAAGGTGTTTTCTTCAAAGAAAATCATTTTCAGTAGGGGGTATGGTTTCCACGGGCGGCCAGCAACGTTGAACACCTTTGAGGCATGGACTCAATGAGGCTATTAATGACGAGTTGGGGTATTCTGCCCCACTCTTCCAGAAGAGCTCTTTCCAGTTCTTGGAGAGTTTGTGGGGGTTGTTGGCGGCCAGAAACTCGTCTTCCTAGAGCGTCCCAAACGTGCTCGATTGGATTCATGTCTGGAGAACATGCTGGCCATTCCATTCGAACGATTCCTTCCTCGAAAAGGAAATCCTCCACCAGGTTTGCACGATGTGGCCTGCAGTTATCGTCCATTAAAATGAAGTTATCTCCGATTGCTGCAGCGTAAGGGACTACAATAGGTCTGAGGATCTCATCCCTATATCGGCGACCAGTCAGAGCTCCATCTCGAATGATGTAGAGGTCAGTGCGCCCGTCAATGGAGATGCCACCATACACCAACACTCCTCCACCGCCAAATCTGACACTTTCGTGCACAAACGCAGGATTATTCCTACTGCCACGGTCCCTCCAGATGAAAATACGCCTATTATCCGGATGCACAGAAAAACGGGACTCGTCAGAAAACAGAATATTGCTCCATTCATTTCTCCTCCAGTTGACATGCTCGGTTGCCCACTCCCTGCGGTCGCGACGATGCCTAGATGTTAATCTAACACATACCATCGGTCGGCGAGCATACAGACCTACAGCATGGAGCCGGTTTCGGACAGTCTGAGTTGAAATCGTGGTGCCTGTACCCGAGCGAAGGTGTTGTTGGAGAAGAGTAGCGTTCATGTTTCGGTGTCTCCGAGCTGTTAACGCTAAATACTGATCTTCATTGGGCGTTGTTGCCCGTCTACGACCTTGCCCTGGTCTTCGGCCTGCACATCCACTCTCCAAAAAACGGTTCCAGATCCTGGAAATAACACTTTGTGACACTCCAATGGCTTGCGCTACTTCGGCTTGAGTTTGGCCCCCTTCTAACCTACCAACAATTCTCCAAGCTTCTGAATCTGTCAAATGACTCCGCTGAGACATCGTACTCATCGAAACAAAGCAATCACTGAGTGCCGATCATCCTTGTCTTCATTCTCTTTTATCCAGTTGAAAGTCAAATTTCATTCGCTGCCGCTGAAGCGACGTTTTTGACGTCGAACTCAAAATTTGCATACTCCACAGTTTGAAAACCAGAAAAATTTGCATTTGTGATTCTCGTCTTCTATTTTCGGCAAAAAGAATTTCGTTTATATCTTTATTTTATATAAAACTTCAAATATCCTTTAATTGTTTTGAGCAGTGTAGAACAGATTGCGTCCGCTGTCAGTGGAAGAAGGGACTACAGTATTTAGCAGCTAACTCGGGTTCTATGGGTCCCATCACAATGCGATTTGATACACTCGACTCAACATTGACAGGACTTATCGAATGTAGTTCCAAGTTTCACCACCAGGGGTGCATTTCTATCTCGAGTTCTATCGGCTCGATTACGACGATATTGGCTTATTCAACTGGATTTCGATAGCTTTACAGATTTTGGTTATGTTCATATAGAACATAGTGTGCCCCCTGGCGGTGGAAGGCGGAACTAACAGATTTTGCAGCTAACTCTAGTTTTATGGGTCCCATCACAACATGGTTTGATTCATTCGACTTGACATTGACAGCATATATCGATTTTAGTTCCAAGTTTCACCACCACGGCCGCTTTCTATCTCTTGTTCTATGTCCCCGATCACGACGTGGTATGGCTTATTCGACTTGAAATTGACAGCCTCAAAGATTTCAGCTATGTTCGTATAGAAAAGTGCGCCCCTGGTGGCGGAAAATGGAACTAGCAGATTTTGTAGCTAACTCAAGTTCAATGGGTCTCACCACAATGCAGTTTGATTCATTCGACTCGACATCGACAGGATATATCGATTTTAGTTCCACGTTTCACCACCAGGGGGGTGCTTTCTTATCTCGGGTTCTATGGACCCGATCACGACGACGTATGGCTCATTTGATTTGAAATCAACAGCTTCAAAGATTTCAGCTAAGTTTGCATAGACCAGAGTGCGCCCTCTGTCGGTGGAAGATGGAACTAACGGATTTTGCAGCTAACTCGAGTTCTATGGGTCCCATCACAATGCAGTTTAATTCATTTTCTCAACAGTGACAGGATGTATCGATTTTAGTTCGAGGTTTCACCACCAGGTGGCGCTTTCCTATCTCTGGTTCTATGGGCCCGATTACGACGAGGTATGGCTCATTCAACTTGAAATCGACAGCCTCGAAGATTTCAGCTATGTTTGTATAGAACTGAGTGCGCCCTCTGGCGGTGGAACTAACGGATTTTGCAGCTAATTCGAGTTCTATGGGTCCCATTGCAACGCGGTTTGATTCATTCGACTCGACATCGACAGGATACATCGCTTTTAGTTCCAATTTCTGTTTCCAATTAGTCCCTTATTTCTGCATTCCAGTTCAGACCCTTCATCCTAAGGTCCTGCTCGAAACTGTCAGCTGGCCCCTTTTGGGGCCCTCACTATAGCTCCCTTAAAAATCGTCCAGTTCACTAGCGTTTTTTCAAGCAACTTCTAAGGACTTCCAGCTACTACATGAACAACACAAAATTTTCTCGGACAAGACCCGGTCCCCCTGTAACCTATTAAGTTTTTGTGCCCTAAATTTTTAATAACTTGCCTCCTTTTTCACCGATGATCTTCGTTTTTGGGGCCCCTTTCTTCATTTAGTTATTCCCCCATTTCTCCATTCCAGTTCAGATCCTTCATCTTAAGTCCTTGCTTGAAACGATCACCTAGCCCTTTTTTTCCCCAAAAATCGTCCAATTCACTAGCCTTTTTTTTTTCTAACACCTTCTTAGGACTTCCAGCTGCTACATGAACAACAACATTTTATTCTCAGACAAGACCCGGGTCCCCTGGACCCCTTTAAGTTTTTGTGCCCTAAATTTTTAATCACTTTAGTCTTTTTTTTGTCTGATTTTCTTCGTTGTTGGGGCCCCTTTCTCCAGTTAGTTATTTTTCCATTTCTACATTCTAGTTAAGACCCTAGGGTCCGGTACGCGGCCCTTTAAAGTTTTTGTTCCATAAATTGTAAATAACTTGACTCCTTTTAATCTCATCTTCTTCGTTTTTTGTGATCTTTTTTCCATTTAATTATTCCACCATTTCTACAGTCCATTTAGGACACTGGCCTCCTGGGAACCCGTCCGGGACCCTTGAACTTTTTTGCGCCATGCATTTTCATCCCTCTAATTATGTTACTCTCTCGCTGCATAACTTTAAAGTTGAGTCTTGCACTCCTCTCCCCGGGCCACCACCCTCATATTTTTATTGGGGCCCTAGGGATCTTTTTTAGCATTTCTTTAAAATTTTATTCTAATGATTAATTTATACTCTATGCTTAATTTCGACTAATTGACATTTTCATCAATAACCGAAAAAAGTAATGATATCAGTACAAAAACACTTAACGGGTTAAAAGTTGTGACGCAGCACCTTCTTTTGGCTCTAAGAATTTTAAATATGGGTCTTAGAAGCAATGATATCAAAATTTGAGTGACACCTTGACGTGAATTTAATAGGACTCTTTTAAAACTCAATTTAAATTATTTTTGGTTTGTCTTCTGAAGTATATTTACACATTCAAACAATACTTTTAATTTTTCAATACACTTTTAAATATATTACTTTCACTGAGCCTATATTATGTATTGAAATGTATTTATTTCAATAGATTGATTTATCTTTTGTGCCACGCTATCCAAAATCATAAGTAAAATTTATGTAAATGATTATTTTGCGTCATAGTATCCAAACAAACGGAAATGTATGCAAGTGGATAATATGACGCAAAATAATCATTTACATAAATTTTACTTATGATTTTGGATAGCGTGGGACAAAAGATAAATCAATTTATTGAAGTAAATACATTTCAATACATAATATAGGCTCAGTGAAAGTAATATATTTAAAAGTGTATTGAAAAATTAAAAGTATTGTTTGTATGTGTAAATATACTTTAGAAGACAAACCAAAAATAATTTAAATTGAATTTTAAGATTCCGATTAAATTCACATCAAGGTGTCACTCAAATTTGATATCATTTCTTTTAAAACCCATATTTTGAATTCCTGAGAGATGTGAATGAAAAAGCATCAGCGAATAAGTTTTATATATTTTTTCTTACTGATAATAATTGTACCTGTGAATATAAATAAAACTAAAAAGAAAATTATGATTAAAAAAATTATTCACATAGCGTCACTTAAATTTGATATCATTGCTTTTAAGACCCATATTTAAAATTCATAGAGCCAAAAGAAA
Source organism: Maratus michaelseni (assembly GCA_963931845.1). NCBI lineage: Eukaryota > Metazoa > Arthropoda > Arachnida > Araneae > Salticidae > Maratus > Maratus michaelseni. The sequence continues at coordinate 197,202,262 of OZ007597.1, read as the reverse complement.
GTGCTGCGTCACAACTTTTAACCCGTTAAGGGTTTTTGTACTGATTATTTGTACACTTATAATCAAGTGCAATTCATCCTAAAAATTTCAGTATGATTTTCAAATTTATTACAATTGTATTAAAATTAAGTTACCGCACAACTTATACGATGCTATTTTCTTTCATTGTATTTTTTTTTTTCAGTATAATAAAATCACAGAAAAAAATTTTTAGCTCTTATTTTCTAAAAAACACAGTAATGACAAAGTAAAAAGTAAAAAATAAAAATAAAATACATAAACCACCGCCTCTAAGAAAAAAGCATTGGAATAAAAACAAAAAAACCTCATACTCTATGAGTATATAGCATCATCCCTTTTAAACATTCAAATTTCAAAGAAACTGCCATAAAGCAAACACACTGCACAGTGGGGTGTTTTGACGATCTAGGTGGACAAAATTATTGCGTTGGAGTTTAGCTTTTGCTGGTTTTTCGAATGTATCACTAATAAAATGCTCAAACAGTGATAAATATTTGGTTTATTTAATTATCTTATTATTATTATTAGTAGTATTAGTATTATTATCATTATGATTTATATTGTTATTATTTATAGGATTTTCATTATGATTTATATTATTACTAGCAAAACCCGCAGCTTTGCTCGCATAATTCTTGAAAAACGCCAAGTGGTATTCGTTGGCCTATATTCATTAGAGGAAATTTTACTGCCACAGATAATTCAGAAATTACTAATTAAACCACAGTAATGTCGAAAAAAAAATCGAAAATTTAGAACATTTTTTGCTCTTTCATTCCCCCCTCCCTGTGGTAGTGTCACCGATATAAAATATAGCCTATGTTACAGCAGGGACTGTTACCATCACTTTTGAAAATGGTTCTGTAGTTCCAGAGATTCCATAGAAATTGCAATTTAGACTGTTCTTAAGACCGCTTTTCGCTCATCTCACCCTCTTAAATTTCGAATTTTTTTTAAATTTATTCTTAGGGAGTATTTACATTTTATAAATAACTACCATGCCAAATTTCATGTTTCTAGTTCCTTCAGTATAATAAAAATGGAAATTTTAGAACGTTTTTCGCTCTTGCACCTCTCTGTGGTAGTGTAACCGATTTAGAATATAGCCTATGTTACAGTAGGGACTGTTACCATCAATTTGCCACCATCACTTTTGAAAATGGTTCTGTACTTCCAGAGATTCCATAGAAATTGTAATTTAGAATGTTTTTAGACCGCTTTTCGTTCATCTCACCCTTTTAAATTTCGAATTTTTTTAGAATTTGTTCTTAGAGAACATTTACATCTTATAAATAATTACCATGCCAAATTTCACGTTTCTAGCTCCTTTAGTATAAAAAAAAATTGAAATTTTAGAACGTTTTTCGCTCTTGCACCTCTCTGTGGTAGTGTAACCGATTTAGAATATAGCCTATGTTACAGTAGGGACTGTTACCATCAATTTGCCACCATCACTTTTGAAAATGGTTCTGTACTTCCAGAGATTCCATAGAAATTGTAATTTAGAATGTTTTTAGAACGCGTTTCGCTCATCTCACCCTTTTAAATTTCGAATTTTTTTAGAATTTGTTCTTAGAGAGTATTTACATCTTATAAGTAACTACCATGCTAAATTTCATGTTTCTAACACCTTAAGTATAAAAAAAAATCTTAATTTTTAGAACCTTTTTCGCTCCTGCACCCCCCTGGGAGTAGTGACACCGACATAAAATATAGCCTATTTTGGAGCACGGACTGTCACCATCAATTTGCCACCATCACTTTTGAAGACTGTTCTGTAGTTACAGAGATTCCATAGAAATTGTAATTTAGAATGTTTTTAGAATGCTTTTCGCTCATCTCACAGTTTTAAATTTCGATTTTTTTTAGAATTTGTTCTTAGAGAGCATTTACATCTTATAAGTAACTACCATGCCAAATTTCATGTTTCTAGCTCCTTCAGTATAAAAAAAATCGAAATTTTAGAACGTTTTTCGCTCCTGCACCCCATGGGGGTAGTGGAACCGACATAAAATATAGCCTATGTTGGAGCAGGGATTGTCACCTTCAATTTGCCACCAACGCTTTTGAAATCACTTCAGTAGTTCCAGAGATTACCCCCTACAAACAAACAAAAAAGCAATCTTTACTACTTTATAATATTGGTATAGATTATTATTGTTTATATTATTATCATTATTATTTATATTATTATTATTATTTATTTTTTAATTAATTTATATTATAATATTATATTGTCATGGAAACTACACATGTATTCAAAGTTACAGCTTAATCAAATAATTAAAAGTGGTTTAAAATTTACTAGCAAGATTTGAACTAAACATACATACTTACACTCTAAGTTAATGTAACTTAATGATTAAATAATAATTAAAATAATAATAATAAGGTTTCACTGGTCTACCAGGGTGGCTTTTATGTAAGACATTTTTTATTTAAGGCGTTTTCTAGTATTCTATTGCGTGAATAATGCAATCTGGTAGGTGTAAGGTTTGCTGAAACCAGGCAGAATGGTATTGATAAAAATGTTGTCTATTTCTTTCCAATTTAGACCATTTTTGTTGAATTTGAAAACAAAATGTCTGGACACGTGATTTCAGGCTCTTAAAAATGTCATCAGTTAACTGAGGATTTCCCAGTTTTTCCTACAAAAATGAAATTTGCTTTCCTTTGGGTTGGCAACCCATAAGTCAACAACAGATTTTCGAGAAATTTGTGTAGTCATCCTGAAAAATAAAAGTTTTAAAATAAAAACATATTTTTAAAAATAAGCTTTTATGTTTTGTGTGACTCTGTAAAAAATATAAATGCTACCCAAATTATTTCCAATTGAAAAAATGCTGTTGTGCAAATCAATAACCTATATAAACTTTATTGATTTTGAAATAAAATTTTTACTTATAGACAGTGATGTATCCAAATTATTTGTGTGGCCCTTAAAAGAAATATAACTGCTGCGCACTTTATAAGATGGTATTGTGCATCTCAATAATCTAAATAATTTTGTTGAAATTAAATTAAAATTTGTGTTTATAAATAACAATATTTCTGCAGTTTTTGTGTGACCCTGTAAAAAATTCATAATTGCTACATTCCTCAAATTATAATATAATTAAATTATCATCTAAAATACACATGTAAGAAAAGTTTCAGCTCAATCTGATAATTATAAGTGGATTAAAATTGATTTACAAGATTTCAGCTAAACTTTTTTGTAGCCCTGTAGATACAGTATAACATCTACTTTCCTCAAATTGAAATAATATTTTATTGTGATTGAAACTATACATGTATTAAAAGTTTTTGATTAATCGAATAATTGGAAGTGGTTTAAAATAAACTTGCAAGATTTAAACTAAACTTTTGTGTAACCCTGTAGAAACAGTATAACTTCTAGGCTCGTCAATTATAATAATATTGTATTATCATTAAAACTATGCATGAATTCAAAGTTTCAGATCAATCAGATAATTAAAAGTGGTTTAAAATTAACTTGCAAGATTTTAACTAAATATAAGACATACACTGAAAGTTGATATAAAGCTGGTTTATTAATAAAAACTTTACAATTCACAATCTTTCACAGAAGTTTTCTTAAATTTCGAATACTTTAAGAATGACACTTTTATTAAAAAGAAATCTTATTGCTTAATGATGCTTAATACTGTATTAAAAGTCAAGAGAAAGTTTGTAGACAACAAAATGAATAATCCAAAAACACAATTTCTGAAAAAAGCACTTAAACTGGTTTAATGGCACTTATTTTCAAACAACAATAGGTTAAGTGTTACCTTGATTATGTAATATATTTTCAGTAAACTCTTGCTTTCACATTAAACCGAATAGTTAAGACGTGCTTTCGAACTTAGGGAAATACATGCAAATGTTGAAACACCCTCAAACCAATTTTGCAAATATCTTCTTTATGGTCTTAGTTAATCGACACCACGAATTTTTTTGACAAAAATCATACGAATCTCGACAAAAGAGACATTCAGCTACGAGAATATGCAGTCTTGTTAATTTCCGATAATATCCGAAAAATGAATTTTGTCCACCTAGATCATCAAAACGCTCCACTGTGCGCCGGTCAAAGATGTCTGCTGAACTACCAAACTGCAATGAGATCGAACTTAAAATTCACATTCCCAATCCACCCTTACTAAAGCATCTTATACTTTCCATCTCAAAAAAACCCTACTGATTCAAATAATTGCATGAATTTTTATGCATCAACACAACAAATTGCAATCTTTTTAAGTTACATCACTGTAAGCATTTAAAATGATTTTTTTATCTGTACTGAATGGAAGCAGTTACATTATTAAAATCAAGAGTAATGATTATTTGAAATAAAATAACTCAAGTTACGAGTTAATTGTAACTCTAATAGCTGCATAGATTACATTTTGACGAATTACCAGAATCAAAAGGCAAAGCAGATTCTGGTTGGCTCTCATAAGCCAGGTGTCACAATAAATAAAATCTATAGCAATTTCTCTTTCCCTTAAATTTTTGAAAGGAAAGTTCATTTGTTGGTTGTTATTTCATTTTGATTTTTTTTTTTCGCTTTAACACTTTCATAAGTGCTTTAAATAGGACTTTTTTATTTATTAAAAATAATTTTAAGCTTAATTTTAAGCTTTAATTTTAAGCTTTAATTTTAAGCTAATTTTAAACTGAAATAGAAAACAAATTTTGTAAATTTTATTTTTAGTATACTTTAAAAATGTGTAAAATACTACTTTTTTATCTTTTTTTTAAATACTTTGCAGATAAAACATTCCAACATTCAGAGGGTCTTTCCATTAACCTGTTACCAAATAACAAACTATAAAACAATAACATTGTTATTTATCCTAATACATTAAATACTGCCCATCTCTAGTAAGGTGAATCATAGTGATAAATAGTTAACATTTTTCATTCCAATTGAATTCAATTATGGAAAAATAATTCTTAGAATAATATTGCAGTTAGTAATTAATAATTTTTTTTGTATGGTATCATTTTTGCGTGAGCGCCAAACATGCATGATCTTGACACCACATTCACTTGATGTCAGGTGCATTATATACGTATTTGGTAATTCATCGAGTGATTTTTATTTAGACGTTTATCTGTATTTTCAATGATGTTTTACTGATTTATGAAGTATTTCGGTAATTATTAACTCATAAATGCCGGTTGGTACGAAAACTTACCATTTAAGTGATACGAAACTTTTAAATATGAACACCAGTTTCTTAGTAAAAAAAAAAAATCATATTATCTAATGTGAAACTATCGGAGATTCAATCAGTTAAGAGAACAGTATGGGAAAACTGGCATCAACTGGTATCCAAGTATTAAAAGAAGTGTAAAATAAGTTGTCGTTAATGTGTTAATTATGCCATTAAACAGTGATGTCATGATATCAAAAGAGAATAAGCATTGAAAAAATGTAGCGATGCTTAGTTACTTAGTTTTAACTTATCTCACAAACATTTATCTACTAGCTTAGAGGGATAATTGAGAAAAATAATTTAAATATTCAAGATAATTTTTTTCTGTTTTCGTTAATGTTTTGTAAATTTTATTGCTTAAATTTACTGATAGTTGACGCTTTATTAAGGCGGCTTCATTGGTTTTAATGTGATAGTTTGGCAATAGTTTTTTTTAAAATGGAAAGTGGTTGACAGGATAATCGAGAAGTACCTTCTTTTTATATGGTTAGTAGTTCTTTTAAAATAATTTTTTTTTATTTCATACTCTGGTTATTATTGACAATCTTAATCAAACCAATCAAGAAGCAGAAAATAATATTAAAGGGTATAGGAAAGGGAGGGCCCCATTCAAGTTAAGTCACATGAGCCCCTTTTTGCTTCACGAGTCACTTTCTGTCTGATGATTCATCTATGACAAAACTACTCTGTACATAAAGAAAAATAGCAATAAATATTGAATACATTTATAACTTAACTAGTATAAATCTGCAGATCAGGGACATCAACATCTGTTTTGCTCATTTCTTTTTAAATGATTTTATTGATTATACTACTAAATGTTCAACCTACAGTTTCATGTCTCTCATATTACTATGTTTAATTACTAATTACTACGAGTAATATTTCAAGGAGTTTCAGGAAATGTAACTCCTACGAATTATAATGGGAAATACTATTGCATGCACTGATATTCTAATACATTTTCCTGTGATTATTATGTGCTTTACATCCTAGAATTTCAAGAACAATTTGTCAAAAATTTCAGTAGATATTTGCCAAACCGTTTAATAAACGAAAACATCCGGTCACTGTCCCTTAATTTTTGGACAGCAGTGTAAAAATAAATTTTGATTCATAATAGGAAATATGACTATGAGATTAAATATTGTTAATAATTTAGCATTTAAAAAACAGCAATATAATAATTAAAATTGTTAAATAAAAATTATTTTTATATGGACATTCTTTAAAAGTGTCCACTATTGGCAGGTTTACCCTGTATATAATGGGTAATAAAGTGAGACTTACATTGCATGTTTTAGAAAATAAATGTTATTCGACCACATCAAGTCATTATTAATAAAGTATCGGACAGTCAAATCCCAAATTCCTGTGAGTCATGTACACTAAATTTATAAAATAGGTTTTTAAAGTTTTATCTAGATTTTTGAAGAAAAATACATATATGAAAAATACTTTTCTCCTGTTTTTTTACTTATTTTAATATATTACCCCAATAGAAAATCTGCAAAACAAGAATGCCCTTCTCATTTGTGATTTATCAATGATACACAATCTGATAAATTTTCAAATCAAATATAAATTATCAGTTGTGTTGAAACTTCATGAATATTACTATGAGCCAATTGTTAATATAAGCATAACATTTTCTGTTAAATATAAGCCGTAACTTAATTTGAAAACTTAAATTATTTAAATTTCCATCGTTTACATTAGTGTGCATAAACGATGGAACAGTCGTTATCTTGATATGTCCGTAAAGTATCTTGGAAAAAAAAAACTTTTTCATTTTAGAAAGTTTGCAAATCTGTAAGCATAATTATTTGCTTACTTTTATAATGCTTATACCTTTAAAAAATTACTTTTTTCGTTTTCTTTCATTGAGTCTTCAGAATGAAAGATTTACAGTCATTAATACTTGATTGCTGCTTTTCTGTGAAGTTTATTTCTGAACAAGTTCTGATGAAGTTTATTTCTATTAATTTCCATACTTAAGAAGGAAAAAAACATTTACGTGTAATTCTACAAAATTATATTTTTTCTGATTTTATGGGCATCAAAATATTCATGAGATGTCCTTAGATGCTAATCAACACCTTCACACCGACGCAGATGAGAAACCATATGTCTGCACTGAATGCCAGAAAACATTTACACAGAAACACCAATTACATTATCATCTTCGCATCCACACAGGAGATAAATTATTTGTATGTGATGCATGTCAGAAAACATTATCTAGTAAAAATGCTTTAAAGCGTCATCTTCGCATACACACTGGATATAAACCGTATGTGTGCAGTGAATTTCAAAAAACATTTAAACAGCAACAACAATTACAAAATCATCTTCACATCCACACACAAGAGAAACTATTCGTATGCGATGTATGTCAGAAAACATTTTCTGGTAAATATGCTTTAAAATGTCATCTTCGCATACACACTGGAGATAAACCATACGTGTGCAGTGAATGTCAAAACACATTTAAGCTAAAACATCAATTACAATATCATCTTCGCATACATACAGGAGAGAAACCATTTTTATGCGATGTATGTCAGAAAACATTTTCTCGTAAATATGCTTTAAAGTGTCATCTTCGGATACACACTGGAGAAAAACCATTCGTGTGCAGTGTATGTCAAAAATCATTTGTAGAAAGACAGCATTTAGAACTTCATCTTCGTATCCACACAGGAGAGAAACCATTTGTATGTGATGTGTGTCAAAAATCATTTTCTAGAAAATCAACATTAAATGATCATCTTAGAATTCACACTGGTGAGAAACCGTATGTATGTGATATATGTCAAGAGTCGTTTGCACAGAGAGCATGTTTCAAAGATCATCTTAGGGAACACACTGGAGATAACACATTTGTGTGCAATGTATGTCAAAAATCATTTAAACAGATGCGATTTTTACAATATCATCTACGCATCCACACAAGAGAGAAACCATATAAATGTAATGTATGTAAAATGTCATTTCCAAGTGGAAGAAACTTAAATTCTCATCTTCGTGTCCACCCAGATCAAAAACCATTTGAGTGTAGTGTATGTCGAAAATCATTTAAACGGAAACAGCATTTGCAAGATCATTTTCGCGGTCACACAGGAGAGAAACCTTTTGTATGTGGTGTCTGTCAAAAATCATTTTCTTTGAGAAACACATTGAAAGCACACCTTAAAATTCACAGAGGAGAGAAACCATATGTATGTGATGTATGAGAAAAGTTATTTGCAATCCCAAGAAGTTAGATACATTCTTTATGTCGACAAAGATGCAAAAACCTTTGTGTAAAGTGTTTGTTCAAAATCATTTGCACTGAAGCATCTTTTACAAGATCACCTTCGCAGCCACACGGTAGAGAAACCATTTGTATGTTATGTATATCAAAATCTATTTTCTATGAAATTAACTTCATATATCACCGTATATCAGGCATAATTTGCAAATGGAACAATTTAAAAATATCTTCGTTTCCACATATATGAGAAACCATTTGTGTAAAGTGTATGTCAAAAATTATTTGGACTGAAATCACATTTTATAAGATCATTATTGCATCCGTTCAGCAAAGCAAATACTTGAATGCGACGTATTGTCAAAAAAGAATTTTCTAAAATTTCTAGATGCAGATCCGAGTTGGGTAAATTTGCAATTGCAATTACTTGCAATATAATTACGATTTAATTGTATGTAATTTATTATAGTTATAATTACTTGCCGTAATAAAAAATCTTGCATCACGGGCGATACCTGCTAGTATATCATAAATTACTAATCGATGAACTGAATAATATGCAATCGAATGGTGTTTTCCATTTTTTGAAATTAATAAATTACTTATCAAGTTATAAGCAATTGTTGTCACACAAATATTAGGTTTTCACCTTTCATATGCTGTCGCTTCCGGAAATTTGGTTCAAAACAGCAACTTTGACAGTATTATCTGAAAGATCTTCTGCCTTTACTAAAAAATGGAAATCACAGTTCGATTACATATCTTCCGAATATGAACACCTGTATATATTTCATGCGTTTCAGAACACAAATGAATTGAGAAATTTGGTGAATGAATTCCAAAGTAGCTCGATTGGATTTGAAGTCTTTAACGATTGCATTTTTACTACGACAAGAAGTGATGCCGTTGGCACCAAATCTTTGAATAAGTTTGAAAGCATTAAAAGAAATCTAACAAGAAAGAAATATCATACGTCAAGCATAGATTATGTAACACTTTCCAACACTTCTAACTTCTAAAATAATTTTACAATTTTTTACCGTTTAATAAGGTAAAAGATGTGCACTAAGTGAATAATTTGGAAAACGCATGATATTTTTAAACACCCAATTTCAGGCATTACCGTCAATATTCAAAAAAATAATTGAATTATTTTGGGCAGCCTTGTATATGATTATATAGATTTGTAAATATATATACTATATAGAATGCAAAATTTTAGTTCAATCAGAAAACGCGTAGCACAATTAAAAATCTACTTCTGGAATTTCCATCAATAAATGGAAATGTACTCAAGAACTTTGTGCTGCTTTGTTTAACTATATTTTTAGAAATATTGAGGCAATTTTTTACCTACTTTCCATAATGTTTCTTGGTTATTAATGCTTTCGTTGTTATAATTATTGGTACTTTATTTTGTTGTTTTTCTTTCAAAAATTTGTATAATTTGGAAAGATCGTGTCATACACTAATGCGAAATAAAGAATTAAAAAAATTTCTTCTTATTTCAATCTTTAAAAATCCGAAAAATTTCAAACTTGTGAATTTTTCAGGAGAGATCATGGCAAGTGTCTATGATAAATGTCTTGATAAATGTCCACTTTTTAAAGTGTTTTTTATCATCATTTTACTTTTATCCTTTTAAGGGTATTCGTCAGTAAAATCTCAAGTTCACCTTGCTAATGTTAAGCCTATGGACGTGGAATGCATTCTTATTTTTATAATTTTAAATATTTCCTCAAGAGATTAATATTTTTAATGTATGTTTTCTGTGTACTCTTTTCAAAGGATGCCTCCTATTTTTAGTTGTCAAAATATTTCTAAAATACATGCTTAAATTAATTTTTCATTTGTTAAGATCTAACTCGCAGCTCACCAGCCTTGCTGAGAATTTATGTGCAATTTCTTTAAATTCTTAAAATCTTAGCAAAAAGGTGGGTCAGATTTGCAAACTTCACATAAAATGAAGTACATATTTTAGAAATAATTTGACAACTAGAACTAAAAGAAAAAGAGACACCCTTTTAAAAAAGATTGCACAACACAAAGAAGTGTAAAATGAGATATTTTAAAAATACGATTGTATTACATGCCCATAAGTTTAACATTAGCGAGGGGCATAGGTAAAATTACAGATTATCTATTTATGTAACTAGAAAATAATAAATAACGCGGAAGATCTTTTTTAAATTAAAGTTTTAAAAATTGAGGGAACATGAAGGGAAACATGATTTTTCGAAGGGAAAGAGTTTGTAATTTAGTTGATGGATTGTTTAATTAATGTTACTAGATAGCAAAAAAATTGGACAAGAATTTTTTATAAATATAGTTGATTTTTTTTTTTTTTTTTTTTTTTTTTGCTTGGAGTGGCAAAGAAGGAAGTAGGTATTTTTGTGTAAAGGAATGATTTACATGGCTGATTATTTATTTAGTATTACTAGAGAACAAAAAATAGGGCATGATTTTTTTAATAAAGAGTTTTGAACTTTGTATGCTGAGAAGGGAGAAGCGTAAATTTCGGAGGGTGGGTGAAGTGTTTAATTTAGATGATTGATTTTTTACTTATTGTTACCAGAGAACGACAAGTAGGACGGAAGAATTTACTAAATTATAGTTTAAAGATTTTTTGCTGGGGGTGGTAAAGAAATGGGAGCATATATTTTGTGGGTTGATTTAAATGGCTGATTATTTATTTATTATTTTTAGAGAGTAACAAATAGAGCATATTTTTTTAATGGAAAATTTTAAACTTTGTATGGAGACAGGAGAGGCGGAAGCATAAATTTCGGACTAAGATGGGGGTTGTAATTTAAATGATTGATTTTTTTACTTATTGTTACTAGAAAGTACTAAATGTAACAGAATTATTGTATTTTGGCGTGTTAGTATCTCTATGGTTTCTCTTATTATGAATGGATAGTATAGACTGGAGGGAAAATTATTTTACTTTCATTGAAATTTATTTGCATGGTTTCTTCTTGATATATAATCTTACCAGGGCTGTAGTTTTTCTATTATACTTAATATCAGCTATATGTCCCTTTTTCTGTAACTAAATTTCCTGCCAGTCCTGCCAATATAGTAATACTTAGATGTCTTCTTTAATAAAAGTTATTTCATATACTCTTGAATAATTCTGAAACTGACACAATTAATTTTGAGGATCATTCAGGAGTATATGAAATACCTTTTATTTCTCATTTATTTTTGAAAATGGCTCAGAGTGAGCAAAAATTGTCAACCAACCTAATAAAAGTTATTTTATTGTGTATGTATTATGTTGTTAATTTACACCTTTTAGCATTTAAAAGAAATACACTATCTACAATAATTTTAAATATTGAGTTTGAGATAAGGGCATTATAAAAGTAATTAATATACTATCTGGCTCTTGACCTTCTGAGATTCGAACAGGAAAAGATTGATGTTTTAAGAACACAAAAGAATATCAATCCTACATATATTGCTCGAGCTATTGAGAGAAGTTCAAATGTCATCTGAAATTACCTTAAAGATCCATCAGGGTATAAAAAGAAGAAAAGCATGGGCAAACTGTACAAAGCCTGTATCTTGCAGGCTCATCATTATTTCGTTCACTGTATTATTAATTATTTTATTAATCCTTGTAACTATTTTATTAATATCTTATATTGGGTTATTAATATGCTTTTATGAAGTTTTAGTTCTAAATACAAACATAAAAATTGATTATTTATTATTTTGTGTAGACTGTCCATTACTAGGTCATTGCATGTCCATTACTAGAATATTGGGTGTCCATTACTGGAATTTTTGGTGCTTTGAATTCTTTTTATTACACTGCAGTCCAAAAATTAAGGGGCAGTGACCGGACGCTTCCGCTTTTTACATGATTTGTCGAATATCCACCGAAATTTTTGACTAATTGTTTTTGAACTTCAAGGATGTATGTACACGTACAGCACATGTTTGGCTCCAGGGAAAATCCCATGTAATTGATTGGGATTCTCCCTCTCCATTTGTCAATTAGCTGGTATCTTTCTGAGTTTTCATGATATTTGACTCGTCTGTTTATATGAGTTACTCTATAGAATTAACTACCAAAGCATGAAAAAAAATCTTTTCTATAGTTCGTGCATGCGCAGTTATACATTATTTCTTACAAATGCAAATATCTCATCAATTATTCAATATATTAATTTTTTAATTGCAGTATATTGTTGGTACTGTTCTTGAAGTCAAGCATGGGCTTTATATCCGAGAATTTCAAGAACAATTTGTCAAAAATTTCAGTAGCTATTCGACAAACCGTGTAAAAAGCGAAAGTATCCGGTCACTGCCCCTTAATTTTTGGATAGCAGTGTAGACAGTGGCGTAGCTACCGTGGAGCAGTTGGAGCACATTGCTCCAAGCGCGAGAATAATAAGGGCGCAAAATTACAAAGGAACGAAATTATGTGTATAAATATTTTTTTTACATTTGCCGTTTTTTTAAATACGAGGGGCAGTCGGAAAATAAGTTTCCTCTGGCGACTGTGGACAGAGGTGCGTAAAACAAAAAATGTAATGAGACATTAAAGATAAAACATAACTTTATTTTTCCACATAAGTACCAAGTATATTGAGACATTTGTCATACCGCTTTATAAGCTTCAAAACGCCCTCCAGAAAAAAATCAGGGCTTTGCATACGGACAAAGCGTTGAACGGCTATGGGCGAAAGACGACACAGCAGGTGAACACGAACGTGCAAGACGCCGATACATCATTACCATTGAGTAGAGGTCGACCGCGATCAAGCAGATAGCGCTGTTGCAGTGCCTGCGCAGATGGCTCTGTTGCAGTCAACAGCGCCATCTGCACAGGCACTGCAACAGCGCCACCCGCTTGATCGCGGTCAACCTCTAGCCAATGGTGTATCGGTGTCTTGCACGTTCGCGTTCACCTGCTGTGTCGTCTTTCGCCCATAGCCGTTCAGCGCTTTGTCTGTATACAAAGCCCAGATTTTTTCCTGGAGGGCTTTTTGAAGCTTATAAAGTGGTATGACAAATGTCTCAATGTACTTGGTACTTATGTGGAAAATAAAGTTGTTTTATCTTTATTGTCTCATTACATTTTGTGTCTCTCATACACACCTATGTCCACAGTTGCCAGGGGAAACTTATTTTCCGACTGCCCCTCGTACATAAAATATACAGTAAAACCTGTGAAAGCAGAATCCTGTCTTTTAAAGAATTTTTTTTTGTTTATACTTACTAATACGAAAACCTATCTAAAACGGAATATTTTTTCAATGCTTTCCGATTTTGTTTTAGCTAAAAATTAGATAAATGAAACTATAGTAATCCTTGAACTTGACTTAGCCAAATTTTTATTTAAGATAATATACATTATAGATCTATTGTTTTATGCCTCTGAATTCATGAAAATTGTAAAGAACGTTTAAAAGAACAAATGAGGGTATTTGCATGTGGTTTACAGGTTGTGTTTTATAGCAAAAAAATTGTATTAATTTGAAATAAGTACAATGAAGTCTATTAAGACAGAATCGCAAGGGACTGGGAAAAATTCCTTTTTAGACATGTTTCTGTCTTAGCAGATATAGTTGTATGGCTTTAGTTGTATGGATGTTTTACTGCATTATATTTGTTTTAAACCTGAAAACAAATTTTGGGCAACCTTTTCTGATAGAGAAGGGGTGATGCAATCTTACTTGCTTCAGGGCGCTGAACAGGTAGCTACGCCACTGAGTGTACAGTTAAATTTTGATTTATAATAGGAAATATGACTGTGAGATTAAATATTGTTAATAACTTAACATTTAAAAAACAGCAATAATCATAAAAATTGTTAAATAAAAAATATTTCTGTAAGACGTTCTTTAAAAGTGTCCACTATTGGCATGTTTACCCTGTATACAATGGGTAATAAAATGAGACTTACATCGCATGTTTTACAAAATAAATATTATTCGACCACATCTAGTCATTATTAATAAAGTATTGGACAGTCAAATCCCAAATTCCTGTGAGTCATGCACACTAAATTTTTAAAAATAGGTTTTTAAAGTTTTATCTAGATTTTTTAATAAAAATACGTATATGAAAAATACTTTTCTCCTCTGTTTTTTATACATTTTTAATATATTACCCGAATAGAAAAACTGCAAAACAACATTACCCTTCTCATTTGTGATTCATCAATGATACACAATCTGATAAATTTTTCAATCAAATATAAATAATCAGTTGTTTTGAAACTTCATGAATACTTCTATGAGCCAATTGTTAATATAAGCATAACATTTTCTGTTAAATATAAGCCGTAACTTTATTTGAAAACTTAAATTATTTAAATTTCCATCGTTTACATTAGTGTGCATAAACGATGAAACAGTTGTTATCTTGATATGTTCGTAAAGCATCTTGTAAAAAAAATCTCCTGTTTTACATTTTAGAAAGTTTGCAAGTATGTAAGCATAATTATTCGATTACTTTATACTTTTATAAAACTTATACCTTTAAAAAATTACTTTTTTCGTTTTCTTTCATAGAGTCTTCAGAAAGAAAGATTTACAGTTATTAATACTTGATTGCTGCTTTTCTGTGAAGTTTATTTTTAATCAAGTTCTGATGAAGTTTATTTCTATTAATTCCCATATTGAAGAAGAAAAAAACATTTATGTGTGATTTTACAAAATTTTATTTTTTTCTGATTTTATGGGCATCTAATTATTCATGAGATGTCCTTAGATGCTAATCAACACCTTCCCACCGACTCAGATGAGAAACCATATGTGTGCTCTGAATGTCAGAAAACATTTACAGAGAAACACCAATTACAATATCATCTTCGAATCCACACAGGAAATAAATTATTCGTATGCGAAGTATGTCAGAAAATATTATCTAGTAAAAATGGTTTAAAGTGTCATCTTCGCATACACACTGGAGATAAACCATTCGTGTGCAGTGCATGTCAAAAATCATTTATACACAGACAGCATTTCGAACATCATCTTCGTATCCACACAGGAGAGAAACCATTCGTATGTGTTTTTTGTCAGAAATTATTTTATAATAAAGCAACGTTAAATGATCACCTTAGAATTCACACTGGTGAGAAACCATTCGTATGTGTTGTGTGTCAGAAATCATTTTCTAAAAAAGCAACGTTAAATGTTCACGTTAGAATTCACACTGGTGAGAAACCATTCGTATGTGTTGTGTGTCAGAAATCATTTTCTCAAAAAATAACGTTAAATCATCACCTTAGAATTCACACTGGTGAGAAACCATTCGTATGTGTTGTGTGTCAGAAATCATTTTCTCAAAAAACAACGTTAAATGATCACCTTAGAATTCACACTGGTGAGAAACCGTATGTATGTGATGTGTGTCAAGAGTCGTTTGCACAGAGAAAAAGTTTCAAAGATCATCTTAAGGGACACACTGGAGATAACACGTTTGTGTGCAATGTATGTCAAAAATCATTTAAACACATGCGATATTTACAAGATCATCTACGCATCCACACAGGAGAGAAACCATATAAATGTGATGTATGTAAAAAGTCATTTGCATGTAAAAGGTACTTAAATTTTCATCTTCGTGTCCACACAGATGAAAAACCATTTGTGTGAAGTGTATGTTAAAAATTATTTAAACAGAAACAATATTTGCAAGATCATTTTTGCAGCCACACAGGAGAGAAACCATTTGTATGCAGTTCCTGTAAAAATTCATTTTCTTTCAGAAGTACATTAAAAAATCGTCTTAAAATTCACACAGGAGAGAAACCATATAAACGTATGTGATGTATGTGGAAAGTCATTTGCAATCGCAAGAAGTTACACATATCATCTTCATGTCCACAAAGAAGCAAAAACCGTTGTGTGAAGTGTTTGTCCGAAATCATTTGCATTGAAGCATCCTTTACAAGATCACCTTTTCAGCTACACGGTAGAGAAACCATTTGTATTTTATGTATGTGAAAAACTATTTTCTATGAAAATAACTTTCTAAATTATCTTATATCTGGAGTAATTTGCAAATGGAACAAGTTAAAAGTATCATCTTCATGGCCACACATAAGAGAAACCGTTTGTGTAAAGTGTATGTCAAAAATTTTTGGGACTGAAATTACATTTATAAGATCATTATTGCATCCATTCTGCAGAGCAAATATTTGTTTGCGACGTATTGTCAAAAAAGTATTTTCTAAAACGTCTATGTGCAGATCAGAATTGGGCAAATTTGTAATTGCAATTATCTGCAATATAATTACAATATAATTGTATGTAATTTATCACAGTTATAATTACTTGCCATAAAAAAAAGCTTGCAGCACATCATTAAATTGTAATTACATTGCAGATAATTGCAATTACAAATTTGTTCAAGTCTGGTGCAGATCATCACTTCTATTTTTATTTTGTGGTTAAAATCTTCCCCTTTTATCCCTTATCATGTACACAATGTTTTTCTTCCACTATACCGCCTCCCCATCCTCAATTTAGGAGTCTGAAGCCTACTTAATTTTCAGATAAAACATTTCTACTTCCAATCCTCTCAGGCTGAATTGTGAAGAATGGATGCCATCTAAAAAAAAGAATAAATTTAAAATAAAAATTTGATCTGTAGCGTTTTATTGATTTAATGATTAAATTATTTTGGATTATTTACAATTTCTTCATGATATTTATAAAGATTTACTTTTAATTTCAATGCTTTTTATCTTGTGTAAACCAAGTTGCAGATTAAGACGAAGCTATCACGCGCAGTTGAAGTGATACTACTCGGGAAAGACTGCTTAAACAGTGTGAGTTCTTATTGCGACTCAGTGTTTCGTCTCGTTTGTTGACAATTGTTGAGGTAATTCGAACACATACTTTAACTATAGCTGAGTAGATCGATGTAAGTTCATAAATTATATAATTTGAAATAATTAATCAGACTAATGTGAGATCTTTTAAAGCATTATTTCTGAGATCGATCGTCATATTAACTCTAAAATAATCTGTATGTGTTGATTCGTACAGCAGAGACAGTGCACAGCGCTAACATGTTCATACAAGTGTGTCAGAATCGCACTCGAAACTGTGTTCTAAGTACAAGTGGCGAGCAGGGCCTGTGTCTGAAAGAACTGCTCACGAATCAATACGTACTGTTCCGCTCATTTCTATTATCCACAAAATGGATGTGAAAGTTTCTACGTTTCGATGTGCACCGGCCCTAGCGTACTCTTACCACAATGTGTTAGTATATCACAGTTTTTAAAGACTTCCAAATCAACAGAAATCAGTACCACCTCCTTTCTTTTGAGATTCATACATCGTTGTGAAACATTTAGTTTTGAGAAAAAAATAATCTGTTGTTATATTTCGAAATTCAAAATGAGTACTTATCTTATTTCAAGAAATAACTTTGAATTTAAAGAAATATGTGAGTGATTCAGTATTTTTTATAAACTTTAATACTCAATTATAACTGTCAGTGTAGTTATTGCTCTTTTTATTTTCCGTTATGCTTAGAGATAAAACAAAAACGATTTTTGTGATCATCGGATTTTAACTTTCTCATTTTTAAATGTTTAAATGCTGAAAAGGTGCAAACCAGATTATAACACACCATTCACTAGAAACTGAATAAGCCAAGCTTACTGTAGCATTTCTGATCATGTCTTTTGTATAACAATATCAAGAATTAAATTGAGTAACTGAATTTGAAATTACTTGATGGAATATATTCTGGGGTACCCACAACTGCTGCAACGCAAAAAATACCATGTTATCAAACTTTATAAGCATCAGAAAACTTATACAAAATTAACCCTCCGAGTGGTTAGATACCTTGTAAAATATTACCTTAAGAATGCCTTCGGTACAGACATCTAGTGTGTCATAAAAGGTGATCACTTTAGGGAAGGTTTATTTCACAAAAGCGCCAAAGGATTATTTCTTTCCCCTTCGAGTGTGTCAGCAGATGATCGAGGGGACTGTCGAAGGGGCGTTTAACTATTTGACTAATGGCTTTCTCTGCTTTAAGCTGGTTTACATATGAAAGTAATGTCAGCTAATAGAAAAGTCTTCTAAAATACAGAATCTGTTCTCTGTGGTCTGAAATAACGTTTGAATTTTGTATAATTGGTTTTATAGTGTATGAAATTTTACCTAATTTTGAAGAGAATTGAAATTTTCTAATAATAAACATGTTTTAATTCTTATAAATGCATTTTTCAAAATTCATTTCTGCTGCATATACATATAAATTTACCCAACTTGTAACATTTTAACTCTAAAATTAAACTGGAAGTATCGATTTGTTTTTTAAGTTATCAATTTGCATTTTATTAAACGCGCATATAGTGCTAAATTTCACAATTAAATGAATCTTAATTAAATGTTTTGTACCGAGTATCAAGGTGCTCACTTTTCGATAATATTTATTCTACCTCAACTGCAATTAATACTATATTTCATTTATTAATTTTAAGTCAACAATAATAATAATTTAATTTTATACAAATTAGTGTTCTATCTACATTATTTGTTTTTCAATTTTTTAAGTCCGATATAAGTGATATATTTTATAATTACCTGACAAATACACAAACTGATAATATATTTATGTGTTCCAAAGTTTTTTTTTTTAAAGAGTTTTTTATCTTGTATTTTTAAATATGCATGAAAAAAAAATTGGTGAAATTATTTATTATTTATTTTGAATGACCATTCTTGAAACTTATTTCTGCGAGCACTAAGAATTAAAACAAACTGTAATAAAATATTCAGAATGTGTATATTTTTGTAGAAAAAGAAAAAAAAAGAACAAACTTGCAATTTTTTTCCAAACCTACACATATGTTTTTTGCGGATCTTGTAATTTATCCGCCGGATAACGACTAATTTGTATTTTTATTTATTAATAAATGTTTTACTGATAAAAGTTGAAGATTTAAAAAAATAAAACATCCTCTTTAATAAAAAGGTATGTGTTGCTGATGACTGGGATTTTTGCTAATCGTTGCCACAGATTAATCTCGGAAAATGAAACATTTGAAGTTACTGAAAAAATTAATAGCTCGAAAAGTAATTGTCAGAAAATTGTTAGACATACTGCGTTAGAAAGGAAAAAAATTGTATTTTGCTTGATATAAATTTCAAATCTAATGATTAGGCCGTTTTTCAAATATTGAATTTCAAAAATTACCAAATATTACAATGGAGTACCATAACGAAATCTTCACACATAAAAAGATAATGATAACGGTATTGTGTCCTGACGTATATATACTGACTATAGCACAAGTCACAAATTATAGTAACCTTATTATTCTGTTAAAAAATAAAAGTGAATTATGATGTCGCGAGTGCATGATTTTTATTTAATTCTCGACGAGTACCATATTTTTGTCCACCTCAGTGAGGCATATCAGTTTCATTATATTTGAAGTATTGTAAATTCTAACTTCATTCAAATCCAATTTGAATCCAACGGAAATGATTTTTCCCCATAGACACCATAATTTAGCACAATTATTCATTTTTTTTTAATGCTGACCTATTCCATAATAAAGTATACAGAGAATTGGCCAAATCTGTCCTTAACAACCCAAATTTGTCAGACACATTAAAAATGTAATAACGTTCGTATCGTTTTCAGAAATGCAGAAGGACATTCCAAGTAAAGATCCATAGGGTTTTAAAATACAAGTTCAAATTCAAAGTCAATATTTAACTTGATTAAAGGTGCGTGAAGAGAAATTGACCAGCGTAGCTGGCTTAGCTTACTAGTTTATTAATAAAATCATATAAAGTTCTGTGAAAGTTAAAAGTTGAAATAATTAGTTCGTCAGTAATTAGTTCAGCCTTTCCGTTCTGTCATAGCAAGCTTTACTGACAATCTTTGTTCATTTTTTTAGTACAGTAAAAACAAATCTGCAAGGGATCATTTAAAAATGCTGCTTAAATAAGTTTATTTCGTATACAGTACTTATATTTTCAATCATTATTATTTCAAGTATACTTTCTTAACCCCTGTCGTGCTCGTCGACCTAACCGTTCAGAGTTTTCTGTGGTTTTTTGCGAACCTTGCCGTAAATACGAGTTAGGATTCCTCAGAAAGACACCAACGGAGGGCACCTTCCCCTAGGGCCTATATCCCTTGAGTAGATAATTGGCCATCACAAATCAACCAACCAATCAAGTACTTTCTTATACTTATATCGTTTTTAGATATGCTAGTATTTCAGTATTACTTTTGTATTACAATATTACTTAATCAGTAAGAATTACAGTAAAACCGGTACAAACGAGATACTACTAGTCATTAGGTAACCGAAAAAAAGTTTCAGTCTCACCAGATGTAATTACGTAATTAACTGAAATTTTTCCAATTTAAGAGTTTAAGACAGCATTTCGTTATACATAGGTTCCACTTTTACATGTTTTACTGAAATTAGTGATCGTAGTATCTCAGTATTAACCCATTCGGGACCATGGATGCATATATGCAACCTCAAAAATAGCTTACAGAATTTGTTTTAGGTACCAGTAAAAAATAAAAGTAATATTTGCTTTCTCTAGTTAGAGCATCTTTGTGATAGTTTAAGTAAAGTTAGCTTTTTTTTTAATGGTGCCAACCGAATAAAATTTGTGTAAAAGCCGCCGGTCCCGAAGGGCTTAATGAACTGTATGTGTAATACGTATACATAGCTATAGTATTACTGATTAATTGCAGATTTTAATGTTAATAATAGAATTCGCTAAGACGGCAAATTTTATAAAATAACAATTTTATATTTTACTTAAAAAAATAACTTATCTTTTCTGAACCAGACCCTTCCACTAAAAAAAAGATGGTAGTGCCATTTCAATTAAAAATGTTTAAGCCCACAGAACATATATATATATTTTTTTTTCAAACGTTGGCACCACTGCATGCGCCATGTAATTTAAGAGCGCTGTGCAGAATTTCAATTACGCGTTGTTATTAATGAAATGGGCTACTTCACAAAAAGCAATGTGATAAAATCGACCCCTTCACAAAATTTCTTTTACCAAAATTGGCCTTTTCACAAAATTCTATTTCAAAAATCTTACTATTTATTATTTTGTGATGTTTTAAAATGATTAATTTGCAATCAAACAAGTTCACCAAAGAGGAAACTTAAACAAAATGATTTTAAAAAGTTCTTGTTAATAAATGCTTGGTTCGAATTTGATTAACTGTATTTCAACTTTCGTTACAAGATGTTATTTTTCCCAAAAATATAATAAATTTCACAAAAATGACCTTTACTTGTTACAAAATGGGCCCCAAGAAAAAAACCCTGCATCGACCCCTGATAATACTATATAAGAGGATAACAACGCTAGAAAAATCTTTTAGAAAACAGCTGACAAGTACTTTTTTTTAATTACTGAAGCAATTTTAGGAGTTTCTTTAAATAGTTTTGGCAGCTGTTAAACTATAAATTGATCCTTCGATAAGAAATAAAAACAAAGCTACGTGATTTCGAAAACTGAAAATTCTAGTTTAAAAAAAAAAATCATTTTATTTAAAAAGATTTCATGTTCCAGAAAAATAAGGCAAACTTCATATAGCTAAGTGTAATACAAAATAAAAGAAAATATTAAAATTGCTTCAGAAATTCCCGCTAAAACATTATGTCAATAACAAAAAACAACAAATCAATAAGTCAGCAACAAATAATTATGCCAACTTCCCTCATTGTGAGCGCCACTGTGTAGAATAAAGAGTTTGTGAAATAAAAAAAACTATTTTTTAACAACAAGTTTTAAATTGTAGCAACTGTAAAGAACATGATAATGTTTTGCTAGGCTGCAATGTCATAACTCCCCCCCCCCTCCCTCCAAAAAAAAAAATCAGTATTACTTTCAGTTCAAACATAACGGCCAATTGTTAAACCAAATAATAATAATAATAATAATCTGCGTTAAATTAATTCTTTATTGAACTGGAATACCGTTCTTTCCAAAAATAATCACAGCATGGTTATGCTCGGCAAATTTACGAAAATTAAACAACGACAATGCATTGCAACTTTTATGAAACAAATCTCTCTTGTTTTAATGTACACATTAATTTATGGTAAATAATAGTTAAATAACAAAACTTTATTTCAAATTTAAAGCTGATAAGTTTCTTAATTTTTTTTTTAATTAACTTTATTTAAAAAGAATTTATTTTCCAGAAAAAAAAAATCGATCTTTATATAGCTAAGTATAATACAAAATAAAAATAAAATAAACTTATTGAAATCGCTTCAGAAATTCCCGCGAAAATATTATGCCAATAGATCATTGTTTTTTCGATTTAATTTTTATTTATTTATTTATTTTGGCTGGAATTTCACTATTTTTACTGTACACACACACAACACATATATATAAAATAAAGAATATTTCACGCTCCCAAAGAAGTGTGAAATAGCGGAGTGAAATATCGGAGTCACCTGGTCTAGGTTGGAAAGAGAGATAAAAGCAGACAATGGTCATTTCCTTGTGATTGACAAAAAAAAAAAAAAAAAAAAAATTAAACAATAATGTCCGTGTAAATGTTCTGCACGCATTTTCTCTTGTGATAGAATTCCCTTCAATACAGGGACATTCCTTTCAATATTTTAATCATTTTAATTATATTTTAATCATAATTCAATATTTTTTAATAATATTTTAAAGAGTTCAACTTGAGAATGTTTCTAGATTTCTCTCCTAAAGGTCATACAACACAAAGAAATACTATATTTTAGCAAAGAAGTTGTTTCCTCTTGTAAATAAGGCTTGAATAGATTTTTCAAACATTTTTTTTCTTTTTAAATATCATTAAATTGATGTGAATAGGCTTCAAAATAGTTTAAGCTTCTTTAGCTTTACATAATTATACATTTTTAAAACGTTGAATTAAAATAAAAATCTGATTAGAAACGTTAAAATCCTCAATTGCAAATCATTTGTCAACATACTACCAGAAATGTGGTTCGACTTATACACGAAAATTCATTTTTTTTTCAAAATTTTGCGTAAGAATTGGGGGGGTCGAGGTATACACGAGTCGACTTATACACGAGTATATACGGTATATAATATCTCTATTGCTCTCTATTTCTTACAGAACTAAATTACTTTAATCTTCTTGCTTTCCCTCATTAAATGTTAGTGCAAAAAAAAAGAGTAAGGGAAAAACAATGAAAAAAGAAAGAATGAAATGAAAAATTATTATTTGTAGTCGTAATAATCAAACATTTCTGTAAATGGTATTATGAAATCTTCTAAATATAATTTAATGCAAAAACATGTAATTATTTACATTTTAATATGTGCAATATTAAGTGCAGCTAACATCATCATGATCAACCATTTTCAATCCACTGCTGGATGTACATCTTTTCCGGATTACCTGAATGGAAATAAAAAAAAATATTTCTTTCCTTCATTCCCCACAGGTAAGTTGCATTAATGGTAAAGAGTGGGGTTGAACATACAAAGAATCAAAGCTAGCGCTTTTTACAGTGGTCGTCGAGCAATCCATCAACTTGTCAATACTATCATTAAGCAGGGGGGGGGGGGGGGCACACAGGCTTTTTACGTGCGAAGCACTTTAGAGACCATTAAAGGAAGTTGGAATATTACGGGGAAACCGCTTTTCGGACAAGTTTTGAGATACGGCATATTACGGGGAAGGCACTTTTCAGACATCTTTTGAGATACGGAATATTACCTGCTACACACTCAGAGGGTTAAGCTGAGAAACAGAACCACAAGATACTAGCCCAACAGGAATCGTTTACCGATATGTTTCTTTTGATTCAAGGTTCGTTCGGACAAACCGATCAGCATAACATGGCGAAACCAGCTAATATATTATAAATTACTAATCGATGAACCAAATGATATTGAATGAAATAGTGTTTTCTATTTTTTTAATTAATAAATTACTATTGAGTTATAAGCAATTGTTGTGACATGACTATTGTGTTTTCTCCTTTCATATGCTGTCGCCTCTGGAAATTCGGTTCAAAATGCCAAATTTGACAGTATTATCTGAAAGATCGTCTGCGTCTACTAAAAAATGAAAAGCATCTTTCGATTATATAATTTCCGAATAAGAACACCTCTTTATTACATGCGTTTCCGAACACAAATGAATTCAGATGTGGTGAATGAATTCCAAAGTAGCTCCATTGGAATTGAAGTCTTTAACTATTGCATTTTTAGTAAGATAAGAAGTGATGGCAAAAAATCAGAGAATAAGTGTGAAAGCATTAAAACAAAATCTAACAAGAAAGAAAAATCATGCGTTAAGCATAGTATATGTAACACTTTTCAACACTTCCAAAAATAATTTTACGAATCTTTACCATTTAATAACGTAAAAGATGTGTACTAAGTGAATAATTTGGAAAACGCATGACATTTTTAAACACCCAATTTCAGGAATTACCATCAGTATTCGAAAAAATATTCGAATCATTTTGGGCAGCCCTGTATATGATTTATAGATTTATATATATATACTACATAGAATGCGAAATTTTTATTCCTTATGAAAACGTGTAGCACAATTTAAAATTCCACTTCTGAAATTTCTGTCAAAAAATGGAAATGTACTCGAGAACTTTTGCGCTGCTCTGTTTATGAGCTGTAGAATTTATACACATCATGTAATCGAGAAAAAATGTGTTCAGCAACTAACACACATTTAGTAATTATTCTTTATTTAAAGTACTGTTACCAAATACTGTTGTGTGCCCCTCTAAATGAATGATAAGTGCTGTGCAGACCGTATGCTATGGTAAGCCTCTTGTAGTACACCTCAGTGATATATATATCATTTCAATATGTTTGAAATTGTGTAACATCATTAAAATATACCACAAATGATTTTCCCTCGTAGACCATAATGTAACGGAATTCTTTTGAGTGTCCTTATAAAAAAAAAACTATTCGTGCTGCACACTTCATTTTCAATACCGAACATGCTATAGTAAACCTCAATAACATACATCAATTGCATGAGAATACAAATATATTTTCGCGAGTTTGAGCATGGACAGACAGACAAACCGAATGTATAAACACTTTCAGCTATGTTGGAAAGTGTTAAAAATGTAAGTTTTTGAAAACACACAACATATTTAACTATATTTTTAGAAATATTGAGGCAAATTTTTACCTAGTTTCCAATACTGTTTCTTGGTTATTAATGTTTTCTTTGTTATAATTATTGGTACTTTATTTTGTCCTTTTTCTTTCAAAAATTCGTATAATTTGGAAAGATCGTGTCTTACACTAATGCAAAATAAACAGTAAACAATGTTTCTTCATTTTTCAATCTTTAAAAATCTGAAAAGTTTCAAACTTGTGAATTTTTCAGGAGAAGTGTCTGTGATAAATGTCATGATAAATGTTTACTTTTTAAAGTGTTTATCATCATTTTACTTTTATCCTTTTAAAGGTGTTTGTCAGTAAAATCTCAAGTTCTCCTTGCTAATGTTAAGCCTATGGGCGTGGAAAGCATTCTTATTTTTAAAATTTTAAATATTTCTTCAGGAGATTAATATTTTTAATTTATTTTTTCTGTGTACTCTTTTCAAAGGTTGCCTCCTATTTTTTGTTCTCAAAATATTTCTAAAATACATGCCTAAATTAATTTTTCTTTTGTTAAAATCTTACTCGCAGCTCATCAGCCTGGCTGAGAATTTATGTGCAATTTCTTTAAATTCTTAAAATCTTCGCAAAAAGGTGGGTAAGATTTGCACACTTCACATAAAATTAAGTACATATTTTAGAAATAATTTGACAACTAGAAGTAAAAGAAAAAGAGACACCCTTTCAAAAAGATTGCACAACACGAAGAAGTGTAAAATGAGATATTTTAAAAATATGACAGTATTACTTGCCCATAAGTTTTACATTAGCGAGGGGCATAGCTAAAATTACAGATTATCTATTTATGTAACTAGAGAATAACAAATAATGCGGAAGATCTTTTTAAAATAAAAGTTTTAAAAGATGCAGGGACATGAGGGGAAACATGATTTTTCGAAGGGAAAGTGTAATTTAGTTGATTGATTGTTTTGTTAATGTTACTAGATAGAAAAAAATAGAACAAAGGAATTTTTTATAAATAGTTCTAATTTTTTTTTCTTGGAGTGGCAAAGAGGGGAGTTGATAGTTTTGTGTAAAGGGATGATTTAGATGGCTCATTATTTATTTATTATTACTAGAGAACAAAAAATAGGGCATAATTTTTTTAATAAAGAGTTTTAAACATTGTATGCTGAGGAGGGAGAAGCGTAAATTTCGGAGGGAGGGGAAATTCTTTAATTTAGATGATTGATTTTTTACTTATTGTTACCAGAGAATGACAAATAAAACGGAATAATTTATTAAATTATAGTTATAAGATTTTTTGCTATGGTGGTAAAGAAATGGGAGCATATATTTTGGGGGTTGATTTAAATGGCTGATTATTTATTTATTATTACTAGAGAGTAACAAATAGAGCATATTTTTTAATGGAAAATTTTAAACTTTGTATGGAGAGGGGGTTGTAATTTAAATGATTGATTTTTTACTTATTATTACTAGAAAGTACTAAATGTAACAGAATTATTGTATTTTGGCATGTTAGTATCTCTATGGTTTCTCTTATTATGGATGGATAGTATAGACTGGAGGGAAAAATTATTTTACTTTCATTGAAATTTATTTGCATGGTTTTTTCCTTATATATAATCTTACCAGGTCTGTGGTTTTTCTATTATACTTAATGTCAGCTATATGCTCCTTTTTTCTGTAACTAAATTTCCTGCCAGTCATGCCAATATAGTAATTCTTAGATCTGTCTTCTTTAATAAAAGGTATTTCATATACTCCTGTATAATTCTAAAAACTGACCTAATTAATTTTGAGGATTATTCAGGAGTATATGAAATACCTTTTATTTCTTATTTGTTTTTGAAAATGGCTCAGAGTGAGCCAAAATTGTCAAACAACCTAATAAAAGTTATTTTATTGTGTTGTTAATTTACACCTTTTAGCATTTAAAAGAAATATACTATCTACAATAATTAAAATATTGAGTTTGAGATAAGGGCATTAATAATTAACTTGTATATTTATTCTCATAATTACTTTGAGTGAAATAATTATGGCCTCTCACAATTTTAGCTCATATATTATAATGACAAAAAAAAATCTGTGCTACTTTTTTCCATTGTAACAATCAAAGTAAACACATATACATAAGTACTAAGGCATGCGCTGTTACAGCTTATCAATGAAATCTGGATTTCAGAAGCAAAGAAATTATGGCCTTACTCAATCGAAAGGTCATCTTAATGCATGTCGTTTAGCAGAAACATTATTTTTTTAATTTGTGACAGCAGTTTAAATAGAATATTCACTAAATAGTTTGTTTTAAGTGTTATATTAAAAAAATAATTAATATACCATCTGGCTACAGAACTTATGAGATCGAACGGGAAAAGATTGATGTTTTAAGAACACAAAAGAATATGAATCTTACAGATATTGCTGAAGCTATTGAGAGAAGTTAAAAAGTCATCTGAAATTACCTTAAAGATCCATCAGGGTATAGAAATTAGAAGAGCACGGGCAAACTGTACAAAGCCTGTATGAGTCTCGCAGGGCAATAATTATTTCGTGCACTGTATTATTAATTATTTTATTAATCCTTGTAAATATTTTATTAATATCTTATTTTGTGTTATTAATATGTTTTTATCAAGTTTTAGTTCTAAATACAAACATAAAAATAAATTATTTATTATTTTGTGTAGAGTGTCCATTACTAGCTTATTGCATGTCCATTACTAGAATGTTGAGTGACCATTATTGAAATTTTTGGTGTTTGGAATTTTTTCTTTGATTACACTGCAGTCCAAAAATTAATGGGCAGTGACTGGACGCTTCCGCTTTTTAAATGATTTGTTGAATATCTACCGAAATTTTTGACAAATTGTCTTTGAACTTCAAGGATGTATGTACAGCACATGTTTGGCTCCAGGGAAAATTCCCATATAATCGATTGGGATTCCACCCCCCCTCCCCATTTGTCAATTAGCTCACTGTATTGCTGGCATCTTCATGATATTTGACTCGTCTGTTTATATGAGTTACTCTATAGAATTAACTACCAAATCATGAAAAAAAAAATCTTTTCTATAGTTAGTACATGCACAGTTATACATTATTTCTTACCAACGCAAATATCTCATCAATTATTCAATATATTAATTTTTTAATTGCAGTATACTGTTGGTACTATTCTTGAAGTCAAGCATGTGCTTTATATCTGAGAATTTCAAGAACAATTTGTCAAAAATTTCAGTAGATATTCGACAAACCGTGTAAAAAACGAAAGCATCCGGTCACTGCCCCTTAATTTTTGAACAGCAGTGTACACAGGGGCGTAGCTACCGTGAAGCAGTTGGAGCACATTGCTACAGGCGCGAGAATAATAAGGGCGCAAATTTACAAAGGAACGAAATTATTTGTATAAATATTTTTTTTTACATTCGCCGTTTGTTTAAATATATAAAATATAAAGTAAAATTTGTGAAAGCGGAATCCTGTCTTTTAAAGAAATTTTTCGTGATTATACTTACCCCATGTTATACTTACTAATACGAAAACCTATCTGAAACGGAATATTTTTTTAATGCTTTCCGATTTTGTTTTAGCTAAAAAGTAGATAAATGAAAATATAGTAATCCTTGAACTTGACTTAGCAAAATTTTTATTTAAGATAATATACATTATAAATCTATTGTTTTATGCCTCTGAATTCATGAAAATTGTAAAGAACGTTTAAAAGAACAAATGAGGGCATTTGCATGTGGTTTACAGGTTGTGTTTTATAACAAAAAAATTGTATTAATTTGAAATAAGTACAATGACGTCTATTAAGACAGGATCGCAAAGGACTGGGAGAAATTCCGTTTTAGACATGTTTCTGTCTTAGCAGATATAGTTGTATGGCATTCCTTCTATCAGCATCATGAAAATTTTTAATTTATAGAAGGATGTTTTACTGCATTATATTTGTTTTAAACCTGAAAACAAATTTTGGGCAACCTTTTCTGGTAGAGAAGGGGTGATGCAATCGTACTTTCTCCAGGTAGCTACGCCACTGAGTGTACAATTAAATTTTGATTCATAATAGGAAATATGACTGTGAGATTAAATATTGTTAATAAATTAACATTTAAAAAACAGCAATAATCATTGAAATTGTTAAATAAAAAATATTTTTGTAAGACGTTCTTTAAAAGTGTCCACTATTGGCATGTTTACCCTGTATACAATGGGTAAAAAATTGAGACTTACATCACATGTTTTACAAAATAAATATTCGACCACATCTAGTCATTATTAATAAAGTATTGGACAGTCAAATCCCAAATTCCTGTGAGTCATGCACACTAAATTTTTAAAAATAGGTTTTTAAAGTTTTATCTAGATTTTTGAAGAAAAATACGTATATGAAAAATACTTTTCTCCTCTGTTTTTTATGCATTCTTAATATATTACCCGAATTGAAAAACTGCAAAACAACATTACCCTTCTCATTTGCGATTCATCAATGATACACAATCTGAGAAATTTTCAAATCAAATATAAATAATCAGTTGTGTTGAAACTTCATGAATATTTCTATGAGCCAATTGTTAATATAAGTATAACATTTTCTGTTAAATATAAGCCTTAACTTTATTTGAAAACTTAAATTATTTAAATTTCCGTCGTTTACATTACTGTGCATAAACGATGAAACAGTTGTTATCTTGATATATTCGTGAAGTATCTTGTAAAAAAAAAATCTCCTGTTTTCCATTTTAGAAAGTTTGCAAGTATGTAAGCATAATTATTCGATTACTTTATACTTTTATAAAACTTATACCTTTAAAAAATTACTTTTTTCATTTTCTTTCATAGAGTCTTCAGAAAGAAAGATTTACAGTTATTAATACTTGATTGCTGCTTTTCTGTGAAGTTTATTTCTGATCAAGTTCTGATGAAGTTTATTTCTATTAAATCCCATACTGAAGAAGAAAAAAACATTTACGTGTGATTCTACAAAATTTTATTTTTTCGGATTTTATGTGCATCTAATTATTCATGAGATGTCTTTAGATGCTAATCAACACCTTCCCACCGACTCAGATGAAAAACCATATGTGTGCACTGAATGTCAGAAAACATTTACAGAGAAACACCAATTACATTATCATCTTCGCATCCACACAGGAAATAAATTATTTGTATGCTATGTATGTCAGAAAATATTATCTAGTAGAAATGCTTTAAAGTGTCATCTTTGCATACACACTGGAGATAAACCATTCGTGTGCAGTGTATGTCAAAAACCATTTATACTGAGACAGCATTTTGAACATCATCTTCGTATCCATACAGGACACGCAGGAGAGAAACCATTCGTATGTGTTGTGTGTCAGAAATCATTCTCTAAAAAAGCAACGTTAAATGATCACCTTAGAATTCACACTGGTGAGAAACCATTCGTATGTGTTGTGTGTCAGAAATCATTTTCTAAAAAAGCAACGTTAAATGATCACCTTAGAATTCACACTGGTGAGAAACCATTCGTATGTGTTGTGTGTCAGAAATCATTTTCTCAAAAAGCAACGTTAAATGATCACCTTAGAATTCACACTGGTGAGAAACCGTATGTATGTGATGTGTGTCAAGAGTCCTTTGCACAGAGAAAAAGTCTCAAAGATCATCTTAGGGCACACACTGCAGATAACATGTTTGTGTGCAATGTATGTCAAAAATCATTTGTCCAGATGCGATATTTACAAGATCATCTACGCATCCACACAGGAGAGAAACCATTTAAATGTGATGTATGTAAAAAGTCATTTGCATGTAAAAGGAACTTAAATTCTCATCTTCGTGTCCACACAGATAAAAAACCATTTATGTGAAGTGTATGTCGAAAATTATTTAAACAGAAACAACATTTGCAAGATCATTTTCGCAGCTATATAGGAGAGAAACCGTTTGTATGCGGTGTCTGTAAAAATTAATTTTCTTTCAGAAGCACATTAAAAAATCACCTTAAAATTCACACAGGAGAGAAACCATATAAACATATGTGGAAAGTCAAATTGCAATCGCAAGAAGTTACAGATATCATCTTCATGTCCACAAAGATGCAAAAGCCTTTGTGTGAAGTGTTTGTCCGAAATCATTTGCATTGAAGCATCGTTTACAAGATCACCTTTTCAGTCACACGGTAGAGAAACCATTTGTATTTTATGTATGTGAAAAACTATTTTGTATAAAAATAACTTTATAAATTATCTTATATCTGGAGTAATTTGCAAATGGAACAAGTTAAAAATATCATCTTTGTGGTCACACATATGAGAAACCGTTTGTGTAAAGTGTATGTCAAAAACTTTTTGGACTGAAATCACATTTATAAGATCATTATTGCATCCATTCTGCAGAGCAAATATTTGTTTGCGACGTATTGTCAAAAAAGAATTTTCTAAAACGTCTATGTGTATATCAGAATTGGGCAAATTTGTAATTGAAATTATCTGCAATATAATTACAATTTAATTGTATTTAATTTATTGCAGTTCTAATTACTTGCCGTAAAAAAAGTCTTGCAGCACATCATTAAATTTTAA
The DNA here is from genome assembly GCA_963931845.1 of Maratus michaelseni. Lineage (NCBI taxonomy): Eukaryota > Metazoa > Arthropoda > Arachnida > Araneae > Salticidae > Maratus > Maratus michaelseni. The sequence continues at coordinate 197,170,068 of OZ007597.1, read as the reverse complement.
TTACATTGCAGATAATTGCAATTACAAATTTGTTCAAGTCTGGTGCAGATCATCATTTCTATTTTTATTCTGTGGTTAAAATCTTCCACTTTTATCCCTTATCATGTACACAGTGTTTTTCCACCACTATACCGCCTCCCCGTCCTCAATTTAGGAGTCTTAAGCCTACTTAATTTTCAGATAAAACATTTCTACTTTCAATCCTCTCAGGCTGAATTATGAAGAATGGATGCCATCTACAAAAAAAGAATTAATTTAAAATAAAAATTTTATCTGTAGCATTTTCATATATTTAATCATTAAATTTTTTTGGATTATTTACAATTTCTTCATGATATTTGTAAAGACGTACTTTTAATTTCAATGTTCTTTATCTTGTGTAATCCAAGGTGCAGATTGAGAAGAAGCTATCACGCGCAGTTGAAGTGATACTACTCTGGAAAGACTGCTTAAGCAGTGTGAGTTCATATTGCGACTCAGTGTTTCGTCTGATTTGTTGACATTGTTGAGGTAATTCGAACACATACTTTAACTATAGCTGAGTAGATCGACCTAAGTTCATAAATTATATTATTTGAAATAATTAATCAGACTAATGTGAGATCTTTTATAGCATTATTTCTGAGATCGAGCTTCATATTAACTCTAAAATAATCTGTATGTGCTTATTCGTACAGCAGAGACAGTGCACAGCGCTAACTTGTTCATACAAGTGTGTCAGAATCGCACTCGAAACTGTGTTCAAAGTACAAGTGGCGAGCAGGACCTGTGTCTAAAGGAACTGCTCACGAATCAACACGTGCTGTTTCGCTCATTTCTATTATCCACAAAATGGATGTGAAATTTTCTACGTTTCGATGTGCACCGGCCCTAGCGTACTCTTACCACAATGTGTTAGTATATAGCAGTTTTTGAAGACTTCCAAATTAACAGAAATCAGTACCACCTCCTTTCTTTTGAGATTCATACCTCGTTGTGAAACATTTAGGTTTGAGAAAAAAATAATCTGTTGTTATATTTCGAAATTCAAAATGAGTACTTATCTTATTTCAAGAAATAACTTTGAATTTAAAGAAATATGTGAGTGATCCAGTATTTTTTATAAACTTTACTACTCAATTATAACTGTCAATGTAGTTATCGGTCTTTTTATTTTCCATTATGCTTAGAGGTAAAAAAAAAAGATTTTTATCTTTCTCATTTTTAAATGTTTAAATGCTGAAAAGGTGCAAACCAGATTATAGCGCACCATTCACTAGAAACTGAATAAGCCAAGCTCACTGCAGCATTTCTGATTATCTCTTTTGTATAACAATATCCAGAATTAAATTGATTAACTGAATTTGAAATTACTTGATGGAATATATTCAGGGATACCCACAACTGCTGCAACGCAAAAAATACCATATTATCAAACTTTATAAGCTTCAGAAAACTTATTCAAAATTTTATAAATAGAGTTTAATTTTTTTTTTTTTTTTGGAGTAGCAAAGAGGGAAGTAAGTATTTTTGTGTAAAGGTATGATTTACTTGGCTGATTATTTATTTATTATTACTAGAGAACAAAAATAGGGCATGATTTTTTTAATAAAGTGTTTTAAACTTTGTATGCTGAGGAGGGAGAAGCGTAAATTTCGGAGGGAGGGGAAAGTGTTTATTTTAGATGATTGATTTTTTACTTATTGTTACCAAAGAACGACAAATAGGACGGAAGAATTTATTAAATTATAGTTTAAAGATTTTTTGTTGGGGGTGGTAAAGAAATGGGAGGATATATTTTGTGGGATGATTTAAATGGCTGATTATTTATTTTTTATTATTAGAGAGTAACAATTAGAGCATATTTTTTTTAATGAAAAATTTTAAGCGTTGTATGGAGAGGGTAGAGGGGGAAGCATAAATTTCGGACTGGGGTGGGGGTTGTAATTTAAATGATTGATTCTTTACTTAGTGTTACTAGAAAGTACTAAATGTAACACAATTATTGTATTTTGGCGTATTAGTATCTCTATGGTTTCTCTTATTATGGATGGATAGTACAGACTGGAGTGAAAAATTATTTTACTTTCATTGAAATTTATTTGCATGGTTTCTTCTTGATATATAATCTTACCAGGGCTGTGGTTTTTCTATTATACTTAATAACAGCTATATGCTCCTTTTTTCTGTAACTAAATTTCCTTCCAGTCATGCCAATATTGTAATTCTTAGACCTGTCTTCTTTAATAAAAGGTATTTCATGTACTCCTGAATAATTCTGAATAGACCCAATTAATTTTGAGGATTATTTAGGAGTACATGAAATACATTTTATTTCTCATTTGTTTTTGAAAATGGCTCAGAGTGAGGCGAAACTTGTCAAACAACCTAATAAAAGTTATTGTGTATTTATTATGTTGTTAATTTGCAACTTTCATCATTTAAAATAAATATATACTATCTACAATAATTAAAATATGGGGTTTGAGATAAGGGCATTAATAGTTAACTTAAACATTTATTCTCATAATTACAGTGAGTGAAATAATTATGGCCTTTCACAATTTTAGCTCATATATTATAATGACAAAAAAAAAATTCTGTGCTACTTTCTCCGTTGTAACAATCAAAGTATACACGCATACATAAGTAGTAAGACATGCGTTATTAAAGCTTAACAATGAAATCTGGATTTCAGAAGCGAAGAAATTATGGCCTTACTCAATCGAAAGGTCATCTTAATGCATGTCGTTTAGCAGAAACATTATTATTTTTAATTTGTGACAGCAGTTTAAATAGAATATTCACTAAATAATTTGTTTTAAGTGTTATATTAAAAAATAATTAATATACCATCTGGCTCATGACCTTCTGAGATCGAATAGGAAAAGATTGATGTTTTAAGAACACAAAAGAATATCAATCCTACAGACATTGCTCGAGCTATTGAGAGAAATTCAAAAATCATACGAAATTACCTTAAAGATCCATCAGGGTATAGAAAGAAGAAAAGCACGATTAAACTGTACAAAGCCTATATGAGTCTTGCAGGCCATAATTATTTCATGCACTGTATTATTAATTATTTTATTTATCCTTGTAAATATTTTATTAATATCTTATTTTGTGTTATTAATATGCTTTTATCAAGTTTTAGTTCTAAATACAAACATAAAAATAAATTATTCATTATTTTGTGTAGAGCGTGCATTACTATACTCCGGGAAAGGTTAAGAAGGTAGTGTGTACAAGGCTGGGATAGCCTGTTAACACCCTTGGCTTAATTTGGTTGCCATATCGGGCGACATAGCACTCATTTCGGCGACATAAAATTATTTTAGGTCTGCGTTTCCAGAAATCTTATTTCAGGGATGTTTTATTGTGTGTGTGTTTTTTTTAATTGGATTTAATTAGTTATTTAATTTACAATCTATCACAAATGCACATTACTTAAATTAAGATAACATGCGTCAATTTTCAAGATCTTTTGACCTCAGAAAGTAATCTTGAGTATTGAAATAGTTTGAAAGGAAAAAAAAAAATATTATTGCAATTTAACATCATATATATATAACTTTTTTCTTATTTTTTAAAGCATAATACAGAGTTGCCAAGTCTCCGGCTTTTTGGGCACTAGTATTTTAGTACAGAAAATGCTGTTTTATGTAATCGGAACATTCTGCGATTTAAAGAAACAACATTTTCTGTAAGATAATACTGGTGTGCAAAAAGCCGGAGACTTGGCAAGTCTGATAATATATTTTTTTCGTTCAGAATTTATTTTTAAGTAATACAAATATATTTCTAATCAGTTTTAAACTGATATGTAGGTGGCAGGCGTAATCTTGAAGAACCACATTAATTCCCATTTATATTTTTATGTAAAGTAATCTTAATTTAAGATGAGAAAACAAATTTTAAAATCTATTATCTTTAATCACCCAAAAAGGAAAGGTAGAATGCGAAATAGGTAACAGGTAAAATTTTACTCTGATATCCAGTTTTCACACGACTGAAGAGTTAAGCTAATAGTATAGTTATGGGAAACAGGTTTAAAATTAGAAATCAGGTGGTTTTACACATAAGGCATAAACATAATGTTTAACACATGTGGCGGTCGTAAAGTTGCATTACAGCCTATTGTTGTCTATTGGTGACTATTGTCACATTGGAAGAAAAAAGGTAGAAACTCGTTTCTAAACATCCTTAAAATACGAAATGGATATCTCCAGTTATATTTATACACATGCAGACATATATATAACATCTTAATAAATAAAACCTACCGGGGATTTTCTCTAACTATGTATATATATATATATATATATATATATTCCAATATTTCTTCCCTTTTCTCCTCTCCTACCCCTCCCCCACCCACATTTAAAAAAAATACACTCGCTGAGTCAGATATAATTTGTAATGTAATAATTTACTTTAATAAATTCTATTAAAAAATATTTAAAAATACGATGATTCAATTCAATATATATATAATTTTCAAAAGTATTAATTAATTTTATGATGTCTATAGACATAACGGGGGGGGGGGGGGCACGAGCTCTCACATTCGTAATAGATAGAAAAAGATCTATTCAAATAATTTTCTTTAAAAGAATGATATTGTAGCTGTGCCTTCCCACGCCTGCACACCAACCAAAAAAAAAAATAAAATAAAATAAATAAAATAAAGCGATTTGGAATCGAAATGAGTTTTTCCTCTTTTTTTTTCTTTTTTTAATAAATAAATTACTTACTGAGTTACAAGCGATTCGTGTCGCGTTGGTAATTCGGTTTTAAACACCGACTTTGACAGTATTTTCTGAAAGATCTTCTGCCTTTACCAAAAAATGGAAAACGTCTTTCCATTACAAAGTTTCTGAATAAGAACACCTGCCAATTTCATGCGTTTCCGAATAAAAAAAAATTAAAAAATATGTCATAAAGTAGTCAGTTTGGATTTGAGAACAGTCTTAAATATTATTGGCACCTCCCCCCCCCCCCCTCCTGCATATGTCCTTGCCCATGTTTCTGTATAATGAAAGATTTTTGTTGTTGTTTGTTTGTTTTTTAATTACAACCACAGCATTTCTTAAACACATTTCCATTAATTTATTTTTCAAAAGTTTCTTTTTGTTTTGTTATTTTAAATATATTTTTGGCATACTTGGTATGTATTTCAGATAAAATTTCTCGAAAAGTTCAAATCCACAAACATTTTTGCTGTATCTTTAATAGTTTCAAAGATAAAAAACATATATTGTGCATTTAAAACCACAATCCTTAATGTAATTATCGGTAACTTGACGGAAGTGGGTGGAATTATCATCATTAGGTTTGCAGTTTCTCTTCAACGTGTCCCTGTTTTTCGCCAAAATTCCGCCAAGCGAAAAGACACATCTTTACGAAATATTAATACATACATATATATCATAACAGTGGCACATTTCAACTTAAATCAGTTTCATTTAAGCGGCCAATTGTTTCTGTATTTAAAGATTTAAAAAAAATCAGCTACAGAGAGATATTTTATTAAAATAGGCAGCACACTACTTTTTGTCGCGGAGGTATAAAGCTCCCAGTATATTCTGTACTGTCAACTTGCTCGTTCCCTAAGTATAAGTCATTGCATGTCCATTACTGGAATTTTTGGTGTTTTGAAATTTTTTTATTACATTGCAGTCCAAAAATTTAAGGGCAGTGACCGGACGGCATATAAGCAACCTTTACATGGATATGGACATGGGAAAGACTCATGCACTGTGATTGGCTGATCAGTTTTTTCGTCCATTTAACGCAATTTTAAAAGGAGTTTGTTTTATTGATACTTGTCATAGATTATTTGAAATATAAAAACTGAATACAGAAGATTTGCAGGTACGTTATGATTAAATTATAAATGCATGAATGAAAAAGACTGATAATGATTTCAAATACGTTTTGCGAAAATATATCTTTTCAACATTTAAAATAGCAATAAAATAATCATAAATATTTAGTTATGCAAATCTAAATGCTCATTCATCAACATCAGTTAGTTTTAATATTTTCTCAAACATTCATGTAATTGTTGTTCATTTCAATGCTATAGTTTATTTTATTTATTTATTTATTTTATTTTAATTAATTAATTTTTTTCTATTTATATTTATTTATTTTTTTATTTTTATTTATTTTTTGTTTGGTGGGGGGAAGGGGGGTTAAATTTTATTTTGCTAACAAAGCAAAAATGTATTTTCCGATACAGAAATAAAAGGCTGGTTTCATAAAAATTTAATATAATCTTTTAAATTTATTATTTTATTTTTTGTTTAATTTGTGGTTCAAGAAGAAGTAACAAAAAAAATCAATTAAATTAAAAAGCTAAAAGGAAAAAAATACCGAATTTTTGAAAATCTTAACTGTGAATATCATTGTTGATATCCGAATATGTAATAAATAATATGTTCCTATAAATAGAGTAAATGTGAAACTTAAACACACATGCATAAAATTTGTAAATGTATGTCAATGCATTGATATGTTACTTTAAAGCGTTATATATATTTTTATATATTTATAGCTTAATTTTAATATGATTTAATTCTAAAGAATTACACATAATTGAATGAAGAAGAAGAAGAAGTGAAAAATTACTAAATTTTATTTTAAATCTTTTAAAAAATAGATGAAATATGCTGCCATAAAATAAATTTAACATAACAATATAGAGATAAAAATGGAACACACCTTAATATATATATAAAAAAAATCCATAAAATAAATAACCAATTCCTAAAGAAATGCACCCCAGTTGCTTACATAAATTTGATTAAAACAAGGAAGGAACATAATTCGTTCGCGTTTGAAAGTGTCACTAGATGGTCCCCCCCCCCTACACACACACACAAAAAAAAAATTGGCCTGCGATATTTTCTAGAACTTTCGAATTAGAATGAAAATAAATAAATTAAAATCCTGGCAATTACTGAATATTTAATTCTACTTTCCAAATTTCTGAAAGATTTGATATAGACCAAAAAATCAACATTAATGATTATACTGCTCATATAAATAAAAGACTAAGAAAATTTTCTATAAGAGTTAACTGTTTGGTGCTGCCATCTACAAACAGAGTGACAAAACAAAGATGGTGATTTCTTGGAAACTTCACATGCTTAGAGCCTTACCAGTGACTGAAAGGTTTATATAAATTTTGTTCTCAGCCTATTTAATAAGCATATTTAATTAGAATTTTAGAAATAATTTAACACAATTTCTTCATATTTAAAATTTTGCAACTTTGATAGTTACACCGATATGTTATAACGTATTTATAATTCAAATATTCAAGTAATACATAATTTCAAGCCAAAGCGATTTTTATGCATCTTTAACAATATAAAACTAAAAACATTTTTGTTTTCTAAAGTAAGTTTATGGCTTACAGATGTAACTGACTAAAAAAATGTGCATTCAGTATCATCTTACACAAATAAGCTATTGTTTCACAAATTACAAAATATTATAGTCATTCAAAAAATACGGAATTAAAATTACTTTACCTAAGAAGCAAACATGATATTTATAGATAATAGCTGAATGGTTCGTTTTCTATTTGTCAAATGACTGTTGAAATTATATATTTTCATTTAAAACTCTTTATTATAAACAATGAACTAGGAAGTATGCACTTGGAGACTGAAACGAAATATGCACTTTGCAGCCTTCCAGAACATTCCAACTGGATTTTTTTTAAAAATAGTATTGTATTAAAATAAACTATTAGAGTCTCGTAAAGCAATCATTCCGTATTGTGGCAGCTACATTGTAAACATGCAGATAAAGCACTGTAAATATTCATACAGCTAATGTTGATTTCCTAGAGTTTATTTGATTTTGAGTCGCTTTATCAGATACGATAACAAAATTTAAAACGGAAGTAAATAATAAACTACAAATTACTATTTTTTTCATTAAAATTCTACATTTGTATATGTAAATCACCTTGTTTATCAGCCATAAAGCCATGCCATTACACTTGTCGATTCTCTATTCCACTACGCCGAAAAATGTAGGCGTGATGTTGGCCTATACCATTAGCCAATCAAAGCGCAGGATTCTTCCCCGTGTCCGTATCCATGAAAAGGTTGCTTATATGCGACCGGACGCTTCCGCTGTTTACATAATTTGTCGAATATCTACCGAAATTTTTGACAAATTGTCTTTGAACTTAAAGGATGCATGTACACGTACAGCACATGTTTGGCTCCATGGAAAATCCCATGTAATCGATTGGGATACCCCCTCTCCATTTGTCAATTAGCTGGTACCTTTCTGAGTTTTCATGATATTTTACTCGTCTGTTTACATGAGTTACTCTATAGAATTAGCTACCAAATCATGAAAAAAAAATCTTTTCAATAGTTCGCGCATGCGCAGTTACACAATATTTCTTACAAATGCAAATATCTAATCAATTATTCAATATTATTCAATATATTAATTTTTTAATTGCAGTATACTGTTGGTACTGTTCTTGAAGTCAAACATGTGCTTTATGTCCTAGAATTTCAAGAACAATTTGTCAAAAATTTCAGTAGATATTCGACAAACCGTGTAAAAATCAAAAGTATCCGATCACTGCCCCTTAATTTTTGGATAACAATGTAAACAGTGACGTAGCTACCGTGGAGCAGTTGGAACACATTGTTCCAGGCGCGAGAATAATAAGGGCGCCAAATTACAAAGGAACGAAATTATGTGTATAAATATTTTTTTACATTTGCCGTTTTTTTAAATACATAAAATATACAGTAAAACCTGTGAAAGCGGAATCCTGTCTTTTAAAGAAATTTTTCGTGTTTATACTTACCCCGTGTTATACTTACTAATACGAAAACCTATCTAAAACGGAATATTTTTTCAATACTTTCCGATTTTGTTTCAGCTAAAAATTAGATAAATGAAACTATAGTAATCCTTGAACTTGACTTAGCCAAATTTTTATTTAAGATAATACACATTATAAATCTATTGTTTTATGCCTCTGAATTCATGAAAATTGTAAAGAACGTTTAAAAGAACAAATGAGGGAATTTGCATGTGGTTTTTACAGGTTGTGTTTTATAGCAAAAAAATTGTATTAATTTGAAATAAGTACAATGAAGTCTATTAAGACAGAATCGCAAGGGACTGGCAGAAATTCCGTTTTAGACATGTTTCTGTCTTAGCAGATATAGTTGTATGGCATTCCTTCTATCAGCATCATGAAAATTTTTCATTTATGGAAGGATGTTTTACTGCATTATATTTGTTTTAAACCTGAAAACAAATTTTGGGCAACCTTTTCTGGTAGAGAAGTGGTGATGCAATCGTACTTGCTCCAGGTATCTACACCACTGAGTGTACAATTAAATTTCGATTCATAATAGGAAATATGACTGTGAGATTAAAAATTGTTAATAACGTAACGTTTAAAAAACAGCAATAATCATTAAAATTGTTAAATAAAAAATATTTTTGTAAGACGTTCTTTAAAAATGTCCACTATTGGCATGTTAACCCTGTATACAATGGGTAATAAAGTGAGACTTACATCACATGTTTTACAAAATAAATATTATTCGACCACATCTAGTCATTATTAATAAAGTATTGGACAGTCAAATTCCTGTGAGTCAAGCACACTAAATTTTCAAAAATAGGTTTTTAAAGTTTTATCTAGATTTTTGAAGAAAAATACATATATGAAAAATACTTTTCTCTTCAGTTTTTTATATATTACCCGAATAGAAAAACCCCAGAACAACATTACCCTTCTCATTTGCAATTCATCAATGATACACAATCTGATAAATTTTCAAATCAAATATAAATAATCAGTTGTGTTGAAACTTCATGAATATTTCTATGAGCCAATTGTTAATATAAGTATAACATTTTCTGTTAAATATAAGCCGTAACTTTATTTGAAAACTTAAATTATTTAAATTTCCATCGTTTACATTAGTGTGCATAAACGATGAAACAGTTGTTATCTTGATATGCTCGTAATGTATCTTGTAAAAAAAATCTCCTGTTTTTTATTTTAGAAAGTTTGCAAGTATGTAAGCATAATTATTCGATTACTTTATACTTTTATAAAGCTTATACCTTTAAAAAATTACTTTTTTCGTTTTCTTTCATAGAGTCTTCAGAAAGAAAGATTTACAGTTATTAATACTTGATTGCTGAATTTCTTTGAAATTTATTTCTGATCAAGTTCTGATGAAGTTTATTTCTATTAATTCCCATACTGAAGAAGAAAAAAACATTTACGTGTGATTCTACAAAATTTAATTTTTTCTGATTTTATGGGCATTTAATTATTCATGAGATGTCCTTAGATGCTAATCAACACCTTCCCACCGACTCAGATGAGAAACCATATGTGTGCACTGAATGTCAGAAAACATTTACAGAGAAACACCAATTACAATATCATCTTCGAATCCACACAGGAAATAAATTATTCGTATGCGATGTATGTCAGAAAATATTATCTAGTAAAAATGCTTTAAAGTGTCATCTTCGCATACACACTGGAGATAAACCATTCGTGTGCAGTGTATGTCAAAAACCATTTGTACTGAGACAGCAGTTAGAACATCATCTTCGTATCCACACAGGAGAGAAACCATTCGTATGTGTTGTGTGTCAGAAATCATTTTCTAAAAAAAACAACGTTAAATGATCACCTTAGAATTCACACTGGTGAGAAACCATTCGTATGTGTTGTGTGTCAGAAATCATTTTCTAAAAAAGAAACATTAAATGATCACCTTCGTATCCACACAGGAGAGAAACCATTCGTATGTGTTGTGTGTCAGAAATCATTTTCTAAAAAAGCAACGTTAAATGATCACCTTAGAATTCACACTGGTGAGAAACCATTCGTATGTGTTGTGTGTCAGAAATCATTTTCTAAAAAAAACAACGTTAAAGGATCACCTTAGAATTCACACTGGTGAGAAACCGTATGTATGTGATGTGTGTCAAGAGTCATTTGCACAGAGAAAAAGTTTCAAAGAACATCTTAGGGCACACACTGGAAATAACACGTTTGTGTGCAATGTATGTCAAAAATCATTTAAACACATGCGATATTTACAAGATCATCTACGCATCCACACAGGAGAGAAACCATATAAATGTGATGTATGTAAAAAGTCATTTGCATGTAAAAGGAACTTAAATTCTCATCTTCGTGTCCACACAGATAAAAAACCATTTGTGTGAAGTGTATGTCGAAAATTATTTAAACAGAAACAACATTTGGAAGATCATTTTCGCAGCTACACAGGAGAGAAACCGTTTGTATGCGATGTCTGTAAAAATTAATTTTCTTTCAGAAGCACATTAAAAAATCACCTTAAAATTCACACAGGAGAGAAACCATATAAACGTATGTGATGTATGTGGAAAGTCATTTGCAATCGCAAGAAGTTACAGATATCATCTTCTTGTCCACAAAGATGCATAAACCTTTGTGTGAAGTGTTTGTCCGAAATCATTCGCATTGAAGCATCCTTTACAAGATCACCCTTTCAGCCACACTGTAGAGAAACCATTTGTATTTTATGTATGTGAAAAACTATTTTCTTTGAAAATAACTTTAAATATTATCTTATATCTGGAGTAATTTGCAAATAGAACAAGTTAAAATATCTTCATGACCACACATATGAGAAACCGTTTGTGTAAAGTGTATGTCAAAAAGTTTTTGGACTGAAATCACATTTATAAGATCATTATTGCATCCATTCTGCAGAGCAAATATTTGTTTGCGACGTATTGTCAAAAAAGGATTTTCTAAAACGTCTATGTGCAGATCAAAACTGGGCAAATTTGTAATTGCAATTATCTGCAATATAATTACAATTTAATTGTATGTAATTTATTGCAGTTATAATTACTTGCCGTAAAAAAAATCTTGCAGCACATCATTAAATTGTAATTACATTGCAGATAATTGCAATTACAAATTTGTTCAAGTCTGGTGCAGATCATCATTTCTATTTTTAGTCTGTGATTAAAATCTTCCACTTTTATCCGTTATCATGTACACAATGTTTTTCCTCCACTATACCGCCTCCCCATCCTCAATTTAGGAGTCTTAAGCCTACTTAATTTTCGGATAAAAAATTTCTACTTTCAATCCTCTCAATTAAATTTCGATTCATAATAGGAAATATGACTGTGAGATTAAAAATTGTTAATAACGTAACATTTAAAAAACAGCAATAATCATTAAAATTGTTAAATAAAAAATATTTTTGTAAGACGTTCTTTAAAAATGTCCACTATTGGCATGTTAACCCTGTATACAATGGGTAATAAAGTGAGACTTACATCACATGTTTTACAAAATAAATATTATTCGACCACATCTAGTCATTATTAATAAAGTATTGGACAGTCAAATTCCTGTGAGTCAAGCACACTAAATTTTCAAAAATAGGTTTTTAAAGTTTTATCTAGATTTTTGAAGAAAAATACATATATGAAAAATACTTTTCTCTTCAGTTTTTTATATATTACCCGAATAGAAAAACCCCAGAACAACATTACCCTTCTCATTTGCAATTCATCAATGATACACAATCTGATAAATTTTCAAATCAAATATAAATAATCAGTTGTGTTGAAACTTCATGAATATTTCTATGAGCCAATTGTTAATATAAGTATAACATTTTCTGTTAAATATAAGCCGTAACTTTATTTGAAAACTTAAATTATTTAAATTTCCATCGTTTACATTAGTGTGCATAAACGATGAAACAGTTGTTATCTTGATATGCTCGTAATGTATCTTGTAAAAAAAATCTCCTGTTTTTTATTTTAGAAAGTTTGCAAGTATGTAAGCATAATTATTCGATTACTTTATACTTTTATAAAGCTTATACCTTTAAAAAATTACTTTTTTCGTTTTCTTTCATAGAATCTTCAGAAAGAAAGATTTACAGTTATTAATACTTGATTGCTGAATTTCTTTGAAATTTATTTCTGATCAAGTTCTGATGAAGTTTATTTCTATTAATTCCCATACTGAAGAAGAAAAAAACATTTACGTGTGATTCTACAAAATTTAATTTTTTCTGATTTTATGGGCATTTAATTATTCATGAGATGTCCTTAGATGCTAATCAACACCTTCCCACCGACTCAGATGAGAAACCATATGTGTGCACTGAATGTCAGAAAACATTTACAGAGAAACACCAATTACAATATCATCTTCGAATCCACACAGGAAATAAATTATTCGTATGCGATGTATGTCAGAAAATATTATCTAGTAAAAATGCTTTAAAGTGTCATCTTCGCATACACACTGGAGATAAACCATTCGTGTGCAGTGTATGTCAAAAACCATTTGTACTGAGACAGCAGTTAGAACATCATCTTCGTATCCACACAGGAGAGAAACCATTCGTATGTGTTGTGTGTCAGAAATCATTTTCTAAAAAAAACAACGTTAAATGATCACCTTAGAATTCACACTGGTGAGAAACCATTCGTATGTGTTGTGTGTCAGAAATCATTTTCTAAAAAAGAAACATTAAATGATCACCTTCGTATCCACACAGGAGAGAAACCATTCGTATGTGTTGTGTGTCAGAAATCATTTTCTAAAAAAGCAACGTTAAATGATCACCTTAGAATTCACACTGGTGAGAAACCATTCGTATGTGTTGTGTGTCAGAAATCATTTTCTAAAAAAAACAACGTTAAAGGATCACCTTAGAATTCACACTGGTGAGAAACCGTATGTATGTGATGTGTGTCAAGAGTCATTTGCACAGAGAAAAAGTTTCAAAGAACATCTTAGGGCACACACTGGAAATAACACGTTTGTGTGCAATGTATGTCAAAAATCATTTAAACACATGCGATATTTACAAGATCATCTACGCATCCACACAGGAGAGAAACCATATAAATGTGATGTATGTAAAAAGTCATTTGCATGTAAAAGGAACTTAAATTCTCATCTTCGTGTCCACACAGATAAAAAACCATTTGTGTGAAGTGTATGTCGAAAATTATTTAAACAGAAACAACATTTGGAAGATCATTTTCGCAGCTACACAGGAGAGAAACCGTTTGTATGCGATGTCTGTAAAAATTAATTTTCTTTCAGAAGCACATTAAAAAATCACCTTAAAATTCACACAGGAGAGAAACCATATAAACGTATGTGATGTATGTGGAAAGTCATTTGCAATCGCAAGAAGTTACAGATATCATCTTCTTGTCCACAAAGATGCATAAACCTTTGTGTGAAGTGTTTGTCCGAAATCATTCGCATTGAAGCATCCTTTACAAGATCACCCTTTCAGCCACACTGTAGAGAAACCATTTGTATTTTATGTATGTGAAAAACTATTTTCTTTGAAAATAACTTTAAATATTATCTTATATCTGGAGTAATTTGCAAATAGAACAAGTTAAAATATCTTCATGACCACACATATGAGAAACCGTTTGTGTAAAGTGTATGTCAAAAAGTTTTTGGACTGAAATCACATTTATAAGATCATTATTGCATCCATTCTGCAGAGCAAATATTTGTTTGCGACGTATTGTCAAAAAAGGATTTTCTAAAACGTCTATGTGCAGATCAAAACTGGGCAAATTTGTAATTGCAATTATCTGCAATATAATTACAATTTAATTGTATGTAATTTATTGCAGTTATAATTACTTGCCGTAAAAAAAATCTTGCAGCACATCATTAAATTGTAATTACATTGCAGATAATTGCAATTACAAATTTGTTCAAGTCTGGTGCAGATCATCATTTCTATTTTTAGTCTGTGATTAAAATCTTCCACTTTTATCCGTTATCATGTACACAATGTTTTTCCTCCACTATACCGCCTCCCCATCCTCAATTTAGGAGTCTTAAGCCTACTTAATTTTCGGATAAAAAATTTCTACTTTCAATCCTCTCAATTAAATTTCGATTCATAATAGGAAATATGACTGTGAGATTAAAAATTGTTAATAACGTAACATTTAAAAAACAGCAATAATCATTAAAATTGTTAAATAAAAAATATTTTTGTAAGACGTTCTTTAAAAATGTCCACTATTGGCATGTTAACCCTGTATACAATGGGTAATAAAGTGAGACTTACATCACATGTTTTACAAAATAAATATTATTCGACCACATCTAGTCATTATTAATAAAGTATTGGACAGTCAAATTCCTGTGAGTCAAGCACACTAAATTTTCAAAAATAGGTTTTTAAAGTTTTATCTAGATTTTTGAAGAAAAATACATATATGAAAAATACTTTTCTCTTCAGTTTTTTATATATTACCCGAATAGAAAAACCCCAGAACAACATTACCCTTCTCATTTGCAATTCATCAATGATACACAATCTGATAAATTTTCAAATCAAATATAAATAATCAGTTGTGTTGAAACTTCATGAATATTTCTATGAGCCAATTGTTAATATAAGTATAACATTTTCTGTTAAATATAAGCCGTAACTTTATTAGAAAACTTAAATTATTTAAATTTCCATCGTTTACATTAGTGTGCATAAACGATGAAACAGTTGTTATCTTGATATGCTCGTAATGTATCTTGTAAAAAAAATCTCCTGTTTTTTATTTTAGAAAGTTTGCAAGTATGTAAGCATAATTATTCGATTACTTTATACTTTTATAAAGCTTATACCTTTAAAAAATTACTTTTTTCGTTTTCTTTCATAGAATCTTCAGAAAGAAAGATTTACAGTTATTAATACTTGATTGCTGAATTTCTTTGAAATTTATTTCTGATCAAGTTCTGATGAAGTTTATTTCTATTAATTCCCATACTGAAGAAGAAAAAAACATTTACGTGTGATTCTACAAAATTTAATTTTTTCTGATTTTATGGGCATTTAATTATTCATGAGATGTCCTTAGATGCTAATCAACACCTTCCCACCGACTCAGATGAGAAACCATATGTGTGCACTGAATGTCAGAAAACATTTACAGAGAAACACCAATTACAATATCATCTTCGAATCCACACAGGAAATAAATTATTCGTATGCGATGTATGTCAGAAAATATTATCTAGTAAAAATGCTTTAAAGTGTCATCTTCGCATACACACTGGAGATAAACCATTCGTGTGCAGTGTATGTCAAAAACCATTTGTACTGAGACAGCAGTTAGAACATCATCTTCGTATCCACACAGGAGAGAAACCATTCGTATGTGTTGTGTGTCAGAAATCATTTTCTAAAAAAAACAACGTTAAATGATCACCTTAGAATTCACACTGGTGAGAAACCATTCGTATGTGTTGTGTGTCAGAAATCATTTTCTAAAAAAGAAACATTAAATGATCACCTTCGTATCCACACAGGAGAGAAACCATTCGTATGTGTTGTGTGTCAGAAATCATTTTCTAAAAAAGCAACGTTAAATGATCACCTTAGAATTCACACTGGTGAGAAACCATTCGTATGTGTTGTGTGTCAGAAATCATTTTCTAAAAAAAACAACGTTAAAGGATCACCTTAGAATTCACACTGGTGAGAAACCGTATGTATGTGATGTGTGTCAAGAGTCATTTGCACAGAGAAAAAGTTTCAAAGAACATCTTAGGGCACACACTGGAAATAACACGTTTGTGTGCAATGTATGTCAAAAATCATTTAAACACATGCGATATTTACAAGATCATCTACGCATCCACACAGGAGAGAAACCATATAAATGTGATGTATGTAAAAAGTCATTTGCATGTAAAAGGAACTTAAATTCTCATCTTCGTGTCCACACAGATAAAAAACCATTTGTGTGAAGTGTATGTCGAAAATTATTTAAACAGAAACAACATTTGGAAGATCATTTTCGCAGCTACACAGGAGAGAAACCATTTGTATGCGATGTCTGTAAAAATTAATTTTCTTTCAGAAGCACATTAAAAAATCACCTTAAAATTCACACAGGAGAGAAACCATATAAACGTATGTGATGTATGTGGAAAGTCATTTGCAATCGCAAGAAGTTACAGATATCATCTTCTTGTCCACAAAGATGCATAAACCTTTGTGTGAAGTGTTTGTCCGAAATCATTCGCATTGAAGCATCCTTTACAAGATCACCCTTTCAGCCACACTGTAGAGAAACCATTTGTATTTTATGTATGTGAAAAACTATTTTCTTTGAAAATAACTTTAAATATTATCTTATATCTGGAGTAATTTGCAAATAGAACAAGTTAAAATATCTTCATGACCACACATATGAGAAACCGTTTGTGTAAAGTGTATGTCAAAAAGTTTTTGGACTGAAATCACATTTATAAGATCATTATTGCATCCATTCTGCAGAGCAAATATTTGTTTGCGACGTATTGTCAAAAAAGAATTTTCTAAAACGTCTATGTGCAGATCAAAACTGGGCAAATTTGTAATTGCAATTATCTGCAATATAATTACAATTTAATTGTATGTAATTTATTGCAGTTATAATTACTTGCCGTAAAAAAAATCTTGCAGCACATCATTAAATTGTAATTACATTGCAGATAATTGCAATTACAAATTTGTTCAAGTCTGGTGCAGATCATCATTTCTATTTTTAGTCTGTGATTAAAATCTTCCACTTTTATCCGTTATCATGTACACAATGTTTTTCCTCCACTATACCGCCTCCCCATCCTCAATTTAGGAGTCTTAAGCCTACTTAATTTTCGGATAAAACATTTCTACTTTCAATCCTCTCAGGCTGAATTGTGAAGAGTGGATGCCATCTACAAAAAAGAATAAATTTAAAATAAAAATTCTATCTGTAGCGTTTTATTGATTTATTTTGGATTATTTACAATTTCTTCATGATATATGTAAAGATTTACTTTTAATTTCAATGCTTTTTATCTTGTGTAAACCAAGGTGCAGATTAAGACGAAGCTGTCACGCGCAGTTGAAGTGATGCTACTCGGGAAAAACTGCTTAAGCAGTGTGACTTCTTATTGCGACTCAGTGTTTCGTCTCGTTTGTTGACATTGTTGAGGTAATTCGAACACATACTTTAACTATAGCTGAGTAGATCGACGTAAGTTCATAAATTATATAATTTGAAATAATTAATCAGACTAAGGTGAGATCTTTTATAGCATTTTTTCTGAAATCATTTTTTATAATAACTCTAAAACAATCCTTATGTGTTGATTCGTACAGCAGAGAAAGTATGCAGCGCTTACTTGTTCATACAAGTGTGTCAGAATCGCACTCGAAACTGTGTTCAAAGTACAAGTGGCGAGCAGGACCTGTGTCTGAAGGAACTGCTCACGAATCAATATGTGCTGTTCGGCTCATTTCAATTATCCACAAAATGGATGTGAAAGTTTGTGCGTCTCGGTGTGCACCGGCCCTAGCGTACTCTTAGCACAATGTAAGGTTTAGTACAAGGTAATTAAAATTAAACTGACGGTACTCAAAGGTTCATAGCTCCAGTTTTACTGATCGGAACCGAATGAAACTTTAAATATATGTTATGTAGATCATGCGGCCAAGGTTTTCGTAAAAAAAATAGTTTGAAATTTCGCTACCAGATGGCGATGTATTGCTGAAACCATATGCAAATGAGTAACTAATGTAATTTTGTTGTAAAAGCGATACGTATGGTTCAAAGAAATCATTTGTCCGCAGTGAACATCCCGATGAACAAGAAGGAACGGGCATGGATCGAAAACTTTTTTATCAGAATGAGAGCAATGCTTCGGCTCTGAATGCAATTTCCTCCACAATCGCCGACTCAGTTGCTCGTTTTCCGCTTCCGGTGCAACATCCAGAGGACCAGTTTCTTCAAACTTACGAATCGTGCCTCTAACTTCATTTACGGACATTTTTCATCTGCCGATAATCACGGAGTGCTGCCGAAGCATTGCTCTTATTCTGATAAAAAAAATTTTGATCAATGTGCGTTCCTTCTTGTTCATCGGCATGTTCACTGCGGATATATCATTTCTTTGAACAATACGTATCGCTTTTATAGCGAAATTACATTAGCTACTCATTTGCTCATGGTTTTAGCCATACAGCGCCATTTGGTAGCAAAATTTCAAACTATTTTTTTTATGAAAACCTTGGCCGCATGATCTACATAACATATATTTGAAGTTTCATTTGGATCCGAACAGTAGAACCAGAGCTATGAGCCTCTGAGTACCATCAGTTTAATTTTAACCACCCTGTATATAGCAGTTTTTGAAGACTTCCAAATTAACAGAAATCAGTACCACCCTCTTTCTTTTGAGATTCATACCTTGTTGTGAAACATTTAGCTTTGAGAAAAAAATAATCTGTTGTTATATTTCGAAATTCAAAATGAGTACTTATCTTATTTCAAGAAATAACTTTGAATTTAAAGAAATATGTGACTGATTCAGTATTTTTTATAAACTTTAATACTCTATTATAACTGTTAATGTAGTTATCGCTCTTTTTATTTTCCGTTATGCTTAGAGGTTAAAAAAACGATTTTTACCTTTCTCATTTTTAAATGTTTAAATGCTGAAAAAGTGCAAACCAGATTATAACGCACCATTCACTAGAAACTGAATAAGCCACGCTCACTATAGCATTTCTGATCATCTTTTTTGTGTAACAATATCAAGAATTAAATTGATTAACTGAATTTGAAATTACTTGATGGAATATATTCAGGGACACCCACAACTGCTGCAACACAAAAAATACCATGTTATCAAACTATAAGCTTCAGAAAACTTATACAAAATTAAGCTGAGAAACAGAACCATAACATACTACAGGTACAACAGGAATCGTTTACTGATATGTTTCTTTTGATTCAAGGTAGGTTCGGGCAAACCGATCAGCATAACATGGCGAAACCAGCTAATACATTATAAATTACTAATTGCTGAACCAAATGATATTGAATCGAATAGTGTTATCTATTTTTTTAATTAATAAATTACTATGGAGTTATAAGCAATCGTTGTCACATGACAATTGTGTTTTCTACTTTCATATGCTGTCGCCTCCGAAAATACGGTTCAAAATGCCAAATTTGACAGTATTATTTGAAAGATCTGCTGCTGCTACTAAAAAATGAAAAGCATCTTTCGATTACATAATTTCCGAATAAGAACACCTGTATATTTCATGAGTTTCCGAACACAAATGTATTCAGACATGGTGAATGAATTCCAAAGTAGTGACCGCATGTTACATCATGACATTATATTGGATTTGAAGTCTAACAATT
This sequence comes from Maratus michaelseni, assembly GCA_963931845.1. Taxonomy (NCBI): domain Eukaryota; kingdom Metazoa; phylum Arthropoda; class Arachnida; order Araneae; family Salticidae; genus Maratus; species Maratus michaelseni. The sequence goes on along the minus strand of OZ007597.1, from coordinate 197,149,806 downwards.
GCATTTTTACTACGATAAGAAGTGATGGCGTAGGCAACAAATCAGAGAATAAGTGTGAAAGCATTTCAAAAAAATTTAACAGGAAAGAAAAATCATGCGTTAAGCGTAGATTATTTAACACTTTCCAACACTTCCAAAAATAATTTTACAAATCTTTACCATTTAATAACGTAAAAGATGTGTACTAAGTGAATAATTTAAAAAAACGCATGACATTTTTAAACACCCAATTTCAGGAATTACCATCAATATTCGAAAAAATATTCGAAATATTTTGGGCAGCCCTGTATATGATTTATGGATTTGTATATATACTACATAGAATGCAAAATTTTAGTTCATTTAGGAAACACGTAGCACAATTTAAAATTCCACTTCTGCAATTTCCGTCTATAAATGGAAATGTACTCCAGAACTTTTGCGCTGCTCTGTTTATGATCTATGCACATCAAGTAATAGAGCAAAAATGCGTTCAATTTAAAAACGCGTTTAGCAACTAACGCACTTTTAGTAATTATTCTTCATTTAAAGTATTGTTACTGAATACTGTTGTGTGCCCCTCTAAATGAATGATAAGTTCTATGCAGACCGTATGCTATGGTAAGCCTCTTGTAGTACACCTCAGTTATATATATATCATTTCAATATGTTTGAAATTGTGTAACATCATTAAAATATACCACAAATGATTTTCCCTCGTAGACCATAATGTAACGGAATTCTTTTGAGTGTCCTTATAAAAAAACTATTCGTGTTGCACAGTTCATTTTCAATACCGAACATGCTATAGTAAACCTCAATAACATACATCAATTGCATGAGAATACAAATATATTTACGCGAGTTTGAGCATGGACAGACAGAAAAACCGACTGTGTAAACTCTTTCAGCTATGTTGGAAAGTGTTAAAAATGTAAGTTTTTGAAAACACACAACATATTTAACTTTATTTTTAGAAATATTGAGGCAAATTTTTGCCTACTTTCCAATAATGTTTCTTGGTTATTAATGCTTTCGTTGTTATAATTATTGGTACTTTATTTTGTTCTTTTACTTTCAAAAGTTTGTATAAGTTGGAAAGATCGTGTCTCACACTAATGCAAAATAAAGAGCAAACAATGTTTCTTCATTTTTAAAAATTCTGAAACATTCTTTAAAAATCCAAAAAGTCTCAAACTTACGAATTTTTTAGGATAAATCATGGCAAGTGTCTATGATAAATGTCATGATAAATGTCTACTTTTTAAGGTGCTTTTTTATCATCTATTTTACTTTTACACTTTAAAGGGTGTTCGTCAGTAAAATTTCATGTTCCCCTCGCTAATGTTAAGCCTATGGGCGTGGAATGCATTTTTATTTTTAAAATTTTAAATATTTCCTCTGGAGATTAATATTTTTAATGTATTTTTTTGTGTATTCTTTTCGAAGGATACCTCCTATTTTTAGTTTACAGATTATTTCTAAAATACATGCTTAAATTAATTTTTCATTTGTTAAAATCTTACTCTCCGCTCGTCAGCCTTGCTAAAATTTTAGGCGTAATTTCTTTAAATTCTTAAAATGTTCGCGAAACTATGGGTAGGATTTTAACACTTCACATAAAATTAAGTACATATTTTAGAAATATTTTGACAACTAGGAGAAAATGTAACATCCTTTTAAAAAGATTGCACAACACAAAAATTCTAAAATGAGATATTTTAAAAATACGAGTGTATTACATGCCTATAAGTTTAACATTAGTGAGGGCCATATTTAAAATTACAGATTATCTGTTTGTGTAACTAGAGAATAACAACTAAGGCAAAAGACCTTTTTAAAATAAAAGTTTTAAAATTTTCAGGGTGATGAATGGAAAAATAATTTTTCGAAGGGAGAAAGTTTGTAATTTATTTTATTGATTACTAGCTGTTACCCGTAACATTTAAAGAATATTAATGCACTAATTAAGCAGCTATTCTATTAACACATTTGTTATATTTTATCATATTTCATAGTAGAAAATACTTCTGATAATCACAATTTGCATATTTTTGTTTTTATATTTATGATCATTTAAATTTTTTCATGAGCTTGAAATTTCATACTCTTTCACTATGAATGTGTGGAATACATTTTTCTTTATGTTATTCTATTTTAGCATGTCTATTTATTCTATTTTACATTTATTCCTTTCATGGACATTTTTTAATTTAAGTTTTCGTGTAGGAGAATATTTTTTAAAGTGATTATATTAGTAAATATTTTTGAGGCAATTTGTTAATTAACATGTCACTTTAGATATCACTTTTATTTGATTAGAATAATCTGAAAATCAATATAAATAATGATTTTTTTCCACAACACTTCACATCTTGAAAAAAAAAGAAGTTATATGATATTTAAAAAAGAAATTAAAACGTGGTGGAGCATAAAAGCTTAAAAATTAACAAAATAAGTAGGAAAAATATTTTTAACCCACATATATTGGTTGTTTTTTTTCATTTCAAAGTGCCATACTTTTAACAGTCAAACATATCAAAATGTTTATCACGCTCCAAAAACTTTCGAAGCCTAAATACTTATTTGTCAAGCAATAGAATTGTTTATTTCTAACTTGTTGCGGTTGTTGCGAAAAAATATGAAAAAAGCACCCCAATTATGGATAAACATTGTCTTATTGATTGTTGTGTTGTTCAGGTTTATGTGAATTTCGAAATTTGACAGGAATATACTCCACTGAGGGTTAAAATTTACCCTGTAGAGATATTTTTACTATAGATTTAGATATTTTAAAATTATAAGGAATTATATAAATATCAGAGAAAGATAACTGATAATACCTAGATTTTTAATTGGCTTTTTCATAATCATAGTGCCTTTAAAAATAGGAAGGGGGATTTTATTGTTTAATTAGTGGCATCGACTCTTTGAATTTTATGTGAACGATGTCAAATGCATATCCCATTCTATAATGAAAATTGCACATGCTAACAATTTTTACATCGAGTTTAATATATATATTAAATGTTATCTAAATTTAATATTCTGGAAAACTGTACCGTAAAAGAATGTTAAACTTATGTTTTGACGACCAATACATTCTGTGGAAATTATGCTACTTTATGTAATTGTTAAAAAATATTAATATTTTCTGAATGCAAACTGGCACATGATTTAAAATATGACGACACTTTCACCGGGGATAGATTTTCCTATAAACCGATACTTGTCTAGTTAAAAAAAAATCTTTAGCTTCATGAATCATGTACAAATATGCATTTATATTTATAGATAATATGCACGTTTGTCAACAAACAAGTTTCATTTGCGTGTCTGCTCAACTTAACGTAGGCGAACCGTTAAGCTAAATTGCTTAAACTTTCGCTAAATTTCTCGTAATTTTCAAGTAGTTAGAGTACATTATATTATGTGCAGGAAATAATACATTATCAATTACTAATTCTGCAAGAATTGTTACTTTTTGCCTACAATTAGTTGAGAAATGTGCTATTACTTGAGTGCGTAACGTAACCTGCACATTATCTATTTAAAACGCATAAAAGTGCTTAAAGAAATCCAATATTATTGTACTCATGGAAAAATACATCAATATTATTAAATACTAAATTTAACTGATAAATTATATTTACAATGTAAATTAAACAGAATTTGCTGAAATTGAATTTTGAAATTATGTGATTTTTGATGCAAAACATTATTTCTCAATTCATCTTACTTTTAATCCCTTTTGTTTTAACAGCCAACTTTAAAGAATTAATGATGGAAAATGTACTGTATTGTTTTCTTGAAATCCAGTTTTTACTAATAGTGAGCAATTATTGTCCACTTAATCCAAGGAACTTAAATATGAAGGTTGAAGCTACAGCTGAACAAAGTTACGATGTAATGATTTCTAAATGTCAATATTTGATAGACGATTTTTGGTTGTGTAGAATAAATTGAATCATGCAGTTTGAATACGCAAAAATATGTTTTTATTTCTTGAAAAATGTACTTTAATATTAACAAACCAATGAAAAGAATTTGCCTTTGTAAAATTAGGAGGTAAGTTATTTATTTTTTAACTCCAAACACATTTAAATAAATGTACTATGGCATTTAAACGCACTTATAGTAATCTTTGTAATATGCGAAAAAAATCCCATTATCTACCCAAAATAACGTCAGTTTCTTATCTCAAATTACAGTTTGAGAATCTGAATTTTTATTGGTTAATTGTCTGAGTGCAACGAAGACTCATACACAACGCAGTATTACTTTGCCCCATATATAGCTACGACTACGATGGATATTAAAACCTTTCGTCAAGCATAAGTCAAAAAATATTTAACGGATTTCGTTCAAATTTTTACAGCAGGTACCTATAAAGGTGACAACGTCGTCTATTTATTACCAAGAATAAGTGTCAAACCGTTTGGAAGTTATATTAAAAAAATAGATAAAAAAGCACAATTAAAACTAAATTTTGTGCGTACGTCATTCTCACCGGCGGGAGATTTTCGTAGACAATCGGAATTGAAAAGTTCATGGAATACATGGAGCAAAAACCTGTAAATTTGCGCTGTTTGCGAAACGGGATTGACCAATCAGAAGCCTGCATTTTTACGAAACTTTCGCTGTCTATTAGTAAACAAATTTTGACAGGTGTCAAGGCGGGGCTTATTTCCGTAACTGCGAAAATTTCGCAAAAATGCTATCCAGGTGCCGTTATAAACTCCGCCTTTCGCACTAAGCTAAAAAATACACCTGGAGTGTACGTCAAACTGCCGTATTCAGTTTTTCTGATTCAATTTTCAAGTAATATTTCATTTTTAATAATTTATTTTAATTATTATGGATAGATCAGTCCGCTGATAAGTTTTTCACATCGAAGTAGTTACAATTTTTTGATTAAAGCTGAAATATACAGTTTATTGCATAAAACGGTCATTTTTGTAATCGTTTAGCATGTTTTCTGTATAAATGGTACTCTCTTTTTACAAGGCAGTGTAATTGTTTTCAGAAGCAAACTAGTAAAAAGTAGATAAAAATAAATTAAAAATAAAAATATTTACTATCCAAAACTGATTATTCATCCCTTTCTTAGTAGAAATATTTCCCAGACGTATCACGCCACCAACCTAAAGCAACTGAAAAGTGTATCATCTCTCCAGGCTTATTTGAGCTCAGCAATTTTCTTCTTGAGTGACAGTTGAAGGAGGAGTTTAAAGTTAATTTTCGAAATTAACTTTTCTCGATCGGTAAAATAGAGAAAACTTCGCAGCTAGTTTTTCGCTATCTCGCATGAAATTTTGCGAGTACTCAGAGGTGCCGCAAACAGCGTAAGCGAAAAGTTCGCAGTCTCGACTGAAACTCTGAGAGAGCTTGTATTTGATCGATGTTGCATTTGTGCGTTTCAGTGTAACAACTATAGCAGAATATTTTATTGTTCGTCGATTACAACGACGTAAATCCCCCATCTTATGGCGTTTAATATAACATCGGGCTAACCTTTTCATCTCAGTTTAGTAGATTTTAGAAACCGTTTCTTACTATCTAAAGAGAACACCAGATTGTTAATACAGGCAAATCTTGTGTGTACATGTGTGTCGTTATATATATATATGCAAATTTTATCTTAAAAACGGCTCTAACGATTTCGAAGAAATTTTGTATCCTACCGTTTTGGGGCACCAGAAAACCTTTGGGCTAGGTCACATGTTCCAGAAAATTCGATTAGTGGGTCACCATGGGTCAGGGTCAAGCTAATTGTATGTAAAAAACGGTTCAAATGATTTTGACTAAATTTTGTATCCTACCATTTTCGGGCACGAGAAGACTATTAGGCTGGTTCACATGTTCGAGAACTTTAGATTAGTGGGTCATTTTTGGGTCAACGCGGATCAAGTAAAATTTATCTAAAAAACGGCTCTAACGATTTTGATTAAATTTTCTATTCTACGAGTTTCGGACCCGAGAAAATCATTGGACTAGGTCACATGTCCGAGAAAATTCGATTAGTGGGTCATTTTTGGGTCACAGTGGGTCAAGCTATTTTTATCTAAAAAACGGCACACTATTTAGACTAAATTTTGCTTCCTATGGTTTTCGGGCAGGATAAGGCTGTTGGGCTAAAGTCCCATGTTCGAGAAAATTCGATTAGTAGGTCATTTTGGTCATGGGTCATTATGGGTCAAGCTATTTTTATCTTAAAAACGTCTCAGAGGATTTGAACTAAATTTAGTATTCTACAGTTTTAGGGAACGAGAAAACGATTAGGCTAGGTTACATATTCGAAAAATTTAGATTAGTGGGACATGGTCATGGGTCATTTTGGGTCAAGCTATTTTTATCTTAAAAACCGCTCACACTATTTGAACTAAATTTTGTATCCTACGGTTTTAGGCACGAGAAAACCATTGGGCTAGGTCACATGCTCGAGAAAATCCGATTACTGGGTCATTGTGGGTCAAGCTAATTTTATCTAAAAAACGGTTCAAACGATTTTGACTAAATTTTGTATTCTACCATTTTCGGGCACGAGAAGACTATTGGGCTGGGTCACATGTTCGAGAAGTGGGTCACCGCGGGTCAAGTTAATTTTATCTGAAAAACAGCTCGAACGATTTTGATTTTGGGCTAGATCACACGTCCGAGAAAATTCGATTAGTGGCTAGTGGGTCAAGCTACTTTTATCTTAAAAACGGCCCAGAGGATTTGAACTAAATTTAGTATCAGGGCCGTGCGAAGGGGCCTTTGCCCCGGGCGCGGAAATTGACGGGCGCCAAATTTATACTACTAACCACGGTTTAATTTATTTATTTATTCATTTTTTGGTCATCGATCATTTTCTGGGGAATTTTTTTTCTCTTTTCATCATTATTTTTTATTCTGTCTCAAAAAAATCATGATCTCTCCAACAAATAAGTGCAATTTTCTCTTATGCTATTTAGTTGTTTGCAATTTCTGAATTAAAATTAAACCTTTTAAAGTACCAACATAAACGCGAAATGTTTATTCAATAGAATTTATTTCTGTTTCTGTACTCTATCAGTTTTGTATTACCTGTCACAAAAAGAAGGGGGGGGGGCCAAAATGAAACTTTGCCCCGGGCGCAGTTTTCTCTTTGCACGGTCCTGTTTAGTATCCTGCAGTTTTAGGGAACGAGAAGACTATTGGGCAAGGTCACATGTTCGAGAAATTTCGATTAGTGGGTCAAGCTAATTTTATCTATAAAACAGCTCAGACTATTTAGACTAAACTTTGCATCCTATGGTTTTCGGGCACGAGAAGACTGTTGGGCTAGGTCACGTGTTCGAGAACTTTCGATTAGTGGGTCATTTTTGGATCAACGAGGGTCAAGTTAATTTTATCTAAAAAACGGCTCTAACGATTTTGATTAAATTTTGTATCTGACGAGAAAATTATTGGGCTAGATCACATGTCCGAGAATATTCGATTAGTGGGCCAATTTTGGGCCACTGTGGGTTAAGCTAATTTTATTTAAAAAACAGCTCAAACTATTTAGACTAAATTTTGCATCCTATGGTTTTCGGGCAAGAGAAGACTGTTGGGCTAGGTCACAGGTTCAAGAAAATTTCATTAGTGGGTCATTTTGGTCATGGTCATTATGGGTCAAGCTATTTTTATCTTAAAGACGGCTCAGAGGATTTGAACTACATTTAGTATCCTACAGTTTTAGGGAACGAGAAAACGATTAGGCTAGGTTACATATTCGAAAAATTTAGATTAGTGGGACATGGTCATGGGTCATTTTGGGTCAAGCTATTTTTATCTTAAAAACCGCTCACACTATTTGAACTAAATTTTGTATCCTACGGTTTTAGGCACGAGAAAACCATTGGGCTAGGTCACATGCTCGAGAAAATCCGATTACTGGGTCATTGTGGGTCAAGCTAATTTTATCTAAAAAACGGTTCAAACGATTTTGACTAAATTTTGTATTCTACCATTTTCGGGCACGAGAAGACTATTGGGCTGGGTCACATGTTCGAGAAGTGGGTCACCGCGGGTCAAGTTAATTTTATCTGAAAAACAGCTCGAACGATTTTGATTTTGGGCTAGATCACACGTCCGAGAAAATTCGATTAGTGGCTAGTGGGTCAAGCTACTTTTATCTTAAAAACGGCCCAGAGGATTTGAACTAAATTTAGTATCAGGGCCGTGCGAAGGGGCCTTTGCCCCGGGCGCGGAAATTGACGGGCGCCAAATTTATACTACTAACCACGGTTTAATTTATTTATTTATTCATTTTTTGGTCATCGATCATTTTCTGGGGAATTTTTTTTCTCTTTTCATCATTATTTTTTATTCTGTCTCAAAAAAATCATGATCTCTCCAACAAATAAGTGCAATTTTCTCTTATGCTATTTAGTTGTTTGCAATTTCTGAATTAAAATTAAACCTTTTAAAGTACCAACATAAACGCGAAATGTTTATTCAATAGAATTTATTTCTGTTTCTGTACTCTATCAGTTTTGTATTACCTGTCACAAAAAGAAGGGGGGGGGGCCAAAATGAAACTTTGCCCCGGGCGCAGTTTTCTCTTTGCACGGTCCTGTTTAGTATCCTGCAGTTTTAGGGAACGAGAAGACTATTGGGCAAGGTCACATGTTCGAGAAATTTCGATTAGTGGGTCAAGCTAATTTTATCTATAAAACAGCTCAGACTATTTAGACTAAACTTTGCATCCTATGGTTTTCGGGCACGAGAAGACTGTTGGGCTAGGTCACGTGTTCGAGAACTTTCGATTAGTGGGTCATTTTTGGATCAACGAGGGTCAAGTTAATTTTATCTAAAAAACGGCTCTAACGATTTTGATTAAATTTTGTATCTGACGAGAAAATTATTGGGCTAGATCACATGTCCGAGAATATTCGATTAGTGGGCCAATTTTGGGCCACTGTGGGTTAAGCTAATTTTATTTAAAAAACAGCTCAAACTATTTAGACTAAATTTTGCATCCTATGGTTTTCGGGCAAGAGAAGACTGTTGGGCTAGGTCACAGGTTCGAGAAAATTTCATTAGTGGGTCATTTTGGTCATGGTCATTATGGGTCAAGCTATTTTTATCTTAAAGACGGCTCAGAGGATTTGAACTACATTTAGTATCCTACAGTTTCAAGAAACGAGAAGACTATTGTGCTAGATCACATGTTCCTGAAATTTCGATTAGTGGGTCATAGGTCATTATGGGTCAAGCTATTTTTATCTTAAAAACGGCTCAGACGATTTGAACTAAATTTTGTATCCTATGGTTTTTTGGGCACGAGAAAATCATTGGGCTAGGTCACATGCTCGGGAAAATCCGATTAATGGGTCATTTTTGGGTCAAGCTAATTTTATCTAAACAACGGCTCAGACTATTTTGAATAAATTTCATATCTTACGGGTTTCGGGTACGAGAAGACAATTGGGCTTGGTCACATGTTCGAGAAAATTTGATTAATGGGTCATTTTGGTCATGATATTTGAACTCAAAGCTAATTGTGATCGAGCATAGTTCGGTCTTCCCTGCTCGTTCGATATTTATTCTAGTAAAGAATAACACTTTTTGCATACTTTTTTAATTTTTAACTAAGAAAAGAATAAACAAATTTGTCTTAGATATTTACATAAGTATTTATTTAAAAAAAATAAACAATTTTTAGATGAAAATAGTTATTAGGGTTTCTTAAAAAGCGTCTTAGGGTCACTTAAAAAGTGAAAGCGGAACCATTATAAGATCATTCGTGTGTCTGTTTGTCATAGTCGTTTTTCTGGTAAACTGTAGAATGTGGAAAGCTCAAAAAGTTATAAAGCCTACTGACCAGTATTGAATTCAGAGGTTGGCCCGGGGGAATGCCGGAAATTTTGAGATCTAATGCTTTTAATGATTAAAAAGTGCAATCTCCCCCCCCTCCCGGAGCCCCAGAAATCCCTCCCGCAGAAAAGTGTCTGAATTCAGCACTGCTATTGACCCACATATTTTAAGATTATTAGCCATTAACATATATGTTTAGAAAAATTTTAGGAAAGATAATTAAATTACTTGATTTTTTTTTTTTTTTTTAATATTGTGTGAAAGATCTTGTAACACCGAACTCAAAAATACATTTGTTTTAATTTTAGGCATTATATTTTCAGAGATATCGTCGAAAATGTACTGCAAAAATATGTCCCCCACCCCTCTATTTCCGAATCTACTGAAAATAAAATTGTGAAAAAATTAGGGGTAGTAGTAGTTTATTTGAACATTGCAGGAAAACTATAGCGATTTTCCTAGGTCAGATAGTTTTTGAGAAAAACGCATTTTTCCGTTACACACAAACTTTACTTTTTGGGCGGTCCGCAGGGGAGTTAAATGGCGCTCAAGGTACTTATCGATGCAGATTCATCCAAGGATAGTTGATAATGATTTTCAAAAAATAAATAAAAAAATCAGTAATTAGCCGAGATATTAATTAAATTACTTGCCTTTAAAATAATTGAGATAGTAGGAGTTTACTAATTAATAAATTCAATGTATGGAACACTTTGAGCACGAGTTATACTCGCACTTGACCGATTTATTTTTATGTATACTGTCTGTCACTACGATGATAATCATATTTTCAAAAGTTTCTCTTAAAATCTCAAAAACAGTTTAAAGAATATAGAATTGAAAATATTATGCAGTTTCATAACTTTATACTTCATGAAAACATAGAAATATCAATTTAAATATGGTAGATCTTTAAAAATTCATTTTCAGATAAATGCATTAAAATCCTGAAAGAAGGCGCAGCAACTATAGACAGTAGATCATAAAGACTGTTATATCTTTTGACCTAATTAATGTATTTAAATGTGATTTGCCTCATTTTACTCTAATGCCTGAAGACCAGTGCTATTCAACGCAGGGTCCTGCACGAGTGGTCCGGCACAAGGTGGAGTCCTGCACGAGTCGTCGGGTTGTGCCCGACTCGAACTCGGAAATTATGCTTAAAGTACAACCCCAAACCCAATGTAAAAAAAATTCTCTATATTTTAATACAATTATGAAAATGTAGTTTATAATTATATCTCTAATATCAATTTTATTTATTTTTTAATAAAAATGAACACATATACACTCATTAATATCCAAATGTATAGTCTTATTAAAAAATATTCAGCACTTTCTTTAACTTTCACCGGAATCCAACCCGAAAATATCAAAACTAAATCTAAAAAAGACCTACACATGAAACGTTTAAAGTGAACCCAACTCACACCGAAATAAATAGCACAAACCTGAACCTCAGGTCGGGTCGGGTCAGGGAAAATTGAGTAACTCGAGCCGTGCACTACTCTACCCAAATGACGGCCTTTGAAGGCTTTCTTAGTACCTCTTAGAATATTTTCAAATGCTTGCTTTAAAAAAATGCATGTTTTTCAAAGTTATTTTGTTTTAAAATAATTAATATTTGTATACCTTTTTAAGACTTTCTAACTTGAATAATAGTCAACATAATATAGCTGAAAAGTGTTTACGACTTCGGTTTAACTGTCGGCGCTCTAATTCCCATAAACACAGTCGGATTGCCGGTCGTAATTTATATATGTTATTAAGCTTTACTGTACCATTATCTCTGTTGAAAATGAAGTGTGCCATATTTATAGTCCGGTTATAGGGACTAGAGTCCTGCATCGGATCGGGTAACCTGATTTTATTCGACCCAATCTGTAGGACGGGTTGATGCTAATTTTTACTGCAATTGTTTCGGTTTCGACTTAGGAATTGATTCTTGCAATCAGGTTTACGACTTCGGTTTAACTGTCGGCGCTCTAATTCCCATAATTAGAGAGTTAACCCCGCTCTAATTCCCTGCGAATGACGCAATTTTTCGAAAAAATCTAGAATATTTTTTTCAATGAAAAATACTATGTATTTGAACATTAATGAGTACATATAGATATATGTTCATTTTTCCACATAAAAGATAAAATTGACATTAGTTATAACTGTAGAGTATTTTCCTTAATTATTTTAAAATATGGATTTATTTTCTTTTATTTCAGTGTCAAGTTTCGGGTTGACGATATATTTTTTTCGGGTTCACTTGAAATAGAATTTTTGGGTCCAGATATAACCCGACCCAAGCAAGACTCTAAAAATAGACACAAAATAATTCCGTTATATTATAGTCTACGGCAGTGGTTCCCAACCTTTTTTTAGCCGCGCCCCACCAAAACATCTCTAAAATGATGATGCCCCCCTGTCCCCCTATAACATATAATTCTTATAAAATTTAAAAAGAATTTACTCCTTATATAGTCAAAAGCATTTAACATTGATCCTGAAACGTGCCGAAGGTAATGGATGAATCAAATATTTTTTATAATCATCTGATACTCCTCGTAGTTTACTGGCACACGGTCGCCACGTATGCGTGATGTATAGAGTGCTCAGAATCCTTGATTAGAAAAATCAATAATTTTGAATAGAACATTTTTGCTTTATTTAATCGCAAAATTTCTGCGATTAAATTACGCAGCAATTTCTAATCAGAATAAAATGTGATAAAAGATTCTGTAAAGGAAGGTCGTCAAGTAATTGTTAAATATACACTTGAATAGTTTCAAGTGTAAAATTGATTTTCATGTGACATATTGCAGTGCGACTCATTCCATAAATAATCGAAAAAGTTGTTTAAAATTCTAAAATAATTATAAATCAGAAAAATTATAAAGAATTTTTAAATATATAAAAGTATCTAAATATCTTTTAAAGTTTTCTCTGTAATTATTCTGGTAGAATTGTATTTGAAACTTTTGAATGGATACTTTTTAAAAATTGAATAAAAAACTTATTTTTTTAAATTATTTTTTTGAAATTTGAATGTGTAACTTTTATTTTCAGTCTACAACATTACTGTTAGAAAAACAATTCAGAAGGTGTGAGTTCACAGAAATTCCAAATTGTCCCCTTGAAACGGTAAATTGCACCCCCCTGTGGGGCGTACGCCCCCCGTTGGGAACCACTGGTCTACGGGGAAAAATAGCATGCAGTGCATTTTAATGATGTTACACCATTTCAAACAACACGAAATTGATATGTATTTCTGAGGTGCACTGAAACATGCTTTCTACAGAATATATAGTGGAAAGCATTTATTACGCATTTACAGGATCATACTAAAGAATTCTGTTACATAATGGTCCACGGACAAAAAACATTTGTACTGTATTTTAATGATGTTACACTATTGAAAACATAATAAAACACAGAAAAAGTATATTACAAGATGCTTACTGTGAAATATGGTATGCATAGCATTTATCGTTCATTCTTTTTGTGTCCCTGTAAATCTATACTAATAAAAGAAAGTTTCGCTTTGCATGTGTGTGTCCGATGGCTAGGAAAATCTAGCACAGCTAGAAGTAAAAAAAATTAGGTGAGGATAGTACAAAACCTGTCCTGGTGCACCTGAGAATCAGAATTGTAATATTTTGAAAATTAGCATAGATATTAATTAAAAACTCATCAAAATTGCAAAAATGAGATCAGGATTTAGAGAAATAGGATCGCTACAGTATTGTAAAAAACCTCTAATGTATAGGAAACCAGGGTCAAATATTCATTTATTATTCAAAGTTACAGGGCATCTCATTCCAATCCAAAATCGCATTTTCAGTCATAACTTTAACAAGATATTTTTAAAAAATTCGCAAAAGACTCATCTTTGTATGAATTCATAGGTACCAACCTCTCATTAATATTCCGTAATATGCGGGTTAATTTGACCCAGGTTTAACAAGTTTTGCACCAGAAATTTTTTTAAGAAATGAAGTTAAATAAATTCCACGTAGAAACCTGAAATTGAATAAATAAAGATTCATAATTTTTCTGGTTTGTTTCATTAATAATTTTTCTGGTTTGAAGCGTTGTTAAACTGGTCAAATTAACCCCCATATTACGGAATATTAATGAGAGGTTGGCACCTATGTGAATTGTAAAGATTCCATTAAAATATCTTCACACTGTTAAAGTTATGAACGAAGACGCAACTTCGGATTGGATAAAAATTAATGCTTTGTAGTTGAGTACTTCTCCATGTTTTTTCTCTAACTGTGGCTTATATCCATAACTTATTTTATAATGTTCCGAACTTCTCCAAACTAGTTTCATTTTGCCAAATTAGCATAATAATCAGCACTCACAGCTTCAGGGTATATTTCTATAAAAGAGCTACCAGAATTTTCTAATAATAATCTAACTGAAATTGGAAATTAAATTCCTAGCTTAACGAAATGAATCAATCTTTAAAAGTGTATAGTGGTCCTCCTAATTAGTCATTTAATGAAGGGAACTGAAAAATCTGCTCTCCCTTCATGTTTTTTCCTCTAACTATGTCCAGTTTCCGTATTTCAGCAACTAACTTTCTAATTTCAACACAACTGATTCCAAACATTATAATTAAAATTCACCCTTTATAACATTAAAGTAAACTTATGATAATCACCCTCTATAGCATTTAAGTAAACTTATCAGATATATATACCACTCTTTCCAAATAATAATTTCAGATTTTTTTTTTTAATTTCATTTCAAAGTATCTCAAGTTCTATGGGACCGATTACGAGTGGGTTTGGCTCATTCAACTTGATGTCGATAGCCTTGCATATTTTAGCTCCAGCTTCCACCGCCACAGGGCGCGTTCTTATCTCGCCTTTGACTCATTCAACTTGATTTTGTTCGCTTAAGAGAATTTAGTTCCACTTTCCTCTGCCGGTAGACGCATGCAAAATGTTAAGTAATATTTTAATAAATATAAATTATTAAAAAATAAATATGAATTTTAAATTTTATCAATGAGTAATAATATGGATCATAATTACACTACTTTGTTGATGAATAAATGAGCCTTGTTTTAAAAATTATTAAAAAAATAATTTCACACAAAATAAGGTTAAAGATATAAAATCATATAAATTTGAGGTTTGTTTTAATTTATTATCACGGGCCCAGGTAACGCCAGGTGGGTCAGCTAGTGAAAAATAAATGCTATTAGTTGTAGTATGCATTTTTAAGGTCAACTAACTATCTGCATATTACATGATAGGTGTATAACACAGGTAACGTGATGTGTATAAATTTTATGTATCCTATACACGGCTTCAAAAAAGAACTCGTAAATATTACTGTTTATTAGTGTGGAATTGCTTAAGGATGTTTTTCACTTGTGTTATGCATTTTCCTGTTGAATCATTTTCAGAATAGTAAGAGATGTTTGTACAATGTAAATAAATTCATATACAGAACACGCAAAAAACTATATACATTGTCATCTATGGATAGTAATTGCTGGAATTTCATTTTTAGTTGTATTATGAATTTTTTACCCGAATTAAATTTTAGCTTAATATGTGATGTATATAAAAATCTGTAAATAATATACAGGGCTGTATGAAAGAATTCAAGTGCATTTTTGCTTATTACTGGAGATTGCTTAAGGTGAATTTTTAACTGTGTAATGCATTTTCTAACTGAAATTTTTTTCTCCATACAATGTAATACAGTAAAACCCGCTTAAGAAGTTTTCCAAGGGAATGGAAGGCAAAAACGTCTTCAACGGGAAATTAAGAATGTTTGAAACAATCATTAGTTTAAGTTTTCATAGTCAGGAGAGGTCTTTTACATTGTTAAAATAATACATAAATTTATATAAAGTTGAGTTTTACTTAAGAAATTTAAACTGATTTGCACATTTTAAAAAAATCTGTCAATCAAGTAAAAATGCATAATTACCTTAGAAACTCTTTATTTAATCCAATGTTTGAAGACAGAGAGGGGACATTTCTCTTTAAGCATCATTTGATATGCTTTTACAGAAAAAATCGGTTATAGATTTTTGCTTATGTTTTTTCTCGGCAATTTTTAGTTGATAACAGTCCAGTTGTCTTAAGTTTTTAAAAATTTCCTCAGGCACATTTTCAACACTTTCGATAAAACGGCGAAATGTTTCTAGTCCTTTCACAGCATCCGAAAAACTAGGAAATTCCTCGTGCTCTTCCTCAGTGTCACTCATTTCTTCATCTTCTGTAACCTCACAAATATCATCTACTGTAAGCACCTCACATGGCAATATCTCGTCATCTACTGACACATACTCTTCAAACGATGCTGTGAAATCCATCCTTCTTTGTAACGTCTTCCAATCATCTTCAATGTCCAATTCATATTCTTCTGTTGATTCTCCTTCCAAAAATCCTGCTTTCTGGAAACAATTGGCAATTACAGATGGCGTTATTAACTCCCATGCAGATAAAATAAAATGAATAGATTGCAAAACGTTTACTTTTCCTATCTCTCCAGTATTGTCCAGTTTTTCAATCATCCAATTCACAAGCCGTTTTCTATAGTGCTGCTTAAACACTTTAATAACTCCCTGATCCATCGGTTGCAAAACCGAAGTCGAGTTCGGTGGTAGGAAATGCACTTTTATGTTAGTAAAGTTACTCGTGTCTTTGGAATGGGCGGCACAATTGTCTACAAAGATGATGATGTTCCGTTTAGCTCTCCTCATTTTAACATTTAATCTTTTCAAATAGGCTTCATAAATTGTAATCGTCATCCACGCAGTTTTGTTATTTTCATAATCACAAGGCAGTGATTTCACATTTTGAAAACATCTGGGTTTCTTGGATTTCCCAACAACCAAAATTGGCAATTTCTGGGAACCGTCCATGTTTGCACCCAATAAAACTGTAAGTCGTTCTTTATTTTTTTTACCTCCATGACAATTTTCACCTTTATATGCATACGTTTTATCCGGTGAAAGATTATAGAAAAGCCCACACTCATCCATGTTAAAGACATCTTTAGGATGATAGCCGGTTATCAAATCTGGTAAGATTTGTTTCCATTCTTCGATTTCTTGTGGATCGACGCTTTTACTCTCACCTTTTATAGAATTGTAACTTAAACCAGCTCTTTTTTTCATTCTATCAATCCATCCATTTGAAGGTGCAAATTCAATCTCCATTTTTTTGGCAATTTCCTCAGCCTTTTCTCTAAGAATAGGTCCACTCATAGGAATATTGGCGGATCTGGCTTGCTTGAACCAAAGTAATAATTTTTCTTCCATAGCTTCATATTTTCCTTTTTTCACTTTTTTAATTTTTCGAGATTTATCAGAGGAGTCGTTTAATATAAGATTGCGTTTTGCTACAATTCCATTCAGAGTGGTCACCGGCATATTCAATCTCTTAGCAATTTCAACTCTTGTTACGTTTGGGTTGCTATCAACTTCTTTCAAAATTTTGATTTTGTCTTCAATTGACAAGGTCTTTCTTTTAATTCCCTTGCCCGACATTTTGAAGAGGAAAAAATAAATAAGAATTTTTTTCGTGAATTTTCCAAGAGAGATTTGACGCTTACACTCACTCAAAAACAGATTGAATGAGCCAAACTGAACACAGCTTTGGTTTGGAATGAACCAAACATAGCTTTGGTTCATTCCATTCCTGGAAAGGGGTGAAAGAGACTCTATTCTAAGAGAAAGCAACTGGTCAACTTAAAGAACTACCCCTGAGTAGGAGCAAACCATTTCTCTTTAATCCCTTATCAGTCACTATTGTTGCAGCCATAAGGGACTCGGACTTACCCTCTCTCTACATTTCATCAGACAAACTGATATGAAGGTGAAATAAAGGTGACGACAATCCTTTTCAATCTTAAATGTGCCCTTTTGAATAGCGAAGAATATAGAGAAATGCTTTTCCAGTACAGAATGGGGGAAAAAATCCCTCAAAAGACTGAAGTAAACGTGTTTTGAAAGTAAAATTAAGGGGAGAAAAAACTTCTTAAGCGGGAAAAAGTTTGGAACTAAACTTTTTAAACGGGTTATTTTAACATTGTAAGAATAGGAAAAAAATGGGAATCGAAAATATAAACTTCTTAAACGGGTTTTACTGTATATGTACAAATCTACATATCATATACAGAGCTGCAGAAGAGAATTTGACTATTTTTCGCCGTTATGGACAGAAAATTCTGAAATCAGGTTTTTAAATGTATTTTACATTTTCTGAAATATCTACTTACATATATTCTTTGTCTTTATTAGACGGTAGAGTTTGTTTTGTAATGATATTCTGGATAGGGGTATGCACAGGCTCGGATGGAGAACCTTACTTTTTTCTGCAGACTCAGTCCAGGCTAGATGTTTTTTCCAGCCTTGACCCGTGCAGACTTCTACATACTTTCCTCCGAGTCAATGATGGGCTGCCATTTTATTGATTATTTTTTGTAAAAGTTAATGTGATGTTCTATATTTGTTTATCGAAATCGTTACACATTTAATTCGGTTTAATAAATTAGAGATATTTTTAAACACCTATTATTGTCTCTCTAGAGCTCTACATTACATTTATGATTTTCTTACTGAATCTTCATTTGAATGTAATTGTCTAAATCATTTTTTTTTAAATATCTTCTTTAATCAAGTTTCTTCTAAGTTTCTTTAATCATATTGTTGTTATTCAGTATTCCATGAATTTCGAACATCATCTGAAAATAAAATTTATGCATAAGTAAGTGTGCTTTTTGAATAATTGTAATAGTAGGATAAAATTGCTTCAAAAATATCAGCATGTTTTCTAGAAATTCGGTCGGCCCGGGCCGAACATTTTACTTTTATATTGAACCGAGCCGGACCAATAATTTTTTTCTACAAATCGGACCTGTAAACTTTGGCCCATCCTATAATTCTGGATGTACTGGAAAGTGTTTCATAATCTATAAAACTTAAAATAAGTGCCTAATGCATGGTTTTTATTTTAATAGCAGGTGGCATTAACACTTTTGACTTCTTCCCCTACAAACATTTTTGAGTTAAGAGGTAAAACTTGATGCTAAATTTACCATAATTTATGTTTTTCTGCAATTTATTTTTACATGAGAGAAGGCTAATTGGAAATGCTGATATAGCCTTAAAAAAAATATGATCTTTTCCCCCTCAGGAATAAAGGTGTTTATTGTAAATTCATACACACATTGTTGACTTGCTAATATGTAGCACAACTGGAGTGGTAAGAAATAATTTTGCACTTTGTAATAACTTTCACAAACATGTCACAAACTATTTACATGGACGTACACAAGAAAAGGCTGCAGACTCACCCTCCTCCACTGTAGATCTTTGAAAAAAGTATTGAGAGAAAATAAATATAAAAGCTATTTGTGATGGAATTAATTACTGCATGATTGCAATTTGATTGTTTTAGTATTTTAAAGGTTTCTATTTTATTTCACTACAAGTTTAAGCCATTATTTTATTTCAACTTTAAATTTTTCAGTCACTCATTTACTAATGCTACTTAACATAACTACTGAATGTGTCCAATTTTCTAATGTCTTTGAGTTTTCTCAGCTACATTCTCTTTCTTTTAAGTAGGGCTTAATTTCTAACAAAAAGAAATACTGGAGTTTTTTAATATTCTGTGATACCAACAACTGTAGTGTACCCCTCCCTTCCAGCCCCTTCTTCTGCATATTTGTATGTCATATTTTATTTGCAAATTTAAAGCATTTTTTTCTTCAGGAAAAGAAAAGTCTTAATATTTATTTGAATATATTCTCTATGCTTATGAGCATAGTTGTAACTATTATGTTTTTTTCCTGATTAGTAATCTCGCCTTATTTAACCGCAGAAATCTGCTATTAAATAAGATGAAGATTACTATTTGGAAATAGTTTGGTAGCTATGCATTATATATATATATATATATATATATATATATATATATATATATAATAAAATCTAATAAATGAACCAATAGCAAAAACATTTATAAGGGCAATTTTTAGAAAATCATTCTTGTGAAGGATTTTTTTTTAAATATCAAACCAGTAAAACATAACATACAATATGTTTCTGCGGCCTTTGGTACACAATATTTATAAGCTCTCGTGAATTCTGGCTAGTATTTAAATATTCACTAAAAATGAAGAAGTACTGGAGCTGTACTCTGGTGCAAATTAAGCACTGCTTTTAAGTATATGAATTTGGGAGAACAGGGAACCTTAGCAGAACATAGAGCCCATTCTATCCTTCTAGTTATTTTCCCACTTATTTTGGAGGGAAATAAAGCTCCTTGTGCAAATGGACTTGACAAAATAAGGTAATACAGTAAAGTCAATAAAAATGGAATTTGTCTATAGTGAAATCTCGTCTCAAGTGGAAAAATTGCTTGGTCCCAGTGAAAAAGAATACTATTTAGTTATAAATGGTGGTGCACTTGGAAAGACGAAATCCTGTCTGAAATGCAATTTTCTTTCGGCCTCTTGCGATTCCATGTTAGCATGTTTTACTGTTCTTTTGAAAATATAATTAAATACTTTTTCCTCTGAGCCAGAACTAACTTTTTTTGGGGGGGTCTGAAGATAAGTACTTTCCATTTCTGCAGGTTTGTGAAGAGGAGGGGTATTAGTGCAGGGAGCATGGGTTTAAAAAAAGGTATTAGGAAGTTTAGAAAATGCTCTTCAAATATTTCAAAAGACAAAATTATTCTTCCAGCTTCATGGTTTTCATACAATCCATATTTCATGCACTGAAATTTAAACATTTTATTTCTCTTCTAGAGATGTAACCTATATGTTATATAAGGAATTTCAGTATAATTATAATGATTATAAACTTTAAGAGGTGGTAAAGCACACTACAACAGATAATTTTTTTTACAGGAAATCGAAGATCGCAATTGATTTATTCAGTCAAAACTACAGGGTGCTTCACTTCAATCTAAGTTGGGATTTTTGGTAATAACTTTAACAATAATGAAAATATTTTAATGTTATTTAGAACAAAATTAACTTGTTGTGTGCAAAATGCTATAATAATTAAAAGTGCTAGAAGTGCACAATATATCAGTTCTGTGTTTTGTAATGTGAACTTCAATCCTAAAAGTGGATTGTCTAATATAATGCTGATTGGATGCAGATGGTGGCCACTTTCAGCCCATCTTGTGATATTGTCTCATTTAATGTTTTGGAAGTGGCAACCTTTTGCATCCAATGAGAGCTAAATTAGATGATCACTTTTCAGAAAACAATTGAAGTTACATGTGCACTGAACGAATTACTGTGTACGTCTACCATTCTTCCTGATTTTGTCATATTTTGCACACAACAAATTAATTCGGTTGTAAATAGAGTTAAAATATTTTCATTATTGTTACAGTTATGAGCAAAAATTCTGAACTCAGATTAAAGCAAAGCACTATGTAATTTTGACTGAATGAGTAGATTGTGATGCTGGTTTCCTATAAATAAAATTATTTGGTTCATTGTACTCTACTATCTCTTAAAGATTATACAGAGTGTTTCAGTATAAAACTTACAAAGTGTTTTGTCAAGAAGTTGCTAAATTTTTAAATCAGAGATTTCTTCTTTACCAAATTAAAGAATGATTGGTACTTCTCTATTATCCCGTTGACCACTTTTCATAACAAAAAACTATCCAAACTGTAACACCAAATAAACGGGAGAACGTTGCCACTGGAATATCAAAATAAATAAAATATAAGAATTTAAGGACACAATTGTTATTTTAATTAATGAAATAACTAATAAATCAGTAAAACATAATGAAAAATACACGTAAATGTCGAATTAGAAACCACTTGATGACATAACAAACACATATAATGCTTCTGACATCAAGTAAATGGGACTGCATTTTTGCATTTAATCTTACATTTTGGCGATAGTTTTTTGTTAGGAAAAGTGGTTGACGGGATAATAGAGAAGTTCCGAATTATTTCTAAACTTTTTCTTTTGGAAGGGAAGGGGGGGGGGGGGGGGTTCTTTTCTATGGTAGATGAAAAGGGGAAAACATGCAAAATGCATAAGTAAAATAAAACAAAAACATCAGTAAATAAAATTTAAATATATTGTATTAAATTTATAAATAAATTTTGTCGACAACACACATAAAAAGGCAGGCACAATGAAATAATTCTCCTCCAATATAGATTAAGAAATGAAGAAATAATAGATAGAAAATTATCATAGAGAACTTTGCACTTAGGTCAAAACTCTTTAATACTACTACCAGACCATATTTTATATTAAATATACTCAAGATGCATTTTATGTTAAAATCATAGCACATTGAAATATTTTTTTAATTTAGCCACTTTTTAACATTATAAAGTGAATAGAATCAATCGATCAGGTTCCAGTATGAGAAATTTTGAAAATATAGGGGTCATTCCATGTCAAATCAACCAAAAATTTTCAATATTCAAACTGACCATTTCAGATTTTAATGAAACCTTCAGGAATCATTCTCCCTGATAATAGAAATGAGAATATACTTTTATAATTTTTTTATCTCAGTAAATTTTCATACAATTAATTTTTTAAATTTCAAAAATCATCAGTTTTTGGCTTGTATAAATGTTTTCAATTATAAATTTCTCAAGTTCTATCAGGCGTAGAGAGTTGTTTGACCTCTCATTTTAAAGAGAATTTCATAAAGTTTAATTTGATATGCAAGTTGACTGTGCGTGATTTAAAAAAAAGTTAATTTTATTTAATTTAAAATTTTTAAAATAGTGTTTTTAAAAAATATATATGTTTTTTGTAATATTATAATCTTTAAATTCTGAAAGTTTTAGAGTGGGATCTCAACGGGATCAGCAGTTATAAAAAAAATTAATTAAATTAACTTATTTAAAACCAAGCATAGTCAACTTGCATATCAAATTAAACCTTATGAAATTATCTTTAAAATGAGGGATCAAACAACTCTCTACGCCTGATAGAACTTGAGAATATAAATGAGAACATTTATACAAGCCAAAAAATGATGATTTTTCGAAATTAAAAAAATTAATTGTATGAAAATT
Organism: Maratus michaelseni; assembly: GCA_963931845.1. Taxonomy (NCBI): domain Eukaryota; kingdom Metazoa; phylum Arthropoda; class Arachnida; order Araneae; family Salticidae; genus Maratus; species Maratus michaelseni. The sequence continues at coordinate 197,126,947 of OZ007597.1, read as the reverse complement.
TACTGAGATTAAAAAAATTATAAATGTATATTCTCATTTGTATTATCAGGGAGAATGATTCCTGTAAGTTTCATCAAAATCTAAAATGGTCAGGTTGAATCACTGGTTGATTTGACATGGTATGACCCTATATAAAAGACAGTTGTAAACAGCAATGAAAATGATATATGAAAATATTAGGTGAAACAAAAACATTAAAACTGATGGTTATTTTGAAGGCAAAAAATAAATAAAAGTTTTATAAAGTTGTTAATAGGCTATATTGTGCTGTCCTCAAAAACATTTTATGAAATTTTCTCTATATCAATCTAAAAAAGATTGCAAACAAATTAAACATTGCTAAATTTTTACAGCTTGTTCATTTTAAAGTTGAGCATTTTTCATTGTATCACTTTATTATAAAGTGGCAGACAACTAAGCAAGTATAAAAAACACTTATTCAAAAAATATCCCATGTTATCTGAAAAAAACAAAAAACAAATCTCCAATCTTACAAAATATACAAAACACAATATATCTTGATAAATATTTATTTATATCATTAGAACATGCATATATATATAAACAGTGGATAGTACTTTTCTATTCCAAATGTATAGCAAGAAAACACAAATAGAAGAAAGTAGAATTAATATGTGTACTATCCATAAATGAGAGGGTGAAAAAGATAAAAAATAAATAAATAAAACATAGAATGTAGTCTATTCTAAACAGCCATAACTTGCATAAAAAAAGCAATTTCATCAAAGAAGTCGTCTATAGTACAAGCAATGTCTCCACAAAACCTACTCGACATGTGCTTTCTCTTCTGCATCAGAATATGCGACCTAGAAAAAAAAAATTAACAGAAAAACTGATTTTTTTAAATGAAAAAATAAACTGAAAAACAGAATTCCCTATATTATAACTTATGAGCATGAACACATACACCAAATTATAATAATAATAAAAATGTAATTATAATAAGAAAATTTATGTGCATTATTACACAGTGACACTAATATTAGTTTAAAATGAAGATTTCTTTTAACTAAAATTAATTGCCATCAGACCCTCTTTTGGATATTATTGATATTTCAGATCATCTTAAATCAGGGTTTAAAAAAAAAAGAAAACCCAAAGAAACCAATGTTTTAAAAAAACATTTAGTTCTTAGTTCTTAAAAATTTTGGGGAGTTCCTCAATATAAACTAACATGTGCTACAATTTTTTTCAAAAGCCTGTCTGAATTTCTAGCTTGAATATAATAAGCATAAACGTAAAAATAGTTTGTTAAAAAACACTCTTTAATAAGCATCCAATGTTTGTCTTAATAATCATGCCTAATTTCATGGTTGCAATATATGTTTGTCCCCCAAAAAATCTGTTAATATGTTAATTTGGCACTTTTTAGGATTTAATACCTATTAAGGGTTTAGAGTTGAAATCCCTATTCCTCAGAACTGATAAATGAGATAGGCTGCGCCGCCCGGTGCATCTCGCCCGCCGAGCCCAAGTCCCCAGGGACTTATAATGCACATAACCGGATTTGGCTCTCCGTTGAGAAGTGTCCTTTCACTCAACAGAATATGTCCATTTGTCATTCATAATTTTTATTGAACTTTAATTACTAGACAATGCAATCATTATATAATTATAAATATGCACTTGTAATGGATATAAATTTTAATCACAGAAAAAAAAATGTAAAAACAACATTCTAAAGAAAAAGAGAATCAGCTTAATAAAGTACTCAAAACAGGGCCGTAGCTAGGGGGGGGTGCCAGGGAGGGCTCAGCACCCCCTGAAAATTTTTGAGCCCCCCCTGGGAAAGTTGCCAAGGCCACCAAATGAAATTCTGTTTTAAAAATCCAAATGAAACTGTTCAAAAATTCAACTTGTTTTGGGGGCTTTTTTCAGTTTTGCACAAATACTAAATTGTAGTATTTGTTTAAAGACTGCAAATAAGTACTTCAATGGGCGCGCATCCTATCTGCACATACTCAGAATTAGCAACATTTTGCCGATGCAAACATTGACTTTTGCATTAGTTATATACTGAAATTTTTCATTTTGCAGCGTTTTTCATTATTAGCATAAAACAAAGGTATTCTAATGAGTTATAGCCAATTTAAATACAAGTGGTTTTAGCTTTTGACTAGACACAAAAATAATTTTAAAATGCAAAATACACCCTTGATTTTTCTAATGTTTTTTATCATATAAAAACATAACTTTAGAATCCTTAAGAGCATGGAATATTCAGAAAAAAAGTAAAGGTTGCAACTCTTTTGAAACAGGTGAACTGTCAGCTTTTTATTTACTTATTGTCATCATCACTTATATTTCACTTGTATAATTATTCGAACGAAATTTCGGTTTCGGCGCAAAATCAGAGTTTTACCGAATATTCGTTTTCGGCGAAACAGCTGCCAAAATTTTGGCCTGACCGAAATTATCTATATTTCAAAATCTCGTTCTTCTTTCGGAAATTTTCAACTTTACTCATTGATATGAGTAGTATCGGCTAAAATAAGACACTGTTTATTGCTGTGAACTCCACTGTTTATTATTATCCGTCATGACCAGGGCTTTACAAATTTGAAAAAATTTGGTAGCCAGGTATAAATTCTAGTCGCCAGTAAAAAAATTTAACACCCCCCCCCCTCCTCCCCGTTATTGATTTTTAAAAAGTACAAACGTTTGCTTAGGAATTAAGTCAGAAAAAATAATAACAAACATAGTTTAGAATTATTAGTTACATAGTTTATTATAGTGCATAATAACTAAGTTTTCTAAGGAAACTTATCAAAGTTATATATTTGTGAAAAAAAATAATAATAAAGGAAATATTGTAAACTCTGAATTAACCGACATGTTCGGGAAATGCTGATTGCCGTATGCTTCAAATGTTCAAATAGTTGAGTGCTACAAAATCTATATCGGATGAGAGGGCATCTATAAAATAGTGAAGCCGGAAAACGATTTTATGCCTATTTAGCCTATCAAAATAAAAAAGTCAAATAATTCTGATTTAATTATTTCAAAATTTGCATTTAATGACATTTGCAATAGTTTTGCCAAATTAAAAATAAGTTAATTTTTTCTGTTGTTGTTTGTTTGTGTGTGTGTGTGTGTGAATATAATTTCAAATTTATTTCTTAATATTTTGTAACTTTGCAGCATCTATAATGAGATATCTTACAAGAAATTTAATTAAACGTTGTGATGTTCGCAAACTTGAGGGCTATTAACGCGTAATATTACGAGTTATTACATAAACGTTTGTTTTCGTAGCTAAAAAGGAAAGAAAAAAATATATTTTCCCGTGCTGGATTAAATCGAAATCAGCAGCCGGCTGAGGTTAATTTTGAACCAACAATCTACGATAAGAATTTAAAAACTTTTTGAAGTGCAATCAATGATTTTTTATTTCCATTTACTGCAGATAATAATCCAAACAATGTAATTATAAATACTATTGAGAAACAACTCTGAACCAGACACTTGTCGCCAAGACAGAGTGACGGCAATGTCCAACGCGTGTGGTGCAAACAGACGCGAGGCGCCAAATATTTTAAGCCGGGAAAAAATATTTTAAAAAATAATACATATTTTTATTAAAATGAATTATTCTTGAAATTTTAATTAAGTTTTATAGATTTACTTCGAATGAATTACTTATAATCACTTATATGTTATTATTCTTTTAAAATGAATGTAATAAATTAAAAGTTTTAATTCTGAACACAAAAATCTGATTTGAAACATACAAAAAAGTAAGCATTTTTTACAATTGCATCCAATTTTTAGAAGCCACATAAGACTATTTGTTATTGACCCCCCCCCCCCTCTCCTCACATTCTAATCACATGACTAGCCGACTAGAGCGGAAAAGAATGGCATTTTATGTGCATGAAATGGAAAATGCCTTTTTAACTTCGCTTTAGAGAAAATGTCGTTTGTGCTCATTTTTTAGTTCAATTTTTGTAAAAAATAAATAAATAAATGAAACAAAAAAAGTCAGATTAAAAAAGTTAGTCGCTACATAAAAAAATTTGGTCGCCAGTGGCGACCTGGCGACCGCATTTGTCAAGCCCTGGTCATGACTGATTTATGATGCGAGCGTAAATTATAAAGCAAGCAATGCATATATGACTAAACTTAAAAGACGCTTATCATGTGATCTTTAAAAGCTGCAAACTTATCAGTGACAGAAATTTTTACTTTGAAACTCCAGATTGCTTCGAATGCTTTATGAGGAAGGTGTTGTTAAAACTCTGAAGATTTACGAAATTTATTACAAAAGATATATCGAGGTATGTATACTTAAAATATCTTTTTATTAGATGAAATTTGTATAGTTGGAAACGATTTCTGTCTCATTGATAAATTAATTGCGTTTTATTTTATATGAAAATAAATAGATTTGGATAGCGGCACAGAGAGTCAACTTGGCACCAGAGTTAAAATTTTCCAACAGCGGAGCCATTTCAATGCTTTCCTACGGAGGCAGGGGGTGGCAAACCTTTTTCTTTTGGGGGGGGGGGGCGGTGAGTGAGCAAAGATTGACCTTATTGTGCACATCTTAAAAGAAAGATTTACTCCATTACATCCCTGTCTGCAGCCTTCACTTTTCTTAGCATCATATAAGGTTATTAGAAACAATTTAATAAGAAACATAGGGCCTACAATATCAATGTGCACTAATTTACCTTTCTATATAATACTTTGATCATATATATCTGTGTTTGTGCGTGCATGTGTCACAGTGAGAGAAATAATATGAGCCCCCCCCCCCCTACATTTTCTTGAGCACCCCCTAATTTTTACTTCTAGCTACAGCCATGACTCAAAAATAATGTAAATATATAAAGAGCTTCATTAATGAAAAATATTTTATATAGCACACAAATATCCATTTTTCATTGTGTTCCAACATTCAAAAGCACAATTGATGCAAAAATCTTTATATCTCTCGTTCACTATTATATGAAATTATTTAGATTTTTTCCCTTTTAAATGACTCCTCATTAGTCTTAATGATAATTTGCTAGCAAAATCACTTTTCAATATATGCTAATGTTATGTTTCAATATATGCTAATGTTAAACCCATGTTTACTAATTTTAAATGATGGTTAAGTAATTTTAAGTTTTAATTCTATTGGTAACATTTGCTCTTACTTCTAAAATGATTATTTACCCCCCCCCCCACCCACACACACACACAGAAAAAACATTTGGCACATATTATGACAAAATTGAAATCTTTATTGTCACTCTTCAGATATTTGGCAGGGTGGAGAATGCACTATGCCAGCGTTTCTTAAACTGTGGTCCGTGGACCCCTAGGGGTCCGTGAGCTTTCAGCTGGGGGTCCTCAAGCCCAATGTTGAATTTAGACTTTTTTTTTCTTCGGGAGAAATTTCTGTAGCTCCGGAGGAGGGGGAATTTGCAAGACTAGAACTTCTAGTCTACATCATTAATAAGTATAAAACTCCAAATACTTTGGGGAAGACTTTTCAATGCTCCATAGGTGGAATATGTGTGAAAATATTAAGAACCGATTGATTCAACATGTAAGTAACAAGTCCTTATTACGCATTGCCATTAGGTGACCGTTCAGACATTTCTAATACTGCAAATTTGAGAGTATTCTTTCATTATGAATTTGGTGGAATATGTGACGATTTTTGTTTTGCAAATTCCTTCCAACTTACACAACAAGTGCAGCACTATTCACGTGTTTTAACTGTTTCATATAGGAAATTATAAAGAACAACTGTAGAACTCGACTGCATGTTGAACCAGTCTTTCTTAAACATTGAACGAGATGCTACACATCCAGTAGCAAAAAATAAGCAGCATACTTCTCATAGGAAATAGTAGTACTATGTATATTTTAACTGTCTAAAAATGTAAATTACAATTATTTTTCTTGTTATTAGTTTTCTTGTATATATTTCTATTACTATTTTTCTTATATTAATGTAGCTGATTTTTCTAACACCGTTAACTAAATATACATGTGTAATGAAAAAGAAATAAGGTGTTTTCGTTAAAGTAATTTCTTATCTTATATTAAGAAAAATATTGTTGGGGGTCCCCGAACTGCATATCACATCAAAGGGGGGTCTGCGAGATCACAAAGTTTAAGAAACGCTGCACTATGCGGTCCCTGTTTTTTTTATTTAAAAATATTACACAATTCCTTCCCTTACTTCTAGTAATGAGTTGGAGTAAGTTTAATAATTCAAATTTGTGACATAAAAATTATATAACTGTTCAGCATTTTGTAGGCAATAGTCAAATTTTCTAATAAATATTTCCTCTAAATGTAAACATACCTTGTGTTTCTTTCCCAATCTGTTTAAGAATTTCGTGAAACAGAGAATAAATCTAAATAAACAAAGTATTTTAAAAGCTTACATACAATATAATATTTTGATTTATTAGAAATCTGAGCTCCTTTTTGACCATAAATAGCTGACAATTTACTCAGTGTAAATTACACTAAAAAAATAAAATTTGTTCAAAAATGATTTATTTTAAGAATTTCAAAATGGACTTTAGAAAAAAATAGATCCTAATTGTGAAATATATAAGAATAATGGGTACTTTTCGGTTAGCCGGGCGCCAGTGATATATGTATATATATATATTTTTTCATACATATAAGTGCATATATATGTATGTATATATGTATATGTGTAGATATATATGTGTGTGTATATATACATGTGTATAATATCACTGGCGCTCGGCTAACCGAAAAGTACCGAATAATGTATAGATTGCTTGTTATATTTTGCTGTCAGACAAAAATAAATTAGTTATTTGTGTCCAAAATTGTAAACTGCGTGTGATGCCTTGGAAGAGAAAGGCAGGGGGGAAGGGATAAAACGAAGCAGCAAATATTGTATAGGAGAGAGAAATTTAGAATTTTTTTTAGTCTTGTAACATTACTAATTTACAATCAATACTTTACATTGATAGATTTGATTTTTTATGGAACAGATGTGTTACACTCACACACAGATGTTTGGCGACTTTTTGATTGGCGCGATTTCCAAACCCGCACCAAACAAATTATACAATAGCCAGGTTACCATTAAAGGAAAAAATCCTCAAAATTTGGCGATATTTTTCCTTTTTTATAAAGGATTTAAAAAAAAAAAAAAAAGAAAAAATCGGTTAATGAATGTAAGACATCATAGCCTTTTTTATAAATATAAATAATTAGAGCATTTGAAAAGTAGGTATTACAATTTTTGTAACATTTGCCAAATGAATATAAAGATAAAACTACAAAAATAGAACAGTGTCACTTAAATTCTATAGTGCTGATCAAGAATCGGTGTTTTAAAAGAAAATATTTGCAACAGGCAAATACTTTTGCCTCCCTCTTGCAGTGACTTTTCAATTCTGCCCCTCCCTCCCCCTCTCTTAAAAACTTTTCCAGGCTTTATATTTGAACCTGGATTTTTAAATGTCGAAGCAATAATCATATGTGACAATATTAACTTAGAACAAATGTTGAAAGATATAAACTATCTAATTCATTAGAAAAAAAATATTTTCTGATTTGTTTGTTGTTCAGTTTAAACTATGAAAAATTTGTACTTCTCTATTATCCCGTCGAACACTTTTCATAACAAAAAACTATCGCCAAACTGTACGCCAAATAAATGAGAGAACGTTGCCATTGGAATATCAAAATAAATAAAATATAAGAATTTAGGGACACAATCATTATTTTAATTAATGAAATAACTAATAAATCAGTAAAACATAATGAAAAATACATGCAAATGTCGAATTAAAAATCACTGGATGACATAACAAAAACATATAATGCTTCTGACATCAATTAAATGAGGCTGCATTTTTGGCGTTTAATCTTACAGTTTGGCAACAGTTTTTTGTTACGAAAAGTGGTCGACGGGATAATAGACAAGTGCCGAAAAATTTTAGGGAATGAAAAAGCAGATAAGCTTACATTTATATTAAATTTTTTCAATTAAAAAAAAAAAGTATTTTGCATTTAAAATTTTGTTGCTATAAAAAACAAAAATTTTCTTGATACTTGATTCTGAATCACTTGTGTTTTTATGAATACATTGAAGCAAATTGTTCCTGTTTTCAATTAGTTGATCTTCAATTTTTGATATGTAGGTAAAAAAAAAAAAAATAATAATAGAATAATGTTTTATTAAGTTTTCATGTTATTTACTAAAACTATGTATGTTTTAGTTTCTAATTTACGCTAAACTAAAAATATTTATAATCAGCAGTAATTGGACTATTTTAAAAATATCAGATACATACAAATACAAGATATTTAAAAAAAATTCATGATATCTACGAACCCTGGCACTGACACATAGCTATGCAAGTAAGAGGAAACAATCTATCACTTTATCATTGGTGTAAAATATTTTAATTATGGGCGAGAGCAAAAAGTTTTAAAACAGAACATTAACATTAGCTTCATTCTTTACCATTATAAATAGCTGCTATTAAATAGGATGAGGTATCCTCTTCCTTCCTCCATGGCCAAATGACAACCCAATCCAAACAAGCAATGCATTAATTTTAAAAGTAAATTCTCATGAATATCTTTGACATTATATGAAGATCAAAATTATGTTTTTCTCGATATCTATATTAAAGATGAAATGAGTACGGGATCATGTGCATTTAACACACCCTCCCTCGATATGTTGTTGAATTAACTACATAACTGGACAAATCCTTTTAGTAATTCACATTTAACAAAGCCATTCAGAAATATTGATACCTTTATACGAACCACATTCTTGATGATTTAACTTTTTAACTAACATATATGAATTGCACAGTCAGATTTATGCAGTATAGGGTAGATGTGCCAGTAATGGACACCCTTAAGGAATTTCTTTAAAACTTGTTTTTTAATTAATAGTTTTATTTATGATATTCCAGTTTTTTCAATATTATATTAATCTATCAACAATATTTAACCATTCTCATAGTCTCATTTCCCAATATGAATCAAAATTTAATTGTAAATAACAGAAATATATCAAAACACCTAAAATGCACAGTAATGGACACCCCATAAAAAGTAATAAATATAATTATTTTTATGAACCAGAATTTAATGAAAGCATACTAATGAAACAAAATAGTTATTTTCAAATAAATTCCAGTAATTAATAAAATATTTGTGATAATCATTCACTGTTTGCATCAATTATTGTAATTATCAGAAGATCGATATTTTAATTATTATAGATGGATAGTTTAAAATACTAAATATCAGACAGCTATCAAATTATTGAGACAGTGGGGGATTTAAAAGGTAATAATTAGAAGAAAAAAAGTTTTGGAGTATTCGTGTATAGTTTCGTCTCATGATTTTTAACAATTAGGGCAGACCGGTACACAGTGGACCACCCCCTAATATTTTATTTATTTAAATTTTTTTTAAGCTTCTCTTCTATCCTAATAGACAACAGCACTGGAATGATTATTTATAGCCTTCAGAAAATATGTTTAGCTCAGATTGAACTATTTTATCCTGCTTTGTTGTTTTGAGCATCTAAAAGTAACATTTTTCATCATCATATTTTTATTTTTTTAGTAATTAAAGGTTGTAGATAAATAAAATAAAACAGCTTTTTTGCAAAGCTAAGATACTTGTTTTTATTTTACTTTAAAGTTAATATGTTTAAAAGAAAGCTATAAACAATATTAATATGATTATTTATTGAACTTCAACATGGGGTACAGTAGACCACCCACTCCTGGGGCACAGTGGTCCACAATCCATTCTGCTCCTGTAATGCAGAATGTTCAAAATATTTAATAATTGCTTATTTTCTATAAAGAAAGATTGTTTTAAAGTAGATTTAACTGTAAAATAAAGTAAACAAATAAAAATAACAATTTATTTAACATAGTAAGAAATATTTTGTTTTGTATTTACTGCCTTTGATAAATATAACTGTAGTCTAATTGTTGATAATTCTATTCAAATAAGATTCATGAGACGCAAATTGAATGGAAATCAGTTTATTTCTCCCGAAACTGTAGATGAATCTGCTGTTGATGTCAATGATTTCCTAATGTTGCTCTCAGACTCAAAATTATTTCTTGAAAATTCCAGGCTCAATCTTACTCATAAGTACTTTGGAATTTCATTTGCAAATTTTAATGTGCGCTGATTTTTTTTGTACTTAAGTAATAACTTCAACTAAATTGCAATTGTTCCTGTATTAATCTGTTATTATTTTCAAAATATAATTAATTTTTTGTTTCTGTTTCAAAATTTATATTACTATGTTATTTTGCGGGTGAAAGGGCAACAAAAAAGAATTAGATTAATGAAAAATAGATTTATATTGTATTTTAGATAATACCTAATAGTGGTCCACTGTACCCCGGTGGGTGGACCAGTGTACCCCGCTTCCGGGGTACACTGGTCTACTTTACAAGTGTATATAATTTTTTTTTCTTTTTGAAAAATGTATTGAAAACTATGTTGTGAGAAAATTATGATGGATGTAAGAAGGTGTAAGGAATATTCAAAAATATTTTCATACAGATCGGTCATTCTGTTAAAGAGAAAAAAAGTTAACTGAAAAAGTGGTCCACTGTGTACCGGTCTCCCCTAAACTTCCAGAGACTACTTCATATATTACTTGAAATAATTAATATTGTAAATATGAAAAAAAGATACTGTGAGTAGGATATTTTAAATACTAAATAAAATTATTTCAAAATAAAACTGTAGAACTGATCCGCAGACTTTAGGTCACTGATCCGCAGATTTACTTGTTTCATGATTACTATTCTATAATTTTCATTAATATTACAATTTTTTTTTCTGTAAGAGATGAATAAGCAAACATTTAAGACAGAAAATAGATTTTTAACAACTCCTGTAACTTAATTGTTTCTATTTAAATGGGGAGAGATTAAGCCCTATGAGCCCTTCTTTGACTGTGCCTTTAAACAATATTTTCTGCTTCCTGACTGGTTTGATTGCCAGATTATAAAATATAAAAAGCAGAGTTATATACATTAAAAAATATATATTGAAATTTTATTAACCACATAAAATAACTTAAAAGAAGTTATTTATAAAAGTTTTGGTGTTATTACATTTTGGTAAGTGTAATTTAAAAATTAAATTTGATTATTTAGGTTTTCAATTAAGTAAAAATATTTTATCCACTATCAACTATTAAACATTACGGAAATTGCATTTTTAGCAATGTCTACGTGGGGTGTCCATGGCTGTAAAATGACTAATTAAGCATCCCAGTAATGGACACCCATCTTAAAACCTTAAAAATAAATTAAATCTAATAAATTGCTATTACTATATAAAATTCAAAGTTTTCTATTACTACCAAAACAAAAACCTTCAAATTTTGCAAGAAAAAAAAAATATAGATAAATTTAGCATGTTCATTAAGATTTTCACTGAAAAACATTAGAACTTCGAAACATTATTTTCTGCTTCCTGATTGGTTTGATTAAAGTGTCAACAATAATCCAGATTATAAAACATGCAAGAGGGAGCTATGAAAGAAATAATACAAGATAAATTTTTATTGGTTATTTTTTTATAAACCAAAAACATTGAAGGGTGTCCATTACTGGCACATCTACCCTATATAAGAATATAAGGAATTATTGATTTATTACTTTTTAATGTATCCATATTTACAAATTAAAAAACTATAAAACAAATATTTACTATTTTTTAAATTTAAACCCCTGTCATTGGAACTCCTTTGTTTGTAATTTATAAGTGACAAAAACTTCAGGATGAGAGTTATAGATTAAATTAACTACTTACCAATCAGGCTTAAAAGCAACTACATTTAAAAAAATTGCAAAATAGACTTTGCAATTTATCAACATCTCTAGCCAATTCATGATTTCAGATCAACATATAAAGTTAATTAAAGGAATAGTTAAAGCGTGCAATTATAAGCACATTTAAATTATGCTTATTTTTCTAACACTATATTTAGACGACAGCTTTTTAGCAAACAAATAATAATAATAATGGCAAGCAGTATTTTCATACTCCAGAGTAAAAAACCCTCAAAAAGCTCCCTCGCACCGCAAAAAAAAAAAAAAAAAAAAAAAAAAAAAGAAGCTAAATATATTTTGACTGTATAATCGAAAAATGAATAATACTGGAACTGGGGGATATTTACACAGAAAAATATCTATGCTGACTTATTTCATAAAATACAACAAACAGCGAAATCAAGCTCCAGATCGATTACTACAACATTTAAGTTTTATTATACAAATTAAAACATGTGTTAACATGAGTGTATTAATATTTTTAAATGTAGAAGCAATACTTACTACTTCAGCATTCCAGACTTTGAAGCTTTCGACGTGCTGATAAAAACATTAATTAAATCTGTTATTTTTTTTAACAGTCGATTACGTACAGGGATGATTTACTTATATTTAAAAAGCATTTAGGCTTGTTTATTAATATCACTGCTAGCATGAGTACTGAGATGTTTTGTTTTCGTCGCCGTCTTTAGTGTCTATTGCTTGTATCGAATCCCCTTTCTTGGCACATGATTGGTTCAAGCTTCAAATCACGTGATTTCGCAAGTTATTTTCGCTATTTTGGGATGGGTTGGACTTCAACTTTGATTTAACTTGGCGAAACTCCGCCCACTGCGAACTGTTCGCAGTTTCGCAAACAGCGCAAAATCTATCTGGATCCCGGCCAATATATATTTATGCAGTTAATAGGCTGCGTGCTCCTCCGGGTGTTCCGGAATCAATCTGGTCCTTCGGGACGCGGAGGGATGACCTGGACTAGACGGTAATCGCTGGGATGCTCGGGCTCTCGAGCAACCAATCACAGTGATTCGAAGCCAAAGCTTTGCCAACATGAGATAAAATGGTTATTTAGTAACCTTGCTTGGTGTTGTATAGCATAGGGTTGCGTTATATACAGAAGTAAATAAAATAAAACACATGCACATCTCTTTCGCTGAATTATCGTATCGTTGGAGTCCATTTCTAACAAAAGGCTGGCTGTATTTATAGATTTAAAGTTAATTTTTCATCTTTTTTTCTCTGTAGATGTTTTCATACCTCTCTTTCTCATATAATTGTTGCAGGTTTTGCTTTAAGTAAAACATTTTCTACCACTTTACATTCAAAACCAGATAAACTGTGTTCGAAGCTGTCGCATTGTAATTTTTTCGATTTGCTGATGAGTATGTTCAATAGTTTTTAATTTTCTGCAATTCTTAATCAAACAACATGTTTTTATGAATGTAAGTGTACTAAGTCAAAATCCTTTCATACGATATCTCATTTATTGTGTGTTTTATATGTGCATAGAAAATGGTAGTGTTCACTTCTCAAACAATATAATGATTCATTAAGGCTAATTTCAACTGAAGCTTGATAATGATTTCGCTTTGGTATGATTTTCCTTTATACATTCCATTGAAATAAAGTAACTCGATTCTGACCGTTTTTTTTTTTTTAGAATGTATTAATAATATTTAATAACTTTCTAAAAAGCCAAACTTGATAGGAATGCTGTATTTTAACTTTTTCATCTTACTGTGAAAAAAAAAAAAAGTGCCATTGCACCTGCATACTATTCAAATAATTATTTTAGATTAAATTTTGCTCATATGATATATTAGTGAATTAATTTGTTACAGCACAGCTCTAAAAATGATTTAATATCTTTATTCTTTCTTTATTTTTTCTTCAACTACTATAATATTTATATGTAAAAGACTAAAATTTTAATCAAATCACTTCTTGGTTTAAAAGACCATACTGATTGATGCTTAAAAAAACTTTTTAAGCCTTTTATTTTTCATAACAAATGTTTAATACTACATTATTTTCATAAGTTGTAAGATGAAATGTAATATGTCATTGAAGGTACACAGTTTGGGACTAAGGATTTTGTTAATTTTGTGGTCATTGTTTTGTGTTCATTTTAAAACACTCGCCAGAATAGTTATATCTTTGTGAAACAGCTATTTATATGTTCTGGATGCTAATAAAATTAGATATATTATGAAAATTTGAATTAATTCATTAAAGAACTATTTGTTTAATGAACAGTTTTTGGAAATTATCCTCACTGTTAGAAATTTTTAATCAACAGTTAGTTTTAGAATATTCATTTTTCTATTTTAAAATATTTTCTTGAAACCTGCAATCAGTTAGAAGTTTTTGTTCACTTATAAAAGGATGTGACCTTAGAAAATTCCAATATCTATCTTCACAAGCAAGTAGGATGTAAAAAAAAAAAAAAAAAAAATTGTTTTTTCAAAGGGATTTTTTTTTTTCTGATTTAAGATTTTTTTAAATTAGATTTTTATGGGGGGGAGGGAGGGTTTTTTTTCCACCATTAAAATATGGATGACTCAAGATTTGTAAACAACTAAGCCTCTAATTAGATGATATGGTTACCTAGATTGTTTACCATTAATAAAGAATTATAATTAATAATTATAGATATAATAGAACTGCAAATAAGTTATTTCATTAATTAGCAGTGGAAATAAAATATGACAGCTCTTTTGCAACTGTAATGACGCATTTGCAATTTATACAGTTACTCTAATTGCATAAATTTAAACTTATGTACCATATGCATGCAAACTGGGGCACTGTTGTGCTATTTTTTTTTTTTTTTTTTAAATTTGCAGATCACTCAGTGTTCAGAGAAATGCACTGTAATCCCTATTCATAAGTGCTGATGTGTAAATAAACTATATCTCATCAAAAAGTCACCTGTAAAAAATGCAGCCAAGTCTCGTAACTAATTTACCGTAAAAAGTACTGAGATCGTATAAAGCCAAATTTAACTATCTTATTAACTCTGAAATTTTTATTCACAAATCTCTCCTAGTCTCTATATCTTTCGTTAATTATTATTTTGTGACTTGGCAATTACGCAGCACAGGAAAGTTATTACACCTTACTATGTTATGGGATGGGATAATTTAATTAAGGCAAATTATGTACGCACAGGGAAGTTATTACACCTTAATAAGTTATAGTATTATTTGATTAAGACTAACTACATACATCACATTCTTGTGCTACGTAATTGCTAAGTCACAAAATAATAATTAACGAAAGATGTAGAGACTAGGAGTGATTTGTGAATGAAAATTTCAGAGTTAATAAGATTGTTAAACTTGGCTTTATACGATCTCAGTACTTTTTACGGTAAATGAGTTACGAGACTTGGCTGCATTTTTTACAGGTGACTTTTTGATGAGATTTCACTTCTTTTTGTAAGTAATCCTCCTTTTCTTGATTTTGGGCTCTTTTTGGAGATCATCCACTGATTTTCGATGAAGTTACCTTAAAGGAATTTCAGGTAACTAGGCAAGCACTAAGTTATGGGAGGGGGGAGTCAAAAGTACTCTCAACTGCTTTTAGGAAAGGGGCTATCCATCTGAGATATTACTCGCAGCCTAGATACGTGATATTTAGCACAAGAGTACTGTTTAGGATAAAAAGAAAGCTAAAATTAAAATTTTCAATATATCAAACTATATTTGATTTTTCGAAGGTTTCCGGATTTTTATATTTTTTCTTATTTTGTATCCTAAACCCTACCTTTCTGCCAAATGTCAATGGTAGGACTGGCTGTCTGTCACCCGCCTTGAGGATCCGCTTTTGGCATATGATCGGGACAAGCCCCACAAAATCAAGTTATATTCAAACCTTCGACTTTTTATAAATTTATTTATTTTTTTATTTTACTTCTAAGTTTCCTGATTGTCATGCCAATATAGTAATTCTTTGATCCGTCCTCTTAGGATCATTTAGGTTCAATTTAAAGATAAATCAAGATAATCTTAGAGTCACCATGATTTTATTTAGAAAGGACTATCAAGCCATAACCAGCCAGTAATGTCGGGAGGAGAGGGGGAGCTGTGAAGATTGTTTTGGTGCTAACATCATTTAACAATCCATATTTCATATGCAAATTAAATACAGGGCTGCCATTTGCAACTAAAATGCTACTAAAGGCGACTATTTTCAGCATCAGGCAACTATGGCTACTATTTTAGCCCAAAAACCTTCAAAAGCGACTATTTTGGGAGAAAACCAGGAAAAAGGAGACTATTTTCCAATTCCAGCTACTATTTTTGTAAAAAATAAAAAATATAATTCACCAGTTTCAGAATTACAAATTTTTTAACCCAATATTCCAACCTAATATTTCCGTATAAATTTGTTTTTTATTCAATTTTTAAAATATGTAAACTTCCAATTGAAATTTTTAAAAAAAATTACTTTTTCAATCTAAATATAGTTTAAATATATCAATCATTCAAATTTCAGTAGGAAAACTAATTACTGACTTTTGGTTTGGCTACCACCCATAAGCCTCATGCTTTACAGTATATTTGTCCAATTTTTGATTGTTTTTAAAGGTATTTAACCCTTTAACTGCCATATGAACCCCAAACAATTAACTGTAGATTTGTTCACTAGGCAGCGTGAATCATTTTTGTTTCTAACCTTTTATAAATGTTTCATACCAAAAATTTTAATTAATAAACGAGCTGAAATAAATCCTACTTAGAAATAAGAAAATCTTGTTTTCTATCGCAATTTTTCAATTTAATAACAGATTTAAAATATTGAGGAAAACATTTAAAATATTGCCTTTCTTACTTATTTAGATAGCTTTATTTGACCCATTGGTGTCTATAAAATCAGACTTTAATTATGCTGATTTTGCTATTTTATTTTACACAAATTTCTTCTAAAGAATAGATTAGTTATGTACACCTATTTTCTTTATCAAATGCATCCTTTTTTGATAAAGTCACTTTTTATTGGCAGATTTCTTGCTTCAGTTTTATTTTGTTTACAAAATGGAATTAAAATTGTAGCTAATAACATGCAATAAAAGTTTTATCGTTTTCAGTTACATCACAGTAATGCTCAAGTACAAGCTAAGCATATATTGAATTTAGATTGGGAAAACCAAATTGCATTCAGATCTTATATTTCAGATGATAATTTAAATAATTTCAGAAGTTTCTTTTCTGTTTCCGTTTTTGTGATTTTATAATTAAAATACAAAAAGTAGCAAATTTGGATGGTAACATGTAAGGTAACTGTAGAGAAAGATGTGGATTTTCATTATGTTATTTTTATGGCAAATAAGGATTCTTGCCCTTCTTTTCTTAAGTTAGAATGCAACTATTTTGGCTACTATTTTTTTCATAGTAGGCTACTAAAGCAACTATTTTTGATGCCATTAGGCAGTGGCAGCCCTGTAAATAGAGTATAACCTGTGAAAGAAAACAAACATGTCTATAAAGAAACCACCCATAACGTAGCCGGTCTATAGCGGAACTTTTCTATACCGAAATTCGTAAACAAAAAAAAAAACAGCATAATCCAGGGAAAAAAACATAAAACAATTACGGGTGGTGTACTAGCTAATGGGCAATTATCTTAAAACTCATGTTTCTAGAACTACAAAATCGAATTGTTTTTGAATTTTCAATTTTTTTTACAGATATTTCGAGTTTTCGATTTTATTTTAGAAATTTTTAAAAGTTTTTTTTTAAAATCGTAAATATTACCTTTACACTACATTTTAAGACTCTAACAAGATCGAATTTTCCAGATTTTTTAATTTTTCCTTATTTTGTATCCTAAATACTACCTTTATTCCGAATTCAAAGTTTCTAGCACAACAAAATCGGATTATTTTAAAAATTTTGATTTTTTTTCGATTTTTTGATTTTATTTTCGATTTTTATTGTGTTTTGGATATTTTTTTTTCTAAACACTACCATTACACCAAATTTTAAGTTTCTACGACTACAAGATCATATTATTTTCAATTTTGTTGAATTTTCGAATTTTCTGGATTTTATAATTTTTTTTTCTTTGTAGCCTAAACAGTACCTTTATTCCAAATTTCAGGTTTCTAGGCCTATGGGATCCACCTAATCTTTTTGATGACGTGTGAGTGAGTGACTGAGTGACAAAAAATTGAAACCTTCAGTTCATATATCATTAGCACTAGAAAAGACAGAAATGTGAAATTTTAAATTTGTGTCTTATTTGCTACATACACTACATAACAAAGTTTCTGATTTTTGGGATACACCAGCTCAAAGCTATGGGGAGGTCAAAAGTGCCCTGAGTTGCTTCCAGAGAAGGATGCTTACGGATGTGCTCTCTCGACTTGGCGGAGGCACTACCGTGCCTCCAGATACAAAATTAAAAATTCAGGAAAATTCCAACAAATCAATTTTTTTTTTCAATTTTTTTCAAAATTTTTTTTTTTTAATTTTCTCGATTTTTCAATTTTTTTTTCTATCCTAAGTACTACCTATATTCCAGATTTCAAGTTTCTAGTTCTACAAAATCAAATTATCAAATATTCGTTTTTCGATTTTTCCGATTTTTTAATTTTATTTTCGGTTTTTAATTTTTCCTTATTCTGAATTCCAAACACTACCTTTACGCCGAATTTTAAGTTTCTAAGGTTAAAAAATAAAATTATTTTCATTTTTTTTTTTCAATTTTTTTAAAATTTTTTTTTCAAATTTTCTGGATTTTTTTTTCTTTTTTTGTATCCTAAATACTACCTTTATTCCAAATTTTAAGTTTCTATCGCTATAAAAATCGAATTGTTTTCAAATTTTCGATGTTTCTCTATTTTTTCGTTTTTTTTTTAAATTTTATTTTCGATTTTTATTGTGTTTTTAATTTTTTCTTATTCTGAATTCCAAACACTACCTTTATGCAGAATTTTAAGTTTCTAAGGCTAAAAGATCAAATTATTTTCATTTTTTCAATTTTTTTTAAAAAAAAATTTCAAATTTTCTGTTTTTTTTTTTTTTCCTTTTTCTGTATCCTAAATACTACTTTTATTCCAAATTTGAAGTTTCTATCGCAACAAAATCAGATTGTCTTCAAATTTTCAATTTTTTCGTTTTTTTTTTTTCAATTTTCCTTTCGATTTTTTTTGGTGTTTTTGATGTTTTCTTTTTCTGGATGCTAAACACTACCTTCACATCAAATTTTAAGTTTCTAAGACTACAAGATCGTATTAATTTCAATTTTGATGGAATTTGTTGAATTTTCGAATGTTTTTTTTTTTTTTTTTCGAATTTTCCAGATTTTGTAATTTTTTCTTTCTTTGTATCCTAAACACTACCATTTTTCCAAATGTCAAGTTTCTTGGACTATGGGATCTACCTAATCTTTTTGATGACGCGTGAGTGAGTGAGTGACAAAAAATCGAATGCTTGTGTTCATATATCATCTGAACTAGAAAAGACAGAAACTTGTAATTTAAAATTTTGGTTCTGTGTGCCAAATACTCTAGAAAAATAAAGTTCCGGGTTTTTGGGAAACTCCAGCGCAGAGATATGGGGGGGTCAAAAGTGCCCTAAGTTGCTTCCAGAAAAGTATGCTTATGGCTGTGCTCTCTCGACTTGGCAGAGGCACTGCTGTGCCTCCAGATGTTTGGAAATACCATTTAGATATACATTTTTAAAGTTACTCATTGAATAAGAGAAAATACAAACCACTAGAATATACTTTTAAACGCAATTGCTGAGATAAAAAATTAGACAATGTTTGCCGAGTGTATGCTTTTATGAGTCAAACTTGACTCTTTGTTATAAAATTCTACATAAAACATTAATTTATTTATATATTTGATTTAAGAGTAGTAAACAAATCATACATGAGCTCTTCTTTTGTAAATTTTCAGTTGTTTCCCTGAATTACTATTTGTTTGAGTGTTTTGTTTATGATATACGTAGTGCTGTTTGAATAGAAAAAAGTGTGCTGATGATGGCGACCTAGCTTCAGGTGCCAAGGTCATTTAAAGTAGTGCAGTGAATTATTATTAATGTATTGACAATTTGTGAAAATACAAAATAAATTTTTATCACCATACACTAAGAGTTGCTTGGATGCTGAGCACCATAACTATGCAATAAAAGCCAGTTAACAGCTAGAATTAAAAAAATCCCTGACAGCTCGGCCTACAGGCACAGGTAGATTTCGAAGACTCAGACAGTGGGGCGCCTGTTTGTCGGGAATTGCGAAAGAAATTACATTTTTGCGATGATGTGGCAGTTGGAACCGCCTACTTTGAAACCTAACTTGTTTGCAGGTGGAGCCAGCAGAATTTTTTTTTTTTTTTTTCTTTAAGAGTTGGTCCTATAAAAAACTTGTCAATATAAAAGTTTTAGGTAATATTAAGAGGATATATAATAAATTTAAGCAGATTTGAAATGTTGGGAATTGACGAAGTTATGAATTTTTTTCTTCTAAAACCCCCCCCTTCCCCCCTTAAGGCAATTTTTAATTATATCAAGAATCTGTCATACATAAATTTTCGGCCCTTCTCGTAGAAGTAATAATAACTAAACGGATTCAATACGTATAATAATTAAGAAATTATGGGGGGTTTTCTGTTTTCACAAAAAGCCCCCCCCAATTCCCCCCCCCCCCCCTTGGTTCGATTTTGCCCATTAACGAACTTGACCGAGATTTTATGTCCCTTGATTTTATTTATCAGTTTGGAAGAGGTTTATGCAGAATTTTTCCAGTTATCATGATCATAAAAAAGTGACATAGTAGATAGATAGATAGATTAGAGATGAGTTCGGGCTCTCTTTTTGGAGCCCGGGCCTGACAATTTTGGAATTGGAGCCCGCCCAAGCCCGAAACATTTTATGTCATCAGAGCCCGAGCCCAATACCAAAAAAAATTGCATAATATTTAAAAATTGTTTCAAAAGTAATAATCCATTTTTAAAAAACTTTATACATGAAAATAACTGTTACTCACCAGTATATAATTATTTTTTTGGAAATTTACATTTAATCTTATCAAAAGAGAAGTTTTCTAGCAAATAAAAATATACTTCCTTAAAAGGATTCTCATATTTTTCTCTCTCAACAAGCAAATATGATGGATACATTAACGAAGTGAGTTTTATGAATAAAGGCATGGAATTTAAAGAAATTACTTCTTCTATGCAGAAAAATTGAACAACATTTTTCTACTTCTCATAAAAGGTGTATATCGTAAATTATAATTGATCCCTTAATTAAAACAATATTTCGTGTTCCTGAAAATCAGCTTAAATTAAAAGTTCTACACCGTTATCGGAAAGATTCTATGCTTTTATAGGAAAAGGGGAAACACTGTTCGATTGTTTGCTATCGGAATTGGAATAACAATACCTGACAATTATATGTATTTACGAATGGAAGTGACTTCGGAAATATGCAGAGCGGAGCTTTAGCACGAACAGAGTTCACTATGAAAAATAGATTCATTAACGTTATTTTCATATGAAGAGCGATTATGACTCGAACACATTATTAGACTAAAAATTTGCAAACCTTAAGCTAATGCTGATTGACTAAAAATAAAAGAAAATATTCATTTCACGTTAGATCTCTGAAAAAAAAAAATAATAAACTAAACGTTCCAATTAAAAAATATCCCGTCAAAAACGAAAATGCAGCAACAAATTATTCATGCCACCACTGGTGCTATCACCCAGTCTTTGCGTCGTGTCAATGCCACACATAAATCTGCAAATATCAACATTTTTTTTTTTTTTAAGGTAGAAGTCTAGTATACTAGAAACATTTTTTCTATTCATTTTGATCAAAATAACATTAAAATGATTTGAAAAACATTATGTAATTTTTTAGGAGAAAAAGAAAGTTATTTTTATTTTTTCTATATAAGAATAAATAAAATTGTCAGTTTCGGAAAGAATGAGCCCGGGCCCGAAGACTGGTATAAAAATCGAGCCCGTGTCGGGTCCGGGCTTTCGGGCTCAGGCTGAGCCCGTCTCATCTCTAATATATATATATATATAATTTTGAACTGGGGGTGGTTTTGGGTTCTGGTAGTCATGATCGGCATAAATCTGCAAAAATTTTTCAAAATTTCGAACTTAGGTGAAAATGTAATAGGTATTATTTCTTACGAAATCTACCTAAAAGCAGGTGGTTGGCTTTTAATGGTTTAAACAGGTTTTTTCTCTTTGGCCAAAATTGGCTTTTATACAGTGAAGCCTTTTAATTATAAACTGCACTTGTTAAAGTATTTTTAAGCTGATTTTAAAGACATTTTATTGAGTTAAATTTCAATAAATAGCCCAATTTCTTAATAATGAAAACATTAATATTGGAATAGTTATGGAGTTAGTGATTTGTACCCAGATTTGCAAATGTGTCAGCTAAATTTTAAAAAGGCATACCAATTGCTTTTTTTTTGTGTGTGTGTGTGTGTACACTGGCCTTTAACGTGATTTTGTTTTTATTTTTTACTGCTTTCAATAATGAAATATTGTAATTTTAGGACAATAGTTGTTTTGTTATATATTATATTACTTTTTACTAAATTTAAGGGGTATTGGTCAGTCTTATAATCTTTTTTTCATAAATATTTAAAATCCTGCATAAAGTAGCGTAATAAATACTATTTCTCAATATTGAAACAGTTTTCAGGAATAAAATATGCATGAATATCTTTTTTGAATAGCAAAAAGTATTTTCCTATTTTGTTTTAACATTTTATTTTGAAAACATTCTTTTTTATTTTAGTTTTCTTTTTTTACATACCTACATGTAGTAAAATCTCAAATATTATCTCCTTCCTCATTCATCTTTCAATATTGATTATTTCATTTTTTAATCTGTTTATATGGATTTACCTGAAATAAGTAATGAATCTGCTTAGTATCCGAAAACCTTATTTTATATTCATCAAAATATATAATTTCTGTAAGTCATTAGACCCACTGATTACTAACTAAATATGGGTGTTCTCAAGTCAGATAATTTTTATTTATTAAATATTTATCAAATATTTTCTTTTGTCAAATACTGTATCAGTTAATAGATACAAATACATAATCGGAAAAATAGCATTTAGTTTTAATTCAATTTTTAACGTTAATAGCAGTATGTATGTATTTTTTATGTGTGGAGACTTATCATTGGTTAACTAAATTTTTTAATGTATAGTAATATGCGGAGCTATGTAATTTAGAGTTTTAAAATATCTTCAAGTCTAATTTAATACATTCTTCTCAAATTTTTCTTTTAGACATACTTCATTCATAATTGTCTTTTAGGAGTCCTAAAGACTTTTTTTTTAATATTTAATAAAAGTTTATATTTTTTTTTGTAGAAAACTGTTATAACTACATTAACAATAAGTTATTGTGAATTAACTGTAAATCGCACATACTGTTTTTTCTTTTAGGCTTTTTTTTAGTCTGGCTAATAAAATCTGGCAACCCTGTAACTAGGGGATAAGAATAGGGGTGCAGATCTCAAAGGAAGTAATTCAAGAGGCTTTTAATTAATATTGTTTTATTTCAGAGGTACATCATTGAAGTCTTTCCTAAGGCGAGGACATTGTCTTTTAAACATCATACGTTATTTAACAGGGTTTAAAAAAAACTGTTTTTTTTTGTTTGTTTGTTTGTTTGTTTAAACTGGATTTTGTTTCTTTTTTAATAAATATTATTTTCTATTACATGTAGACACATATTTGTTCATAAAAATAAATATTTTTTGGATATTAGATAGGTAATATAACTTAATTTGAAATTCAAATGATATAATTACAGTCAGTTATGGAAAAAAGTTGAAATCATTTGTAAATTAAGCATTATTGGTAACAGCTATGTCTTATGTTCAAAGAATAAACTGCTCTACACAGTGAAACATAGATATCTTAAAAATCTTATCATGAATCTTTTGATTTAATAATAATAAATAAATATTTTATGTAGTTTCATGAATATAATTAATTTTTTCACAGCTATTGAAATTTTTTTTAATGAAATATTTGTTATCTAGGATGCCTGATTTTTCTGTCAGAACACGAAATGAGCAATTATGGTTTTTTTATTTAAAAAAAACTTTTCATAACGAATTCCTGGAATGATTTGACATTTAATAGTTGAGTTTTTACACCTTCTTTCAAGAAGTATTGTGTATTGTCACTTAAAGAAATTAATTTTGAAAACTATTATTTAGGTGGAAGGTACCGTTCATAATATATATAATATGTATTTATTTATTTTTGCAAATTTTGGATCCCTGTTTATAGTGTGTAGAATAAGCCCTAAAACAATTATACGAAAATCTAAGTTACAGTCCATTGAAATAAGTGCTGATTAACTAAAAAACAGGTATAATGGGACATAACTGCACACATGATGAATTATTTGCTTCGTAGGTGTAAATCCAAAAATCACAGACTAACTGTAAGTTACAAAATAATGATTATACAGTTTTTATTAGTAAAATCTTAAGCATTATTTTCTTGAAAGAACATTTTTCATCATGCCTTATAAAGCACCATTTAAATGGTTCAAACAATCAGCTTTTTTTTCTTTTCGGAAATTAAAGATTATTGTTATTGTTTGGGTTGAATTTATTCTTTCTATGAAAAAAAAAAAAAAAATCTGAAGTTGACCTTTATTTCGGGCTCATGAGCAGTATCCTCCCCTTAATGGTTTTTTTTTTTTTTTTTTTTTTTAAATATATATATTTATATATATATATATATATAGAGAGAGAGAGAGAATATTTCTGATTTTAATTGTTTGCTTTTATTCACTGATTTTATCATCTAATTAATGTGAACAAGTCTTATTAAAAGTAAGTTTCTAACCTTCTTCCTTGATGCGGTATCGGAGGAGTACTTTCAAGACTACATTATCCCACTTATAATTGTTTATCTGTGAGATGCTGTGTGACTAATGCTTAATTAGAGCAAGTTAGTTACTCAACTGAGAATTAAGTAATCAAATGAGCTATCTTGATATATATATATTGATAAATGGTACTTTTATGTTAGCTGAGTGCCAGTGATATATATACATATATAATGCACATATATATAGATATATACACATATATATGTTATATAAAAATTTTATTTCGCATTATTCCTTTAAATTAATCTTAACTTCTGACATAGTCATTATTTCCTTAATTCTTAATAATATTTATTCCTATTTAATGTCCTTTTAAAAGTAGTAACACGTATATTAATTTAATTATCTTATTCCAAATCTTAATCTAAAACTTTAAGTTCATTCGTAACTTTTATCAACTCCCCAATCTATAAAATTCTGAGAGACACTTATTGTCATTTCGGATGTTTTTAAGAGCCATTTTTTATTCCATGCTTTGCTTCGTGCGCTGGGTATTTTTCACATCAAAATCAATGTGCCATTGTATTGGGGATTCTTTCTTGTTAAATCTTCTCCATTGCACCTCATTCGCTTAGCTTAATTTTGTCTGTCACTCATTGGTTCCTGCATACGTTACGTCGTTTCAATAACTCTACACGCGGTTAACAAAACTGCATTACAAGCTTTTAGAGAGCAGATTTTTGTCGTGTTTGGAAGTGCTGACCAAATCGTTATCTGGTGTTCTGCAACTTAGAATTAATTTCACAACAGCCTTTTAAGATCTATTAAATGAGTTATCGTCAAGCCTGAGGGGAGGGCTATAAGTTTATACCTGATACTGCGGGAACTGTTACTGGCATCGCTCCTGTTCATTAATAAACAATTTATCTGGAAATTGGCTGCTGATTATTGAAGAGACTTGTGGTGTTTCATCATTGCCTAACCTCCTCGCCATGATTCTTAATATTGACTGCAATCATTCACCATCTTTAACAAACTGCCATTCTCTCGTGGAATATTAAATCATCTTCATAAAAAGTTTACATATATATGTATATTAATATGTGTACATATACATATGTATATATATATCACTGGTGCCCAGCTAACATAAAAGTACCTAATAAATTTTGGTTTGTTGAAGTTTCATATTGCAAATTCTACTACAGGGGATAGGAAAGGTGGCTTTGAAGAAAGTTGTACTAGACCCTGAGCTTTTCATGGCCCTGTTATTCTTACAAGAATACTTATAAAAAGAAGTTTTAGTAGTTGATATATGTGTATACAGTAACCCTTAAGTATAATCCTTATCAGATGACACAACTTCTGTCAACATCCCTGATGGAATTATATGAATACTGCAATATCATTAGAAAGATGCATCTTAACTGTTTTCTGTTCTATCACCAGCTCATCATTCATAATTATTTCTATAAGTCGAAATAATTGCAATAATATCCATCAAAGAAGTTATGCTTGTTTTATAGACTTGTTTAGTAACTTTTCTTTTTAATTTAAATTTGCTTTTTAATTGCTCAAAAAACTACATAATGTGAAAATCTATAGAGATTAGAATAATTATCCAAATCTGCCAGAGAATACTTCTATCTCTGTTTCTGAGAATCGTTAATAATTCCATACATTAAAAACTTCATCAAACACCTTGAAACACCCTTCATATTTCACAGTCTTCTTTTCAATATTTTGGTTACTTTTATTATTTTTTATAGTCTTTTCAGGAATACCATAGTTAAAATAAAACTTAATTGTATATAAATTGAATAGAAAACTATTTTTATAAGAACTTTTGATTATACTTATTTGTATATCACCTTTTAATGTTTGTATTTCTTTTGAATAAAACAACAAAATAAAATGCAATAAAACTTTATTATAATAAATACAAAAGTTAATATTTACTTTTTCTCCAGCTACAAAAAATCTTTCAACAAAATACAGAAAGTAAAACTATACATCCGTTCTGGATCCAAAATAAAAATAAAATATATATTTTTTTTTGTTCACCACAATAACTCATTTCATATTCAAATGTTATTATATTATTAAAATGCATTTCAAACATTTATTACCTCATTGACGTCTCGGCAATTATGTCATAAAATTTTCTTTCAGTAGTCAAATTATTTTTCTTTTAACCCTATCACTATGTCCTGGGGTCCACACGGACCCCAAGCACTTTCAACAAGTTGTCAAAAAAATCTATCACTCACTAAGTAGTCTCAGCCGGTGACATCTCATATCATAATGTTTGTAACACACAGTAAAACTTAAACTGTACAAATATAAGTGGTACTCGTTTTGTTTTAATTTGAAAAATAGATAGCATATTTGTCCTGGGCAACAACAGGGCATGTTTTGATAGGACATAGTGATAGGGTTAAATAAAACAATCACAATAAATTTCTTTAAGTAAAATAGTAATTAGTAATTTTCTTGATTCCTTATAATTCTATAAATTAAGCATACAAATTGCAGCTAAAAGAAAATAAAGAATAGTAACAGTTGTTCAACAGCTACTTTGAAAGAATGTATTGTAGAAATATAACCATGGGCATACCCAAGGGGTGGGATGATGGGGCTACAGCCTCCTCCGAAATAGTCAAGAGAGAAATCAATAGAGTGCTAAATTTTTTTCTTTTTTTAGAGATTAAATTTTTTTCTATGATACAATGGATTAGCCACTCTGTTAATCCCATATTAGTGTACAGTGACACTACAGTATACCCAAATACGGCGAAGGGGAGCTGATGCGGATAAAGTCATACTCGTTATTCCCTTAATAGTGCACAGTCACACCACAGCAAACCCAAAAAGGCTGATGAGGTTACAGCTACCAACACCCCTCCCAAAAATAGTCTATCTAAAGTAGAAATGTAAATTAATAGAATGATTTTTTTTTTTTACTTTTTTTTAGATAAATTTGTAAATTTAATTTTTTTTATACAATGCACTAGTCTATCTGTTTAGTCCCATATTAGTGTACAGTTACGCTACAGCATACCCAAAGAGGAGGAAAAGGATTGATGGGGTTTTCACGCTCCTTCTCTCTCCGAAATGCTTGCAATGAAATGAAAAAAATGGTTGATTTTGTTTCTTGCTTTTCAAGGTATATTTATAATTCTTTTTCTGTCATACAACTACAACAACGGACTAACCATTCTCATTACTCCTATATCTGTGCAGTAACACCACAACATACCCAAAAAGGAGGAAAGGTGCTGATGAGATAACCCCTTCCATCTGCGAAATGGTCGCAATAAAATTAAAAAAGTGCTGATTTTTTGTTTATTTTTGAGTTAAATTTGTAATTTTTTCTGTCATAATACTATGAGTTAGCATGGATGTAATGAAGGGTATACAGTGGTATATGCAATATATCTTCTGGATTTTTTACGTATACAGTGATTTTCTCAAGTAATGCTAAAGCATATACTCTCTAGTGTATACCCTTAGCCTATAGCATATACCCCCTGGCACTTTTGTTTTACGACTCCAGCACTATGAATTAGCCATTCTCATCAATCCCATATTAGTTTACAGTGACCCCATCGCATACATAAAGAGGGAGTGGGTGCTGATAGGATTACGACCTCCCGCCCTTCTGAAACGATCGCAGTGAAATGAACAAGAACGAAAAATCATGCGTCAAGCATAGATTATGTAGCACTTTCCAACACTTCCAAAATAATTTTACAAAACATACCGTTTAATAAGCTAAAAGATAACATCTAAGTAAACAATTTGGAAAACGCATAACGTATTTAAAAACATAATTTCAGGAATTTCCAACAGATACAATATTCGGAAAAATATCCAAATACTTTTATTCAGCCCTGTATATGATCTATAGATTTGTATATGCTAGGATGCTAAATTTTAGTTTAGTTAGGAAACGCGTAGCACAGTTTAAAATTATCTTTCTGGAGTTTCTGTCAATAAACGGAAACGTGTTCGCGAACTTTTGTGCTGCCCTGTATAGGATCTACAGAATTTATACACACCACGTAATAGACAAAAAGCGAGTTAAAATTAAAATCGCGTTTAGTAACTTAAAACGCACTTCCAGGAATTAGTGTTAACAGACAGTAGAGAATTCTTTTGTGTGTCCCTGTAAATGAACGATGACTGCTATACACACACTATTCTGTAGTAAGCCTCGTGTAATGCACCTTAGATATATATATATAAATTTCAATGCGTTTAAAATAGTGAAACATGATTTAAATAAACCGCAGACGATTTTTCTCCATAGACGTCATGTAACGGAATTATTTTGACTGTCCCTGTAAAGTAACTATAAGTGCTATGCACACCCTATTCCATATTAAGCTTCTTCTAATGCACCTTAGTGATATATATAAATTTCAATGCGTTTAAAATACTGAAACATTATTTAAATAAACCGCAAATGATTTTTCCCCATAGACCGCAATGTAACGGAATTCTTTTGAGTGTCCCTGTAATAAAACTATAAGTGCTACACACTTCCGTTGCAATAGGGAACATGCTATAGATAACGACAATAACATATAAAAATTGCAGAGCAATCCGAGCATATTTACGGGAGTTAGAGCACGGACAGACGGCCAGACAAACCGAAGTCATAAGCACTTTTCAACTAGGTTGGAAAGTGCTAAAAAGTGCTATTTTTTCTTTTTTAATTTTTTATTTATCATACAAGAGACTAACTATTCTAGATTATAGTCCCATATTAGTGCACAGTGATACTACAGCATACCCTACCTAAAGAAGGGAGTTATGGGGTTACAGCTCCCTTCCCCCTCCTAAGTGGTCTCAGTGAAATGCAAAAAAAAAGGTCTGAAAAAAAACAGGATATAAATAAGTTGCTGATATCAGGTTTTTTTAAATAAAATTATTGCTTTTCTGTCACAATTTTTATAAAAAATAAAAGTTGTATTTTAAGGGAATTTAAAATTTTGGAACATTAATGAAAATAATTTCACTAAAAATTAATGTTTAATGCAAACTTTTATGCTTAATAGTAATAATAATAAAAGCTTTTCTTAGTTTTTCAGTTAATAGAACACCACATAGTGTTGCCAGGTACAATCTCACAAAACGTGAGACAGTGGCTTCTAAATTGGAACACAAAAATATACTACATTGTATGAATATGAAATCCTGTCTTAAACATATAAAATTCATTGTCTCTACATTAGGACTACCATACATACCTACTAAAATGAAAGACCCTAAAAAACGAGATTTTTCTCCTGTCCCTTGTGATTTCGTATTAGCAGGTTTTTAAATAGGTAAAAAAAAAAGAACTTATACAGTAAAACCTGTGAAAGGTTAATTGTATAGTATTCATAATGTCGGGACAATACAATTTTTACCATAAAACATAATTCCATTATAAACAGGTTCCATTTACGCAGGGTTTATTTAGTGTCAAAATATCAATAAATAGTGTCAAAATATCGTTACTTGAATGTAACTTTTTACACTACAGTTTTAGTACATAAGGGAAGGTTTTAATCTCAGAGTAGTTATCGCATCGTGTGTGAATTCTTTTACAGGAACATATCAATTATTTTAATATAAGATAGCCTATTGCGATATCAAACGTTTGCAATACTGTAATTTCCAGTATTGGGAACATTTGATAATGCAGTGAACAATAAATGCAATCTATCTTTGTGGGACTTTCAGTCGTGACGTTTTGCTTGGAAAATGACTCCAAACAAATGGTTGCAATGTTTCATTTCTTATTTAATATAAATCGTAGGAAATGTTACGACTGTTTATAAAGTATTAAAACATTTAGCTGTGAGATATAGCTATAATATACAAATGATAAAGAGAATACAACGTAGCAACCGTTTCTTTTGAGTCAGTTTTCAAGCTAAACGTCATGATTGACGTCACATGGTTCGCAAGCGAGGCTAACGAAACAGACAGGCTACCGCGGTGCATTCCACTTATCTTTTTTTTACAGACCGCTAGAGTGACGTGATGCTCTTTTCGTACACCTGCATTGGTGGATTCGAGCAACACGTGACTCCCGCGGTCTGTAAAAAAAAGATACGCGTAAAGCACCGCGGTAGCCTTTCTTTTTCGTTAGCCTCGTGGTTCAAATAGGCAGTTCTGATTGGTTTAACTCCCCTGACCTCCAATTGAAGTACAATGGTTGATCAGCTGATTGCAACTTCACTATAGAATATCCCTATTTTGACCAATGAAAATGTTTCATAATATAGTAAAGTAACCGTTTTCTCTAAAAGCGGTGGATGGGGCCTCCGTGGCCGAGTGGTTAAGACACCATTCCGCTAATCGCTTGTGAGCGTAGGAGTCAGGTCGGCGGGTTCGACTCCCGCCAGCTCCATTGCACACACTTTGTGGAGCTCTCGGATGTAACTCTCTGGTGTTGTAAGTTTCCTTGTGGCTATCTCGTCCCTGTATATTGACGATGACTTATAAGCGGGCACTTGATGTCAAGCACACAAGTCAGATGTATGTTTTCAATAAACAAACAAATAAACAAAAGCGGTGGAGTGTGTCTGCTGCAAAAACTGAAGATTTTTAACATTGTGTGTTCCAGCTCCCAGTCCTCCACGTTTTCATACTTTTGGGTGCAGGAAAACACAATGGTAAACCTACAAATCAACCGCTAAAATCAGGTTTTAAGGTGTTTTCCACCAAGATATGACTTGGCAGACCGATTGCGTTTTAATATGCGAATCGAGTTTTAACTAATTCTGGAATTTCAGCCGTGAACTCGATGAGGTGATTGTTTGTGCTGCCGCCTCCCGGTCTATAATATCTGTTCTCTGAATTTCGAAATATACATTGCATTTTATTGTCGTCACTGAAGAACATTGCAATAGTTATGTTTGAATGAATGGTAAAAATTAATTTTTTCTGTGACCTATAAAAGGAAATTTGTATCAGAGGGTGTAGAAAATATATTTTGGAGTCGCCTGAAAATGTAGCTCGGGGCACATGCCTGGTGTGCCTCTGTGATATTCAGGCCCTGCAATTGATAAAACAAACGCCAGACCAGCAGCTCACCGAGCCAACATCAAATGATCTCATGCGGTTTGTGTAGCAATCCAAGAAACCATGTGAAGTTCAGCTTAGAGTGCCTTTATATGAAACTGGTGACATAGATCAAACTTAATGTACGTACTTAGATGTACTTAAACAGACGCGTTTGTCCAAACTATGGTAAACCGACATTCCAGAACTTAGCGATACTCGCCTGGTCGAGTTCAATTATATGAGTGAGACTAAAGGTGCCTCGATATATAAAAATTGATGCGGTGAGACGATTCTGGACTAAAACGCATCACAAGCATTTTAGAGAGCTTGACATTATAGCCAAGTTAATGCTTCTTAAATTGTCTCACTCGTCAAGACCAGTATCGTGAAGTCTGGAATGGACTTCACCCTTGTCACGTCATCTGCGGGTATATAGAAGAAAAACAGCAATAGGCGTGAAGAGCATTTTAACACTGCTTCTCCTGCCTCCAATAAACAGTCTTTTTCGGAGGGCAAATACCCGAAGAGGCGTGGCTGTGGCCACTCGTGGATAAAGACCATGTAGTTTTGCCATAGTTTGGACAAAAACATCTGTCTAAGCCTAAGCACAGTATGAGCGTGCGTCAGTATTTTTTGTTTGGTGTAATTGCGTTATAAATTTTTTAAGACCGTTTCACGTGATACCACGTAACTTTAGCCGTCTAATGAAGTGTGTCTCTATATGAGAGTGGCGCCATACGATGCTGAGATTCTGCTTAGACAAACGCGTTTGTCCAAATTATGGCAAAGCTAGACATATTATATTTCAATAACAAGAACTTGTTAATATTCGCCTGGACGAGTTCGATCGTGACCTACGTTATACGTGGCCGGTTCATGATTTTTAACAACCCTCTCATTGACAAGCCCGTGTTAATACGTTCACTAAGTTCCAGGCTTCATTGCAATATAAGCATTATTTAAAGTAATAAAATTCTATTGATTTAGTGCATTTTTAATGGTTTGAGCAATGAATAATAATCAATTAACTTGTTTTATATTCAATGCTGAAAAATTAGTTTTTCTTAGCATTTAAGACAAAATGCAGAGAAAAAAATTACAGATTTGCCCTTTTGCAAGACTGTTAGAGGCGAGGCTAACGAAAAAGACAGGCTACCGCGGTCCATTCCACTTATCTTTTTTTACAGACCGCTACAGTGACGTGATGCTCTTTTCGTACACCTGCATTGGTGCATTCGAGTATCACGTGACTCCGGCGGTCTGTAAAAATAGATACGTGTAAAGCACCGCGGTAGCCTTTCTGTTTCGTTAGCCTCGGTTAGAGGGTTAAAACGTCATACGGTGTGGATCATCTTTACACGGCGATTGGTACAAAATGGTGGGCGTGCCGCTTTGTAACAATCGCCGTGTAAAGATGATCACTGAGTGTGACTTTTAAATGTCACGAACTGGCCGTGTATAACGTAAGTCGCGATAACACAAGTTGAATCATCAATCATTTTGTTGCCCATGGGCATGGCCAATCGTTCTTCTCCTACGGCCAATTAAATGGCGTCGTGATTCAGCCCGGATTGTAGGAGCCTTAAGCGCGACCAACGAAATACACGGCCAGTTCCTGACTTTTAAAACCTCACACGGGTTGGATAATCTTTACACGCCGATTGGCACAAAACGATGGATTGGTATCGTTGGTCTCGCTATAAGAGAGTGGCGACTTACGACCAATAAACACAGACCTTTCAAAATTAAACGGTTCATAAGTTCCTGGTACTTTAAAGGTAGAGTGTCTTTATAAGAGAGCAGCAATATGTACATGCTCAGACTAGATATTTTGTCCAAAATATAACAAACTTAGATTCCAGAGTTTGGTAATACTCGCATGGACGAGTTCGTCAGGTCAATTTCAAACACGTGACCACAATCCTCCAATTTGCATACAACCAATCAAAATCAACAAAAGCTAGTGGGGTAGCAAAATGCCCAGGGATTGCTAAGTTAAATACTGTAGCAACTATAGTTTCTAGGCTATGGTGTCAAATGAAATTGATCCATTAGACGAATGAGAGAAGTCGACAAATATTAGTTGGCGATATTGGCAGAGTCACCAAGTTGCTTCTGGATCGATTTTGCGCAAAATCGTCCCGATCAATCAATTTGTATTTCCCCATATATCACCAGTCTCATACGGAGGCACTCTAAGTACTTGTTCTCAACATAAACGTTGTTTCTAGCTCGTCAACTGGTCACATTTAAATGTTTTATCAGTGAAGTGGATCTTGTCAATTTTGTTTTTTCATTACGCATCGACAAGGGGGTTCTATGCGCTCTAAAAGAAACTCTCCGCATTCTTCTGTGCTCGCTAGCGATATCACTCTATCCATCCATTGTAGAAGGAAGCGGTCTGGATGCATTTGGTCATAGCCTGATCAACCCTAATGCTTATATATTCACCATCTACCTCAACCTAGAAAACCTTGGTCGAATGCCTAATTGAAATTCTCGATTAACCTGATTAGACCTGATTGCGGCCAATGTCCAATCAGATTAATGATGGATGCTATTTGAGCGTTCGACACAGGTTTTCTAGATTGAGGTTAACTGTGAATACGAGCTTAAGTGGAACCGGGCCACATAGATAGCGTTGGAGCTCGGAGCTCCCCTTTCTCAAAAAATTGTATTATAAACATGATAAATTGCTTTATGTGCAGCTCAAAATTTTAACCCTAGCTTTTTAAAAGAAAAATACATTATAGACACATGTAAAAATGTATTAAAAAATTGGCGATGATGTTGTACACTCACGCACCGTTTTTTTTTATAAAAAGGAAAAAAGTCGCCAAATTTTGGAGATTTTTACATTTACTGGTAACTTGGCTATTGTATTAAGTTATTTGGTTTGGCACGGGCTTGAAAATCGCGCCAATCAAAAAGTCGCCAAACTTCTGTGTGTGAGTGTAACACATCTGTTTCAAAATTTATGGAACTGTAAAATCTTCTGCGCTATAATGCTATTTAGAGTAAGTAAAACTCTAAACTTAAGGGACTGAATGAAACATGTTTGGTGTAATATCTGTTCTTCTCTGAATTTCGAAATATACATTGCATTTTATTGTCGTCACTGAAGAACATTGCAATAGTTTTGTTTGCATGAATGGTAAAAATTAATTTTTTATGTGATCTATAAAAGGAAATTTGTGTTAATTTGTGACAGAGAGTGGAGAAAATATATTTTGAGGTCGCCTGAAAATGTGGCCTCGGGACACATGTCCCTGTGATATTCAGGCCCTGCATTTTGTAAAACTAAAAACTCCACCGAGCCAGTATCAAGTGATCCCATGCGGATAGAGTAGCAATCCGAGAAACCATGTGAAAAGTTAAGCCTAGAGTGCCTTTATGCCTAGACTAACCGAGAGCCTAGACAGGCCGCATACGATGATCAGACTGTGCTTAGACAGACATGTTTGTCCAAACTATAGCAAACCTACCTACATTCCAGAACTTAGCAATACTCGCCTGGACTAGTTCAATTATATGAGTGAGACTAAAGGTGCCTCTATACAGTGTGCCCGCTAAAGTCAATTGTCACCCCAATAATTTCTGAAGGGCAAGAGCTTTAGTCATAAAAGTGGGGTTTAGGTACAATAAAGTTGCCCTGCGCTACGCAAGGAAACAGCTTACAGCACCACCTGGTGGCTAAATTAAGAGTTAGCGTTCTTATTTTAAAAACAGTAAAGGATACGGGGAAAAGTCAATTGCAAAGTTGTTCAGCATCATAGATTTAGTAAGAGAAGACACCTTCCGTAAAGTAAGTAATCTTAAAAGTAGAAGGCATAAAATGCAAATTTATTTGGTTCGAAACTCCCAAAATTATAACGCGACATAATGCGGAAGAAATGAGAAAAGGTCACACTCCAGAGTTTCAATTGTGAGTAGATATACAGTATTCATCTTTAGATAAATAAATCTTAATATCCCATACCGTGAAAAAGTATTTTTTTCCATTTTGTATAAATGGTGCGGATACATGAAACAGCGAGAGTATGCAACACCTCCACTAACATTGCAGGAGCTTCGAAACCATATTATGGATGCTTGTGCCAGCGTGTCACCTGCCATGTTGTACAATGTGAAGCGGGAAGTTCAATCCCGTGTCCAGACGTGTATTGTTGCTCAAGAACACCATTTTGAGTATCACAGATATATGAACCTCATGTCCGATAAGTGCAGTTTTGTACAACGCGATCAAACTCATGAGCGCTTTGTGCTTACCATTTGAATAATTTTTGCGAGCAAGATTTGTTTGTAATAAATCGATGATGCTGAACAACTTTGTAATTGACTTTTTTCCCGTATCTCGTACCGTTTTTGAAATAAGAACGCTAACTCCAAATTTAGCCACCAGGTGGCGCTGTAAGTGGTTTCCTTGCGTAGCGCATGGAAACTTTACTATACCTAGACCCCACTTTTATGACTATAGCTCTTGCCGTTCAGAAATTATTGGAGTGACAACGGACTTTAGCGGGCACACTGTATATAAAATTTGATGTTGTGAGACGATTCTAGACTAAAACGAATCACCAAGCATCTTAGAGAGCTTGACATTATCGCCAAGCTAATGCTTCTTAAATTTTCTCACTCGTCGAGGCGAGTATCGTGAAGTCTAGAATGTAGTTTTGCCATAGTTTGGACAAAAACAACTGTCTAAGCTGCGATTTTACAAACCATCACGCGTATAGCGATTGTAGGCGGTATCGAATGATGATTGGCTAAAACATGGTTACGTAGTTGGTGAGGGGAGGAGTTAAAGCGTATTAAATGAATAAGGCGATTTTACAAACCATCACGCGTATAGCGATTGTAGGCGGTATCGAATGATGATTGGCTAAAACATGGTTACGTAATTGGTGAGGGGAGGAGTTAAAGCGTATTAAATGAATAAGTGTAATAAAAACAAATACACTTGTGTCAGATCTTGTATAGTGGTTAAAGCACCAGGTTCGTAGTTTTGATGTATCGAGTTATGTCCTTACAATTTTTTTACATTTTTAGAGTTTTGCTTTGATTTTTATTGAATTAGTCAATAAAGAATATTTATTAACAGTGCTTCTTAAGCATTGATGTAAAGATCAGTTGATCTTTATCAATTGCTCTGCAATATTTTATTGTCAATTAGATAATTAAATTTTAATTAGAATTAAGTTAAACAATGTTAAATTATAATTATAATTAAGGTAAATAAAAATAAAATTTTTTATTACATACAATGAAATTTAATATCAGATAATTTTAAGAATTAAATTAAATTTTAATTCATATAAGCTATTTTTTAATAACTATACGAACATTTATTAAAATGCAATAACTCCTAAACTTTCATTAAATTTTTTTTATTAGAACTTTAGTAACAGATGATTATCAAATTAGCAGAATTAATTAATTAAAGTTTTCAACTTTTAAACTTAAGCATTATTCTTAAAAATCTCTATTAATTTACTAAAATTCTTTTTACCAATTACTGGTTGATCTGTAGTGATAAAGTTCTGGAAGATTACCATATTTAAAGTTTTTTTTTCTATTATTTTATTATTTAAAATTTTAATTATTATTTTTATTTAAATAAGTATAATTAATATGAATTAATATTTTTATTTAAATATATTCAATTAATATATTATATAAGTATTATTATTTAAACGTATAATTAATATAAATAAATGTTATTATTTAAATATATAATTAATATAAATAAATATTATCATTTAAATATATAATTAATATTATTATTAAAATATATAATTAATATTATTATTAAAATATATAATTAATATTATTATTATATAATTACTATTTTTGCGTAAAGGCTTGTAATACATTCTCTTGTGATTAATTAGCAAGATATAAACTATGAGAAAAATAAACCAATCTATGTTAAAGAGAAGCTTGGGTTTTGTAGACATAGCTTGAAATATGATCTTATGTTTCGGTTGATACATTTTGTACAAACCCAAACATTACATGTATGTTAATGTTATTTGTTATTAATAATGTGTAATAGAAACAAAACGTTTTTGGTAACTATTAAAATCCGGAAGCTAGGACTTTTTGTTTTTATTTCTGTTTCTGCTTCTTCTTCTTTTTATTTATTTATTTCTTTTTATTTTTTTGTATATGTCGTCTACATCAGTAATCTATTTATTTTAAAAAAAAATTGTATATGTCGTCTACATCAGTAATATATATTTTAATGTCATCATGATCCCAAGAATTTTGTGAAAATTGGAATAGCAGAAAATCATATACAGGGATTGTGTTGATTTCATGATTTTACATGTTAATTTTGGTACATTTAGGCTAAAAACAATAACAACCAAACTAAATTATTATAAATAAAATAAATAAAGCATACATTGGCATCATTTCATAACTGTATTACAAATAATAATAGTGAAAGTAAAGGAGATAAATCTATCTAACACTAGTAATAATAAATATAGTTATCATTATTTTTATTTTGCAAAAAAAAAATGTTGAATGATTAATTGCTTATTTTACGAACAGATGGCGCCACTACACATTTTGTGAGCATTATTATTGCATATTGGAGGGTTTATGTGTGTTTTGTAATAAACCATTTAAATTATTTAAATAAAAAAATAAATTTACATGTGTATGTGTATTTTTAACGGCTTAGAAGTTGCATGGATTTTAGGCGTTTAAGTGTAATTTGTATAGCTTTTTAAATTATTTAAATACTGTAAGAATTTTTTTTTCAGTTAAATTTTGGCAGTGGATACATGCAATGTTTGCAAGCTTTTAATTGTAAAAAGAAAAAATAATTCCAAAATTAAATGAATTTGTTTGAAAATTTTGTATTTTACGCTGTCTTGACTTAAAGATATGAAGGAAACCAGAGGGTCCGTGCAAGGATTTCGCACTGAAATCTAATATTTTTTAGGTACTTCTCTATTATCCCGTCGACCACTTTTCATAACAAAAAACTACCGCCAAACTGTAAGATTAAACGCCAAAAATGCAGTCCCATTTACTTGATGTCAGAATCATTATGCGTGTTTGTTACGTGTCATCTAGTGGTTTTACATTCGACATTTGCGTGTATTTTTCATTAGGTTTTACTGATAAAGTAGTTATTTTATTAATTAAAATAACAATTGTGTCCTTAAATTCTTATATTTTATTTATTTATTTATTTTTTGATATTCCAATGGCAACGTTCTCCCGTTTATTTGGCGATAGTTTTTTGTTATGAAAAGTGGTCGACGGGATAATAGAGAAGTATCATTTTTTATCAATATGTAATAGTTATTAGATACAGGTTTAAACTTCTAAAGAAAAAGCAAGGATAAAAATATCTGCAAACAACATTTAGTTGTTAGTCAAGCCAGAATATCATTTAATTTATTCCATCAAAGACTAAAAACTGATCCAAGATTGCTAAAGGCACGCGCGAGAAAAAAAAAATTAACAATCTTATTTTGACTGCATTAGAGGATGACCTCATCCGCTTCGGGAAAAACATGGGACTTAGAAATATAAATCTAAACATTTCAATTTCAATTTCGCTTTTTAATCATAAGTATAAAATAAACCCGTGCGGTGTTTTTTATAATAATTGCTGAGCATCATATAATGTGGTATTTTATATTTTTGGCAACAATATTTTCAGGAAAACCTTTCATTTTTTTATGAAAACAATGCCGATTTAATTTGTAATTTTCAGCAAATTTTAATCAAAAACATGTTTTAACGAATTGTTAAGTGGGCTATGTCAGAAGGCGGTTCAAAAACCTTTCATATGGTATCTCATTCGTTGTTCTGCGTTTCATATTTTCTTAGAAAAAGGGATATTGACAGGAGAAATAATATATAAGGATAGTTTGTTTAATAAACCTTTAAGTTCAGTAAAAATTTTAAAACTAGTATATATAAATTTGAAATCTTCATTTCTTAAGTCGATTTTATGAAATAAATAACTATATAAAAATCTGTAAACTGCATTGCTTAAGTATATGTTGATTTTATAAAATAGCACAGTTCAAAAAGTTTTTAACAACCTAGTAATTTTATTTTCGTTTATTAATTCAATTATGATTATTAAAAAAATAATAATAAACATTCAGAAAGCTAACATTTATTTGCTGTGCTTTCAGTTTATTCTTGTGAAATAATGTTTAATATGTTTTTCTTTGTTTAATTCTAGCTAATTGTACTTAGTATTTACTATAAATAAAATTTAAAATAAAAATTACAAAAAAAAATGTAAACATGTAATCTTTATTTGAAAATTGGAAGTTATAGATTATAGATATTAAAGAATATAATAATTTATAAATTAAATATGTTTAACTTTATGTAAGGTTTGTTATGTATCAATAAATTATGCTGGACGTAAAGTTTTTTCCCTTAAAAAATGCACACAAGCTACTACAAATTTAAATTAGTTTTCACCAACCTTTAAAATTAAAATATGTTTTATTTTTCTTAAAAAAAAAAACAAGAGTTGAATTAGATAATGACCTCTGAAAATACAAGAGCTAGAAGTATTTGATTTGCTGTTTCAAATTATACTTGTACATATGGATTGTTTTCTTTTAATTGGATTAAGTTAATAATTTTTTGTTAGACACGTTTAATATGTCCTAAGCATCATTAAAAATAACGCAAACATGAATATGCAAGATCAGACTTTCTTATGAATCTTGAACGATATGAAAAATATCCTCTTCAAGCGCATTAAGCTCCTCCTACCTCGTCTCGGGCAGTCGACCAATCACCATTCGACATCGTCTCCAATCGTTCTACGCGTGATGGTTTGTAAAATCGCGTCTAAGCTGCAGCGCCTAGAATACATAGTGTGGAAATCTGCTACAAAATAGTACTAAAAAATTGAATCCAATAAATGTACAACGTTGCTGAAAAGATAACGATTGGATCGCAGCGCCATCTGCTAGCTTATATAATACAGAAAGCAGCTTAGATGCTATTAGAGCTTATTATCGTCGGAGCACCGTTGCACATTTATAGGCTACAACTTTTTAGCACTTTTTAAAGCATTACAAGGATAGCCGGTTTCCACACTATGTATTCTAGGCGCTGTATCTAAGCCTAAGCACAGGCTGAGAATTCGCCATTTGCGTCAGTGTTTTTTGTGTGGTGTAATTGAGTTACAGTTGTTTTTCAGACTTCTTGAGTCACGTGATACCACGCGACCCTAGCGGTGTATTGTAGTGTACCTCTATATGAGAGTGGCGCCATATGATGCTGAGATTCTGCATAGACATACGCGTTTGTCCAAACTATGCATATTCTATTTCAAGAACAAGAACTTGTTAATAAGGAAAGGGCATGTTTACAAACAAACTGTTCCATCAACCAATCTACCACTTCATTTTTGTCATAGCTATCATTGCAGGAATCGTCATGACGACATAGGCCAATGATATTATAGACCAGTTCAACGTAGACCAATCAAATTTCCCCATTTCATGTGTATAGTAGGAGTCAAAACGAACAAACAGGTTTTTTTTGCTAACCAACCGTAATTCGAGGCTAACGAAAAAGAAAGGCTACCGCGGTGCTTTACGCGTATCTTTTTTTACAGACCGCCGGAGTCACGTGATGCTCGAATGCACCAATGAAGGTGTACGAAAAGAGCATCACGTCACTCTAGCGGTCTGTAAAAAAAGATAAGTGGAATGAACCGCGGTAGCCTGTCTGTTTCGTTAGCCTCGCCGTAATTGAACCAACAGTGATGTCAGATGCCTTTTCCTCGAGGCTAACGAAAGAGACAGGCTACCGCAGTGCATTCCACTTATCTTTTTTTACAGACCGCTAGAGTGACGTGATGCTCTTTTCGTACAACTGCATTGGTGCATTTGAGCATCACGTGAATCCGGCGGTCTGTAAAAAAAGATACGCGTAAAGCACCGCGGCAGCCTTTCTTTTTCGTTAGCCTCGCTAGCAACCACTTTAACAACCAGATGGGAATTTTGTTTGCCCGTCGGTTTTTGTGGATTTTGATTGGTTGGGCGATAATACAGGCTAATTAATTAACAATTTCGACTGATTGGATCACGTGGTTTAAACTGATCTGTAGTATGCAGTTAAGAGCCTACATCAGTCATGCGGAAAAACGCTCAAGCTAATGTTAAGTCTATGGGAAGGTTCTTTCGCGATTTATCGCTCGCATTTTAAAATTATTTTTTTTGCATAGGATAGCTGACGTCAATCTAATGTTGTTAGTTTTTACTTTTTCGATTTTGGTTACAGACCCCGCACACGAGATGATTTGAGATTTTGTATCTGATAATGGTTCAAACATACAATTTTCATCGCTGAATTACATAATGTTTTTTCCATCGGCAAAATGCATCCCCTGGAGAAAAACATCTGAATTCAACATTGCACCTAAATTTTATTTGAGTATACATAATCATTATAAGAGGTTTTTTTTTTATAAGAGCAATCTGTAAATTTTAGTATAAAATAAATATAAGGAGAAATATATTCAAATTATAACCGAGGCTCTACTTGATGAAGACCTGCCATTTATTTGTATGGTTATACATAATCATGAAAAAAAAAGGAGTTATTTTTGTGGAAGCCTGCCCAAATTTTATTGTAGTTATAATAGAAAGACATAACACCTTAACAGGGCTAAAATTTGGCTTTAATTAATGTAACAAGGGCAAAATTTATACAAGTATACATAATGATAGGAGTTGTAATTTTCCAACCGAGTGAAAAAATATCCAGGCCAGAATTTTAACCCAGGACCTTGGCTTAAGTTGCCAACACTATACCAATCAACTGAGCTATCCTGGACAAATTGGGTAGACACAATTCACTCAGACAACCTTTTGATAATAACATGTGGTCTGTTA
Organism: Maratus michaelseni; assembly: GCA_963931845.1. NCBI lineage: Eukaryota > Metazoa > Arthropoda > Arachnida > Araneae > Salticidae > Maratus > Maratus michaelseni. Next base: position 197,084,285 of record OZ007597.1, on the reverse strand, counting down.
TCTGAAATAATTCAATGTAATTCCAAGTAAATGTTGAATATGTAATTACATTTTATTAGATGAATACAATTATTCTAATTGGTAAATTAATCATAGGAGTTGCAATTTTCCAACTGAGTAAAAAAGTGTCCAGGCCGGGATTTAAACCTTTGACCTAGGCTTAAGCATCCAACACTCTACCAACTGAGCTAACAAATCTGGAGAATACAATTCACCCAGACCTTTTGATAATATGTGGTCTGTTATCTGAAACATTTCAACAGAATACCTCACAGTTAATGAAACTCCTAGTAAACATTGAATATCTAATTACATTTAATTAATTCAACAAAACCATTCTAATTCTTAAATAAATCATAGGAGTTGTAGTTTCCCAACTTAATGAAAAAGTGTCCAGGCCAGGATTTAAACCCAGGACCTTGGCTAAAGCGGAAATGCTTTACCAATTGAGCTATTCTGCACAAATCAAGAGGATACAATTCACTCAGGTAACCTTTTGTTAATGACATCAGCTCTGTTATTATCTGAAACAGTTCAATAGAATAAATTGCCGACAATGGAACTACAAGTAAATGTTGGATACATAATTACAGTTCATTAATCTAACCCGATTCTTCTAATCAGTACAAATCCTTGCCTAGATATTTTTTCACTCAGTTGAAAAATTACAACTCCTATGACTTATTTTCCAATTAGAATAATTGAGTTGATTTAATGAAATGTAATTACACATCCAGTGTTTACTTGGAAATCCATTAACTGTGATTCATTCTGTTGAACTGTTTCAGATAACAGACTAGATGTTATCAAAAGGTTGTCTGAGTGAATTGTGTTCTCCAAATTTGTCCAAGATAGCTCAGTTAATAGAGCGTTTCAGCTTAAAGGGACTCTCCAGTCATGCAAAGACACTCACAAGCTAATGTTAAACCTTGGGAGGGTTCTTTTCAAATTTCTCATTTGAATTTGAATTTTTTTTGCATAGGTCAATCTTTTTTTTTACTTTTTTGATTTTGGTTGCAGATTTTTTAATAAAGGCAGTTTTATACTCAGAACTAGTTTTGAAAGTGAAAGTATCTTTATTAAAGAAAAAAACTGGAACCAAAATCGAAAAAGTTAATAACGAGATCAACCTCAGCTGTTCTATGCAAAAATAATCTTTTAAAAATATTGAATTTCAAATGAGAAATTTAAAAAGAATCCTTCCATTGGTTTAATATTAACTTGTCAGTGTCTCTGCGTACCTCAAGAGAGCTTCACCCCGAAGTATCACCGTAAGTAACCACAAGTAAGCTTCACCGTATTAAAGCTTCACCCCGAAATTTTAATATAAAATAAATACAAAGCTGACAAATTAAAATGGCTATAGGTTGGGTCCAAATCAATGTAAAACAGCCAAATTTTACATTTATAAACATAATCATTATAAAGAAAAACTTTGTAATTTTTTTTTTTGTCCAAGTAGCAACTCCCAATTTCAGTGTAATTTACAATATAAGGGTCCAACATGTTAAAATGGCTGTAACTTGGGTTCTAATTAACGCTAAAATTTTAGCATAAGATAAATATAAGACTACATATTCGAACGACTATAACTTGGAGTCTAACTGATGTAGCACTGCTATGTTTTGTACAATAAACAAAAGGAGAAGTCCTAACAAGGAGGGATTTAGTTGTTGAAATCCCCAACTTTTTGTCTAATTACAATATAAAGGGCTGACACATTAAAACAATTGCAACTTGGGTTCTAATTAACACAACATGTCATAATATTTATACATAATCATCACAAGAGAAAAATTTCTTGGCTTTTTTTCAAAAGTCCCTTCAGATATTAATATACAATAAATATAAGACCCGATAAATCAAAATAGCAATAATTCAGATCTTAATTGATGTAACCCAGCCAAATTTTACTGTAATTGTAATATAAGGACAAAAGAACTATAACTTGGGCTCTGATTAATTAAAATGGCTATAGGTTGGGTCCAAATCAATGTAAAACAGCCAACCTTAAGTCAAGGTACTGGTTTCAAATCCTCACTTGGACACTTTTTCAATCAATGGGAAAATTATTTCCTATGATTTATTTACCAATTAGAATAATTTTGTTGAATTAATGAAGCGTATGCATAATCATTACAAAAAGGTACTTTCAAGTCAATTTTTTATTAAAGCTTCACCCTGAAATTTTAATATAAAATAAATACAAAGCTGACAAATTAAAATGGCTATAGGTTGGGTCTAAATCAATGTAAAACAGCCAAATTTTACATTTATAAACATAATCATTATAAAGAAAAACTTTGTAATTTTTTTTTTGTCCAAGTAGCAACTCCCAATTTCAGTGTAATTTACAATATAAGGGTCCAACATGTTAAAATGGCTGTAACTTGGGTTCTAATTAACGCTAAAATTTTAGCATAAGATAAATATAAGACTACATATTCGAACGACTATAACTTGGAGTCTAACTGATGTAGCACTGCTATGTTTTGTACAATAAACATAAGGAGAAGTCCTAACAAGGAGGGATTTAGTTGTTGAAATCCCCACTTTTTGTCTAATTACAATATAAAGGGCTGACACATTAAAACAATTGCAACTTGGGTTCTAATTAACACAACATGTCATAATATTTATACATAATCATCACAAGAGAAAAATTTCTTGGCTTTTTTTCAAAAGTCCCTTCAGATATTAGTATACAATAAATATAAGACCCGATAAATTAAAATAGCAATAATTCAGATCTTAATTGATGTAACCCAGCCAAATTTTAATGTAATTGTAATATAAAGACAAAAGAACTATAACTTGGGCTCTGATTAATGCAACAGACACACATTTTATAAAAGGAAGGGATTTTTTTTTTTTTAATCAAAGCCTCCTAAATTTTAGATGATTATAACTCGGTTATAATTGATGTAGCTCTGCTCTTTTTTTGTAAATATAAATGGATGGATTTATTTGTTTAAGCCTCCACCCCAATATATATAAATTAATATCAATATAAGGTCTTGACACATTAAAATGTCTATGACTTCAGCTCTAATTATTGAAGGATGCCCAAATTTTATGCAAGAATACATAATTATTATAAGACGGCCATTTTATTATTGAAGCTAGCCAAATTTTAACATAAATAAAATATAAGACCCGTCAAATAAAAAGTAATATTTTCATGAACCCCCCCCCCCCCGTCTGGGTTGAAAGAAAGCTTTTAACAGAGTTTCCTCCCAGGTTTAAAAAAGGGCAGGGTGCTGCTGGTCAGAAAAGGGCACTTTTTTTATTCTCAAGGGCACTTTTCAGATTCTTAAGGGCACTATTTTAATTGTTAAAGGTTATTCTTTTGGTTTTTAAAGCCACTTTTGATATTTAAAAGTCAAGGCACTCTTTTTAAGACATTGAGTCAGTTTTTACTAAGAAAGCAAATTTTTTAATGCAAAAAGAAGAAAGGGCACTTTTTTTAATGAGGTGCAAGAAGGGTGCTAATTATTTTTATGAGGGGCAACAAAGGTGCTATTTTGTAAACCAAAGGGCAGGCAGGGTGCAGCCTTCTTCTAAAACTGTCTGGGGGAAACTCTGCTTCTAATATTAAATAAAATGAGTTTTTCTTTAAAAAAAGTGAAGTGCTGCCATTGAGGCCTTGGATCTAAAGATTTACATGTTAGAAATTTAGTCAATATTTATTTTTTCTTTATGTACAGAGTTGTTTTTCACAAATGAATTATCAAACATAGAAAATAGAAATTAAGTTTTTGCAAAAGCTGATGAGACTTTACAAAATTGTTTTCATTTGAATGGGGCTGGCTTTAGCCCCTCTCTTTCCTACTTCTTTATAAAAATGTTGTTAATATATTAGACAAAATGTAGATAAGATTTTAACAAAACAACAACGACAAAAAACAAAGCATTGAAAATCATTATTTCTCCCAGTTTACATCATGCCAAGTGAAAGTGCCATTTGATTCAGATCATTGATTGGCATATCTGTTATTACTGATTTTTAGGTTTATTTTTTGCCAGACTGTTTGGAAATATACTAAGTAATATTTTTTAAGGAGGTGAGAAGTAAAATCATATCTCAGAATTTGTCAGAGGGGTTATTAGAGAGTTACTTTAAGGGTCTTTTGAAGAATTCGATTGGCTGGATAAGCAAAGCCTGTATCTATATTGCTGACTACCATGACAATGGGACACTGAACACCAGGTTCATTTGGAACCGCCCAGCACATAAGTGCCTGCAGAAAAAATCCAGAGAGGGGGAAGATTTTTGAACATGTGCCTGCAGTCTACTGCGAAGGCCATATTTTTTTATAATGAAGAATGTAAAAGTGAAATAAACTAAGCCACTAAGTGCTTTTGTCAGAACTCTGTATGCAAGGTAATTTTTAACATATTAGCATAAAAAGCATTGCAGAAATGTAACACATGTTAAAAATCCAAAAATAAGCTTCAAACAACTTTATTCAACTGAAAGAATATTTTTTTTCATCCTTCCGAATCTCCAGTTTAAGATTATATTCAAACACAAAAACATATAAAGGAAATCAAAACTAAAAGTTATCTCCCATGGGAAGGGGTTGTCAGAAAAAATCCTGAGTTACTGTTTTTCTCTTGGTGTTAATATACTTAATTACCTGAGAATAATAAATGTTACTTTTTTTCCCCCAAAATCATGTGCCAAAAAGAAAATCTGGTTTATTACATTTGAAATTCCAGAGGCAGGCAATTGTTGGTGTCATGACACAGCTAGTTCAGTATTAAATAAAATTACAGCAATAGTTAATTTTAAAAAAACTCCCTTCGCTAGATGCAGCAAAGAGCTGGTATCCCATCAAAGATAAAAGTAAGTTCTGTCAGCCCCACAGCAACATTTTATAATGCATGGTGACAAAAGTTTTTTACTGTTCTTTACTGATCACTATGCAATAGCTTAGTTTCAGAATTACATATGTCAATTTGCAGCAAACAAAGATTTATTGGTGACCCCAACAGTGCTAGACTAGCCTATTATCATAATAAATAATAGAAATCTATTAATAAGGGAATTTTACATTTGCAAAGCAAATACAATATATACAAAAATATAGAAACAAAGTAAATTGTAACAATTTTTCTTTTAAACAGCATATATATATTAGTTAAGATTAATCTGAAAACGTTAAAACATTCTGTGTTGCACTGTCTCTGGTAGTGATTACTGATGATGTTGACAAAGTGACTATCAAGTACAATTATTGCCTTGTCTAAAAAAGCAGAATGTGTTTCTAATTAAAATTACATATTTTTAAAAATAACTTCACAATTGTTATTGTTGGTGATTTAAACAAAATAATTTCTCATATGTTAAAGTTTTGTTAAAAAATATTCCAGTAGGCTTGAATTACAAAAAAACTAACCAATTTATGCCATACATATTAAAATTTATAATTACACAGTCATCATTATTGGATGCCATTTTTATAGAATAATTTTATAAATCATTGATACTAGCAATTTACTCTTTAAAAATGAAGATTTTTTTTCCCTCTCTGATAGCAGGAATACAATGCTATTTAAAGGTATACTAAAAGCCACCAGTGAAACATACAAAATAACAAAACAATCTATACCTATTTCTAAACAAAGCAACAACAGTTATTGGCACTTCGTATTATCTGGGGCAGGTCAGATACAATTGTGCCAAGCATGGTAATAATAATACTAATTACAGCAACCCTTATTTTTTTCCTACATGGTAAAACAAGAAAACAATATTTTTGGTGCCATGACTATTGCAGAAATATACTGTTTTGTATTATGTTGGTTACTTATAGTGCAATAAATTTCCAACCTGATATGATGCATTTAATAAATGTGTACTAAATTATGATATATTATTTACCATTTCTTATATTACTTAAAATTTATTAAGTTTACTAAATTCATGTTATTTGCCATTTTAAACAATTTTATGTATTTAATAAACATGTCAAATTACTAATTTTGAGTGTATGTGGTTACAATAAACAAGATTGGCAATCAACCATTTTTAGCGATTGTCTCCTAGCTGAGATAAGTACCCAGTTTTTTAAAAACCAATTATGAACAATAATTATTCACAACAGGTTTTTGTTTTTTACGATACCTACATTCATTTTTACATGAAATACTATTGAATGGCTTTTTAACAATTATTTACAATATAAAATTAATTTTTAATACATCTGGTTTCATGACATTTTTTATATTAAGCCAAATTTTAATTCTAACTTCGAAATCTGAATAATTTAATTGTTTATTCTTTATTGAGATATAAGTAAATAAAATAATAAAAACCAAACAAATAGATATTTAAAAATGAGTCTGTATAAGCTTTTCATTTAAGAATAACTCACAGTTAATATTAACTCTCTTACAAACTAAAAGTCATAAATCATAATAAAAGGAAAAAATGTTATTGACAAATGAAACATCTATACTCTCAAAAAGTCATGAAATTAATTTATAAAACAATATAAAACCTGAAATTATTTAATCAACAGTAGCATTGAAAAAAATTATAGCTCTTGAATTAATGCTGAAGTAGATTATATTATCTTCCATTGTTCACAATTCTAAACATTGGAGAAAACTCCCTACTTTTTCATTTCCACAGCCAACATTTATAAAGGATTAGGTGTAATCGAGAAAGTATTGTCAATGATATGATATGAATTAACAAACCATATGGCACAGACAATACTCATTCAATTAATATACTGGGAGTTGCTGGTAATGGTGGTGAGCACAAATTGACACTGAAAAGAGAAAAGAAAAACTACATTTAAAAAATGCCGCACAGAAAAAGAATAGATAAAATACAGTTTATTAAACATATAGCTCATATGTAGAGTTGGTCATTTTGCTGGCAAAATGGTATTTTTGGTAGGACAGTGGCAAAAACTGAAAAATTATTGGATAAAAAAAATATATATAACAAACAATATAATTTTTTACATAATATAATTGGGACTTAAATCAGAATATTAATTTCTATTTTATTGATAGTAATTTGGTTATTTACATTAATTTCAATTAGTGATAGGATTTGAAGTACTAGTCGAAACATCTACTTTGTAAATAAATTTATGTTAGATGGAGATAAAAACTGTTTTTCTTCATTCTTAATATCAGGGCATCTATTCCAGATCAACAATGAATTTCCCTGACTTTTCTATACCAATAATAATAATAAAAAAGATTCCAGGTATCAAGATTTTGTGATGTCACACACAAAAACTCTTTAAAAAGTTGTGAATTTGAGTGTGGAACTTTCACAGCTGATTCTGAGGAATAAATTACTGATTTGTTACACAATTTTTTGCAAAATTTACAAATTGAACATTTTAGATGCTAAACATTTTGCAGATACACACTTTTAGCATCAGGTTCTATCCATTTTGTCTAATTAGTTATGAAATTCTTTATCACATCAGTCACAGTTTAAACAGATTGCATCGACATACTCTAATACAAATAATAAATATTCAATAAATTAAGCTAACAAACATTCAGTTCCCAAACAAAGAGAAGTAAACAAACTGAATCCCCTAATCAATCCTACAACATTCAGTTCAAAATTTCAGTGAAGCTGGAATGGAAAATCTCTGAATTATTATAAGGAAGGACTGAAAGGGGTTTGACAAAATGTTGTTAAGAGGTTGAAATCATTCTTACAGTCCATATGAAGAACACAGTTTGATTTTAATGGCACTACAATTTCAAATCCTTAATTTTATAAGAAACATTTTCCTATTTTTTTTTCTTGAAAGTTCAAAATTTTCAAATTTTCCTGACTTTTTCAGGTGGTTAGACACCCTGTAATATAATAATGTCATCTTTATCTTTAATAGTAATAATATTTTCGATATTAAAAACCTTTGAATCCATAATTTATATATTCAAGAAATCTATACAGTCAAACCAGTATGTCAGTCTCAGGTCCACTTAAAAATGACTTACTAAACAGAGTTTATATTAAAATGTAAGATAAAATTCCAAATGTTTATATATAATAAGAATGTCTATTACTAAATTTGTTATAAATTATATAAATCGGTAGAACAAGAATTGGAATTCGTAAAATGGATGGCAAATTAAGGAAAGTTATATATTTAATTGTACAGTTCAATACGTACCCATTTGTTACTGCCCTACAAAAAAACCCACCTATTTTTGTTTGATGTCAGTTTTCTGAAATAAAATTTATCTTCTCTTAGGAATACAGCATATTATAGATGCTATCTGTGTGTCAATCAAAGACAAAATATAGCTCCTTAATTTACCAATAAAGGCTTTTTTCTTTGCAATAAGCGGTTTGGGAGGTTCCTCTTCATGATCGCTGTCAGATGTTACTGCCGGTCCGTTTTTTTTTGCTTTCAAAACATCAGCTACAATTTCAATTCTTGTTGCATTCAAAGAACTTGTTGCTATGTCAAACAATTTTTATAAGGAAAGGGAATGTGGAATGTTGTTAATCTTAGTCATGCACAATAAAAAAGTGTTTTTTGGAGGTAAAACATGACATAATATGCGGAATGACATTTTATTCGAGTGACCTATTAACGAGGTTTCACTGTAACTATTAAAGACAAAATTACTAAATTAAAAGTTGCCTGTAACATACACATATATATATATATGTATACATACGTTATATATACAGTAGATCTTTATGATGCAATTCTATATAATGTAATTCTCTATATAATGCACAATGTCTCAGATGTAAACAATGAATTTTGCAGTTAAGATGCACCTGCATTCCCACATTGTAAAAAATTGCTAATCTCTAGAGGATTAAATGTGACACATTAGTTCATTGTTATCACCTTAATTCAGAGCTTTTTAACGGAAAAATGATATTAGAATAAAAATGTTTCTAAATAAGTACTATAATGAATTATTTGGTCCAGGCATATTTCGAACATGTTTACAAAGTAAATTTAACAGTGTATGGAATGATCTATATTAGGTAAAAAATTATATGCACAACTCTTGGTCTCAAGGACTGAAATATAAAGATACTATACTATATTTTGATATGTTACAGACATATTTGGCCATGTTGATGAGGTAAGTTTAATGATGTGTGAAATGTGATCTATATAACGCAAAAATTCTATATAATGCACAACCTCACGTTTTTAAGTTTGCGTTATAAAGATCTTTTACTATATATATATACATAACTTTATAACAATCAAATCAATCTGCATTTCCTTTTTATCTGAACCTCTTTTATAGAGATAATCCTTTTAAAAGCACTTAAAAATTACTTTATGTATAAAAAACACATGGACCAGATAAAACTTATTAATATACATGAGAGAGGAGAAGAATTGCATAGTAATTATACTTTGTATCTTCAAATGACTATTGTTCCAGTAGCTCAGCAAAGCAGCTAATAATTCTTAAGACTTTTTTACAGACTAACTGAAGTATAAAAAATAGTTGTTCCACAATTATGACTCTTCAAACCAAAACCAGGGAGTTATTTTATTGCTATTTACTCTCCCCATTCCCAAAATCTGTACCCATAGCATAAACTAAAATATATTTTACTGAAAACAATGCAAACTTAATAGAATTCTGATTACGGTTTGAATGATGCATTGATTATTCTAAGTTAAAAAATTTAAAGTTACATGTTGTAAGAGTTAAAATACCTTAATTACATTCCCGTAAATAAAACATATAGGGGAGAGTGGTAATGAATAGGCCAGTTTTTGTTTTTCAATTTTTGTAATTTTTTCTAATAATTCTTTTGGCTCAGAATTGGCTCTTCAGTTACTTTACTTATTTGGTTTCATCAAAAAGTCATAAAAATCGGATTAGAAAATGTTTATAATGAATGATAATAGAAAATAAAAATATAGAAATTTGGCCCATTCATCCCCACCCATGGGGTTTAATGCAGAGGCGGATCCAGCACTCCATTTAGAGGGGGGTCATGACTTTTTTCTTGAGGAAGGGGGGGGGGGGGGGGAGAGAGGTCACATGTCTTCACTAGCAGTTTTTATATCTTATATCCAAATTGTCTAATTTCTGACATATACCCGAATTCATTTTCTTTCATAAGTGAATGAAATTTGCAGGTATACCTGCTTTATATATTCGTAAATATACAAAATATGCATGTTTTATCCAGATACCAAGATATCAGAGTTTCTCATTTTCTTATAAAAGCAAAGAATCTTACAAAAAGTTTTCTTAAATTTCTCATTTTAAGTCATTTTCGAGGCTCGGCGATCATAGAAAGACCGTCTTAAAGGAAAAAAATTCATAAATACAATTCAAAATATACCACATTTATAGTAAAATTAAAAACGATGTTCGATTCTTTGGTGCTTAAACAATAATGCCTGCAAATTTCATGCATTTCAATTTAAAAATAACTCTATGAATGTATCAGAAAGATTAAAATTTTTAAGCCGTAAAAGAAGAAAAAAAAAATGAAAACACATTTAATGCATATTTATATTAAAAATGTATTGTTCTGTAGAAATGTTTTCCGTTTAGAGGGGGGTCATGACCCCCATGACCGCCCCCTTGGATCTGCGCTTGGTTGAATGGGCCACTAAATGAATTCAATGAAAAAATGTGGAATTAATCTTTTATTCACCAAATATGACAAAATGAATGGCACTTGACATGATATGATTAAAAGTATACTAAAAGAGTAAGCAATACACAATGCTTATCAAAATTATTAAAAATCAAAAGTGATATTATTAAATCACATATTTGTTGCAGAAAAACGGCAAAATAATGAGATAAGAGAGAAAGAACATAAAATAAGCATAAAAATAATAGATAATACACATTATGATTTAACGAAATTTATATATTTCAAAATTATTATTAAACTTCATGGTTATAAAAGCACATGATGTTCCACCAGTAATGTCTGGCTGTGTAAATTTCTGGTATTATTTATTCTACCCATCAGATTCAGAATATAAACAATTATTCGAGTTTTCTATCAAATGTGAAAAGACTGGTAGGTGTGGTCAACAACTGAACAGTTCACCTGAATCATTTATACAATTTAACTTATGTTTCTAATAAATAACTAATACTTCTTAGGTTGAAAATGTGTAAATTATTTTTTAGACATCGCTATAAACCTATCCTAACTAGACAGTAATTTAATCTAAATCCATGAAAGCTAGTTATGTGTCATATGTTAAAGAGAATCGGGGAAAAAAAAAACACACACACACACACATTTTCATGATTAGGGCAAAGGTGGCCCATTCAGCCCCACCTATACTTCTGGAATATATTCAGGCTTTTTTAGCACATTAAATTCAAATAACATCTAAATACATCCTAAAATTAGTTTATAGATATGCAAATACTTGCTAATACACATATCTGCAATGAAATAGATACTTTTTAGCTTATTTATTTTACAGAAAAAAGGAAAATATTTACTTTTCAATCAGATTCTTGACCATCCTACTCTAGTGAGAAAATGGGTCCTCCCAAACAATGGAAAATTTTATGAGTTTGGTAGAACAAATAGCTTCATCTATTGGTGGTATCTAAAATAATTTTATGCAAACACTTTTTCATATTTTGTTAATGGCCCATTCATTACCAATCTCCTCTACCTATTTTTGCCAGAACGGTTTTTTCCACATTTGGCAAAAACTTGCTAACCCTACCCATACGCATTTTAAAATTTTCGCTGACATACCATAAAATTAATCATGCAAATTATATATTTTCTTTTAAACATGTAAAAAATTTACTTTACATTTACACAGTATAGTACATAATCACAGCGTATAATCGAAAATTTTGTGGAAGAAAATGTAGCCCTTAAATTTTTTTTGACAGATTTATGAATTTATACAGAGAAAAATCTTTATGTATATGTTAAAATGAGAATTAGCAATCTTGGTAGTAAAAGTAAATATTAAGGAAAAATAATACCCTAGCCAGGGCCGTAGCTAGGGGGGGCAGCACCCCCTGAAAATTTGAGCCCCCCCCCCCCCCCCCCTGGGAAAGTTGGCAAGGCCATCATTTAAATTCTGTTTCAAAAATCCAAATGAAACCCTGTTCAAAAATTGAACTTAGTTTTGAGGACTTTTTACAGTTTTGCATAAATACTAAATTGTAGTATTTGTTTAAAAACAGAAAATAAATGCTTCAATAGGCGCGCATCCATCCTATCTGCACATATTCAGAATTAGCAACCTGTTGCTGATGCAAACATTGACTTTTGCATTAGTTATATACTGAAATTTTTCATTTTGCAGCGTTTTCCATTATTAGCATAAAACAAAGTTATTCTAATGAGTTATAGCCAATTTAAATCCAAGTGGTTTTAGCTTTTGACTAGACACAAAAATAATTTTAAAATGCAAAATACACCCTTGATTTTTCAAAAGTTTTTTATCATATAAAAACATAACTTTAGAATCCTTAAGGGCAGGGAATATTCAGAAAAAAATTAAAGGTTGCCACTCTTTTGAAACAGGTGAACTGCCAGATTTTTATTTACTTATTGAAAATTTTCATTATCAGCAGCTAGTGATGTAGTAGTAAAAAAACCTGAAGGCATACGCTTTAGACAGAGGGTATACCCTAAAAAGTATATGCTATAGTGTTTTTGAGAAGAGGGTATACGGTGTTCCAGAAGTTATACGGCGTATTCACTGTATATCCTCCACTACATCCCTGTCTGCAGCCTTTACTGTTCTTAGCATCAAATAAAGTTATTATAAACAATTTAATAGGAAACATAGTGTCTACAATATGAATATGCACTAATTTACCTTTCTATATAACACTTTGATCAGAGTTTCCCTCAGGTTTAAAAAAAGGCAGGGCGCTGCTGGTGAAAAAGGGGCACTTTTTTATTCTTAATGGCACTTTTTGGATTCTTGAGGGCACTTTTTTATTCTTAATGGCACTTTTTGGATTCTTGAGGGCAATTTTCAGATTTTTTATTGGCATTTTTCTTAATTATTAAAAGTATTCTTTTGATTTTTAAAGCCACTTTTGATATTTAAAAGTCAGGACAGTCTTTTAAAGACAATATTGAGTTAATTTTTACTATGAAAGCAATTTTTTTAATGCAAAAAGGAGAAAGGGCACTTTTTCTACTGAGGGGCAAGAAGGGTGCTAACTATTTTACTGGATGGGGCAAGAAGGGTGCTATATTTTGTAAACCAAAGGGCAGGCAGGGTGAAGCACCCTTCTGAAACTGTCTGGGGGAAACTCTGCTTTGATCATATATATATCTGTGTTTGTGTGTGCATGTGTCGAGAGAGAGAAATAGTATGAGCCCCCCCCCCCCCCCCCGCATTTTCTTGAGCACCCCCTATTGTTTATTTCTAGCTACAGCCCTGACCCTAGCTTATTCACTGAATGTACTAAAAATAACCACAATTAACAATTTTTTTTATGCTATGATCATTTCAATTGATGTTCAAATTGGGGAAAAACAATTTTCTAACAGGTTTAATTACAATAAACCAAATAATATATTACAAATATAAACATTTTAAAACTTACTTAATCAGATGGCTATACTCTCTAATTATAAATCCCATTCCATGGTATAAATGAAATACAAGCATTACTTTGTAAATTAAATATTAGCCACCATTTTTTAAACCCTGGGTCCTCAGACAATAGTTAAGATTTGAGGATTTTAATGACAATAATGCAAAGAAACATTAACACATTGGATCAGATTTAAATCCGGAACAATATTTTCTGTTAAAAAGAGGAATGTACAGTATACAGATTTTGTTCAGTTTATATATTTTTTTTTCTTGTCAATTTGTAAGTTAAATAACAGGGGTCAATGCAGACTTTTTTTTTCTTGGGGGCACATTTTGTGAAAGTAAAGGTTATTTTTGTGAAATTTATTATATTTTTGTAACGAAAGTTGATATCCAGTTAATCAAATTCAAACCAAGCATTTATAAACAAAAACTAAATCCTTTTGCTGAAGTTTTCCTCTCTGGTGAACAAGCTTGTTTGCAAATTACACATTTTAAAACATCACAAAATAATAAATAGTAAGTTTTTATGGAATAGAATTTTGTGAAGGGGCCCTAAATAGGCCCCAAATTTTCCCTGGATCGACCCCTGAATAATGTACACAATATTTTTTTTAGATGGAAATCTACAAAATATTCGGAGAAAGTCAAAGCTTGGTGTTTGTACATTTAATTATATGTAACCAGAAGCACATATTTAAATAAATTGCCAAAACTGCACCTGTGCATGTGAACCCTACCATGAGATGTACATTCTTTAAATAACTTGAACCACATTAAAAAGTAGAATATAAAGATTAAAGCTTGCTGTTGCTTTAAAATATTTTTATAAAGTTTCTTGTCGACATATAGTAAATTATTAATAGTAGGCGGTACTAAAGAAAATAAAAAACACTGCAAGATTAAATACATTTAAAAAACAATGGACAAATTACCGGTATTAATAAATCTTACCTTACTTAAATGTAATTCTTTTTTAGCAAAACAATATGAGCTGTATGAATTTTTAATCGAATCCATGAATCCGTTTGCACCATTTTCCAAAATGTCCTGTTTTTCAGCCATCTCCTGCAGCATAATTGAAGAAATATTGCTAATGTATATGATCTGAATTACAGCATACATCACAAGCAATACCCATTCAATTAAGGTGGGCTCGTCACTTTAATAAGATCTTGATTTTTTGGACTTTTGCAGATTGCACCTTGCTGACAGTCAGTCCACGTGCACCGTCACGTTTATTTTGCTCAATCGGCAGCTCCAAACTAATATGAGGTTTTTTTTTTAGTAAGTCTTTGGTACACTTTAATATTTAAAAATGCTGTAGAATAAATATTAACCATTTTTTTACGATCTACATGAGCATTATGTATTCAGTAATGCGAATGGTCTGCCGAAGCGTCATCATCAAAGCGAAGGAAAGGAAAAAGACGAGCTATTCTGAAAAGCTGGGAAGCTCGATATTGCTCTTTGGCGCGTTGGCGAAGCTAGCTGCCAAAGCCCCATTGCCACCCCCACTGGTTCTCTGTGATTGGTTGTAAAAGAGCAGAGCATCCCAGCGATTACCGTCTAGTTGACCTGGAGCCCGGCAGAATACGCCGTGGCTACAGTGCCTAGTAGTGTTGTTATCGGCGTCAATACGCTACCGAAGTGTGACGTCATTTATCTCTTGTCGTCTGCTACGGCCACACGAGACACATAGGCGCATAGGGAAATTGTTTTAAAAAATCATATTAAAACAAATATTATTTTTCTAAAACTTTTACCCCTTGATTAGGATACCTTGACATAAGAGGTATCATTTGCGTAAGTGTAATTAAGGTATTTTTTAGCTCAGATTTGGGAACAGATGTGTTACTATCACGCTAAAATGTAAACAAAAGATTGGCGACTGTTTGTTTGGCGCGATTTCCAAGACTGCGCCAAACGAATAACTTAATACAATGGCTAGGTTGCCATTAAAGAAAAATATCCCCTAAATTTGGCGACTTTTTTCTTTTTTTTAACCGATAATTTTTTTTTTTTTTTTTTTTTAGCGTGAGTGTAAAGCATCTAAGCCCAGATTTGTGTAATTTAACTTTTAAAATTTTCAAACGCTAACGTCCCTATCCAAAACATAATATCTCGAAAAAAGGTCTAGGGGTGGCGCCATCTACGATCAGTAAAGGTCATCATTCTCTTATTTATGTGATATTATTTTAAAATAACTTATTTATCTATATTTTTATTTACTAAATATTTATGATTTTTAATCATTTGAAATGTTTTATAGAGTAGTAGAAAATTAATATTTTTATTAATCTGATCATTAATTATAATTTATTTACCTTGTGTACTGTGCAAAATCTGTTGTTTAATAAGAAACTCAGAAAACTAAATAGTGTTAATTATATATAGAGGTAAAGAGAGTATGAAAGAAAATAGTTTGATAGTATGTCATAATCTTTAATTAAAAAACGTGAAAAAAAATTCTAATTAATTTATCCAAAATATCCCTAAAAAAACTTAAGTTTTTTTTTTTTTTTTTTTTTTTTTTTACAAGCAAATTTTTAATTTAGCAATTTAACATGCTACAAAAAATCATGTTTGTTTATAAAAATATATATATAAAATATCTTTGACATACCTATATCAGATTTGAGCAATAGAAATAATAATTAATTTACAGTGCAGAAATATGTCTCAAATACTGTATATAAACTGCTGAAACATTTTTTAAATCTTCACACTTTAGAACCTCATAAACACTTTATTCCTCCACCCCCTCGAACTGACGTAACATAAAAGATAATTTACTAATGTCATAATATTTAATTTAAAAAAAAAGTAATTAATCTACCTATCTAACAATCAAAAGAAACTTTATAAGCAAACGTGATTTTATAAAATAATTGCTGAATTTTAACATTCTTACATTTCTAATCTGACTGTCATATTTGTAAATATATGTATGAAAAGGCAATATAACATTAACACTTTTTAGTTCCTATGGTTTTTACTAAATACAAAATTTTCTATCATTATGAAGGTAAATAAATTTGTATTTTATGATTAGATCATTAAAATATTAATTCTGTTCTATAAAAATTTTAAATGATTCAAAAACTTAAATATTCAGTAAAAAAATATATATGTAAATAAGTTATTTAAAAATCATTTAAATCGATCATATAGAAATTAATAAATACATATAATCTGTAAAAAACAGAAGAATATCCGAGACTGATTCTACTTTCTTTGAGATTACTGATCCTAGATGGCGCTACCACTAAATCTTAAATTGCTAGGATGATGTGTATGAACTTCGGAGTTTTTAAATTTTAAAACTAAAAAACATAAATTTGAGCTACAAATAATTTAATCACATTTCACCAAACGATACTTCTTATATCAATGTATGCAAATCAAGGGATGAAAATTTCAGAAAAAAAATATTTGTTTTAATATGATTTTTTAAAATAATTGCTCATGTTATCTATCACTAGAAACTCAGCCATTTGTGGCCCATAGCAGACGAAAGCACACGAGTGAGGTAATCACTTCGGTGGCGTATATTATACTTCAGAAATAGAGGACGCCGATAGATGGCGCCAGTGTTCTCGCCGCGGCTATGGTAACTTTCTTTTTTACATACACCTCATTTTAAATCTATTTTTTTCTGTATAAATCAGTACTTTAAAATGCTCTAGATAAAAAATAAACAAGGAAAAAAATTCTAATAATGAAAATACAGTTGAAGAGAAATGTAATTGATTTCATAACAACTAATTGTAAAGAACTCAAACAGTTACAAACTTTATCATAGGACAATGTTTTTCTTCCTACAATATTTAGTTATTTCTAAAATTGGATAAATACAATATATTGGATAAATACAATATATTGGATAAATACAATATATTGGATAAATACATTATACTATGATGAATTCTTGCAAAAACATGTCCCTATTTTGACAACTTTTTAATCGGTATTCATTATTACATAACTTGTTTACATCCTGTTAACAAACTAAGAGTAAATTGAGTTGTTAAAAATTTCTGACATTTCGGAGCTTTAGTTTTGAGTAAAATAATTTAAGGTATACTAGCAAACATCAAACATTAAATTGATGATAATTTCAAATCTAGAAAAAAAAAAAATAATTACTCTCCTGAAAGTATAACAAGAATGCATTTTCTTTAAATTAGGGTAGATGCGCCAATCATCCTTAAAAAATTATTTAAAAATTATTTTTGATTAATAGTTATTATTATATATTATTATTATTATTATTATTATTATTATTATTACATTAAGTTATCAACAATATTTAACCATTCTCATACTCACATTTCTCAAATGTGAATCAAAATTTTAATAACAGAAATAAATCAAACACTTTCCAGTTTTTTTCGAGTAATAGATACCCTACAAAAAGTAATACATTGATTTTGTGAATGTATTTAAAACCAGTTCACATCACGTGACTTTTACCGGAGAACAATGAAAAAAGCTGTAGGACACACAAATAGAAAAAGAATTGATAAAGGTAGCGATAGCTGTCCTACAGCAGCAGCAAAAACCTGTTTGTGACGTCACCTTGCACAGCTCTATTTTGGGATGGGTTGGACTTCAACTTTGATTTAACTTGGCGAAACTCCGCCCACTGCGAACTGTTCGCAGTTTCGCACACAGCCTGACAGCCAATCAAAATACAGAATTTCTTCCATATCACGTGACTTTAGAATCTAGGGAAATCTAGGGAATTTTTATTGTGTAGCCTAGGGAAAAAAGTAAAATCCACCTGAGAACGCTGCACACAGCGCAAAATTTACCTGGATCCCGGCCTTATTTTGAAAAGAATTGATTAAACAATTCAATTCGAGTAAAAGAATGATTCACAAAATAAAATCGCTTGATAACGGGAAGAGTGTCAACACATGTGTTAAAGAAGTCTCTTTATAAGTGAGCCATTAACTTTATTAACAAAGTTGCAGTAAAGATAATTTAAATCAGGTAAATTCTTTTCTTTTTTTTGTAAATATTGTTTTATGCATAAATTTAATTCTGTTTATGTATCATTCTCTATTTTAAGTGACACTCTCTGTCGTCAGTGGTATAAGCTTGGCGATTTTTTTTTCAAAATGCTGTGTTTAATACTGATGTGAAATCTGAAATCCCGATTTAAAGCGATCTTCTCATATAGCGATCACTGTCACAACTCTCTGAAATCCTTTTCTTTTTTTTATTACGTAGTTAAAGATTTCTATATCAGTCGGCGTTTGTTGTTCGGACATCTCCGCCTCCTATTCGACATAGTTTTTTTATATTAAATGATATACTCTAAATAGAATTTTTTCAGGATTCATGTCAAGCCATATTACACTTTTTTTTTTTTTAATCTGTTAAAAAAGGAATAAAGTCGCCAAATTTTGGGCACCACAGTTTCTGGCAAACCCACCTATTTTGCTTGTATTGATATCATTGATGATGAAATTTGAGATGGAAACACTCCTCAAAATAGTTTGTTGCATTTTCTTGTCGAACGGTGTAAGTTGGAAGAGTTTAAAAGATGAGAGACATTTATTTTTTCAGATTTAAGCAATAATAATTGTTGTACATTGGTTTTTAACAGTCAGATTTAAAAATTAAAGTTCTGGTGAGCATAAAGTTTGATATTGTTAGAGTATGTTTGATTTTTTTGCTGGAAAGTTAAATTATAGTATGTTGATGACTGTAAAAATGTATAACAGTAAACTCTCGATTATCCGCGGAATTGAGTGGCGCGACTATCGCGGATAATCCACAAAATTTTGATATCTAGTTTTTATATACCCTTCATGTTTTATATATAACAATGTTAGTTTATATTTTTTTATCTGGACAGCTGGATGGGGTAACCCCATCCAGGTGATTTTTCTTAATATTGTATTTTTGTACATTACTTTTTTAAGAATTCTTTATATTTATATTTATATTTGTTTTATACACTTGTGACTATATCTGGATGGGTAACCCCTTCCAGATAGCGTTCTCATTAAACTTTGTTTCCTTTTTTTACTTTTGTTCATATTAAATTTTGTGGTTTTTTTAAAATATATATATATATTTTTTCTTTGGCGCAGCTTGTCCCCTATGGGACCTTGTGCCATTAAACTCCATACAACCAACCAACCACAAAATTTTGAAAAAAGGGAACAAATCAACACAAATATGTACTTGAACAATTTATACACATAATAAGTAACACAAGCATACAATTTACAGTTTCTACGCACAATGGGTAGCATAAAGATACTTATTAATTCAGGAATAATAAAATTATTCATTACTTACAAACTTGTAGGTTTATTTCTTTAAAAAATCCGTCAAAATTGTCTGTTTTTTTGTACTGAAACACTTCTTCTTTATTTGCGATTGTAGTTTTTTAAGTACTATTTTATCACAAAGTGATGCATCATCCTCTTCCTCTAGATATTGGATAAGTCCTTCAACGTGAGCTAAAGCTGCGTCATGGCTCATTTTCTTTTGTACCTTATCATCTTCTTCGTCACTCTCTTCCAAATTCATACCTAACGCTTCTTCAATAATTTGGTCATCAGTTGCATGTTCGAAGCCTGGATCGTTAGCATCACAATTAATCCACTCAATGATATTATCTTCATCGACATTTTCTCCACCAGCAACAGATTTTGCTAAATTCGCTGAATTATAAACGGTAACTTCTTCCTCTTCCTTTTCTGATTCTACTATAGATTTTTCTATACTTGGCAAAATCTTCCGCCAGGATTTTATTAATGTGGATTTCTGTACCAACTCCCAAGCACTGTTTACATCATAAATGCTATCGAGAATCGTGTAATCTTTGAAAAAGCTTTTAAGATAATCTCCACTCTTCAATTCTTTTTTTTCAGTAATTTCGTTCTGTATTTTTTCTTAATTGAAGCGATTACACCCTGGTCCATAGGCTGGCTAAGAGCTGTAACATTGGGAAGCAAAAATTTTGCAAAAATATTTCCATCTTCTGATTTCAATTGTAGTTCTCCAGAGTGAGATGGGGCGTTGTCAATTAGCAACGCAGCTTTCTGGGGTGAATTTTGAGACGCCAGATGTTTCCTAACTTCGGGAATAAACATTTCTTCAAACCATTTTATAAATATTGTTTGATACATCCAACCTTTCTTTGTGTTGAAATAATGTACTGGGAGGTTCTCAGCTCTTGTTCCCTTAAAAGATCTCGTTTCTTTTTGATTTTCCAATCACTACTAACTTTAGTTTATGGGATTCTGTAGCATTACTGCAAGGCAATATTGTTAGATGCTCTTTACTGCACTTATGTCCTGGAGCTTGATTTTCGCTTTGAAATGCAAGAGTTCGTGTAGGCAAACATTTCCAGAACAGTCCTGACTCATCGGCGTTGTATACTTGTTCGAAAGAAATTCCTTCTGATTGAAGAAATTGTACAAAATCTTTGAAATTTTCTGCAGCTTGTAAGTCGCAACTTAATTTCTCGCCGTAAAGACCTATTTCTCTTATCCCATGGCGTTGTTTAAATCTTGTCAGCCATCCTGACGATGCATCAAATGATCCCTCTAATCCCAGCATTTCAAAAAATTGTTTTGCTTTTGCAGCAGCAATAGGCCCTGAAACAGGCGTTCCCTCACTTCTCACTTGTCTTATCCAACGTAAAAGTGCTGCATCCAGTTCTTCAAAAGTGCTGCTTTTCATACTTTTTCTTTTTTTCATCGATGAAAAGTTGTCTGATGAGGCTGAGAATTGCATCAATTTATCTTTCTGTTTTGAAATGTCCCTAACTGTGCATTTTCCAATTCCATATTGCAAGCTTATTTGTTTTCTTGTAGCACCATTTTCATTTTTTTTTTAATCAGTTCTAATTTATTTTGAATCGTTAACACAAGTCTTTTTTTTTTTTTTTTTGTGACATTTTTCAAATACGTATTGAAAATGCAAAACTATAAAATTTAAATACAAACACGAACTTCTGTAAGACACATGTTCACAGCTCAGCTAAAACAAGCAAACTGACCCTAGTAGCAAAATGTCATCGGCCATTGAGTGGCCTCTCATCGAAATCCGATGAAGTGATGAGCGGCCGATCATCGTATTCTCATCGGATAGGATGAATTGTCATCGGAAATTGCTCAGAAATGTCTCATCGACCTTGGATCCATCGATGATCGAAATCCGATGAATTTTAGAAACTAATATGATGAAAACCCGAGGAGTAAGATTTTATCACGATGAATTTAGGATGAGTTTTAGATGAGTACACGAGCAAATTTCGATGAAAAAACGGCGAATTATTGGTTGGTTGGTTGGGATGTAAATTTAATAAGCAATTTCTGAAACATGTCTTTCCTGAGTATATTAAATACATACATTAGATTTACATTCAGCCGTTGGTAATTTATATTAATAGATACAGTTTTTATTATCATTCTTTGAAAAATCAATTATATTTAAGTTTTTTTTTTTTTTGGTGGGGGGGGGGGGAAGAGGGAAATTAATTACAAAAACATTAAAATGTTCAAATTTTCTGCTATTCCTTCAGCCAAATAATCTTTTAAAATTTAAAAAATTATTTGCCTTATTCTAAAGTCTTTTTTTTTTTGGTGTGTGTGTGAAGGGGAGGGGGAGATAATAAAGATTCTTGTTTGCTACAATTCTCTTTTTCTAAAGAAAAAAAATATTAAATGCATTTTTCTTTATATAGTTTAAGAATTAAAAAATTCATGCTCTCGTATTTTGCATGTGTTTAAATATTTGTTGAGTATCTTTATTAATTCCATAAATCATGTACCTAGAGGTATAATCCCTGAAATCTGTTTTTTAACATAATTATGGATATAATTTAGCTCATTTAACCCTCCTGGTCCTTGCTCAGCTTCCTCGCAACACAGAGCACACTGAATTCCATGTTATGCTTCAGTCAATTTTCTTTACCATCAATGTTCAAAAGCTTTTCTTTATTTCATCTTCTGAGAGTAACAGACACCTCAGGGGTAGCAAATTTGTCCTTTATTTGGAGGTGTCTGCTATTCAGAGGTAAAAATGTGCTAATATTTCTGTGAAGCTTCTTTCTTTTTGGTCTGAAAATAACACCCACTTTGGGAGTGCAAAATTTGTCCTTTATTCGGAGGTGTCTGCTATTAATTCAGAAGTAAAAACGTGTGAATATTTCTTTTAAGCTTTTTTTTTTCTTCTTTTGGTTTACTGAAAATAACAGACACTTCAGGGGAGCCAAATTAGTCCTTTATTTGGAGGTATCTGCTATTCAGAAGTAAACGTGCAAATATTTTTACAAGCATTTAAATTTTTGGTCTTCTGAAAATATTCTGAACTCTGGGAGAACCAAATTTGTCCTTTATTCGGAGGTGTCTGCAATCCAGAGGTAAATGTTCAAATATTTCTATAGACTTGTGCAAGGTGACGTTTAACAGGTTTTTAAAGCTGCAGTATGACAGATACTGGTACCTTTATCAATGCTTTTCTCTACTTGTGTGTCCTACAGCCTTTTCAATGTTTTACAGTAAAAGTCACATGATGTGAACTGCTCTATAAGATTTCTTTTTGGTTTTCTGAAAATAATACTTCAGAAGAGCCAAATTTAATCTTTATTTGAAAATGTCTGCTATTAATTCAGAAGAAAAAATGTGCAAATATTTCTGTTAAACTTTATTTTCAGTCTTCTGAAAATAAGACACCTCAGGAGAGCCAAATTTTTCCTTTATTCGGAGGCATCCGCTGTTCAGAGTTCAATGTGTGAAATATTTCTGTTATGCAGTAGAAAAGTTTTAACACTGACTAAAATTGTTCTAAGAATAATATCATTTTAATCTTTAATCTTAAATATCCCATGACGACAATGTTTTTCAGAATTTCCATGTCCCTGAAAATCTCTTTAAATTTAGCAAATTGTTATTTTAAGGCTGCTCGTCAGTAAACTTCCCGATTCCCCTCGCTAATGTTAATCCTATGGGCATAGGATGCATTCGTATTTTAAAAATATCTCCTCGAGAAATTCATATTTTTAACTTCTGCTTTTATTGTACTGTTTCTTAAGGAATGTCTTTTTTTCTTAGTTGTCAAATTTTTTCTAAAATATATACTTAATTTTATGTGAAGTGTTAAAATCTTATTCAGTTTCGCTAAGATTTTAACAGACAAAAATCGAAATTAAGCACATATTTTCGAAATATTGTGATAACTAAGAAAAAAAAGGACATCTTTAAAGAAGAGCACGTAGTAAAAAAAGTTTAAAATATTAATTTCTCGAGGAGATATTTAAAAAATACAAATGCATCCTACGTCCACAGGATTAACATTAGCAAGAGAAATTGGGAGGTTAACTTACGAGCAGCCTTAACACTGTTGGCAGAAATTTTCAAAAGTAATTCTCACTTTACAGCAACATATAAGAAAGACAAAGTTCCGTTTTCCAGTAATTCTGTAAAAGGACTTCACAAACAGAAAATGAGGATAGACAAGGGATATTCCAGTTTCTGTATGAATTGGTAGCACTGTTCAATTTAATTCCCTGTCAGAACACTTAAAACCAGGCTAAAATCTTGTTTCACAAATAACTTACTTTTCTTTTTGTGAATAAAAGTTTTATTTCCAGTTGGAGTTGTCATCTCTGACAAGTTTTTTTTTTTTTTAAAAATCAAGTAAATTTCATGTTTATTTCTGTGTGGGATAGCTCAGTTAAAAAAAAAAAAAAAAAACTTCTGCTTTGATAAGTATTCATTGTCTTGTATTTTAAATCACAGAATAAACATCTTATTTCTTCGGCTCTGAAGGAAAATCTTATTTCTATATAGCAATTTTTATTTAAATTAATACTATCTGACGAACATTCCACGAATAAGTAACACCAAATTAAACCTACGAAGATTGATTCCCCCCCCCATTTTATCTTAAAAGCAAATTTATTTTCTAATCTCCTTAATTTACTGTAACCCTAAATGATTTATTTATATTTATTACCCACCCCCTTTCACAAAACTGGCATGCATTAAATCTATTTATACTTTAAAAATCTTGTGCAGATATCTGGTGACTTCAGCTGTAATAATTTCATTTGACAAACAATCTTAAGAAGTCTGATGAATTAAGAAGATTAAGAAAGTTTGATGAATAATAATAATAAAAAAAAAGATCACATTAGTTATCTTTTTTCTTGCTTTTACATTAAGCAAAAAAGAAGAGAGCTAAGCTTTTAAGTTACCTATATCTAATTTTTTCTTCAAATCAGATTCAAATTTATTTTCTTATATTTTATACTTTAAACTTGTTAATTTTCAATTCCCCACCCCTTCTCCTACGTATTTGTACATATTTGATTGACATTCCAAATCAATTAGAATCTTAAAAAAAAAAAAAAAACTTGAAACACAAAACTTAAATTGTAAACTTTATTATTCACAAATAATTTTTAATTAGAATTAATACATATAGGTATTATTCAGTGCCATTCAGACATTACTGCTCGTACATTCCTGCCGCCCTCATGATCCTTCAAGTGCATCAACCACTCCTTTATTACCTCGTGAACTTCCACTGCAGTTGCTGAAGGAGATAGATTATTCTTCATGGGGCCCCTATCTGGAAAAATAATAATAATAATAAATATATATATATATATAATACAATTATATATATATATATATATATATATATATATATATATAATACAATTATATACACAGCATTTATTGTAACTTATTAACAAATAAGATCAAAATTTAACATGGAAAAAAAGCTCTTATGGGCGATTCCACAGTTATGCGAGTGACATTTAGAGAGTGTTTTTTTGCAAATTGAGATAAATTTGGAAGTGAAATTATTTAGATAACATTTTACTTTTTTTATTGCTATTACAGGACACAAAATCATTTTTGTAGTGACATTTTTAGTCTAAAGTAATAACAATTTTTTTTTAACAGTAAAGTCGTTATGTGTGTGATTTTTCTGTGTCACACACATAACGACAACTTTACTATTTAAAAAATATACATTCTGTATGTGTCCTGTAATAGCAATAAAAAAAGTAAAACATTATCTAAATAATTTCACTTCCAAATTTGTCTCAATTTGCAAAAAAACACTCTAAAAGTCACACACGTCATGGTGCCTTTATACAAAATTTAACAGCAGCTCTTCCTTGAGAAAACAGTTTGAGAAACATCGATCTACATCTAATGTGCTGCTAACGGGATAGATTGATCATATCAATCTGCAATAATGGAGACTTGGAAGATGAAGTAATTGTGCATATTGAGGTACCGATTCAACCACTGACAATTTGAATGAAAATATCCCAATAATTCCTGAGGAAACCTAAATAATAAAAAATGCCCCCCCCCCTTTAAAAAAAACTACAGTAGAAACTAGAGGTACCCCTAGACAAGCATATATCTCTACCCACAAAATATGAAATTTTTAACACATAAGTAACCCCCCCCCCTCTTTTAAAATGCAAAATGATACTTCCCAGTGTTGAAAATTGAAAAGCAAAAAAAGGAACCTCTGCCTCTTGGTATTTTCATGTATTGAAAAAAACTTTTGAAGTAGTAAATAAAAATATTAATATTTTTAAAAACTAAAGTTATCATTAGAACAAGAAAAATACAAAGATACCATTTCTTTTTTTTT
Organism: Maratus michaelseni; assembly: GCA_963931845.1. Classification (NCBI taxonomy): domain Eukaryota; kingdom Metazoa; phylum Arthropoda; class Arachnida; order Araneae; family Salticidae; genus Maratus; species Maratus michaelseni. The sequence goes on along the minus strand of OZ007597.1, from coordinate 197,058,081 downwards.
TTGGTGGGGGAGGGGGGGGGGGGATTTCTATGTAATGAGATGGAGATTTAAAATTGCACGAAAACAAAACAGACCGATCTCCAGGAAATATATTTTGTTGAAATTTAAGCTAAAATTAGAACTGGAAAAGTACACATGAATGTTTTATTTTTATAACCGAGAAACCAGCAAGGCAATTTCAAAGTGCAGAAAAAAATGAATTGGAAAACATGAAAATGAAAACCAAATTTCATCAGAAAGGGGGGAAAACAGGTAGGTAAATATACATATATATATTTTTTAATATACTGTTAGAAATGGAATGGTACTTCAAGTATGTGGGTAATTTTTTTTTTTTTTTTTGGATGTCCATCTGGAAAGTATATGCACTGGTAGTTTAAAACTGCAGAAAAAACAGAAAACTTGAAACTAATGCTTGCCATTATTAGAAACAGAAAGAGGTCTTCATGTGGCTATTTTTTGTGTAGTCATACAAAAAGTGAATGTGGCAGTTTAAAATTGTACAAGAAACAGAAAAATTTAAATCTAACGCCTAATTGCGCTCCAGAAAAAATACTCTTTTGAAACAGCAAATACTAATTACTTTTTAAACAAAAGATATCATTATAACCAGAAAGGTAGCCTGAATAAAATAGAACTTTTTTGCTTTTTAGAAACTCCATGGGGGACCTGCATCCTACCAATTATTTCAAAATTCAGAAAAAAAGTTAGCTTTTTGTCTGCTGATTTGATAAACTCTGATAACTCAGACACTAGATGAATTTAATCTTTTTTGGAACCTATGCCCAATGATTTAAAATCCAAGCTCGCAAATGTCCACAAAATTTTGTGTCATCAATAACCTGCAAATTTGATAAAATAAAAAAACTTGCACTCATTAGACCAGTAGCAGAAAATTCTCCAAATGTCTAACGGATATTTTAGGGGCAGAAAATAACCTGCAGGCAAACTATGTTACAATTTAAGTTATGTATATCAATAATTAATAGCTAGTAATAGTAAAGTATTACTGGCAAGTGCAATTTTTTAACTTGGTAAAATTTTTATTTAAAAATTTGTTGGATAAAATTGTGCTTACATGATCGGCACATATTTTCTCTTACTTAAAATGCACATAAGTGAATGTTCTTTCTCGACAGATACATATACCAATTTATGTTTCCCCCCCCCCCCCCTGACCTATTGACAAATTTTGCGATTTTTTTCTTGTGACCAATTTCTCAATATCTTTTAGCAACCTATCTTGGCAAATTTAGAGGTTTGTTGCAAAATAGTGACGAATTTAGCAGTCCCCCCCCCCTTTCCCCATGACAGACTGTTAGCGATTTTCCCCCCATAACCGACTGTTCAAATTTCACGATTGTTTTCTTGCGATTGCTTGACAAAATTCGTGATATTTTCCTACTACTGATTTGTGAATTCACAAATTCCCCCTCCCCACACACTTTACAAATGAGTTAGTGGGTATATATATTCTTTTTTTCATGCGATTGTCGACAAATTTCGTGATTTTTTTTCATAATTGACGAATTTTGCTATTTACCTGCTATAGACAAGCAAAATTAACAATTTTGTGCAAATATTTCGAGATTTTTCCTTGCGAATGACCGCCACATTTGACAATATTTTCCAGCGACATATAGACTAATTTTGCAATATCAAGGGTCAATGCAGGTTTTTTTTTTCTTGGGGCCCATTTTATGAAAAGTAAAGGTTAATTTTGTGAAATTTATTATATTTTTGTGAAAAATAACATTTTGTAATGAAAGTTGAAATCCAGTTAATCAAATTCGAACCAAGCATTTATAAACAAAAACTTTTTTAAACCCTTTTGCAGAAGTTTTTCTCTCTGGTGAACTTGTTTGTTTACAAATTACACATTTTAAAACATCACAAAATAAATAAATAAATAAGTTTTTATCGAATAGAATTTTGTGAAGGGTCTCATTTTATCAAATTGACTTTTTTGAAGTTGCCTATTTTATCAAATTGATTTTCGTGAAGGGGCCCATTTTACCAAATTTATTTTTGTGAAGGGACCAGTTTTATTAAATAGATTTTTGTGAAAGGGCCCATTTTATTAAATAGATTTTTGTGAAGGGGCTCTAAATTTTTCCTGGATCGACCCCTGAATATTCTTCCATATCTGATGGCAGAATTTCATAATTTTTTCCCCCTTAACCGATTAATGAATTTTCCTGCAAGATTAATTGATGAAATTTGTGATATATTATTCTTGCTACTGATTGCCCATTTTTGTGTTTTTTCTTTCTTGCCAGTGTTGTCAGTTTTTTTACTTTTTTTAAAAATTAAAATTGCATGAATTGCAAATTTTTAGATGGATTTTTTTCCGTACTTTGTTAGCAAAACTTGCATTGTTTTTTTTTTTTTTTCATGCAATCATAGACAAATTTTGTGATTTTTTTCTCCTGCGATTAATTGAGATTTTTTTTTCACATAAGCAATTTTCGAATTTTGAAATATTTTTTTGTGACCTATTGGTGAAATTTGCGAGTTGAAATATGCCGATAACAAATTTATCCAAACCTAAAATGGGCAGGGTGCATTTGCAGCTGTATATGAAAAAGACAAGCCTGCTTTTTGCATATTTTTATCAACTGCTTTTTGCAGATTTTCTCTTTTGAACTGGGCAGCGAGATGCGTGTGCAGTATATGAGCAAAAGCTGTTGGCTCAGACAGCATGGAAGTCACGAGAGAGAGAGAGAAAAAAAGTATTAGCTTGCAACCAATGATCACACTCATCCGAATGCAAGGCGAAAGTGTGGCTGCGGCACTGTACCTGCCGACAAAGGAAAAAAATCTGCAAAAGGGAAGAAAAAAAAATTCTGCGAACCAAAGAAAAGTTCCATGGAGGAAAAAATCTGCAATGTCCGTCACCCGTCTTGAATTTTCTGCTAACAGGCTCATTAGTATATATCTCATCTTTGCATAGTTGAGGTTAGAAGATAAAAGATCATCTTTGCATAGTTGACGACAAGGTTTGTGAAATATTCCAACACAAGCCTGCCACATCTTATGTGGCTTACTGGAGGATGATGAATAGTGGTTGGCGATCGCATGCCCTTTGATCAATGTCCATATTTTCAGACTTTTTGGCTATCATGCTGTGGTAAACAGCAGATTAATAATAAAGAAACCACATCAGAAGTATCCATTTTCCTGCCTTATGGATCTTTCCCATGGCATGCAGTCGATAACAAATGGTTCGTCAACCAACATTCAACCTCTCTGCCACTTGCTATTAAGTTTGTGTATCATCTTCATCCAAAAATGCTTGCAATTCGGCATCTTCAAATCTTTTCGATTGACCTGACGGTTCTTTGTCTTTCAAGTCGTTTTGCATTAGGACATTGACACAGTAAGTTTTCCGACAGCTTTCACCAATGTTTTTCTTTTGATTCAACAGGAAAAGCACTATGTGCCGAAAATGCTTGTTATTTGGCTCGAAACTTAACATGTTTACCACACACACAAAAAGACGCTAACTCGAAATTGGCTAAGAATCCATGGCGTCTTGAAAGGTCATAGCAACAAAATTACACAATAATAGATTAGACTGTGAACCAACCCTTGTTTCCAGCAGTATCTCTTTTGCTAATCAGAGATGTCCATCTTTCAGGAGTCGAGTGTCCATTATGGAAATCTTATTCAGGGCTTGAAATTCAATTTTTCCAAGGAGGGGAGTCTCCCTCCCAACGTTAAATGGAGGGGAGTTATAATGTTTGGGAGGGAGAAAAAACTATTTTATTAAGAAAAAAAAGCGAAAAATTATGCGAATCGATCGCGGGAAAAAACGCGAATTTCGCCGATAGATTGCGAAAAAAAAGCGTATTTCGCTGATTGATTGCAGAAAAACGCAAAGTTTGTCTATCTCTTGCGAAAAAAACGCAAAGTTCGTCGATTAGTCATTTAAAAACGCAAAGTTCATCGATCAGTCGCAAAAAAAAATTCAAAGTTCGTCGATCGATTGCAGAAAAAACGAAAAGTTCATCGATCGGTTACGGGAAAAGAAATCACGAAATTTATCGTTCGGTTGCAGGTAAATTAAATAACGCAAATTTCTCCGGAAAATGGTGAAATTTTTTGGGTGGGAGGCTCCTGCCCACGATATTTTTTTTTGCCGGGATTTCAAAATTTTCAGCGCGAATCCCGCACTGAAATTCAAGCCCTGCTTATTGTACATAGATTTTTCACCTGAAAAAATATTTTACAGTCTGTTGAAAAATTGGGAAAAACCAATCAGGAAAAATATAGGAAATAATGGAAAAATATAGTGCCGACCTGACCCATTGGTTGGGTGTGCCAGTGTCAATACATACTTTTCATAATTTGTTAACTACAAATAATTTCTAAAATGAAGAAGATATGGTAAAAATTACAAAATCGAAATATTTTATATTCAATAAGCTTTAAAATTTTTAATATCAAAATTGTTACAACAAGCAATAATCATTTAATAGATAGAATTGATATTAGCGAGATCAGATCAAATTTAAATTGATTATTTGTACTTTATCAGTCGTTTCAAATAATGCTGCTGGTTTAAAAGATTAAAAATTTTGAATTATATAAAATTTTCTTAAAGCAATTTATTAAATTTAAAAATTATGCATGGTCAATCAAACATAAATTCTGACATCCGTATAGCGGATGTCAGAATTTATGTTGAAAAATTTTTATATTTATTATAATCTAAAACTTAAAAGGAAATAAAACTGTGCTCTATTTCTAAGAATTTTTTCTTTTTTTTTTATAACTTCTTTTCTCATGATAAATGAATGTTAAATTTGTCATTAAATTAATTTAATGCTTTTGATACTGTGTAAAAAAAAAAGGGGGGGGGGTGTTTATGTTATAAGAGCATTGGAGTGGCATTTCTAGTCCCCCTCCCCCCCCCCCCCCCTCAAAAAAAGAATTTAGATTGTAGTAAATAAATCTAGCTTTTAGAAGTTTTCTAGCAGATTTATATCCAAGTGCAGGCCTCGCGCTTGCACTCTTCTTGTGTAGGTGAATACATTTTATTCAACAGGTTATGACTGAGTAACAATTGTTGATGGCAACTTTACAACAACATGCAATTTAAAATTTTCGATTTGATCGCCGTGAACTACAAGAAAGTAATGAATATATAGTGTTGACTTTAAAACAAAAAGGACAGCTATGTGAGCATTTAAAAAAGAGGTTTTTTTTTAAATAAGCAACACTGGTATTGGTAACACTGGTTCAGAAGGTACATTTTGAACTGCTTTGTTTTGCAGCCCCAATTCATGAATAGAAATTCTCGATATTTTCCCGCAACTGATTGAAGAATTTCTCAATATTTTACTGTGACCGATCGACAAATTGAGAAATTTTTTAATATTTTCCCCTTGAGCGACTAACGACTTTCACGATTTTTTCTCGTGACCAGTCGATGAATTTCAGGATTTTTTTCTGATGATGCTTAGTCGAACTATTTTACATTCTTTTCCGTAACTGGCTAAAAATTTTCACGATTTTTTCCCAACAATCGACGAATGAATTTCGCAATTTTCTTAAATGAAGAACTTCACAATCTTATCTGAATAACTCGCAAATTTTGAGATTTTTTCCGCTATCAATTGCAGAAATTGGCAATATGTTTGAGATTTTTTCTTCGATTAACTGACAAATGTGATTTTTCATGCAATCAACTGAAGACTTTTGCAATATTTTTGATATTTTCCCTTGATCGGCTGGCAAATTTTTCAATTCCGCCCCCCCCCCCCCCTGCCGTGCATGGATAGAAGATTTTCAGGATTTTTTTTCAGACGATTCACTGCAGAGTGATTTTAATTTTTTATTTAAACATGCGACTGATTAACAAATTTTGAGATATTTTTCTTCTATCAACTGGCAACTTTTTCTTGCAACTGATTAGTAAAGGAGGGATTATTTTCCGACTGATCGATGAATTTCGCATTTTTCGCAACAAACTTTGAAATAAATAAAAATGAATAAATGAATGATAGTTTATTTTCACATAGGATTGTAGAAAAAATAAATATGCAAAAATTATTTCAAAGAATTTTTCATTTGAGAGGAAACAATTCTTTTTTCAATCTATATTCTGTACACTTGAAATTAAATTATATATTACTATTAAAAAAACTGATTTATTGATATTGGCTTCGTAATAAAATATGTTCATAAACATATCCAAGAACTTGCAGGGGTCGATGCAGGGTTTTTTTTCTTGGGGCCCATTTTGTGAAAAGTAAAGGTTATTTTTGTGAAATTTATTATATTTTTGTGAAAAATAACATTTTGTAACGGAAGTTGAAATCCAGTTAATCAAATTCGAACCAAGCATTTATAAACAAAAACTTTTTTAAATCCTTTTGGTGAAGTTTTCTTCTCTGGTGAACTTGTTTGTTTACAAATTACACATTTTAAAATATCACAAAACAATAAATTAATAATAAATAGCACGTTTTTATGGAATGAAATTTTGTGAAAGTGCCTATTTTAGTAAAAATAATTTTGTGAAGGGGCCATTTTGTCATATTGATTTTTGTGAAGAGGCCCATTTTGTCAAATTGATTTTTGTGAAAGGGCCCATTTTATTAAATTGATTTTTGTGAAGGGACCCTAAATAGGCCCCAAATTCTGCCTGGATCGACCCCTGACTTGTGTCTATGAGAGGGAAGGGTTCCTATTTGTCTATATGTAAACACCTTTTTTTAAAACATTTGGAAAATTAATGAAATATAATACTGTATAATATAATAGAGGGGGGGGGGGTGCTACATAAAGCCCATATTTTGTCACTATAAATTAAAAAATGGCTTCCAAAGGGTAAAATCTGCATTAAATCATGATTTAGCACTTAATCGTGCTTTATGATGGATGATAATAAATCGATTTAAGAAAGCAGTCGTAACTACACTACTCTGTATGTGCTACTCATCAAAAGTCGTACTCTGTACACCACTATTTTTACTTAACAGCAGAATTCCCCCCAAAACCTTATCTCTAACAAAAAATAACTTACCAGACCATTGCTACGAAAACTCCAGAATCAGGAACTTTTCTTTCATGACATCTTCAGTCCTTTCCCATATAGCCAGCCTGAAGTCTGCACAGAATTGGTTTACTCGAACCAATGCAAGACATTCCATCAAATTTGGACCACAACCTGTTTGGATTTGCAAAATTTTTGTATTATCTGAAATTCTAATATGGACAGAATAATAGAGATAAAGAAGACGAAGATGAATTAATAAATAAGAGGAATTTTTACTTTTAGGCATATTTTGTAAAAAATACTACCTATTACATTCTCTCCAATGTTGGAATTTCTGGAAACTTTTTGCAGATCTATGCCAATTATGACTTCCAGAACCCAAAACCACACCCAGTTCAAAACTTTATCTATCTATATCACTTTTTTATGGACACAATACAATGACTGCACAAATCTCTTTTAAACTGATACATAAAATCTAGGTCAAGTTTGTTAATGGGCAAAATTGAACATCGGGGGGGGGGGGGGGGGGGGGGATGGAAGGCTTTTGTGAAAACAAAAAACAACCAATAACTTCTTAATTATGATATGTATTGAATCATTTAAAATTATTACTTCTGGGAAAAGAGCAGAAAATTTATGTATGACAGATTTTTTTATATCATTAAAAATGGCCTAAGGGGGGGGGGAGGAAATAGGGGTTTAAGAAGAAAAAAATTCATAGCTTTGTCAATTCACAAGATATCAAATCCACTTAAATTTATTATAAATCCCCATCCTCTTAATATTATCTACAACTTTTATACTGACAAGTTTTTATAGAACCAACCCTTACAGCAAAAAAAAAAAAAAAAATTAAAAAAAAAAAAAAATCCCTGCCAGATCTGCTTACAGACCCAGAAGCAGAAAATTCTCCAAGTGTCTGCGATGGATATTTCAGCGGCAGAAAATAATCTGCAGGTAAACTATGCTACAATTCAGGATTGGCAGGTCTTTGACATGTATCCTTTTTTGAGAGTTTAAACTGCTATGTCAAAAACCTCAAATACTACATTGATATGTAAAATTTTACATTAAATAGTACTTATATAACATGAAACAGTACAACATTATACGTAATAAATAAGTCTTTTACTGTATATCAATAATTAATACCTAGTAAAGTATTACTGTTGCGTGCAATTTTTTAACTTGATTTCTCAATATTTACCAGCAACATATTGGTGAATTGAGCGGTTTTCCCCCCGCGACATATTGACGAATTTTGCAATTGTTTTCCTGCAATCGATTGAAGAAATTTGTGATATATTCCTGCAACCAACTGACAAATTTTGCTTTATTTTTGCGGCCGATAAGCAAATTTCCGATTTTCTTTTCCTGCGTCTTACAGGTGAAACTCTCATTTTTTTTTTTTTTTTTTAACAACACGTAATTGTGAACAAATTTCGCAATTGTTTTCACGACCGATCGGCAAATATGGTTATTTGCTTGCAATAGCTTGACAAAATTTACAAATTTTTCTCGCGACTGACGCTTTTCGCAATATTTTCCCACCATCTATAGACGAATTTTGCGATATTCTTCTGCAGCAGATGGCAGAATTTTGGGGGGGGGGGGGGGGTTCTGTGACTGACTTCAGTCAGTCATTAATAGGTTTAGTAGGTATTCATGATTTTTTCCCTGTAACCGACAGATTAATTTCTAAATAGTTTTCCCACGATCGATTGACGAAACTCGTGTTATTTTCCTGCAACTGATTGACGATTTTACGGATTTTTTTCCACGTCTTACTGGCAAAACTCAAGGGGTATTTTTTTCACACGATCGTAGATGAATTTTGTTTCACATTTTTATTTCCCCCCCTACAATTGACTGGTGAATTTTGCAATTTTTCCCACAACCGACTGCCAAATTGCGATTTTTTCTTCACGCAATAAATTAACAAATTTCGCAATATTTTCACGTGACCGTTTAACGAACTTTGCAAAATTTTTCTGTGCTTGATTGACAAATTTTCGATTTTTTACTCGCGACCTATTGGTGAAATTCGCAGACAATTTTATTTTGCGAACCCAAAACGCTATGTAGCTTTAAAAAATGGGCAGAGTGCATTTGCAGCTATAAAAGAAAAGACAGAGCCTGCTTTTCACTGATTTCTTCAACCGCTTTTCACAAATTTTCTCTTTTGAACTTTCTGGTGAGATGCAAGCACAGTATATGAGCAAACGCTGTTGGTACACTGATCAGGGATGTCAGAGAAAAAAAAATTATATTTAGCTTGCAAAGAATGAGGAGATGCGCAAAAGATCATAGCACTCCTCCAGATGCGAAGGAAAAGTGTGGCTGCGGCACGTGCCCGCTGGCGAAGTGAAAAAATCTGCGACGTATGTCGCCCGTCTCGAACTTTCTGCTACCGGGCCTACAGCGAGCCACAAGTTGATTTCAAAGTGGGCGGTCCCAACTGCCGCAAAATGACAAAAAGGTCATGTCTTCTGCAATTCCCAATAAACAGGCACCCTACAGTCTGTGTCTTTGAAATCTACATGTGCCTGTAGGCCAAACTGTCAGGGATTTTTAATATTTTGATTAGCAGTAAAGGGAAAAAAAAGGGATCAGCCACCGGCCACAAAATGAAAAAAAAAAAAAAAAGTGGCTATTAAAAAATTGTTTGTCAGGCACATTATGGCCACTTTTCTAGAATTAAAGAGTAAATTTTTTTTGCATTTGATGGCTAAGATTTGGGATTTGCCTGCAGTCAGCCACCTTGTTTTTTAAAAACATTTTAACTTTTATCATTAAAAATAAATAATGTGTTTATAATAAGTAAATATAGATGAAAATTATTTTGGAAATGAGAAACAAAACAAATATGTTTTGAAATATAGATAAAATGCTTAAGTTATCACTTACACATTTTTTTTCTATATTTTAATTATAATTGGTGATCTTATATGATTATGTAACATTTCATTGATGCTGGATTGAGTCACTTAAGCATTTTATTTATATTTTAATTAGTGATCTTATTATGTAAATATGTTTTGAATATTTTTCTCTTTTTTTTTTAACTATTTCTTATAACTTAAAAACAAGCAGAAATAAATAAGATGAAAATAATTATTTCTTCAAACTAGCATTTTTGAAATTACAATTTTAATTCTGAAACATCTAAAACCGATGTTTGTGGTGTTAATAGTGCCTATTTTACAACTTTAATTACAAGGAAAATCTCATAAAATACTAAAAATAAAAATTGGCAACTTCAGTAAATAGTTGATAAATTATAACTTTACTTTCTCAAATTTTTTTTTTATGTTTTCTGATAATAAAATTTTTCTAATCACCCTAAACATTCTTTTAAACCTAAATTTACATTAAAAAATTTTTTTTTTTAAAAGATGAAATTTATATAACAAAAAAATAATTAATCACGGAACGAACCTATCTTAATATCAATAATCTCAAAATATTTCTGTTAATTTTGGATGTCTTAAATTTGGCACCATGCTGATAACCATACTGAAACAATGCTTCATATGTCTCAAAATATTTTTAGCCAAGATTCTAAACTAAAACCCAATTTTACCTGACCTGACGATGTTAATTTCAAAGTTGTGGGTCAAGTTTTGATTCTTTCAGGTTGGGTTCAGATTTACCCAATTTTTTAAAAGAAAGGTATCGAAAAAAAAAAAAAAACTATTTGAATATTATATGTGCGTATCTATATATGCTCATTTTTATGCAAAAAAAAAGTATTAAAGACATAATTGTGGACTACTTTCCATAATTGTACTAAAATGTGGGTTAATTTTCTTTCACTCTGGGTTGTCGGGTTTCAGGTTGACTGTAACCAGAATTTTTAGTTTCAAATCAGGTACCTCATTTTTACTCCAAACTACTCGCTTAAATTCTGTGGCCAAAACATGGTCTGGGTAGCTGAATAAATCCTAATATAAATAAAATCCCTCAATAACTTTTACGATAAATAAAATAAATGAGAATATAAGAATTAATTCAAACAATGCACAAAAATTAAACACTCATGATGTAATGCACATGCTTCCATGATGAGACGAGGTGATACAAATATAAATCTATCAAATGCGATTTTGCTCGCATTTTCATTCCCCTTGCTATTACAATGGCACAAAATGACTGAGCATATTGTTTCGTGCATACAAGCAGATGGCATGCTTTCATTTTATAGGATGAATGTCAACAGCTTCTCTTCTCATCTCAGTCAGTGTCACAGAGCTTAGTTTGTTGGTATCTGCTTAGGTATCCTTTAAAGGATCCTTGACAATTTTATTCATTTCAAAACAGAACAATTCCCAATTTTTTTTATCTCAAAACAGGCCCATTCATAAAATACTTTGTCTTAAAAATAGACCTTTTACAAATTTAATCATTCAAAAGTAAAATCTGACTGCCACTTTTACATATATAAAGAAAATGTATTTTACATACATATATTTTCTAAAAATTTTTAAACAAGAAAATGGATAGAACAATCATTTCAAATTCACAAAAACAGGACCCTGGATGAAAGTCTAGACAGTCCCCTGTTTTGGATGAACAGAAGAGACCCAACTCGAGTGCAGCGAAAAGAGTGGAACCCACTATAGATTCGTATTAGTTATACGGCAGCAGCAGTATGCCACAGATTGGAAACAAAATTTGCCTGTTTGTCGCAAAATTAAAAAATACCAGAGATAATTGACTGTAATCTGAGATTAAAATATAGTAAAAAAATTCAGAGACTTAGCAAGTCTACATATATATCCCACAAAACTTCACCTTAAAGAGCTTGATAGATTCCGAAATATGGCTTTTCTTGCAAACTCAACCTACAAACAGTCAGATTTTGTTCAGTCACATAACTCATCATTCGAAAATTATCATCATGAACAAGTTTTTTTTTATACAAAGCCTTTCTTTCTCAAATTTAGTATCTGATCAGTGCTATGAAGATTGCATTGTACCACTTTCATCTGCAAGATGCTGGGTGAATGATAGTAATCGACACAAGCAATCCACAAGATCCCCCCCCCCCCTAATGTTTAACAGAAAATTTCATTGTTTACATTGTAAATGTGGATTTTAGGAATTGGCAGATATTTGAGAATTTACTGTACCATAATGAAATATGCTGTATGTAGAATTTCGCACTCCGTCCCAATGTTGAATTGTACACATTTTGCCACAATGTTAAATTTGTCACAAATTCCTCTTGCAATATCTTCTGATATCTTGTTCCACAATTCACTAAATTTCTCATAATAAAGATGCACAACTGCTGACCGCCAAGATACCATGATTTTTACACAGAATCAGTTGCCTTATTTAATGACAAACTTTGCTATTAAGTTGATCTTCACAGATACTCTGGTAGCAAACAACTTTCAGACAAAAAGTCTGTGCAGCATTATTTTAAAGATTTATCTTTATTTCTTAAACCCAACCCAAACCTGACAAAAAAGTCAACTTGAAACCAGATTTACTTTAACCTGAATATATATATATTTATAATAAAAGAAAAAAAAGAAAATCCATATTTTAATACATACAATTATGGAAAAATAGTCTACAATTATATGTCTAATATAATTTTTTAATATGAACACACATATACTTATTAAAACTACTATACTTTTTTTTCTCCCCATGTGTAAAATATTCAGCATACTTGCCAACTTTTAAGAACATTTCACATATTTTTTCTTCTCCATATAAGGACCCATGTAATATGTAACCCATTTTTTTAAATAAAATAAACAATTTTTTTTTACTTATAATGATATCAATAATAAATAATACCATTAAATAATACAATGATTTACTATTACAGATAGCTTGATGAGAAAAACAAACATCACATTCATTAAAAACTGATTTTAAACAAGACTTTTTTTTTTTTTAATTAGCTGTTGAAAGAACTTCTGAGCAAATGTATTCAAAATATTATTTGGTATTTCTCCATTATCTTGTCAACTACTTTTCATAAAAAAAAAACTACTGCCAAACTCAGGGGGGATTGTGGGTTCATGAAAAAATATTTGAAATTTTAGCAAGAAAATGTTTTTGTGTGGTGAGAAACAGGGAAGGGTGGGGGGGGGGGGGGTGCAGGCATTTATTACAGGAAGATCAAATTAGGAAAAATATTAATTTTAATTATGTTCAGCAATCATGTGAAATTGATATTTTAGTCTTATTTAACTTTCAGAAACAACAGAATTTCTGCACTGAAAATGAAAGAAATACCCAAATTCAGGTATATAAACTGAACACAATCACCCATGCAAACTATAGGATTTAACTCAGAATATGCATGAGCGAGGCATGATATTCATTTGACATTAGATGCATTACATGTATTTGTTATGTCATTAACAGATTTTTAATTTGATGTTTATCTGTAATTTATATTTAATGATGTTCTACCGATTTATTATTCGTTAATTGAGGTAACAATTACTGTGACACCATGATATTAGAAGAGAAAAAGCAATGAAAAAATGTTGCGATGCATAGTTATGTAAAATAAATCAGTTTCAACTGACATCACAAACATTTATCGACCAGGATAATTGAGGTAAATAATGTAAATAAATATCGAAGATAATTTTTTTTGTTCCCTAATATATTACAGAGTTTCTTCCACACAGTTTCAGAAAGGTGCTGCACCCTGCCTGCCCTTTGGTTTATCAAATAGCACCCTTCTAGCCCCTCATAAAATAATTCACACCCTTCTTGCCCCTCAGTAAAAAAAGCGCCCTTTCTCCTTTTTGCATTAAAAAATTTGCTTTCATAGTAAAAACTGACTCAATGTTGTCTTAAAGAGAGTGCCCTTACTTTTATATATCAAAAATGGCTTTAAAAATCAAAAGAATAACTTTAACAATTAAAAAAAAAGTGCCCTTAAGAATCTGAAAAGTGCCCTCAAGAATCCAAAAAGTGCCCTTAAAAATTAAAAAAAGTGCCCTTTTTTCCCGAGCAGCACCCTGCCCTTTTTTAAACCTGGGGAAAACTCTGATATTATAAATTTTATTGTTTAAAGTTACAGACAGTAGACACTTTAGTAAGTGAGGCTTTTCGGTTTTTTTTTTTTTTTTTTAAAGATTCTAATGACATTTTTTCATTTGTTTATTAGGCGTTACGGTTTGGCAAGTTTTTTTTAAAAGTAATTCACAATATAAAGAAAGAAAAATGAAACTTTGTAGAATCTTTGCAAATAAAAATAAAATAAGTACTATCTGAAATAGTGTAAGGAATAAAATCAGCAAACACATGCATGCTGTACGACAGATTTTGTAATTTTGGAACAGATGCATTTCACTCATGCACCGATTTTTGATGACATTTTGATTGGTGCGCTGAGTTGCAATATCAACTATCAACAATAACTTAATACAAGCATCAGGGTCATTAAAAAAAAATAAAACACTCAAAGTCTGGTGATTTATTTATGTTTTTTTTTTTTTTTTTAACAGATAAAAAAAATATTAATAAACTGTGCACGAAAAAACCTTTGCACCCCCTCCCCCCCATTTTTTAATTGGGGATTTTTTAAATAAATCGATTCTGGAAGAATACTAACTAGTGCAGTATTGACGTATTAGTTAATGAATTAAAAAAATTAGCAAGAAATACATAGGATAATAATAGAATAACAAGTAGTATATATTTTGGTTGCAACTGGCGAACGCATTTATCCAGTTCTGTTTAAAATGCATATTAAAAATGTTCATAAATAATCTGCATCAGTAAATATTACTGAAAATGAAAACTATTTATAAGCTTTAGCTTTACTGATTCAAGATAAACATACATTACATTCGAAAATAATGAAAAAATTTACACGACTGCAAAAATAATTTATTACATGCCGTTTTGTAGTATGTTTTATAAAGATTGTATAAAATTAGACAGGTCAAAGTTTTGTATAGGATACACCTTAGACTATATTTATATCACGCCAATTGGGATAAATAACGAAATAGGACTGACAACAAATAATTATAATTCACTCCCCCTGTAAGAAATTTCATTTGCCAATCGAGAATATATTAATATAATTCCTTACCCCTGGTGTGATCAGAATAAACTGTTACGATATTTAAAGGGTAATATTATTGGATGTATTGATAATATTTAGTACCTACCAAAGAAGCTCCATGCTGTTACGAAATATTTCAGTTTCAAAACAAACTCATCCGGAAATATATGCACAATGTAAATACAAAAGAACAAACATTTACTCACTTGTTTTGAAAAAGAAAATAAATTTTCACAACAACATGTAGCTTCTTTACAATAGCACGAAGCATTTATAAAAATAAATTATGTAAAACTTAGAACCACGTGAAAAATTTTTAGATGTGTTTCTCTTACATAATTTTTAAAAACATTAGAATTTAAACATAAATATATGAATCAAAGTAATAGAATCAAGAAGAATAAAATAGGGGGTACTCACATATTTCCAACTGGATTGCAGAGCAGATTATTTTATATATGTTCACGTTGTTTGAGAATAACAGTCGATAAGACAACAGCTATTAATGGCGGCTGCTTCACTTCCAACTTTCCGCGCCATCCGCCATGTCAACATTTCCATCCGGGTACTGTCAGGTATCAACTTCTCAACCAATCAGATGGCGCTTCGCAGAAAAAGTAGGATTTCTTCCAAATTTCACCGTGATTGGATATCGGCTGGTGATCTATTTACCGTGAATATACGATTAGAAAGTTTTTATCGGGAAAACTGCTCAGAATGATATTTTTTTCCGATGAAATCTAACTCATCGAAAACCGGTTCTCTAATACTGCTCGAAACGATATGCTCGTATTATTACAAGAGCAGATTTGGATGAATTGATGAGAGGCCGAGCAAAATTTGATGAGGCAATGCTACTAGGGGATGTGCTTTATGAAAAACGGGAGAAACAAAATCATAACAGGGGGGCGGGGGTGACTTTCAGTACCCGTACATTGTTTATCAACATGTGTGTGGCCTTGCGACACCCTCAAGATTAGCTGCACCTGCTTTGTGCACGTGATTGTTCCACGTTTTCAAATGGAAATCATATTTAGTAAAAAGGATCGAAAACTCATCCTACATCGCAGAAATAAGTTTCTTCTCAAGGATAAAAAAAGAAATTTAGACTCGCGGATAATCAAGAGTTTACTGTAATTCAACATTTTTCAGTGTTGGTTTCTGATAAAGGAGATGTTGAAAAAGGCATTGGGTTTTTGAAAATTCAGTAGAGTGTTATGAACATTTAAACGACCATTGTTGTTAAGAATTTTATGCTTATTTTATTGTATTGTTGTATTATTTTTATTACATGCATTCGTTAGTGACTGTGGCTTTAACAAATTTCATGCATTTTGGAGATTGCTACACAATGAGGTTGCTGTTTGCAGTAATGATACATTTTTTTTGTTTTTTGTTTTCATGGACATGAAACGTTCATACATATGTATTACTGAGTGTGTCTTTAACAAAATTTGTGTATTTTTTATATTACTGCACAATGAGGTTGCTATTGCGTTGTTTAATTCAGCTATGCTTTCGTTTTTCAAGGACCTGAAGCATTTTTATGTATATTAGTGACCACTGTTTTAACAAATTTTGTACATTTTTTAGATTGCTCAGAATAAGGGTCAAGCCATTATGTAAAAGATGTTGACAAATTAGATTTTGAATCATTTAATGTTTACTGTAATGTAGCAGGGCACTTTGAAAGATTAGAAAAAAATCAGTTTTCACATTTTCTATTTAAACATTTTCTTGAAAACTAGTGACATGAAAAGTTCAAACTTGGCAGAATAAAAAAGGCTATTAACCCACATATTTATAGATTATTAGCTATTCACAAATATTTTAAAGAAAAATTTAGAAGGGTAATTAAATTACTTGAAAACAAACAATATATGTACCGTAAAATACCGAAAGTAAGCCCTTTCCCACTTGTAAGCAATTTTTATTTTATTTTCCATTCCCAAATATACCCCCCCCACCCCCACCCCTTCACAAAAAGATTTTTTTTCACAAAAAATTGATTTTAAAAATCAAAGGAAGATAATTTTCAATCTTTTGAAATTTTGGTAGATTTCCACTGTTGCTTTCATATTTTGTTAATGAAATACTCCCCCCCTCCCCTATCCCACATGAAATGTCTGATCTCCTTCTCTGCCCTCCCCAACACAAAAAGTTCAAAATCTTGGGAATCTTAAATTCTTCTGGCCTTCTTGCTGCTCACTAGTAATATAGCAATAAGTAAAAAATCAGTCCTCCAAACTACAATCTCCCACTCCAGCCACAATTTGTTTCTCCCTCCCCCAACAGAATACAAAGTTTAAAACTCTAATAAAAAATATATGCTCTATTTGTTGCTGTCTAGTGACAATAAATAAATAATCAACCATTTCAGTTATCTGTCTTGACCCATAAAATTTCTGCTTCTCCCCTCTTTGCCAACTGCTATAATTTTTTTTAACTATTTATAAAAAAAAAATCTTCTGTCCTATTTGTTGCTCTCTATTAATAAAAAATACATAACAAATCATCTAAATTACAAACCCCTTCCTTTGAAATTCATATACCCCCCTCATCCCCGAAAATAGAAAGTTTAAAATTTGTAAAACTCTTATTTGAAGAAATCTTTTGTTTTATTTGTTGCTCTCTAGTTAAAATAAATAGATAATTTGTCACCTAAGTTTTCTCCCTAGTCCAAAAATGCCCCTCCCCCCCCCCCCCACACACATATAATATTTGAAATCTTTAAAACTACTTTTTTAAAAAACCTGCTGTATTTGTGTATCTAGTAACAATTAATCAATCATCTGAATTACCCCCCTTTCTCCCAAAAGTACTATTATCCCCACTGTCCCTGCACTCAGCAAATACTTTAAAATCTTTAATATATATTTGTTTAAATGCTGTTCTATTTCTTATTTTATAGTAAGGTAACTCATCTCATATAAGTATCACTCATCTAAAATAATCATCCCCTTTGAAATTTTTGCCCTGTCCTTTTCTTCCAATGGGAAGGGAGGGGGGGGGGTGGATTTTATGTGAGAGGAAAGCAAAAATTTTTGTCTTTTTTGCAGTTTGGCTGTTCTTTCCTCCCTGAATCATGTGTATATTTTATGTTTTGAAATAAATATGTTCTTTAAAATAACTACCCTCCCATTAACAAAATAGCAGCTGTGAGAACAGTCAAATTACAAAAAAGATAATTTTCTCTCTGTCTCCCCCTCCCTCTATGTCTAGAAATTCACCCCTTTTTCTGGGGATGAGGAATAGAAATTTAAGAGGAGAGTTACATGATCATTTATTTATTGTTGCTATAAAGTAACAATACCGCATAAAATCTTAAATAATAATTTTAAAGATTTTGAGGTTTGTGTGCTGTCGAGAGGGAGAAGCAGAATTTGTTTGGGTGGGGGTGGGGAGGAGCAAATTAGATAATTATTTAATTATTATTGAAAATTATTATTTAATTATTGTAGGAAAAGAAATTTAAAGACTTTAAAGTATGTACTCGGAGTTGGGGGGGGGGGGGGGGCAAGGAAAAAAAAGTGGACTTTTTGGGGGGAGAGGAGGGGAATAATTTAGATTTTTATATAAATATTGTTACAAAAATCACAAATAGAGCAGAAAAAATTAAAAATTTTAAGATTTAAAATTTAATGATAGGGGGAGGGTCTTCATGAGATGATGGGGGGGGGGGGGGCAGAGGGAGAAAAACAGAGATCGTAAGTGGAAGGGTTCATTTAGTTGGTATATTAGATTTATTTATTGTTAATATAGAGTCTTAAATAAGTCTGAAAAGAAATTTAAAATTAACGAGTTAGAAAGGTTAAATTATGAGGTTTTGGTACTAAAGGGGAGTAAAGGGAGAAGCAGTAAGTTTGAGGGGAATTTAGATGATTGATTATTTATTGTTACAATAAAATAACAAATAAAGAAAAATATAAAAAAAAAAGATTTAATTTTTTTTTTGGGGGGAGGGGGGGGGGGTGGCAGGTGGATTTTAGGGAGAGGGGGTTAGATTTTATATATTTATTTATTTTTGAGTGAAAATCTGCCAAAATACAGAAGATTTTCATCTCTTTTTACTTCTAAATTAATGACAAAAACAGGTTTTTAAATGATCGTTTAAAAAAAAATAACTTTTTTTTTTCAAATCTCAATTATAAGCCTTCCTTCCACATTTAACCCTTTTTGCTTTTGAAAAAGGGGGGCTTACAATCACAGGGGTCGATGCAGGTTTTTTTTCTTGGGGCCCATTTTGTGAAAAGTAAAGGTTATTTTTGTGAAAAATAACATTTTGTAACGAAAGTTGAAATCCAGTTAATCAAATTCGAACCAAGCATTTATAAACAAAAACTTTTTTAAACCCTTCTGCTGAAGTTTTTCTCTCTGGTGAACTTGTTTGTTTACAAATTACACATTTTAAAACATCATAAAATAATAAATAAATAATAAATAGTAAGTTTTTATGGAATATAATTTTGTGAAGGAGCCCATTTTATCAAATTTATTTTTGTGAAGGGGTCCATTTTATTAAATAGATTTTTGTGAAGGGGTCCATTTTATTAAATAGTTTTTTGTGAAGGGGCCCTAAATAGGCCCCAAATTTTTCCTGAATCGACCCCTGAATCAGGATTTTGCGGTATATATATTTTGTCTATTGCAGAGCATGAAATTTCAGTTGAAAAGGTACTAGCCAGATTAAAATTTTTGCTCGCCACTATTTTACATTCATTCTGACAGCAACATCAGCTACCACACCTGCCCAGAAAATGAACTATTTATGACAAACCGAATTTAAATTGACCATTGTTAGAAGGAGCTGCCTTTTAATTTCAGAATATTTTACTTTCATGAAAAATATGAACAATTTTTAAAATATTAAAAATTTGGGAGAAAGCAAGTAATTTTTACCGTGTTTCAAGCAACTGCGCTTTGTGGCGAAGCCTCATTCATTTCGCACAGGGGTGAAGAGCAATCAGTTTCGGCCTCGGCAGCTAAAAAAGCAGCCTTGTATAAATAGTAATATAATGTAAATTTTAGCAAATATAATGTTTGTGCAAATAGAATGATCCAGTTTTATCCTTTTCAGGTTTTATACTTTAATAAAATAAGTTTAACGTAAATGCTGATTTCATGTTGTAGGTGTAGATTGGAGGATTAAAACATTAAAACCCTTAGTGTAACTTTTGACCAAAATGCCAAAAACCGTGATATTTTCTTTACTAATTGATAAAAATCGTGATATTTTCTTCACTAAGCGACAAAAATTATGATTTTTTTCTTCACTGATCAATGAAACCTATGTTTTCTTTTTCTAAAGAATGCAAACGGCGGAAGTTCGTTCCTCCGTAGGAGAGAAATGGAAGTGGGTGATGTCGCATTTTTTATTCTTTTGGAAGATAAATGTCGTGATTTTAAAACACTTCCGCATGTCACTGGATTGAGGCACGATATTCTGAGCACATACAGTTTGATTTGAAGCATACCTTTTCAAAATACAAAACTTACTCGACAACCTTAAATATTTGCTCGCCGCTGGCGAGCGGTAATTTCGCGCCCTGGTCTATTGTGTGGGGTATTGTTTGAAAGATCTCACAACAACAAATTCAAAAATATATTTGTTTTTATTTAGGATATTATATTTTCAGAGGTATTGTCGAAAATTTACTGTGAAAATATCCCCCCCCCCCTCCTTATTTACAAATCTACTTAAACTGAAATTATGAAAAAACTAGGGGTAGTAGGACTTTGTTTAAATCTTGCAACTAAATTATAGCGATTACTTTAATTGGCATAGGTTTTGAGAAAATAACATTTATCCATTATACATAAACTTTACTTTGTGGTTGCTCAGCGGGGGAGTTGAGGGGTGCTCGAGGTACCTATTGATGCAAAATTATTCAAGGATTGTTCATTAGGGTCAGGTGGGGTAAAATAGGTCAGTTTTGAAAAGAGTCTAAAAAAATAAACAAATGAGTTTTTATTTTTGTGTTGTCATTTTTATATAGTAATACTGATACTTGTCATTATTTTAACTGTAAAATTAGCATCAACTTTTACTCTGCAGTTATAGTTTATAACAATTTGATGTTTTTGGGATTGAAGCTTGCATAAGTTGGTCATAAAAACTTTTGATTTCAGAAAATTTAGAGATAAGTTCACATGTTTTTATAATTCTATCAGATAAAGTACTTTATCAAGATTAATTTTCTACATTTTTAAAAATATAGCTGAAAAAACAAATACTTTAGGACAAAAAATTCTGTGTGGGGTAAAATAGGTCATGTTTTGCTGCAGGTAAGGCTTAGCATACACAATGTATATAATTGCAATTTTTCTTTTTAAATCACTTTTATGGTGATAAATATGTTTGATCTGATTTTAAAATAGACTGAAGCAAAATTAAAAATGCTGCTTTCAGGCATAATTTAAAATAATTGTTCCATTTTTATTTTTTCATGGTGTTTACGTAGTGCAGCCAAGAAATATAACATACCATTTGATACATTTAACAGATATGTTGTAAACCCATCAATACATGAAGCTTCAGGACGAAATACATATTTGACCTCACTAGAAAAACAATGTCTTGTTCAAGCCATGAAGTTCACAGCTTCATGTGGTTTTCCTTTTGATCGAAGTGACCTTGTTAGAATGGTCAATAGCTATTTAGAATATTCAAGTAAGCCAAGTCCTTTACCCGATTGGGTAAGAAATTTTGAAAAGCGTTGGGAGAAAGAATTGGAAAAGTGAAAGCCTGAAATTTTAATAAAATTTAATTAAAAACTGCAAAGAAAAACAGGTTAAATTCTCACAACTGCAACAACACTGGACAGACTTCATGCTGAAAAAGTCCACAGAAAAAATAAAACAACGAAGATGTCTCTAAAGAAACAGAAGAAAATTCCAACTTTTCTTCAGAAGAAAATACAACATGCTCTGATTCAGAGCAGATTGATAATGAGCATTCTTTAAAAGTTGGGAAATGGGTGCAAGTAGAGTTTTTTGGGGGAAAAAAGAAAATATTTCATTGCAACATACTTTCACAAATTAATGATGCCTACATTGTAAAATTTGCCAAGCAAAGTGGAAGTTCTCACTTTGTGTTCCCAGAAGTAGATGATATATCTGAATTGATGTAGCACAAATAGTTAAGGTCCTTCCAGAACCTGAAATGAATCACAGGGGACAGTATTTTTTTTATATAAGTGTTCATCCTCATTCTTTTCACATTTATATACATATTTACATAAATAGTATTCAATAAATTGTGCAATCGAACCTGTTTTTAGTATGACTTATTTTACTCCACTACTGACTTATTTTACCCCACCCTATGGGGTAAAACAAGTCATAAACAACACATTTTAAATCTTGTTTATCAGTTCCAAAAATTTATTAATTCAGATATATTTTTCTTAAAATGTAATAAGAATTGTCCATTTGCATATTCTGAGCTGTTTTTTCAGTGGTGGAATTTTTATTTTTTTCCCTATAAAGGTGCAATTGTAAAATGTGCTTTTTTTTACCTATTTTACCCCACCTGACCCTATGATTTTCGAAAACATGCCGGTAATTAATTGAGATATTAATTGAAAACCATCTAGAAATATGCAGCACGGACCAAGCTGGCATTGCAGCTTTGCAAACTTCTTTTTAAGTGAGCTTTGCACAATGCAAACTTTAGACAAAAGTGTTATCTTTGTACAAGGTCTTTGTTTTAGGTAAGGTGTATTGATGGGAAATAGAGTTATGTTTGGTTAACAGGTTACATCGTTCCACAGTTGGTTAGGCAACAGGTTCCAACAACCAGTTATTTTTGTAACATATAACTAATTGCTATGTATGCTGCCAATGGACATTTTAATTAAAAGGCATGTAAACAGAATGTTTGAAATAAGACGCTGATTTCTGTTGAGATGAATCCACATCACTAAAATCAGTTTACATGGTTAAATTCTATTTTTGCTGATAAAAAGTTACCTAGTTATGATACTTTGATTTTCATGCATTTTCAGCCCTTCTGGCACTAAAAATTCCTTTTTCCGTTTTTAGTGACTCAAACGTTGAAAATTCATAAAATTTTAAGTGTAACTCAGTAGGTTTTGATCATTAAAGAATAAATTTGTATTGTTTTACTTGTTAAGAAACCTTAGAAACTTTTCTAAATAAAACTTATAGGATCCAGGCATTGTATAAATTTTTTTATTTCTTAACTAATACGTTAAAAAGTAACCAATTTTACATAAATTGATTTTTATATGATGCAAAACAAAGTTTGAGACATCTTTTGCAATTGGAACAATACCTCTAAAACTAACGGTTTGGAAATTAGCTATTGGTACACAATAAGAAGAGAGACCTTGTATAAAAAAAACCCCACATTTTTAACAACATGATTTGTAAAAAATTTAATTTGATCCCGACTTCATTGCAGTCAGTCATATCTGTCAATGTATATCGAAAGCGAATCCCACAAATATCATGCGAGACGGTAGTATCTCGAGTGACGCAGTAAAAAACCGAATATGCCGTCACTCTCATATATACAGCTAGTAGGACATCAAAGGAAAATCAAAACTCCGACATTTAATATCTCAGCAAATATGAAGCATACCGTTTCGATTTTTTCACATTAGTCTTATATCTATGGTTTAACTCTATCCTGAAATTTATACATTTCTACATGCAGTAGATTTTGAGATCTGTAAACCAATTTTTAAGTGAAAATGGGAGATGTAATGGGCACATACTCGTTTTCTTGAAAACGGCTCGGGCAATGTTTTAAAAATTAATATATTATATTAATCGGTTTTAGATGAAGCGATTAAGATTTTGCGTTAACGTAGGAAAACTCTTGTTTTCTATATAATCCAGTTTTAAAATTGGACTATTTTCCTTGGCTTTTTCCCATAGTCTATCATTAGAGTTTTTCAGACTTTTTACTCCTTTTTACTGAGCGACAATGAGAATACTAATGGCTGTCAGGGTTAGAGTTACACGTTAAAGCATCTCCATATGGCTGAAGAACTATTTAGATTTTTTTTTTTTTTTCAAATACTAAATCAGTTTTTAATGCAATTTTTAATATGTAATATATATGTATTAAATTAAATAAATTATTGCTTGTATATTTTTCTTTTTTTGTTATAATAAAGAATTTCGCATTTCAAAATCTTCATTAAGTCGAAAAATATTTAGGTTCCTTGATTAAAATATTGAAATATTTTATAATTATATATATGCCATATAATTGTTATTTATATATTTAATTTGTCATTTTTAAAAGGAAAAAAATATTCAGATTTTTTTATCAGTTAATTTGAAGCAGAAACTAATCAACGAATCAATCATCAGTTTGTTTTCCCCTCTTTTTGATTCTTGAAATATACTATTAAACAGAGACGCTTGCAAACGTTAGTTTTTTTTTATCATACATAAACAAAATGGAATTAAAAATATATTCAAGAAGTATTTGTTAATTATGTTAGAAGTATTTGTGAAATTTGTTTTTGAACACGACAAGAAACCTTCACAGTGCATGAAAAAATAGAAAACGCTGTAGGGATTTTTTTTTTTCCTTCAGTTACTATGACCCTGAAATAAAAAAAATATATATATCTTTTTTTTTTTTTTTGGGGGGGGGGGGGCGGTGCTTCATGAGTGCAAAACGCTCATACAGGTAGAACTTCTAAAATCCAGAATCGCTCGGGACTCTGCAATTCCAGATTTTAGAGACTGAGAAATAACAATTTAAATTCTAAATTAAAGCCAAATAAGAAACACATACTGTAGAGTTTCTAATACTGTACACTTGAGTGATTCCGGCTTTTGCAAGTTCTACCTGTATATGTATTAGGGTATTTCTCCATTATCCCCTCAACCACTTTCTAATAAAAAAAACTTGCCAAACTACAGGATTTAACAAGTTCACTTACTTCAAATGCGTTACGCAGGTTGTTGTTTTTTTGTCAAGAAATAATTTTTAATTCATTTATCTGAATTTTTTTATAATTTTTTACCAATTTATTAGTTGTTTTGTTTATTAAAATAAAAATGTCATTAAATAGCAACATCATGGTGTAGAAAAAAAGCATTCAAATAATGTGATGCATCGTTACGTACAAGAGATCAGTTTCAACTGAAATCACAAAAATTTATCCACAAACTAAGACCGATAATTAAGAAAAATAGGTTAAATCCTAGAACAAGCGAGACGTTTGGCGTCGTCGAATTTAATGAAGCGATAAATGAGTTTTCTTGCTACTGGTTTGTCTCCTACGTTTTTTCCACGCCTTCTGTGTTCTGTTCTAGCATGAGCAAAATGCATCATTCTGGAATTAGAGCAGGTTTTTGAGGGAATTAGATTGGATTTGTTAGTTGACGACAGATTAGAATATTCTAGAATAGGGTTCTATTGTCTGTGGGTTTGGTTTGTTGTGTGTCAGATTTGTTGAATTATGTTTGTAAAATGTGTTTTATGACGTTTAATGGTTTGTTGTATATCATAAAGGATAATTCCTGTGAAATATTAAAAAATCGAAAAATGAGAAATAAAGGTAAGTGCATTTTTGTTAATTTTATTTGATAAGATGTATTTTATGCATTTTAGAGATTGCTGTAAACCAATTTTTGTGCGAACATTATTGACCGTAGCTTGAATGGATTTTATGCATTTTAGAGAGTGCTGAACAGTGAGTTTTGTGCATCCAGGATTTTTTTTCAGTTAATGTACGCGAAGCGTACATATATATAAGTTATTAATTAAAGTTTGAATAAATTTCATGCATTCTAGAGATTGCTGCACAGGGAGTTTCATGCATCTACAATTTTTTTTTTCGGTTAATGTACGTATAGCGTACATTATATATGTTACTAACTGGTGCTTGAATGAATTTCATGCATTTGAAAAATCTCAAGATTCTCCCCAATTATAACCTGTGTTCTTTGTGGCAGAGAACTCACTACTTACACAGTTTGTATGAAAAAATTTTCACGAAGTAAACATTGATTTTATTCCGTTTTTTGACAATTTACAAAGTTTAAGCAAGGAAGAAAAAATTGCTAAATGTTTGTAAAAATCAAAATATCCGGATGAAATATTGCTAAAAGTTTGTAAAAATAGAAAAATACAGAGGAAAATATTGCTAAAAGTTTGTAAAAAGGTGAAGAAAAACTTGGTTAAACTTTGTAAATAGTCAAAAAATGAAATAAAATTGAAGTTTACTTTGTGAAAAAGCTTGCTGTAAGCAGTGTGTAAGTATCAGCTTGCCTAAGCTTAAAAAGAATGCATTCTGATTGGGTAGAATTTGGAGGTTGCCGATTTTTCGGTTGGCGTGCGTAAAAAAAATTGCCAAATCGGGTGTTTCGCTCGTTCTAGGATTTTGCCCAACATATTTGATTAATGAATTCATCGATTGATACTTTGTCTTAATTAGGTTTGAATTGGTTTAGTAATTTGAATGTTATCATGATGATGTTTTGATTTTGCGTGTCCCTCTATAACAAACTCATCAATAATATTTTCAAGATCAATACACTGTCACAATTAGATTCAAATTGGTTCAGTATTTCAACTATTGTCAGGATTAAAAATATTTCATATTTTTTTGCTTTTGTGTGTACCTTTTAAACAAACTGTAAGAGCTACATGCTAGATTAGCTAACTCATTCATGATACGGCTAAGCTTTGGGATTCACCCTCGGTCAGCCATTTTGTTTTTAAATCAAAACATTTTAACTTTTATTATTAAATATAAATCAATTAGTCAGTAAAATTAAATAACATGTTTAGAATAAGTAAATATGAATGAAAATTATTTTGGAAATGAGAAACAAAGCAAATATATTTTGAAGTATAGATAAAATGCTTAAGTAATTAATCTGTAATCACTTAAGCATTTTATCTATATTTTAATTATAATTAGTGATCTTCTATGATTATGTAACATTTCACCGATGCTGGATTGAATCACTTAAGCATTTTATCTATATTATAATTAGTGGTTTTATTAATTATGTAAATAAAAACATATTTATACATAATAAGATCACTAATTATAATGATTTGATACTATGATTTTATACTAATGATTTAATGATACTTGATTTAAAAAACAAGATGTTGGACTGCAGGCAATTTCCAAAGCTGTTTCGAAGATACTTTCAGATAGATCAATGCACTGCCCTAATTAGATTTGAATTGGTTCAGTATTTCTGACGTTATATATATATAGAGAGAGAGAGAGAGAAAAGTTAAATTCTTATTTATTTATTTATTTTTTTTTTGTTTTTGTTTGCTCCTGTAAACAAACAATTTGAGGTACATACTTCATTAATGAATTCATCCTAAAATCTTACAAGATCAATGCGCTATCCCAATTAGGTTAAAATTGATTCAGTATTTCAGATGCCCAGTAGCAGAAAATTCTCTGAGTGTCTGCGGTGAATATTTCAGGGGCAGAAAATAATCTGCAGGTCAACTATATGTTACAATTCAAGTTATTATGTTTATCAATAATTATAATATTTAGTAAAATATTACTGTTATGTGCAAATTTTTAAGTCTGTAAAATTTTTATTTACAAATTTGTTCTCACATGAGCTGTACATTTTGAGTGCAAATATTTTGAGATTGTTCCTGCGACCTATAGATATATTTTGCAATTTTCTTCCCTGCCTGATGGCAGAATTTTTAGTTTTTTTTTCTGCGACCAACTGAAGATTTCGTATTTTTTTTTTATGCAACTGACTAATGAATTTCGTGATTGTTTTCCTGCGATCGATTGATGAAATTTGCACTATTTTCCTGCAACTGATTGGCGATTTTTGCAAGAGTTTTTTCTTATGTCGGAAGGACAAATATTTCAAAATTCTTTTTTTCACGACTTACTGACACATTCTTCAATTTTTTCCCGCAACACAAAGACGAATTTTGCTATATTCTTGTGTGCCTGATGACAGAATTTTGGGGTTTTCTTCTGCGACTAAAGAGTTTCAAGATTTTTTTCCTGCAACCGACTAACGAATTTTGTGATTGTTTTCCTCCGATCGATTGATAAAATTTGAAATATATTCCTGCTACTGATTTGTGATTTTTGCATTTTCTTTCTTGCCAATGTGTTTTTTATAATTCAAATTGTTTGATTGCCTCCACTTCTTTGAAGTAGAAATATTCGCCTTATTTAATGACAGATTAAATAATGTGAGAATAAGGCCAATTATACCATTTAAAAAAAGTTGTGGGAATGAAACAATCTTAATAATTTGAAAAAAGTAGCCTACTGGCAACATTGTTTCTTGCGATCGATTACCGAATTTTCGTATGGATTTTTTTCTGCACCTTGCTGGCGAAACTCTCAGGTTTTTTTTTCACGCAATCATTGACAAATTTTACGATTTGTTCCCTCGTGATCGACTTAGGAATTTCGCTATTTTTTCTCACAGCTGACTGATGAATTTTGCAACCTGTTTTTCACGCGAGCAATTAACAAATTTCGAAATATTTTCCCATTATCTACTTGTGAAATTTCTTTTCAACTTCACAGCAAGATGTGCGCACAGTATATGAGGAAAAAAATGAGTGCCAACTTGAATCGACTCTTGTTCAGTTATAGGTAAAAATTAAGTTTTTTATTCACTGGCCAATACATGGATTTTTTTACTCGGCAGTTTTTTTAAGCACTGGCCAGTAACAAATTTACAAATACTTGATAAAAAAATCACTAAATTTGTCAAATGATTGTGGAATAAATAGCAAAATTTGTCAAATGGTCTCGGGAAAGAAATTATGAAATTTGTCAATCAATTGCGAAAATATCATGAAATTCGTCAACTGACTACAAAAACGAAAAGCTAATTTTGTCAAGGAATCTCAGAAATAGATTTTGTCAATCGACCGCGAAAAATATAGTGAATTTTGCAAAATTATTTCATGAAAAAATAATCATCAAACTGTCGTGAAAATATTCGAGAAATTCGTCAAATGATCTCGGGAGAAAAATCGCAAAATTCATCTAACAATCGCAGAACAGAATTGTGCAATTCGTGGAACATCAGCGGAAAGAAAGTGCAATTTGTTGAACGTTCATGGAAAAAATTGTGAAATTCGTTAATTGATAGTTGATAAATTGTGAAATTCATCACTCTATAGCAGAAAAATTACAAAAATCATCAATCAATTGTGGAAAAATCACGAAATTTATCAAATGGTCTTGAGAAAAAATTTGCGAATATTGTCAAATGGTCTCAGGTAAAATAATTGCTACTGTCATCAGAAGGCTTCAAGAAAAAATTTACAACTCGTCAAATGATTTCGAGGGAATTTTCCTATTATGAAATTCGCCAAATGGTTTCAAAATTTGTCGAGCGACAGTGAGGAAAAAATCTTTTTCCTTTCGACCATCGCGATTGGCAAGTGTGGCTATTAAGTTTGGCCAGTGGTGGCAATAAAGTCAATCGCCAAATTTTCAGTATTACTCGCCCATCGGCGAGTACTAATTTTGTCGGTGGAAGGTGGTACCACAGATTTTGCAGCTAACTCTAGTTTCATGGGTCTCATCACAACACGGTTTGATTCATTCGACTTGACATCGACAGGATAGATTGCATTTCTGCAGCTGATGGACAAAATTTGCAATTTTTTAACATGAAAGATTGACGAAATATGCAATTTTTTCTGAGTGGTTGATGAAATTCAAGATCTTTTCGCAGCAAATTGACGAAATTCGTGATTTTTTTTGAAAGAGTTAGTGATAAAATTCGCAATTTTTTCTGTGAGTGGTTAACAAAATTCTTTTTTTCGCAGAAAACTCACAAAATTTGGAACTCTGGAATTTACAATTTGTGATCTTTCGACGCCCATTTCATGAAATTTGCTTTTTGTCCATGCTCGATCCCATGAAATTCATGATTTTACGTGCCTTATCGACAAAATTCACGGAATTTTTTCTAGTGGTTTACAAAATTCAAAAATTGTTTTTTCTTGAGTGATTGACGAAATTAACAACTCAGGAATTTCCGATTTTGGCATCTCTGGTTTCTGTCGACCGATTATTGAAATTTGTGTTTTTTTTTTCTGGCGACAAAATGGTGAAATTTGTGATTTTTCCATGCCCATTTGTCAAAATTCGCATCCAGTCGATGCAGTTCAGGATTTTATGCGGCCGATCGACAAAATTCATGGTGTTTTCCTACGATCTATGGACAAAATTTGCAAGTTTTTCTTGTGAATTATTAAGGAAATTCGAAATTTCTGGATATATTGGCATGTATGGTCTCCGCAGGCCACCAGTTACCCATCACGGGTCACAGGTTGTGCATCCCTAATCACGACGCAGTTTGGCTCATTCGACTCGACATCGATAGAACTTACTGATTTTAGTTAAGAGTTTAACCACCAAGGGCGCTTTCTTATCTATGGTTATATGGGCCTGATCACGGCAAGGTATGGCTCATTCGACTCGAAATTGACAGCCTCAAAGATTTCAGTTATGTTCATATACACTGCTCAAAACAATTAAAGGATATTGCAGTTTTAGGTGGATTTTGTATCTGGGAAACTTTTTAGCTGATTGATACATGGTCGACAGACATAGTAGGTTATATGAGAATAAATTACACATGTTTGGCAGAAAAAAATGCATTTTATTGCGCATTTGTGTACAAAAAAAAAAAAAAAAACAATTTGTGAATATGAGAAAAAAAGAATAAGAAAAGGTGTTTTCTTCAAAGAAAATCATTTTCAGTAGGGGGTATGGTTTCCACGGGCGGCCAGCAACGTTGAACACCTTTGAGGCATGGACTCAATGAGGCTATTAATGACGAGTTGGGGTATTCTGCCCCTCTCTTCCAGAAGAGCTCTTTCCAGTTCTTGGAGAGTTTGTGGGGGTTGTTGGCGGCCAGAAACTCGTCTTCCTAGAGCGTCCCAAACGTGCTCGATTGGATTCATGTCTGGAGAACATGCTGGCCATTCCATTCGAACGATTCCTTCCTCGAAAAGGAAATCCTCCACCAGGTTTGCACGATGTGGCCTGCAGTTATCGTCCATTAAAATGAAGTTATCTCCAATTGCTGCAGCGTAAGGGACTACAATAGGTCTGAGGATCTCATCCCTATATCGGCGACCAGTCAGAGCTCCATCTCGAATGATGTAGAGGTCAGTGCGCCCGTCAATGGAGATGCCACCATACACCAACACTCCTCCACCGCCAAATCTGACACTTTCGTGCACAAACGCAGGATTATTCCTACTGCCACGGTCCCTCCAGATGAAAATACGCCTATTATCCGGATGCACAGAAAAACGGGACTCGTCAGAAAACAGAATATTGCTCCATTCATTTCTCCTCCAGTTGACATGCTCGGTTGCCCACTCCCTGCGGTCGCGACGATGCCTTGATGTTAATCTAACACATACCATCGGTCGGCGAGCATACAGACCTACAGCATGGAGCCGGTTTCAGACAGTCTGAGTTGAAATCGTGGTGCCTGTAGCCGAGCGAAGGTGTTGTTGGAGAAGAGTAGCGTTCATGTTTCGGTGTCTCCGAGCTGTTAACGCTAAATACTGATCTTCATTGGGCGTTGTTGCCCGTCTACGACCTTGCCCTGGTCTTCGGCCTGCACATCCACTCTCCAAAAAACGGTTCCAGATCCTGGAAATAACACTTTGTGACACTCCAATGGCTTGCGCTACTTCGGCTTGAGTTTGGCCCCCTTCTAACCTACCAACAATTCTCCAAGCTTCTGAATCTGTCAAATGACTCCGCTGAGACATCGTACTCATCGAAACAAAGCAATCACTGAGTGCCGATCATCCTTGTCTTCATTCTCTTTTATCCAGTTGAAAGTCAAATTTCATTCGCTGCCGCTGAAGCGACGTTTTTGACGTCGAACTCAAAATTTGCATACTCCACAGTTTGAAAACCAGAAAAATTTGCATTTGTGATTCTCGTCTTCTATTTTCGGCAAAGAGAATTTCGTTTATATCTTTATTTTATATAAAACTTCAAATATCCTTTAATTGTTTTGAGCAGTGTAGAACAGATTGCGTCCGCTGTCAGTGGAAGAAGGGACTACAGTATTTAGCAGCTAACTCGGGTTCTATGGGTCCCATCACAATGCGATTTGATACACTCGACTCAACATTGACAGGACTTATCGAATGTAGTTCCAAGTTTCACCACCAGGGGTGCATTTCTATCTCGAGTTCTATCGGCTCGATTACGACGATATTGGCTTATTCAACTGGATTTCGATAGCTTTACAGATTTTGGTTATGTTCATATAGAACATAGTGTGCCCCCAGGCGGTGGAAGGCGGAACTAACAGATTTTGCAGCTAACTCTAGTTTTATGGGTCCCATCACAACATGGTTTGATTCATTCGACTTGACATTGACAGCATATATCGATTTTAGTTCCAAGTTTCACCACCACGGCCGCTTTCTATCTCTTGTTCTATGTCCCCGATCACGACGTGGTATGGCTTATTCGACTTGAAATTGACAGCCTCAAAGATTTCAGCTATGTTCGTATAGAAAAGTGCGCCCCTGGTGGCGGAAAATGGAACTAGCAGATTTTGTAGCTAACTCAAGTTCAATGGGTCTCACCACAATGCAGTTTGATTCATTCGACTCGACATCGACAGGATATATCGATTTTAGTTCCACGTTTCACCACCAGGGGGGCGCTTTCTTATCTCGGGTTCTATGGACCCGATCACGACGACGTATGGCTCATTTGATTTGAAATCAACAGCTTCAAAGATTTCAGCTAAGTTTGCATAGACCAGAGTGCGCCCTCTGTCGGTGGAAGATGGAACTAACGGATTTTGCAGCTAACTCGAGTTCTATGGGTCCCATCACAATGCAGTTTAATTCATTTTCTCAACAGTGACAGGATGTATCGATTTTAGTTCGAGGTTTCACCACCAGGGGGCGCTTTCCTATCTCTGGTTCTATGGGCCCGATTACGACGAGGTATGGCTCATTCAACTTGAAATCGATCGCCTCGAAGATTTCAGCTATGTTTGTATAGAACTGAGTGCGCCCTCTGGCGGTGGAACTAACGGATTTTGCAGCTAATTCGAGTTCTATGGGTTCCATTGCAACGCTGTTTGATTCATTCGACTCGACATCGACAGGATACATCGCTTTTAGTTCCAATTTCTGTTTCCAATTAGTCCCTTATTTCTGCATTCCAGTTCAGACCCTTCATCCTAAGGTCCTGCTCGAAACTGTCAGCTGGCCCCTTTTGGGGCCCTCACTATAGCTCCCTTAAAAATCGTCCAGTTCACTAGCGTTTTTTCAAGCAACTTCTAAGGACTTCCAGCTACTACATGAACAACACAAAATTTTCTCGGACAAGACCCGGTCCCCCTGTAACCTATTAAGTTTTTGTGCCCTAAATTTTTAATAACTTGCCTCCTTTTTCACCGATGATCTTCGTTTTTGGGGCCCCTTTCTTCATTTAGTTATTCCCCCATTTCTCCATTCCAGTTCAGATCCTTCATCTTAAGTCCTTGCTTGAAACGATCACCTAGCCCTTTTTTTCCCCAAAAATCGTCCAATTCACTAGCCTTTTTTTTCTAACACCTTCTTAGGACTTCCAGCTGCTACATGAACAACAACATTTTATTCTCAGACAAGACCCGGGTCCCCTGGACCCCTTTAAGTTTTTGTGCCCTAAATTTTTAATCACTTTAGTCTTTTTTTTGTCTGATTTTCTTTGTTGTTGTGGCCCCTTTCTCCAGTTAGTTATTTTTCCATTTCTACATTCTAGTTAAGACCCTAGGGTCCGGTACGCGGCCCTTTAAAGTTTTTGTTCCATAAATTGTAAATAACTTGACTCCTTTTAATCTCATCTTCTTCGTTTTTTGTGATCTTTTTTCCATTTAATTATTCCACCATTTCTACAGTCCATTTAGGACACTGGCCTCCTGGGAACCCGTCCGGGACCCTTGAACTTTTTTGCGCCATGCATTTTCATCCCTCTAATTATGTTACTCTCTCGCTGCATAACTTTAAAGTTGAGTCTTGCACTCCTCTCCCCGGGCCACCACCCTCATATTTTTATTGGGGCCCTAGGGATCTTTTTTAGCATTTCTTTAAAATTTTATTCTAATGATTAATTTATACTCTATGCTTAATTTCGACTAATTGACATTTTCATCAATAACCGAAAAAAGTAATGATATCAGTACAAAAACACTTAACGGGTTAAAAGTTGTGACGCAGCACCTTCTTTTGGCTCTAAGAATTTTAAATATGGGTCTTAGAAGCAATGATATCAAAATTTGAGTGACACCTTGACGTGAATTTAATAGGACTCTTTT
This sequence comes from Maratus michaelseni, assembly GCA_963931845.1. NCBI lineage: Eukaryota > Metazoa > Arthropoda > Arachnida > Araneae > Salticidae > Maratus > Maratus michaelseni. Next base: position 197,023,699 of record OZ007597.1, on the reverse strand, counting down.
AAAACTCAATTTAAATTATTTTTGGTTTGTCTTCTGAAGTATATTTACACATTCAAACAATACTTTTAATTTTTCAATACACTTTTAAATATATTACTTTCACTGAGCCTATATTATGTATTGAAATGTATTTACTTCAATAAATTGATTTATCTTTTGTGCCACGCTATCCAAAATCATAAGTAAAATTTATGTAAATGATTATTTTGCGTCATAGTATCCAAACAAACGGAAATGTATGCAAGTGGATAATATGACGCAAAATAATCATTTACATAAATTTTACTTATGATTTTGGATAGCGTGGGACAAAAGATAAATCAATTTATTGAAGTAAATACATTTCAATACATAATATAGGCTCAGTGAAAGTAATATATTTAAAAGTGTATTGAAAAATTAAAAGTATTGTTTGTATGTGTAAATATACTTTAGAAGACAAACCAAAAATAATTTAAATTGAATTTTAAGATTCCTATTAAATTCACATCAAGGTGTCACTCAAATTTGATATCATTTCTTTTAAAACCCATATTTTGAATTCCTGAGAGATGTGAATGAAAAAGCATCAGCGAATAAGTTTTATATATTTTTTCTTACTGATAATAATTGTACCTGTGAATATAAATAAAACTAAAAAGAAAATTATGATTAAAAAAATTATTCACATAGCGTCACTTAAATTTGATATCATTGCTTTTAAGACCCATATTTAAAATTCTTAGAGCCAAAAGAAAGTGCTGCGTCACAACTTTTAACCCGTTAAGGGTTTTTGTACCGATTATTTGTACACTTATAATCAAGTGCAATTCATCCTAAAAATTTCAGTATGATTTTCAAATTTATTACAATTGTATTAAAATTAAGTTACCGCACAACTTATACGATGCTATTTTCTTTCATTGTATTTTTTTTTTTCAGTATAATAAAATCACAGAAAAAAATTTTTAGCTCTTATTTTCTAAAAAACACAGTAATGACAAAGTAAAAAGTAAAAAAAAAAAAATAAAATACATAAACCACCGCCTCTAAGAAAAAAGCATTGGAATAAAAACAAAAAAACCTCATACTCTATGAGTATATAGCATCATCCCTTTTAAACATTCAAATTTCAAAGAAACTGCCATAAAGCAAACACACTGCACAGTGGGGTGTTTTGACGATCTAGGTGGACAAAATTATTGCGTTGGAGTTTAGCTTTTGCTGGTTTTTCGAATGTATCACTAATAAAATGCTCAAACAGTGATAAATATTTGGTTTATTTAATTATCTTATTATTATTAGTATTAGTATTATTATCATTATGATTTATATTGTTATTATTTATAGGATTTTCATTATGATTTATATTATTACTAGCAAAACCCGCAGCTTTGCTCGCATAATTCTTGAAAAACGCCAAGTGGTATTCGTTGGCCTATATTCATTAGAGGAAATTTTACTGCCACAGATAATTCAGAAATTACTAATTAAACCACAGTAATGTCGAAAAAAAAATCGAAAATTTAGAACATTTTTTGCTCTTTCATTCCCCCCTCCCTGTGGTAGTGTCACCGATATAAAATATAGCCTATGTTACAGCAGGGACTGTTACCATCACTTTTGAAAATGGTTCTGTAGTTCCAGAGATTCCATAGAAATTGCAATTTAGACTGTTCTTAAGACCGCTTTTCGCTCATCTCACCCTCTTAAATTTCGAATTTTTTTAAAATTTATTCTTAGGGAGTATTTACATTTTATAAATAACTACCATGCCAAATTTCATGTTTCTAGTTCCTTCAGTATAATAAAAATGGAAATTTTAGAACGTTTTTCGCTCTTGCACCTCTCTGTGGTAGCGTAACCGATTTAGAATATAGCCTATGTTACAGTAGGGACTGTTACCATCAATTTGCCACCATCACTTTTGAAAATGGTTCTGTACTTCCAGAGATTCCATAGAAATTGTAATTTAGAATGTTTTTAGACCGCTTTTCGTTCATCTCACCCTTTTAAATTTCGAATTTTTTTAGAATTTGTTCTTAGAGAACATTTACATCTTATAAATAATTACCATGCCAAATTTCACGTTTCTAGCTCCTTTAGTATAAAAAAAAATTGAAATTTTAGAATGTTATTCGCTCTTGCACTTCCCCCCCCTGTGGTAGGGGCACCGACATAAAATATAGTCTATGTTACAGCAGGGACTGTTACCATCAATTTGCCACCATCACTTTTGAAAATGGTTCTGTAGTTCCAGAGATTCCATAGAAATTGTAATTTAGAATGTTTTTAGAACGCGTTTCGCTCATCTCACCCTTTTAAATTTCGAATTTTTTTAGAATTTGTTCTTAGAGAGTATTTACATCTTATAAGTAACTACCATGCTAAATTTCATGTTTCTAACACCTTAAGTATAAAAAAAAATCTTAATTTTTAGAACCTTTTTCGCTCCTGCACCCCCCTGGGAGTAGTGACACCGACATAAAATATAGCCTATTTTGGAGCACGGACTGTCACCATCAATTTGCCACCATCACTTTTGAAGACTGTTCTGTAGTTACAGAGATTCCATAGAAATTGTAATTTAGAATGTTTTTAGAATGCTTTTCGCTCATCTCACAGTTTTAAATTTCGATTTTTTTTAGAATTTGTTCTTAGAGAGCATTTACATCTTATAAGTAACTACCATGCCAAATTTCATGTTTCTAGCTCCTTCAGTATAAAAAAAATCGAAATTTTAGAACGTTTTTCGCTCCTGCACCCCATGGGGGTAGTGGAACCGACATAAAATATAGCCTATGTTGGAGCAGGGATTGTCACCTTCAATTTGCCACCAACACTTTTGAAATCACTTCAGTAGTTCCAGAGATTACCCCCTACAAATAAACAAAAAAGCAATCTTTACTACTTTATAATATTGGTATAGATTATTATTGTTTATATTATTATCATTATTATTTATATTATTATTATTATTTATTTTTTAATTAATTTATATTATAATATTATATTGTCATGGAAACTACACATGTATTCAAAGTTACAGCTTAATCAAATAATTAAAAGTGGTTTAAAATTTACTAGCAAGATTTGAACTAAACATACATACTTACACTCTAAGTTAATGTAACTTAATGATTAAATAATAATTAAAATAATAATAATAAGGTTTCACTGGTCTACCAGGGTGGCTTTTATGTAAGACATTTTTTATTTAAGGCGTATTCTAGTATTCTATTGCGTGAATAATGCAATCTGGTAGGTGTAAGGTTTGCTGAAACCAGGCAGAATGGTATTGATAAAAATGTTGTCTATTTCTTTCCAATTTAGACCATTTTTGTTGAATTTGAAAACAAAATGTCTGGACACGTGATTTCAGGCTCTTAAAAATGTCATCAGTTAACTGAGGATTTCCCAGTTTTTCCTACAAAAATGAAATTTGCTTTCCTTTGGGTTGGCAACCCATAAGTCAACAACAGATTTTCGAGAAATTTGTGTAGTCATCCTGAAAAATAAAAGTTTTAAAATAAAAACATATTTTTAAAAATAAGCTTTTATGTTTTGTGTGACTCTGTAAAAAATATAAATGCTACCCAAATTATTTCCAATTGAAAAAATGCTGTTGTGCAAATCAATAACCTATATAAACTTTATTGATTTTGAAATAAAATTTTTACTTATAGACAGTGATGTATCCAAATTATTTGTGTGGCCCTTAAAAGAAATATAACTGCTGCGCACTTTATAAGATGGTATTGTGCATCTCAATAATCTAAATAATTTTGTTGAAATTAAATTAAAATTTGTGTTTATAAATAACAATATTTCTGCAGTTTTTGTGTGACCCTGTAAAAAATTCATAATTGCTACATTCCTCAAATTATAATATAATTAAATTATCATCTAAAATACACATGTAAGAAAAGTTTCAGCTCAATCTGATAATTATAAGTGGATTAAAATTGATTTACAAGATTTCAGCTAAACTTTTTTGTAGCCCTGTAGATACAGTATAACATCTACTTTCCTCAAATTGAAATAATATTTTATTGTGATTGTAACTATATATGTATTAAAAGTTTTTGATTAATCGAATAATTGGAAGTGGTTTAAAATAAACTTGCAAGATTTAAACTAAACTTTTGTGTAACCCTGTAGAAACAGTATAACTTCTAGGCTCGTCAATTATAATAATATTGTATTATCATTAAAACTATGCATGAATTCAAAGTTTCAGATCAATCAGATAATTAAAAGTGGTTTAAAATTAACTTGCAAGATTTTAACTAAATATAAGACATACACTGAAAGTTGATATAAAGCTGGTTTATTAATAAAAACTTTACAATTCACAATCTTTCACAGAAGTTTTCTTAAATTTCGAATACTTTAAGAATGACACTTTTATTAAAAAGAAATCTTATTGCTTAATGATGCTTAATACTGTATTAAAAGTCAAGAGAAAGTTTGTAGACAACAAAATGAATAATCCAAAAACACAATTTCTGAAAAAAGCACTTAAACTGGTTTAATGGCACTTATTTTCAAACAACAATAGGTTAAGTGTTACCTTGATTATGTAATATATTTTCAGTAAACTCTTGCTTTCACATTAAACCGAATAGTTAAGACGTGCTTTCGAACTTATGGAAATACATGCAAATGTTGAAACACCCTCAAACCAATTTTGCAAATATCTTCTTTATGGTCTTAGTTAATCGACACCACGAATTTTTTTGACAAAAATCATACGAATCTCGACAAAAGAGACATTCAGCTACGAGAATATGCAGTCTTGTTAATTTCCGATAATATCCGAAAAATGAATTTTGTCCACCTAGATCATCAAAACGCTCCACTGTGCGCCGGTCAAAGATGTCTGCTGAACTACCAAACTGCAATGAGATCGAACTTAAAATTCACATTCCCAATCCACCCTTACTAAAGCATCTTATACTTTCCATCTCAAAAAAACCCTACTGATTCAAATAATTGCATGAATTTTTATGCATCAACACAACAAATTGCAATCTTTTTAAGTTACATCACTGTAAGCATTTAAAATGATTTTTTTATCTGTACTGAATGGAAGCAGTTACATTATTAAAATCAAGAGTAATGATTATTTGAAATAAAATAACTCAAGTTACGAGTTAATTGTAACTCTAATAGCTGCATAGATTACATTTTGACGAATTACCAGAATCAAAAGGCAAAGCAGATTCTGGTTGGCTCTCATAAGCCAGGTGTCACAATAAATAAAATCTATAGCAATTTCTCTTTCCCTTAAATTTTTGAAAGGAAAGTTCATTTGTTGGTTGTTATTTCATTTTGATTTTTTTTTTTCGCTTTAACACTTTCATAAGTGCTTTAAATAGGACTTTTTTATTTATTAAAAATAATTTTAAGCTTAATTTTAAGCTTTAATTTTAAGCTTTAATTTTAAGCTAATTTTAAACTGAAATAGAAAACAAATTTTGTAAATTTTATTTTTAGTATACTTTAAAAATGTGTAAAATACTACTTTTTTATCTTTTTTTTAAATACTTTGCAGATAAAACATTCCAACATTCAGAGGGTCTTTCCATTAACCTGTTACCAAATAACAAACTATAAAACAATAACATTGTTATTTATCCTAATACATTAAATACTGCCCATCTCTAGTAAGGTGAATCATAGTGATAAATAGTTAACATTTTTCATTCCAATTGAATTCAATTATTGAAAAATAATTCTTAGAATAATATTGCAGTTAGTAATTAATAATTTTTTTTGTATGGTATCATTTTTGCGTGAGCGCCAAACATGCATGATCTTGACACCACATTCACTTGATGTCAGGTGCATTATATACGTATTTGGTAATTCATCGAGTGATTTTTATTTAGACGTTTATCTGTATTTTCAATGATGTTTTACTGATTTATGAAGTATTTCGGTAATTATTAACTCATAAATGCCGGTTGGTACGAAAACTTACCATTTAAGTGATACGAAACTTTTAAATATGAACACCAGTTTCTTAGTAAAAAAAAAAAAATCATATTATCTAATGTGAAACTATCGGAGATTCAATCAGTTAAGAGAACAGTATGGGAAAACTGGCATCAACTGGTATCCAAGTATTAAAAGAAGTGTAAAATAAGTTGTCGTTAATGTGTTAATTATGCCATTAAACAGTGATGTCATGATATCAAAAGAGAATAAGCATTGAAAAAATGTAGCGATGCTTAGTTACTTAGTTTTAACTTATCTCACAAACATTTATCTGCTAGCTTAGAGGGATAATTGAGAAAAATAATTTAAATATTCAAGATAATTTTTTTCTGTTTTCGTTAATGTATTGTAAATTTTATTGCTTAAATTTACTGATAGTTGACGCTTTATTAAGGCGGCTTCATTGGTTTTAATGTGATAGTTTGGCAATAGTTTTTTTTTAAATGGAAAGTGGTTGACAGGATAATCGAGAAGTACCTTCTTTTTATATGGTTAGTAGTTCTTTTAAAATAATTTTTTTTTATTTCATACTCTGGTTATTATTGACAATCTTAATCAAACCAATCAAGAAGCAGAAAATAATATTAAAGGGTATAGGAAAGGGAGGGCCCCATTCAAGTTAAGTCACATGAGCCCCTTTTTGCTTCACGAGTCACTTTCTGTCTGATGATTCATCTATGACAAAACTACTCTGTACATAAAGAAAAATAGCAATAAATATTGAATACATTTATAACTTAACTAGTATAAATCTGCAGATCAGGGACATCAACATCTGTTTTGCTCATTTCTTTTTAAATGATTTTATTGATTATACTACTAAATGTTCAACCTACAGTTTCATGTCTCTCATATTAGTATGTTTAATTACTAATTACTACGAGTAATATTTCAAGGAGTTTCAGGAAATGTAACTCCTACGAATTATAATGGGAAATACTATTGCATGCACTGATATTCTAATACATTTTCCTGTGATTATTATGTGCTTTACATCCTAGAATTTCAAGAACAATTTGTCAAAAATTTCAGTAGATATTTGCCAAACCGTTTAATAAACGAAAACATCCGGTCACTGTCCCTTAATTTTTGGACAGCAGTGTAAAAATAAATTTTGATTCATAATAGGAAATATGACTATGAGATTAAATATTGTTAATAATTTAGCATTTAAAAAACAGCAATATAATAATTAAAATTGTTAAATAAAAATTATTTTTATATGGACATTCTTTAAAAGTGTCCACTATTGGCAGGTTTACCCTGTATATAATGGGTAATAAAGTGAGACTTACATTGCATGTTTTAGAAAATAAATATTATTCGACCACATCAAGTCATTATTAATAAAGTATCGGACAGTCAAATCCCAAATTCCTGTGAGTCATGTACACTAAATTTATAAAATAGGTTTTTAAAGTTTTATCTAGATTTTTGAAGAAAAATACATATATGAAAAATACTTTTCTCCTGTTTTTTTACTCATTTTAATATATTACCCCAATAGAAAATCTGCAAAACAAGAATGCCCTTCTCATTTGTGATTTATCAATGATACACAATCTGATAAATTTTCAAATCAAATATAAATTATCAGTTGTGTTGAAACTTCATGAATATTACTATGAGCCAATTGTTAATATAAGCATAACATTTTCTGTTAAATATAAGCCGTAACTTAATTTGAAAACTTAAATTATTTAAATTTCCATCGTTTACATTAGTGTGCATAAACGATGGAACAGTCGTTATCTTGATATGTCCGTAAAGTATCTTGGAAAAAAAAAACTTTTTCATTTTAGAAAGTTTGCAAATCTGTAAGCATAATTATTTGCTTACTTTTATAATGCTTATACCTTTAAAAAATTACTTTTTTCGTTTTCTTTCATTGAGTCTTCAGAATGAAAGATTTACAGTCATTAATACTTGATTGCTGCTTTTCTGTGAAGTTTATTTCTGAACAAGTTCTGATGAAGTTTATTTCTTTTAATTTCCATACTTAAGAAGGAAAAAAACATTTACGTGTAATTCTACAAAATTATATTTTTTCTGATTTTATGGGCATCAAAATATTCATGAGATGTCCTTAGATGCTAATCAACACCTTCACACCGACGCAGATGAGAAACCATATGTCTGCACTGAATGCCAGAAAACATTTACACAGAAACACCAATTACATTATCATCTTCGCATCCACACAGGAGATAAATTATTTGTATGTGATGCATGTCAGAAAACATTATCTAGTAAAAATGCTTTAAAGCGTCATCTTCGCATACACACTGGATATAAACCGTATGTGTGCAGTGAATTTCAAAAAACATTTAAACAGCAACAACAATTACAAAATCATCTTCACATCCACACACAAGAGAAACTATTCGTATGCGATGTATGTCAGAAAACATTTTCTGGTAAATATGCTTTAAAATGTCATCTTCGCATACACACTGGAGATAAACCATACGTGTGCAGTGAATGTCAAAACACATTTAAGCTAAAACATCAATTACAATATCATCTTCGCATACATACAGGAGAGAAACCATTTTTATGCGATGTATGTCAGAAAACATTTTCTCGTAAATATGCTTTAAAGTGTCATCTTCGGATACACACTGGAGAAAAACCATTCGTGTGCAGTGTATGTCAAAAATCATTTGTAGAAAGACAGCATTTAGAACTTCATCTTCGTATCCACACAGGAGAGAAACCATTTGTATGTGATGTGTGTCAAAAATCATTTTCTAGACAATCAACATTAAATGATCATCTTAGAATTCACACTGGTGAGAAACCGTATGTATGTGATATATGTCAAGAGTCGTTTGCACAGAGAGCATGTTTCAAAGATCATCTTAGGGAACACACTGGAGATAACACATTTGTGTGCAATGTATGTCAAAAATCATTTAAACAGATGCGATTTTTACAATATCATCTACGCATCCACACAAGAGAGAAACCATATAAATGTAATGTATGTAAAATGTCATTTGCAAGTGGAAGAAACTTAAATTCTCATCTTCGTGTCCACCCAGATCAAAAACCATTTGAGTGTAGTGTATGTCGAAAATCATTTAAACGGAAACAGCATTTGCAAGATCATTTTCGCGGTCACACAGGAGAGAAACCTTTTGTATGTGGTGTCTGTCAAAAATCATTTTCTTTGAGAAACACATTGAAAGCACACCTTAAAATTCACAGAGGAGAGAAACCATATGTATGTGATGTATGAGAAAAGTTATTTGCAATCCCAAGAAGTTAGATACATTCTTTATGTCGACAAAGATGCAAAAACCTTTGTGTAAAGTGTTTGTTCAAAATCATTTGCACTGAAGCATCTTTTACAAGATCACCTTCGCAGCCACACGGTAGAGAAACCATTTGTATGTTATGTATATCAAAATCTATTTTCTATGAAATTAACTTCATATATCACCGTATATCAGGCATAATTTGCAAATGGAACAATTTAAAAATATCTTCGTTTCCACATATATGAGAAACCATTTGTGTAAAGTGTATGTCAAAAATTATTTGGACTGAAATCACATTTTATAAGATCATTATTGCATCCGTTCAGCAAAGCAAATACTTGAATGCGACGTATTGTCAAAAAAGAATTTTCTAAAATTTCTAGATGCAGATCAGAGTTGGGTAAATTTGCAATTGCAATTACTTGCAATATAATTACGATTTAATTGTATGTAATTTATTATAGTTATAATTACTTGCCGTAATAAAAAATCTTGCATCACGGGCGATACCTGCTAGTATATCATAAATTACTAATCGATGAACTGAATAATATGCAATCGAATGGTGTTTTCCATTTTTTGAAATTAATAAATTACTTATCAAGTTATAAGCAATTGTTGTCACACAAATATTAGGTTTTCACCTTTCATATGCTGTCGCTTCCGGAAATTTGGTTCAAAACAGCAACTTTGACAGTATTATCTGAAAGATCTTCTGCCTTTACTAAAAAATGGAAATCACAGTTCGATTACATATCTTCCGAATATGAACACCTGTATATATTTCATGCGTTTCAGAACACAAATGAATTGAGAAATTTGGTGAATGAATTCCAAAGTAGCTCGATTGGATTTGAAGTCTTTAACGATTGCATTTTTACTACGACAAGAAGTGATGCCGTTGGCACCAAATCTTTGAATAAGTTTGAAAGCATTAAAAGAAATCTAACAAGAAAGAAATATCATACGTCAAGCATAGATTATGTAACACTTTCCAACACTTCTAACTTCTAAAATAATTTTACAATTTTTTACCGTTTAATAAGGTAAAAGATGTGCACTAAGTGAATAATTTGGAAAACGCATGATATTTTTAAACACCCAATTTCAGGCATTACCGTCAATATTCAAAAAAATAATTGAATTATTTTGGGCAGCCTTGTATATGATTATATAGATTTGTAAATATATATACTATATAGAATGCAAAATTTTAGTTCAATCAGAAAACGCGTAGCACAATTAAAAATCTACTTCTGGAATTTCCATCAATAAATGGAAATGTACTCAAGAACTTTGTGCTGCTTTGTTTAACTATATTTTTAGAAATATTGAGGCAATTTTTTACCTACTTTCCATAATGTTTCTTGGTTATTAATGCTTTCGTTGTTATAATTATTGGTACTTTATTTTGTTGTTTTTCTTTCAAAAATTTGTATAATTTGGAAAGATCGTGTCATACACTAATGCGAAATAAAGAATTAAAAAAATTTCTTCTTATTTCAATCTTTAAAAATCCGAAAAATTTCAAACTTGTGAATTTTTCAGGAGAGATCATGGCAAGTGTCTATGATAAATGTCTTGATAAATGTCCACTTTTTAAAGTGTTTTTTATCATCATTTTACTTTTATCCTTTTAAGGGTATTCGTCAGTAAAATCTCAAGTTCACCTTGCTAATGTTAAGCCTATGGACGTGGAATGCATTCTTATTTTTATAATTTTAAATATTTCCTCAAGAGATTAATATTTTTAATGTATGTTTTCTGTGTACTCTTTTCAAAGGATGCCTTCTATTTTTAGTTATCAAAATATTTCTAAAATACATGCTTAAATTAATTTTTCATTTGTTAAGATCTAACTCGCAGCTCACCAGCCTTGCTGAGAATTTATGTGCAATTTCTTTAAATTCTTAAAATCTTAGCAAAAAGGTGGGTCAGATTTGCAAACTTCACATAAAATGAAGTACATATTTTAGAAATAATTTGACAACTAGAACTAAAATAAAAAGAGACACCCTTTTAAAAAAGATTGCACAACACAAAGAAGTGTAAAATGAGATATTTTAAAAATACGATTGTATTACATGCCCATAAGTTTAACATTAGCGAGGGGCATAGGTAAAATTACAGATTATCTATTTATGTAACTAGAAAATAATAAATAACGCGGAAGATCTTTTTTTAAATTAAAGTTTTAAAAATTGAGGGAACATGAAGGGAAACATGATTTTTCGAAGGGAAAGAGTTTGTAATTTAGTTGATGGATTGTTTAATTAATGTTACTAGATAGCAAAAAAATTGGACAAGAATTTTTTATAAATATAGTTGATTTTTTTTTTTTTTTTTTTTTTTGCTTGGAGTGGCAAAGAAGGAAGTAGGTATTTTTGTGTAAAGGAATGATTTACATGGCTGATTATTTATTTATTATTACTAGAGAACAAAAAATAGGGCATGATTTTTTTAATAAAGAGTTTTGAACTTTGTATGCTGAGAAGGGAGAAGCGTAAATTTCGGAGGGTGGGGAAAGTGTTTAATTTAGATGATTGATTTTTTACTTATTGTTACCAGAGAACGACAAGTAGGACGGAAGAATTTACTAAATTATAGTTTAAAGATTTTTTGCTGGGGGTGGTAAAGAAATGGGAGCATATATTTTGTGGGTTGATTTAAATGGCTGATTATTTATTTATTATTTTTAGAGAGTAACAAATAGAGCATATTTTTTTAATGGAAAATTTTAAACTTTGTATGGAGACAGGAGAGGCGGAAGCATAAATTTCGGACTAAGATGGGGGTTGTAATTTAAATGATTGATTTTTTTACTTATTGTTACTAGAAAGTACTAAATGTAACAGAATTATTGTATTTTGGCGTGTTAGTATCTCTATGGTTTCTCTTATTATGAATGGATAGTATAGACTGGAGGGAAAATTATTTTACTTTCATTGAAATTTATTTGCATGGTTTCTTCTTGATATATAATCTTACCAGGGCTGTAGTTTTTCTATTATACTTAATATCAGCTATATGTCCCTTTTTCTGTAACTAAATTTCCTGCCAGTCCTGCCAATATAGTAATACTTAGATGTCTTCTTTAATAAAAGTTATTTCATATACTCTTGAATAATTCTGAAACTGACACAATTAATTTTGAGGATCATTCAGGAGTATATGAAATACCTTTTATTTCTCATTTATTTTTGAAAATGGCTCAGAGTGAGCAAAAATTGTCAACCAACCTAATAAAAGTTATTTTATTGTGTATGTATTATGTTGTTAATTTACACCTTTTAGCATTTAAAAGAAATACACTATCTACAATAATTTTAAATATTGAGTTTGAGATAAGGGCATTATAAAAGTAATTAATATACTATCTGGCTCTTGACCTTCTGAGATTCGAACAGGAAAAGATTGATGTTTTAAGAACACAAAAGAATATCAATCCTACATATATTGCTCGAGCTATTGAGAGAAGTTCAAATGTCATCTGAAATTACCTTAAAGATCCATCAGGGTATAAAAAGAAGAAAAGCATGGGCAAACTGTACAAAGCCTGTATCTTGCAGGCTCATCATTATTTCGTTCACTGTATTATTAATTATTTTATTAATCCTTGTAACTATTTTATTAATATCTTATATTGGGTTATTAATATGCTTTTATGAAGTTTTAGTTCTAAATACAAACATAAAAATTGATTATTTATTATTTTGTGTAGACTGTCCATTACTAGGTCATTGCATGTCCACTACTAGAATATTGGGTGTCCATTACTGGAATTTTTGGTGCTTTGAATTCTTTTTATTACACTGCAGTCCAAAAATTAAGGGGCAGTGACCGGACGCTTCCGCTTTTTACATGATTTGTCGAATATCCACCGAAATTTTTGACTAATTGTTTTTGAACTTCAAGGATGTATGTACACGTACAGCACATGTTTGGCTCCAGGGAAAATCCCATGTAATTGATTGGGATTCTCCCTCTCCATTTGTCAATTAGCTGGTATCTTTCTGAGTTTTCATGATATTTGACTCGTCTGTTTATATGAGTTACTCTATAGAATTAACTACCAAAGCATGAAAAAAAATATTTTCTATAGTTCGTGCATGCGCAGTTATACATTATTTCTTACAAATGCAAATATCTCATCAATCATTCAATATATTAATTTTTTTAATTGCAGTATATTGTTGGTACTGTTCTTGAAGTCAAGCATGGGCTTTATATCCGAGAATTTCAAGAACAATTTGTCAAAAATTTCAGTAGCTATTCGACAAACCGTGTAAAAAGCGAAAGTATCCGGTCACTGCCCCTTAATTTTTGGATAGCAGTGTAGACAGTGGCGTAGCTACCGTGGAGCAGTTGGAGCACATTGCTCCAGGCGCGAGAATAATAAGGGCGCAAAATTACAAAGGAACGAAATTATGTGTATAAATATTTTTTTTACATTTGCCGTTTTTTTAAATACGAGGGGCAGTCGGAAAATAAGTTTCCTCTGGCGACTGTGGACAGAGGTGCGTAAAACAAAAAATGTAATGAGACATTAAAGATAAAATATAACTTTATTTTTCCACATAAGTACCAAGTATATTGAGACATTTGTCATACCGCTTTATAAGCTTCAAAACGCCCTCCAGAAAAAAATCAGGGCTTTGCATACGGACAAAGCGTTGAACGGCTATGGGCGAAAGACGACACAGCAGGTGAACACGAACGTGCAAGACGCCGATACATCATTACCATTGAGTAGAGGTCGACCGCGATCAAGCAGATAGCGCTGTTGCAGTGCCTGCGCAGATGGCTCTGTTGCAGTCAACAGCGCCATCTGCACAGGCACTGCAACAGCGCCACCCGCTTGATCGCGGTCAACCTCTAGCCAATGGTGTATCGGTGTCTTGCACGTTCGCGTTCACCTGCTGTGTCGTCTTTCGCCCATAGCCGTTCAGCGCTTTGTCTGTATACAAAGCCCAGATTTTTTCCTGGAGGGCTTTTTGAAGCTTATAAAGTGGTATGACAAATGTCTCAATGTACTTGGTACTTATGTGGAAAATAAAGTTGTTTTATCTTTATTGTCTCATTACATTTTGTGTCTCTCATACACACCTCTGTCCACAGTTGCCAGGGGAAACTTATTTTCCGACTGCCCCTCGTACATAAAATATACAGTAAAACCTGTGAAAGCAGAATCCTGTCTTTTAAAGAATTTTTTTTTGTTTATACTTACTAATACGAAAACCTATCTAAAACGGAATATTTTTTCAATGCTTTCCGATTTTGTTTTAGCTAAAAATTAGATAAATGAAACTATAGTAATCCTTGAACTTGACTTAGCAAAATTTTTATTTAAGATAATATACATTATAGATCTATTGTTTTATGCCTCTGAATTCATGAAAATTGTAAAGAACGTTTAAAAGAACAAATGAGGGTATTTGCATGTGGTTTACAGGTTGTGTTTTATAGCAAAAAAATTGTATTAATTTGAAATAAGTACAATGAAGTCTATTAAGACAGAATCGCAAGGGACTGGGAAAAATTCCTTTTTAGACATGTTTCTGTCTTAGCAGATATAGTTGTATGGCTTTAGTTGTATGGATGTTTTACTGCATTATATTTGTTTTAAACCTGAAAACAAATTTTGGGCAACCTTTTCTGATAGAGAAGGGGTGATGCAATCTTACTTGCTTCAGGGCGCTGAACAGGTAGCTACGCCACTGAGTGTACAGTTAAATTTTGATTTATAATAGGAAATATGACTGTGAGATTAAATATTGTTAATAACTTAACATTTAAAAAACAGCAATAATCATAAAAATTGTTAAATAAAAAATATTTCTGTAAGACGTTCTTTAAAAGTGTCCACTATTGGCATGTTTACCCTGTATACAATGGGTAATAAAATGAGACTTACATCGCATGTTTTACAAAATAAATATTATTCGACCACATCTAGTCATTATTAATAAAGTATTGGACAGTCAAATCCCAAATTCCTGTGAGTCATGCACACTAAATTTTTAAAAATAGGTTTTTAAAGTTTTATCTAGATTTTTTAATAAAAATACGTATATGAAAAATACTTTTCTCCTCTGTTTTTTATACATTTTTAATATATTACCCGAATAGAAAAACTGCAAAACAACATTACCCTTCTCATTTGTGATTCATCAATGATACACAATCTGATAAATTTTTCAATCAAATATAAATAATCAGTTGTTTTGAAACTTCATGAATACTTCTATGAGCCAATTGTTAATATAAGCATAACATTTTCTGTTAAATATAAGCCGTAACTTTATTTGAAAACTTAAATTATTTAAATTTCCATCGTTTACATTAGTGTGCATAAACGATGAAACAGTTGTTATCTTGATATGTTCGTAAAGTATCTTGTAAAAAAAATCTCCTGTTTTACATTTTAGAAAGTTTGCAAGTATGTAAGCATAATTATTCAATCACTTTATACTTTTATAAAACTTATACCTTTAAAAAATTACTTTTTTCGTTTTCTTTCATAGAGTCTTCAGAAAGAAAGATTTACAGTTATTAATACTTGATTGCTGCTTTTCTGTGAAGTTTATTTTTAATCAAGTTCTGATGAAGTTTATTTCTATTAATTCCCATATTGAAGAAGAAAAAAACATTTATGTGTGATTCTACAAAATTTTATTTTTTTCTGATTTTATGGGCATCTAATTATTCATGAGATGTCCTTAGATGCTAATCAACACCTTCCCACCGACTCAGATGAGAAACCATATGTGTGCTCTGAATGTCAGAAAACATTTACAGAGAAACACCAATTACAATATCATCTTCGAATCCACACAGGAAATAAATTATTCGTATGCGAAGTATGTCAGAAAATATTATCTAGTAAAAATGGTTTAAAGTGTCATCTTCGCATACACACTGGAGATAAACCATTCGTGTGCAGTGCATGTCAAAAATCATTTATACACAGACAGCATTTCGAACATCATCTTCGTATCCACACAGGAGAGAAACCATTCGTATGTGTTTTTTGTCAGAAATTATTTTATAATAAAGCAACGTTAAATGATCACCTTAGAATTCACACTGGTGAGAAACCATTCGTATGTGTTGTGTGTCAGAAATCATTTTCTAAAAAAGCAACGTTAAATGTTCACGTTAGAATTCACACTGGTGAGAAACCATTCGTATGTGTTGTGTGTCAGAAATCATTTTCTCAAAAAATAACGTTAAATTATCACCTTAGAATTCACACTGGTGAGAAACCATTCGTATGTGTTGTGTGTCAGAAATCATTTTCTCAAAAAACAACGTTAAATGATCACCTTAGAATTCACACTGGTGAGAAACCGTATGTATGTGATGTGTGTCAAGAGTCGCTTGCACAGAGAAAAAGTTTCAAAGATCATCTTAAGGGACACACTGGAGATAACACGTTTGTGTGCAATGTATGTCAAAAATCATTTAAACACATGCGATATTTACAAGATCATCTACGCATCCACACAGGAGAGAAACCATATAAATGTGATGTATGTAATAAGTCATTTGCATGTAAAAGGTACTTAAATTTTCATCTTCGTGTCCACACAGATGAAAAACCATTTGTGTGAAGTGTATGTTAAAAATTATTTAAACAGAAACAATATTTGCAAGATCATTTTTGCAGCCACACAGGAGAGAAACCATTTGTATGCAGTTCCTGTAAAAATTCATTTTCTTTCAGAAGTACATTAAAAAATCGTCTTAAAATTCACACAGGAGAGAAACCATATAAACGTATGTGATGTATGTGGAAAGTCATTTGCAATCGCAAGAAGTTACACATATCATCTTCATGTCCACAAAGAAGCAAAAACCGTTGTGTGAAGTGTTTGTCCGAAATCATTTGCATTGAAGCATCCTTTACAAGATCACCTTTTCAGCTACACGGTAGAGAAACCATTTGTATTTTATGTATGTGAAAAACTATTTTCTATGAAAATAACTTTCTAAATTATCTTATATCTGGAGTAATTTGCAAATGGAACAAGTTAAAAGTATCATCTTCATGGCCACACATAAGAGAAACCGTTTGTGTAAAGTGTATGTCAAAAATTTTTGGGACTGAAATTACATTTATAAGATCATTATTGCATCCAATCTGCAGAGCAAATATTTGTTTGCGACGTATTGTCAAAAAAGTATTTTCTAAAACGTCTATGTGCAGATCAGAATTGGGCAAATTTGTAATTGCAATTATCTGCAATATAATTACAATATAATTGTATGTAATTTATCACAGTTATAATTACTTGCCATAAAAAAAAGCTTGCAGCACATCATTAAATTGTAATTACATTGCAGATAATTGCAATTACAAATTTGTTCAAGTCTGGTGCAGATCATCATTTCTATTTTTATTTTGTGGTTAAAATCTTCCCCTTTTATCCCTTATCATGTACACAATGTTTTTCTTCCACTATACCGCCTCCCCATCCTCAATTTAGGAGTCTGAAGCCTACTTAATTTTCAGATAAAACATTTCTACTTCCAATCCTCTCAGGCTGAATTGTGAAGAATGGATGCCATCTAAAAAAAAGAATAAATTTAAAATAAAAATTTGATCTGTAGCGTTTTATTGATTTAATGATTAAATTATTTTGGATTATTTACAATTTCTTCATGATATTTGTAAAGATTTACTTTTAATTTCAATGCTTTTTATCTTGTGTAAACCAAGTTGCAGATTAAGACGAAGGTATCACGCGCAGTTGAAGTGATACTACTCGGGAAAGACTGCTTAAACAGTGTGAGTTCTTATTGCGACTCAGTGTTTCGTCTCGTTTGTTGACAATTGTTGAGGTAATTCGAACACATACTTTAACTATAGCTGAGTAGATCGATGTAAGTTCATAAATTATATAATTTGAAATAATTAATCAGACTAATGTGAGATCTTTTAAAGCATTATTTCTGAGATCGATCGTCATATTAACTCTAAAATAATCTGTATGTGTTGATTCGTACAGCAGAGACAGTGCACAGCGCTAACATGTTCATACAAGTGTGTCAGAATCGCACTCGAAACTGTGTTCTAAGTACAAGTGGCGAGCAGGGCCTGTGTCTGAAAGAACTGCTCACGAATCAATACGTACTGTTCCGCTCATTTCTATTATCCGCAAAATGGATGTGAAAGTTTCTACGTTTCGATGTGCACCGGCCCTAGCGTACTCTTACCACAATGTGTTAGTATATCACAGTTTTTAAAGACTTCCAAATCAACAGAAATCAGTACCACCTCCTTTCTTTTGAGATTCATACATCGTTGTGAAACATTTAGTTTTGAGAAAAAAATAATCTGTTGTTATATTTCGAAATTCAAAATGAGTACTTATCTTATTTCAAGAAATAACTTTGAATTTAAAGAAATATGTGAGTGATTCAGTATTTTTTATAAACTTTAATACTCAATTATAACTGTCAGTGTAGTTATTGCTCTTTTTATTTTCCGTTATGCTTAGAGATAAAACAAAAACGATTTTTGTGATCATCGGATTTTAACTTTCTCATTTTTAAATGTTTAAATGCTGAAAAGGTGCAAACCAGATTATAACACACCATTCACTAGAAACTGAATAAGCCAAGCTTACTGTAGCATTTCTGATCATGTCTTTTGTATAACAATATCAAGAATTAAATTGAGTAACTGAATTTGAAATTACTTGATGGAATATATTCTGGGGTACCCACAACTGCTGCAACGCAAAAAATACCATGTTATCAAACTTTATAAGCTTCAGAAAACTTATACAAAATTAACCCTCCGAGTGGTTAGATACCTTGTAAAATATTACCTTAAGAATGCCTTCGGTACAGACATCTAGTGTGTCATAAAAGGTGATCACTTTAGGGAAGGTTTATTCCACAAAAGCGCCAAAGGATTATTTCTTTCCCCTTCGAGTGTGTCAGCAGATGATCGAGGGGACTGTCGAAGGGGCGTTTAACTATTTGACTAATGGCTTTCTCTGCTTTAAGCTGGTTTACATATGAAAGTAATGTCAGCTAATAGAAAAGTCTTCTAAAATACAGAATCTGTTCTCTGTGGTCTGAAATAACGTTTGAATTTTGTATAATTGGTTTTATAGTGTATGAAATTTTACCTAATTTTGAAGAGAATTGAAATTTTCTAATAATAAACATGTTTTAATTCTTATAAATGCATTTTTCAAAATTCATTTCTGCTGCATATACATATAAATTTACCCAACTTGTAACATTTTAACTCTAAAATTAAACTGGAAGTATCGATTTGTTTTTTAAGTTATCAATTTGCATTTTATTAAACGCGCATATAGTGCTAAATTTCACAATTAAATGAATCTTAATTAAATGTTTTGTACCGAGTATCAAGGTGCTCACTTTTCGATAATATTTATTCTACCTCAACTGCAATTAATACTATATTTCATTTATTAATTTTAAGTCAACAATAATAATAATTTAATTTTATACAAATTAGTGTTCTATCTACATTATTTGTTTTTCAATTTTTTAAGTCCGATATAAGTGATATATTTTATAATTACCTGACAAATACACAAACTGATAATATATTTATGTGTTCCAAAGTTTTTTTTTTTAAAGAGTTTTTTATCTTGTATTTTTAAATATGCATGAAAAAAAAATTGGTGAAATTATTTATTATTTATTTTGAATGACCATTCTTGAAACTTATTTCTGCGAGCACTAAGAATTAAAACAAACTGTAATAAAATATTCAGAATGTGTATATTTTTGTAGAAAAAGAAAAAAAAAGAACAAACTTGCAATTTTTTTCCAAACCTACACATATGTTTTTTGCGGATCTTGTAATTTATCCGCCGGATAACGACTAATTTGTATTTTTATTTATTAATAAATGTTTTACTGATAAAAGTTGAAGATTTAAAAAAATAAAACATCCTCTTTAATAAAAAGGTATGTGTTGCTGATGACTGGGATTTTTGCTAATCGTTGCCACAGATTAATCTCGGAAAATGAAACATTTGAAGTTACTGAAAAAATTAATAGCTCGAAAAGTAATTGTCAGAAAATTGTTAGACATACTGCGTTAGAAAGGAAAAAAATTGTATTTTGCTTGATATAAATTTCAAATCTAATGATTAGGCCGTTTTTCAAATATTGAATTTCAAAAATTACCAAATATTACAATGGAGTACCATAACGAAATCTTCACACATAAAAAGATAATGATAACGGTATTGTGTCCTGACGTATATATACTGACTATAGCACAAGTCACAAATTATAGTAACCTTATTATTCTGTTAAAAAATAAAAGTGAATTATGATGTCGCGAGTGCATGATTTTTATTTAATTCTCGACGAGTACCATATTTTTGTCCACCTCAGTGAGGCATATCAGTTTCATTATATTTGAAGTATTGTAAATTCTAACTTCATTCAAATCCAATTTGAATCCAACGGAAATGATTTTTCCCCATAGACACCATAATTTAGCACAATTATTCATTTTTTTTTTAATGCTGACCTATTCCATAATAAAGTATACAGAGAATTGGCCAAATCTGTCCTTAACAACCCAAATTTGTCAGACACATTAAAAATGTAATAACGTTCGTATCGTTTTCAGAAATGCAGAAGGACATTCCAAGTAAAGATCCATAGGGTTTTAAAATACAAGTTCAAATTCAAAGTCAATATTTAACTTGATTAAAGGTGCGTGAAGAGAAATTGACCAGCGTAGCTGGCTTAGCTTACTAGTTTATTAATAAAATCATATAAAGTTCTGTGAAAGTTAAAAGTTGAAATAATTAGTTCGTCAGTAATTAGTTCAGCCTTTCCGTTCTGTCATAGCAAGCTTTACTGACAATCTTTGTTCATTTTTTTAGTACAGTAAAAACAAATCTGCAAGTGATCATTTAAAAATGCTGCTTAAATAAGTTTATTTCGTATACAGTACTTATATTTTCAATCATTATTATTTCAAGTATACTTTCTTAACCCCTGTCGTGCTCGTCGACCTAACCGTTCAGAGTTTTCTGTGGTTTTTTGCGAACCTTGCCGTAAATACGAGTTAGGATTCCTCAGAAAGACACCCACGGAGGGCACCTTCCCCTAGGGCCTATATCTCTTGAGTAGATAATTGGCCATCACAAATCAACCAACCAATCAAGTACTTTCTTATACTTATATCGTTTTTAGATATGCTAGTATTACAGTATTACTTTTGTATTACAATATTACTTAATCAGTAAGAATTACAGTAAAACCGGTACAAACGAGATACTACTAGTCATTAGGTAACCGAAAAAAAGTTTCAGTCTCACCAGATGCCCACTCAAACAGGTTTCAGTCTCACCAGATGTAATTACGTAATTAACTGAAATTTTTCCAATTTAAGAGTTTAAGACAGCATTTCGTTATACATAGGTTCCACTTTTACATGTTTTACTGAAATTAGTGATCGTAGTATCTCAGTATTAACCCATTCGGGACCATGGATGCATATATGCAACCTCAAAAATAGCTTACAGAATTTGTTTTAGGTACCAGTAAAAAATAAAAGTAATATTTGCTTTCTCTAATTAGAGCATCTTTGTGATAGTTTAAGTAAAGTTAGCTTTTTTTTTAATGGTGCCAACCGAATAAAATTTGTGTAAAAGCCGCCGGTCCCGAAGGGCTTAATGAACTGTATGTGTAATACGTATACATAGCTATAGTATTACTGATTAATTGCAGATTTTAATGTTAATAATAGAATTCGCTAAGACGGCAAATTTTATAAAATAACAATTTTATATTTTACTTAAAAAAATAACTTATCTTTTCTGAACCAGACCCTTCCACTAAAAAAAAGATGGTAGTGCCATTTCAATTAAAAATGTTTAAGCCCACAGAATATATATATATATATTTTTTTCAAACGTTGGCACCACTGCATGCGCCATGTAATTTAAGAGCGCTGTGCAGAATTTCAATTACGCGTTGTTATTAATGAAATGGGCTACTTCACAAAAAGCAATGTGATAAAATCGACCCCTTCACAAAATTTCTTTTACCAAAATTGGCCTTTTCACAAAATTCTATTTCAAAAATCTTACTATTTATTAATTTGTGATGTTTTAAAATGATTAATTTGCAATCAAACAAGTTCACCAAAGAGGAAACTTAAACAAAATGATTTTAAAAAGTTCTTGTTAATAAATGCTTGGTTCGAATTTGATTAACTGTATTTCAACTTTCGTTACAAGATGTTATTTTTCCCAAAAATATAATAAATTTCACAAAAATGACCTTTACTTGTTACAAAATGGGCCCCAAGAAAAAAACCCTGCATCGACCCCTGATAATACTATATAAGAGGATAACAACGCTAGAAAAATCTTTTAGAAAACAGCTGACAAGTACTTTTTTTTAATTACTGAAGCAATTTTAGGAGTTTCTTTAAATAGTTTTGGCAGCTGTTAAACTATAAATTGATCCTTCGATAAGAAATAAAAACAAAGCTACGTGATTTCGAAAACTGAAAATTCTAGTTTAAAAAAAAAAAATCATTTTATTTAAAAAGATTTCATGTTCCAGAAAAATAAGGCAAACTTCATATAGCTAAGTGTAATACAAAATAAAAGAAAATATTAAAATTGCTTCAGAAATTCCCGCTAAAACATTATGTCAATAACAAAAAACAACAAATCAATAAGTCAGCAACAAATAATTATGCCAACTTCCCTCATTGTGAGCGCCACTGTGTAGAATAAAGAGTTTGTGAAATAAAAAAAACTATTTTTTAACAACAAGTTTTAAATTGTAGCAACTGTAAAGAACATGATAATGTTTTGCTAGACTGCAATGTCATAACTCCCCCCCCCCCTCCCTCCAAAAAAAAAAATCAGTATTACTTTCAGTTCAAACATAACGGCCAATTGTTAAACCAAATAATAATAATAATAATAATCTGCGTTAAATTAATTCTTTATTGAACTGGAATACCGTTCTTTCCAAAAATAATCACAGCATGGTTATGCTCGGCAAATTTACGAAAATTAAACAACGACAATGCATTGCAACTTTTATGAAACAAATCTCTCTTGTTTTAATGTACACATTAATTTATGGTAAATAATAGTTAAATAACAAAACTTTATTTCAAATTTAAAGCTGATAAGTTTCTTAATTTTTTTTTTAATTAACTTTATTTAAAAAGAATTTATTTTCCAGAAAAAAAAAAATCGATCTTTATATAGCTAAGTATAATACAAAATAAAAATAAAATAAACTTATTGAAATCGCTTCAGAAATTCCCGCGAAAATATTATGCCAATAGATCATTGTTTTTTTCGATTTAATTTTTATTTATTTATTTATTTTGGCTGGAATTTCACTATTTTTACTGTACACACACACAACACATATATATAAAATAAAGAATATTTCACGCTCCTAAAGAAGTGTGAAATAGCGGAGTGAAATATCGGAGTCACCTGGTCTAGGTTGGAAAGAGAGATAAAAGCGGACAATGGTCATTTCCTTGTGATTGACAAAAAAAAAAAAAAAATTAAACAATAATGTCCGTGTAAATGTTCTGCACGCATTTTCTCTTGTGATAGAATTCCCTTCAATACAGGGACATTCCTTTCAATATTTTAATCATTTTAATTATATTTTAATCATAATTCAATATTTTTTAATAATATTTTAAAGAGTTCAACTTGAGAATGTTTCTAGATTTCTCTCCTAAAGGTCATACAACACAAAGAAATACTATATTTTAGCAAAGAAGTTGTTTCCTCTTGTAAATAAGGCTTGAATAGATTTTTCAAACATTTTTTTTCTTTTTAAATATCATTAAATTGATGTGAATAGGCTTCAAAATAGTTTAAGCTTCTTTAGCTTTACATAATTATACATTTTTAAAACGTTCAAATTAAAATAAAAATCTGATTAGAAACGTTAAAAACAAAATGTTTACTAATTTAATGAAAATTAATTAATTTTTTTAAAATCCTCAATTGCAAATCATTTTTCAACATACTACCAGAAATGTGGTTCGACTTATACACGAAAATTCATTTTTTTTTTCAAAATTTTGCGTAAGAATTAGGGGGGGTCGAGCTATACACGAGTCGACTTATACACGAGTATATACGGTATATAATATCTCTATTGCTCTCTATTTCTTACAGAACTAAATTACTTTAATCTTCTTGCTTTCCCTCATTAAATGTTAGTGAAAAAAAAAAAAAGGGAGTAAGGGAAAAACAATGAAAAAAGAAAGAATGAAATGAAAAATTATTATTTGTAGTCGTAATAATCAAACATTTCTGTAAATGGTATTATGAAATCTTCTAAATATAATTTAATGCAAAAACATGTAATTATTTACATTTTAATATGTGCAATATTAAGTGCAGCTAACATCATCATGATCAACCATTTTCAATCCACTGCTGGATGTACATCTTTTCCGGATTACCTGAATGGAAATAAAAAAAAATATTTCTTTCCTTCATTCCCCACAGGTAAGTTGCATTAATGGTAAAGAGTGGGGTTGAACATACAAAGAATCAAAGCTAGCGCTTTTTACAGTGGTCGTCGAGCAATCCATCAACTTGTCAATACTATCATTAAGCAGGGGGGGGGGGCACACAGGCTTTTTACGTGCGAAGCACTTTAGAGACCATTAAAGGAAGTTGGAATATTACGGGGAAACCGCTTTTCGGACAAGTTTTGAGATACGGCATATTACGGGGAAGGCACTTTTCAGACATCTTTTGAGATACGGAATATTACCTGCTACACACTCAGAGGGTTAAGCTGAGAAACAGAACCACAAGATACTAGCCCAACAGGAATCGTTTACCGATATGTTTCTTTTGATTCAAGGTTCGTTCGGACAAACCGATCAGCATAACATGGCGAAACCAGCTAATATATTATAAATTACTAATCGATGAACCAAATGATATTGAATGAAATAGTGTTTTCTATTTTTTTAATTAATAAATTACTATTGAGTTATAAGCAATTGTTGTGACATGACTATTGTGTTTTCTCCTTTCATATGCTGTCGCCTCTGGAAATTCGGTTCAAAATGCCAAATTTGACAGTATTATCTGAAAGATCGTCTGCGTCTACTAAAAAATGAAAAGCATCTTTCGATTATATAATTTCCGAATAAGAACACCTCTTTATTACATGCGTTTCCGAACACAAATGAATTCAGATGTGGTGAATGAATTCCAAAGTAGCTCCATTGGAATTGAAGTCTTTAACTATTGCATTTTTAGTAAGATAAGAAGTGATGGCAAAAAATCAGAGAATAAGTGTGAAAGCATTAAAACAAAATCTAACAAGAAAGAAAAATCATGCGTTAAGCATAGTATATGTAACACTTTCCAACACTTCCAAAAATAATTTTACGAATCTTTACCATTTAATAACGTAAAAGATGTGTACTAAGTGAATAATTTGGAAAACGCATGACATTTTTAAACACCCAATTTCAGGAATTACCATCAGTATTCGAAAAAATATTCGAATCATTTTGGGCAGCCCTGTATATGATTTATAGATTTATATATATATACTACATAGAATGCGAAATTTTTATTCCTTATGAAAACGTGTAGCACAATTTAAAATTCCACTTCTGAAATTTCTGTCAAAAAATGGAAATGTACTCGAGAACTTTTGCGCTGCTCTGTTTATGAGCTGTAGAATTTATACACATCATGTAATCGAGAAAAAATGTGTTCAGCAACTAACACACATTTAGTAATTATTCTTTATTTAAAGTACTGTTACCAAATACTGTTGTGTGCCCCTCTAAATGAATGATAAGTGCTGTGCAGACCGTATGCTATGGTAAGCCTCTTGTAGTACACCTCAGTGATATATATATCATTTCAATATGTTTGGAATTGTGTAACATCATTAAAATATACCACAAATGATTTTCCCTCGTAGACCATAATGTAACGGAATTCTTTTGAGTGTCCTTATAAAAAAAAAACTATTCGTGCTGCACACTTCATTTTCAATACCGAACATGCTATAGTAAACCTCAATAACATACATCAATTGCATGAGAATACAAATATATTTTCGCGAGTTTGAGCATGGACAGACAGACAAACCGAATGTATAAACACTTTCAGCTATGTTGGAAAGTGTTAAAAATGTAAGTTTTTGAAAACACACAACATATTTAACTATATTTTTAGAAATATTGAGGCAAATTTTTACCTAGTTTCCAATACTGTTTCTTGGTTATTAATGTTTTCTTTGTTATAATTATTGGTACTTTATTTTGTCCTTTTTCTTTCAAAAATTCGTATAATTTGGAAAGATCGTGTCTTACACTAATGCAAAATAAACAGTAAACAATGTTTCTTCATTTTTCAATCTTTAAAAATCTGAAAAGTTTCAAACTTGTGAATTTTTCAGGAGAAGTGTCTGTGATAAATGTCATGATAAATGTTTACTTTTTAAAGTGTTTATCATCATTTTACTTTTATCCTTTTAAAGGTGTTTGTCAGTAAAATCTCAAGTTCTCCTTGCTAATGTTAAGCCTATGGGCGTGGAAAGCATTCTTATTTTTAAAATTTTAAATATTTCTTCAGGAGATTAATATTTTTAATTTATTTTTTCTGTGTACTCTTTTCAAAGGTTGCCTCCTATTTTTTGTTCTCAAAATATTTCTAAAATACATGCCTAAATTAATTTTTGGCTGAGAGCCTGGCTGAGAATTTATGTGCAATTTCTTTAAATTCTTAAAATCTTCGCAAAAAGGTGGGTAAGATTTGCACACTTCACATAAAATTAAGTACATATTTTAGAAATAATTTGACAACTAGAAGTAAAAGAAAAAGAGACACCCTTTCAAAAAGATTGCACAACACGAAGAAGTGTAAAATGAGATATTTTAAAAATATGACAGTATTACTTGCCCATAAGTTTTACATTAGCGAGGGGCATAGCTAAAATTACAGATTATCTATTTATGTAACTAGAGAATAACAAATAATGCGGAAGATCTTTTTAAAATAAAAGTTTTAAAAGATGCAGGGACATGAGGGGAAACATGATTTTTCGAAGGGAAAGTGTAATTTAGTTGATTGATTGTTTTGTTAATGTTACTAGATAGAAAAAAATAGAACAAAGGAATTTTTTATAAATAGTTCTAATTTTTTTTTCTTGGAGTGGCAAAGAGGGGAGTTGATAGTTTTGTGTAAAGGGATGATTTAGATGGCTCATTATTTATTTATTATTACTAGAGAACAAAAAATAGGGCATAATTTTTTTAATAAAGAGTTTTAAACATTGTATGCTGAGGAGGGAGAAGCGTAAATTTCGGAGGGAGGGGAAATTCTTTAATTTAGATGATTGATTTTTTACTTATTGTTACCAGAGAATGACAAATAAAACGGAATAATTTATTAAATTATAGTTATAAGATTTTTTGCTATGGTGGTAAAGAAATGGGAGCATATATTTTGGGGGTTGATTTAAATGGCTGATTATTTATTTATTATTACTAGAGAGTAACAAATAGAACATATTTTTTAATGGAAAATTTTAAACTTTGTATGGAGAGGGGGTTGTAATTTAAATGATTGATTTTTTACTTATTATTACTAGAAAGTACTAAATGTAACAGAATTATTGTATTTTGGCATGTTAGTATCTCTATGGTTTCTCTTATTATGGATGGATAGTATAGACTGGAGGGAAAAATTATTTTACTTTCATTGAAATTTATTTGCATGGTTTTTTCCTTATATATAATCTTACCAGGTCTGTGGTTTTTCTATTATACTTAATGTCAGCTATATGCTCCTTTTTTCTGTAACTAAATTTCCTGCCAGTCATGCCAATATAGTAATTCTTAGATCTGTCTTCTTTAATAAAAGGTATTTCATATACTCCTGTATAATTCTAAAAACTGACCTAATTAATTTTGAGGATTATTCAGGAGTATATGAAATACCTTTTATTTCTTATTTGTTTTTGAAAATGGCTCAGAGTGAGCCAAAATTGTCAAACAACCTAATAAAAGTTATTTTATTGTGTTGTTAATTTACACCTTTTAGCATTTAAAAGAAATATACTATCTACAATAATTAAAATATTGAGTTTGAGATAAGGGCATTAATAATTAACTTGTATATTTATTCTCATAATTACTTTGAGTGAAATAATTATGGCCTCTCACAATTTTAGCTCATATATTATAATGACAAAAAAAAATCTGTGCTACTTTTTTCCATTGTAACAATCAAAGTAAACACATATACATAAGTACTAAGGCATGCGCTGTTACAGCTTATCAATGAAATCTGGATTTCAGAAGCAAAGAAATTATGGCCTTACTCAATCGAAAGGTCATCTTAATGCATGTCGTTTAGCAGAAACATTATTTTTTTAATTTGTGACAGCAGTTTAAATAGAATATTCACTAAATAGTTTGTTTTAAGTGTTATATTAAAAAAATAATTAATATACCATCTGGCTACAGAACTTATGAGATCGAACGGGAAAAGATTGATGTTTTAAGAACACAAAAGAATATGAATCTTACAGATATTGCTGAAGCTATTGAGAGAAGTTAAAAAGTCATCTGAAATTACCTTAAAGATCCATCAGGGTATAGAAATTAGAAGAGCACGGGCAAACTGTACAAAGCCTGTATGAGTCTCGCAGGGCAATAATTATTTCGTGCACTGTATTATTAATTATTTTATTAATCCTTGTAAATATTTTATTAATATCTTATTTTGTGTTATTAATATGTTTTTATCAAATTTTAGTTCTAAATACAAACATAAAAATAAATTATTTATTATTTTGTGTAGAGTGTCCATTACTAGCTTATTGCATGTCCATTACTAGAATGTTGAGTGACCATTATTGAAATTTTTGGTGTTTGGAATTTTTTCTTTGATTACACTGCAGTCCAAAAATTAATGGGCAGTGACTGGACGCTTCCGCTTTTTAAATGATTTGTTGAATATCTACCGAAATTTTTGACAAATTGTCTTTGAACTTCAAAGATGTATGTACAGCACATGTTTGGCTCCAGGGAAAATTCCCATATAATCGATTGGGATTCCACCCCCCCTCCCCATTTGTCAATTAGCTCACTGTATTGCTGGCATCTTCATGATATTTGACTCGTCTGTTTATATGAGTTACTCTATAGAATTAACTACCAAATCATGAAAAAAAAATCTTTTCTATAGTTAGTACATGCACAGTTATACATTATTTCTTACCAACGCAAATATCTCATCAATTATTCAATATATTAATTTTTTAATTGCAGTATACTGTTGGTACTATTCTTGAAGTCAAGCATGTGCTTTATATCTGAGAATTTCAAGAACAATTTGTCAAAAATTTCAGTAGATATTCGACAAACCGTGTAAAAAACGAAAGCATCCGGTCACTGCCCCTTAATTTTTGAACAGCAGTGTACACAGGGGCGTAGCTACCGTGAAGCAGTTGGAGCACATTGCTACAGGCGCGAGAATAATAAGGGCGCAAATTTACAAAGGAACGAAATTATTTGTATAAATATTTTTTTTTACATTCGCCGTTTGTTTAAATATATAAAATATAAAGTAAAATTTGTGAAAGCGGAATCCTGTCTTTTAAAGAAATTTTTCGTGATTATACTTACCCCATGTTATACTTACTAATACGAAAACCTATCTGAAACGGAATATTTTTTTAATGCTTTCCGATTTTCTTTTAGCTAAAAAGTAGATAAATGAAAATATAGTAATCCTTGAACTTGACTTAGCAAAATTTTTATTTAAGATAATATACATTATAAATCTATTGTTTTATGCCTCTGAATTCATGAAAATTGTAAAGAACGTTTAAAAGAACAAATGAGGGCATTTGCATGTGGTTTACAGGTTGTGTTTTATAACAAAAAAATTGTATTAATTTGAAATAAGTACAATGACGTCTATGAAGACAGGATCGCAAAGGACTGGGAGAAATTCCGTTTTAGACATGTTTCTGTCTTAGCAGATATAGTTGTATGGCATTCCTTCTATCAGCATCATGAAAATTTTTAATTTATAGAAGGATGTTTTACTGCATTATATTTGTTTTAAACCTGAAAACAAATTTTGGGCAACCTTTTCTGGTAGAGAAGGGGTGATGCAATCGTACTTTCTCCAGGTAGCTACGCCACTGAGTGTACAATTAAATTTTGATTCATAATAGGAAATATGACTGTGAGATTAAATATTGTTAATAAATTAACATTTAAAAAACAGCAATAATCATTGAAATTGTTAAATAAAAAATATTTTTGTAAGACGTTCTTTAAAAGTGTCCACTATTGGCATGTTTACCCTGTATACAATGGGTAAAAAATTGAGACTTACATCACATGTTTTACAAAATAAATATTCGACCACATCTAGTCATTATTAATAAAGTATTGGACAGTCAAATCCCAAATTCCTGTGAGTCATGCACACTAAATTTTTAAAAATAGGTTTTTAAAGTTTTATCTAGATTTTTGAAGAAAAATACGTATATGAAAAATACTTTTCTCCTCTGTTTTTTATGCATTCTTAATATATTACCCGAATTGAAAAACTGCAAAACAACATTACCCTTCTCATTTGCGATTCATCAATGATACACAATCTGAGAAATTTTCAAATCAAATATAAATAATCAGTTGTGTTGAAACTTCATGAATATTTCTATGAGCCAATTGTTAATATAAGTATAACATTTTCTGTTAAATATAAGCCTTAACTTTATTTGAAAACTTAAATTATTTAAATTTCCGTCGTTTACATTACTGTGCATAAACGATGAAACAGTTGTTATCTTGATATATTCGTGAAGTATCTTGTAAAAAAAAAATCTCCTGTTTTCCATTTTAGAAAGTTTGCAAGTATGTAAGCATAATTATTCGATTACTTTATACTTTTATAAAACTTATACCTTTAAAAAATTACTTTTTTCATTTTCTTTCATAGAGTCTTCAGAAAGAAAGATTTACAGTTATTAATACTTGATTGCTGCTTTTCTGTGAAGTTTATTTCTGATCAAGTTCTGATGAAGTTTATTTCTATTAAATCCCATACTGAAGAAGAAAAAAACATTTACGTATGATTCTACAAAATTTTATTTTTTCGGATTTTATGTGCATCTAATTATTCATGAGATGTCTTTAGATGCTAATCAACACCTTCCCACCGACTCAGATGAAAAACCATATGTGTGCACTGAATGTCAGAAAACATTTACAGAGAAACACCAATTACATTATCATCTTCGCATCCACACAGGAAATAAATTATTTGTATGCTATGTATGTCAGAAAATATTATCTAGTAGAAATGCTTTAAAGTGTCATCTTTGCATACACACTGGAGATAAACCATTCGTGTGCAGTGTATGTCAAAAACCATTTATACTGAGACAGCATTTTGAACATCATCTTCGTATCCATACAGGACACGCAGGAGAGAAACCATTCGTATGTGTTGTGTGTCAGAAATCATTCTCTAAAAAAGCAACGTTAAATGATCACCTTAGAATTCACACTGGTGAGAAACCATTCGTATGTGTTGTGTGTCAGAAATCATTTTCTAAAAAAGCAACGTTAAATGATCACCTTAGAATTCACACTGGTGAGAAACCGTATGTATGTGATGTGTGTCAAGAGTCGTTTGCACAGAGAAAAAGTCTCAAAGATCATCTTAGGGCACGCACTGCAGATAACATGTTTGTGTGCAATGTATGTCAAAAATCATTTGTCCAGATGCGATATTTACAAGATCATCTACGCATCCACACAGGAGAGAAACCATTTAAATGTGATGTATGTAAAAAGTCATTTGCATGTAAAAGGAACTTAAATTCTCATCTTCGTGTCCACACAGATAAAAAACCATTTATGTGAAGTGTATGTCGAAAATTATTTAAACAGAAACAACATTTGCAAGATCATTTTCGCAGCTATATAGGAGAGAAACCGTTTGTATGCGGTGTCTGTAAAAATTAATTTTCTTTCAGAAGCACATTAAAAAATCACCTTAAAATTCACACAGGAGAGAAACCATATAAACATATGTGGAAAGTCATTTGCAATCGCAAGAAGTTACAGATATCATCTTCATGTCCACAAAGATGCAAAAGCCTTTGTGTGAAGTGTTTGTCCGAAATCATTTGCATTGAAGCATCGTTTACAAGATCACCTTTTCAGTCACACGGTAGAGAAACCATTTGTATTTTATGTATGTGAAAAACTATTTTGTATAAAAATAACTTTATAAATTATCTTATATCTGGAGTAATTTGCAAATGGAACAAGTTAAAAATATCATCTTTGTGGTCACACATATGAGAAACCGTTTGTGTAAAGTGTATGTCAAAAACTTTTTGGACTGAAATCACATTTATAAGATCATTATTGCATCCATTCTGCAGAGCAAATATTTGTTTGCGACGTATTGTCAAAAAAGAATTTTCTAAAACGTCTATGTGTATATCAGAATTGGGCAAATTTGTAATTGAAATTATCTGCAATATAATTACAATTTAATTGTATTTAATTTATTGCAGTTCTAATTACTTGCCGTAAAAAAAGTCTTGCAGCACATCATTAAATTTTAATTACATTGCAGATAATTGCAATTACAAATTTGTTCAAGTCTGGTGCAGATCATCATTTCTATTTTTATTCTGTGGTTAAAATCTTCCACTTTTATCCCTTATCATGTACACAGTGTTTTTCCACCACTACACCGCCTCCCCGTCCTCAATTTAGGAGTCTTAAGCCTACTTAATTTTCAGATAAAACATTTCTACTTTCAATCCTCTCAGGCTGAATTATGAAGAATGGATGCCATCTACAAAAAAAGAATTAATTTAAAATAAAAATTTTATCTGTAGCATTTTCATATATTTAATCATTAAATTTTTTTGGATTATTTACAATTTCTTCATGATATTTGTAAAGACGTACTTTTAATTTCAATGTTCTTTATCTTGTGTAATCCAAGGTGCAGATTGAGAAGAAGCTATCACGCGCAGTTGAAGTGATACTACTCTGGAAAGACTGCTTAAGCAGTGTGAGTTCATATTGCGACTCAGTGTTTCGTCTGATTTGTTGACATTGTTGAGGTAATTCGAACACATACTTTAACTATAGCTGAGTAGATCGACGTAAGTTCATAAATTATATTATTTGAAATAATTAATCAGACTAATGTGAGATCTTTTATAGCATTATTTCTGAGATCGAGCTTCATATTAACTCTAAAATAATCTGTATGTGCTTATTCGTACAGCAGAGACAGTGCACAGCGCTAACTTGTTCATACAAGTGTGTCAGAATCGCACTCGAAACTGTGTTCAAAGTACAAGTGGCGAGCAGGACCTGTGTCTAAAGGAACTGCTCACGAATCAACACGTGCTGTTTCGCTCATTTCTATTATCCACAAAATGGATGTGAAATTTTCTACGTTTCGATGTGCACCGGCCCTAGCGTACTCTTACCACAATGTGTTAGTATATAGCAGTTTTTGAAGACTTCCAAATTAACAGAAATCAGTACCACCTCCTTTCTTTTGAGATTCATACCTCGTTGTGAAACATTTAGGTTTGAGAAAAAAATAATCTGTTGTTATATTTCGAAATTCAAAATGAGTACTTATCTTATTTCAAGAAATAACTTTGAATTTAAAGAAATATGTGAGTGATCCAGTATTTTTTATAAACTTTACTACTCAATTATAACTGTCAATGTAGTTATCGGTCTTTTTATTTTCCATTATGCTTAGAGGTAAAAAAAAAACGATTTTTATCTTTCTCATTTTTAAATGTTTAAATGCTGAAAAGGTGCAAACCAGATTATAGCGCACCATTCACTAGAAACTGAATAAGCCAAGCTCACTGCAGCATTTCTGATTATCTCTTTTGTATAACAATATCCAGAATTAAATTGATTAACTGAATTTGAAATTACTTGATGGAATATATTCAGGGATACCCACAACTGCTGCAACGCAAAAAATACCATATTATCAAACTTTATAAGCTTCAGAAAACTTATTCAAAATTTTATAAATAGAGTTTAATTTTTTTTTTTTTTTTTGGAGTAGCAAAGAGGGAAGTAAGTATTTTTGTGTAAAGGTATGATTTACTTGGCTGATTATTTATTTATTATTACTAGAGAACAAAAATAGGGCATGATTTTTTTAATAAAGTGTTTTAAACTTTGTATGCTGAGGAGGGAGAAGCGTAAATTTCGGAGGGAGGGGAAAGTGTTTATTTTAGATGATTGATTTTTTACTTATTGTTACCAAAGAACGACAAATAGGACGGAAGAATTTATTAAATTATAGTTTAAAGATTTTTTGTTGGGGGTGGTAAAGAAATGGGAGGATATATTTTGTGGGATGATTTAAATGGCTGATTATTTATTTTTTATTATTAGAGAGTAACAATTAGAGCATATTTTTTTAATGAAAAATTTTAAGCGTTGTATGGAGAGGGTAGAGGGGGAAGCATAAATTTCGGACTGGGGTGGGGGTTGTAATTTAAATGATTGATTCTTTACTTAGTGTTACTAGAAAGTACTAAATGTAACACAATTATTGTATTTTGGCGTATTAGTATCTCTATGGTTTCTCTTATTATGGATGGATAGTACAGACTGGAGTGAAAAATTATTTTACTTTCATTGAAATTTATTTGCATGGTTTCTTCTTGATATATAATCTTACCAGGGCTGTGGTTTTTCTATTATACTTAATAACAGCTATATGCTCCTTTTTTCTGTAACTAAATTTCCTTCCAGTCATGCCAATATTGTAATTCTTAGACCTGTCTTCTTTAATAAAAGGTATTTCATGTACTCCTGAATAATTCTGAATAGACCCAATTAATTTTGAGGATTATTTAGGAGTACATGAAATACATTTTATTTCTCATTTGTTTTTGAAAATGGCTCAGAGTGAGGCGAAACTTGTCAAACAACCTAATAAAAGTTATTGTGTATTTATTATGTTGTTAATTTGCAACTTTCATCATTTAAAATAAATATATACTATCTACAATAATTAAAATATGGGGTTTGAGATAAGGGCATTAATAGTTAACTTAAACATTTATTCTCATAATTACAGTGAGTGAAATAATTATGGCCTTTCACAATTTTAGCTCATATATTATAATGACAAAAAAAAATTCTGTGCTACTTTCTCCGTTGTAACAATCAAAGTATACACACATACATAAGTAGTAAGACATGCGTTATTAAAGCTTAACAATGAAATCTGGATTTCAGAAGCGAAGAAATTATGGCCTTACTCAATCGAAAGGTCATCTTAATGCATGTCGTTTAGCAGAAACATTATTATTTTTAATTTGTGACAGCAGTTTAAATAGAATATTCACTAAATAATTTGTTTTAAGTGTTATATTAAAAAATAATTAATATACCATCTGGCTCATGACCTTCTGAGATCGAATAGGAAAAGATTGATGTTTTAAGAACACAAAAGAATATCAATCCTACAGACATTGCTCGAGCTATTGAGAGAAATTCAAAAATCATACGAAATTACCTTAAAGATCCATCAGGGTATAGAAAGAAGAAAAGCACGATTAAACTGTACAAAGCCTATATGAGTCTTGCAGGCCATAATTATTTCATGCACTGTATTATTAATTATTTTATTTATCCTTGTAAATATTTTATTAATATCTTATTTTGTGTTATTAATATGCTTTTATCAAGTTTTAGTTCTAAATACAAACATAAAAATAAATTATTCATTATTTTGTGTAGAGCGTGCATTACTATACTCCGGGAAAGGTTAAGAAGGTAGTGTGTACAAGGCTGGGATAGCCTGTTAACACCCTTGGCTTAATTTGGTTGCCATATCGGGCGACATAGCACTCATTTCGGCGACATAAAATTATTTTAGGTCTGCGTTTCCAGAAATCTTATTTCAGGGATGTTTTATTGTGTGTGTGTTTTTTTAAATTGGATTTAATTAGTTATTTAATTTACAATCTATCACAAAGGCACATTACTTAAATTAAGATAACATGCGTCAATTTTCAAGATCTTTTGACCTCAGAAAGTAATCTTGAGTATTGAAATAGTTTGAAAGGAAAAAAAAAATATTATTGCAATTTAACATCATATATATATAACTTTTTTCTTATTTTTTAAAGCATAATACAGAGTTGCCAAGTCTCCGGCTTTTTGGGCACTAGTATTTTAGTACAGAAAATGCTGTTTTATGTAATCGGAACATTCTGCGATTTAAAGAAACAACATTTTCTGTAAGATAATACTGGTGTGCAAAAAGCCGGAGACTTGGCAAGTCTGATAATATATTTTTTTCGTTCAGAATTTATTTTTAAGTAATACAAATATATTTCTAATCAGTTTTAAACTGATATGTAGGTGGCAGGCGTAATCTTGAAGAACCACATTAATTCCCATTTATATTTTTATGTAAAGTAATCTTAATTTAAGATGAGAAAACAAATTTTAAAATCTATTATCTTTAATCAGCCAAAAAGGAAAGGTAGAATGCGAAATAGGTAACAGGTAAAATTTTACTCTGATATCCAGTTTTCACACGACTGAAGAGTTAAGCTAATAGTATAGTTATGGGAAACAGGTTTAAAATTAGAAATCAGGTGGTTTTACACATAAGGCATAAACATAATGTTTAACACATGTGGCGGTCGTAAAGTTGCATTACAGCCTATTGTTGTCTATTGGTGACTATTGTCACATTGGAAGAAAAAAGGTAGAAACTCGTTTCTAAACATCCTTAAAATACGAAATGGATATCTCCAGTTATATTTATACACATGCAGACATATATATAACATCTTAATAAATAAAACCTACCGGGATTTTCTCTAACTATGTATATATATATATATATATATTCCAATATTTCTTCCTTTTTCTCCTCTCCTACCCCTCCCCCACCCACATTTTAAAAAAAATACACTCGCTGAGTCAGATATAATTTGTAATGTAATAATTTACTTTAATAAATTTAAAAATACGATGATTCAATTCAATATATATATAATTTTCAAAAGTATTAATTAATTTTATGATGTCTATAGACATAACGGGGGGGGGGGGGGGGGCACGAGCTCTCACCATTCGTAATAGATAGAAAAAGATCTATTCAAATAATTTTCTTTAAAAGAATGATATTGTAGCTGTGCCTTCCCACGCCTGCACACCAACCAAAAAAAAATAAAATAAAATAAATAAAATAAAGCGATTTGGAATCGAAATGAGTTTTTCCTCTTTTTTTTTCTTTTTTTAATAAATAAATTACTTACTGAGTTACAAGCGATTCGTGTCGCGTTGGTAATTCGGTTTTAAACACCGACTTTGACAGTATTTTCTGAAAGATCTTCTGCCTTTACCAAAAAATGGAAAACGTCTTTCCATTACAAAGTTTCTGAATAAGAACACCTGCCAATTTCATGCGTTTCCGAATAAAAAAAATTAAAAAATATGTCATAAAGTAGTCAGTTTGGATTTGAGAACAGTCTTAAATATTATTGGCACCTCCCCCCCCCCCTCCTGCATATGTCCTTGCCCATGTTTCTGTATAATGAAAGATTTTTGTTGTTGTTTGTTTGTTTTTTAATTACAACCACAGCATTTCTTAAACACATTTCCATTAATTTATTTTTCAAAAGTTTCTTTTTGTTTTGTTATTTTAAATATATTTTTGGCATACTTGGTATGTATTTCAGATACAATTTCTCGAAAAGTTCAAATCCACAAACATTTTTGCTGTATCTTTAATAGTTTCAAAGATAAAAAACATATATTGTGCATTTAAAACCACAATCCTTAATGTAATTATCGGTAACTTGACGGAAGTGGGTGGAATTATCATCATTAGGTTTGCAGTTTCTCTTCAACGTGTCCCTGTTTTTCGCCAAAATTCCGCCAAGCGAAAAGACACATCTTTACGAAATATTAATACATACATATATATCATAACAGTGGCACATTTCAACTTAAATCACTTTCATTTAAGCGGCCAATTGTTTCTGTATTTAAAGATTTAAAAAAAATCAGCTACAGAGAGATATTTTATTAAAATAGGCAGCACACTACTTTTTGTCGCGGAGGTATAAAGCTCCCAGTATATTCTGTACTGTCAACTTGCTCGTTCCCTAAGTATAAGTCATTGCATGTCCATTACTGGAATTTTTGGTGTTTTGAAATTTTTTTATTACATTGCAGTCCAAAAATTTAAGGGCAGTGACCGGACGGCATATAAGCAACCTTTACATGGATATGGACATGGGAAAGACTCATGCACTGTGATTGGCTGATCAGTTTTTTCGTCCATTTAACGCAATTTTAAAAGGAGTTTGTTTTATTGATACTTGTCATAGATTATTTGAAATATAATAACTGAATACAGAAGATTTGCAGGTACGTTATGATTAAATTATAAATGCATGAATGAAAAAGACTGATAATGATTTCAAATACGTTTTGCGAAAATATATCTTTTGAACATTTAAAATAGCAATAAAATAATCATAAATATTTAGTTATGCAAATCTAAATGCTCATTCATCAACATCAGTTAGTTTTAATATTTTCTCAAACATTCATGTAATTGTTGTTCATTTCAATGCTATAGTTTATTTTATTTATTTATTTATTTTATTTTAATTAATTAATTTTTTTCTATTTATATTTATTTATTTTTTTATTTTTATTTATTTTTTGTTTGGTGGGGGGAAGGGGGGTTAAATTTTATTTTGCTAACAAAGCAAAAATGTATTTTCCGATACAGAAATAAAAGGCTGGTTTCATAAAAATTTAATATAATCTTTTAAATTTATTATTTTATTTTTTGTTTAATTTGTGGTTCAAGAAGAAGTAACAAAAAAAATCAATTAAATTAAAAAGCTAAAAGGAAAAAAATACCGAATTTTTGAAAATCTTAACTGTGAATATCATTGTTGATATCCGAATATGTAATAAATAATATGTTCCTATAAATAGAGTAAATGTGAAACTTAAACACACATGCATAAAATTTGTAAATGTATGTCAATGCATTGATATGTTACTTTAAAGCGTTATATATATTTTTATATATTTATAGCTTAATTTTAATATGATTTAATTCTAAAGAATTACACATAATTGAATGAAGAAGAAGAAGAAGTGAAAAATTACTAAATTTTATTTTAAATCTTTTAAAAAATAGATGAAATATGCTGCCATAAAATAAATTTAACATAACAATATAGAGATAAAAATGGAACACACCTTAATATATATATAAAAAAAATCCATAAAATAAATAACCAATTCCTAAAGAAATGCACCCCAGTTGCTTACATAAATTTGATTAAAACAAGGAAGGAACATAATTCGTTCGCGTTTGAAAGTGTCACTAGATGGTCCCCCCCCCCCTACACACCCACAAAAAAAAAATTGGCCTGCGATATTTTCTAGAACTTTCGAATTAGAATGAAAATAAATAAATTAAAATCCTGGCAATTACTGAATATTTAATTCTACTTTCCAAATTTCTGAAAGATTTGATATAGACCAAAAAATCAACATTAATGATTATACTGCTCATATAAATAAAAGACTAAGAAACTTTTCTATAAGAGTTAACTGTTTGGTGCTGCCATCTACAAACAGAGTGACAAAACAAAGATGGTGATTTCTTGGAAACTTCACATGCTTAGAGCCTTACCAGTGACTGAAAGGTTTATATAAATTTTGTTCTCAGCCTATTTAATAAGCATATTTAATTAGAATTTTAGAAATAATTTAACACAATTTCTTCATATTTAAAATTTTGCAACTTTGATAGTTACACCGATATGTTATAACGTATTTATAATTCAAATATTCAAGTAATACATAATTTCAAGCCAAAGCGATTTTTATGCATCTTTAACAATATAAAACTAAAAACATTTTTGTTTTCTAAAGTAAGTTTATGGCTTACAGATGTAACTGACTAAAAAAATGTGCATTCAGTATCATCTTACACAAATAAGCTATTGTTTCACAAATTACAAAATATTATAGTCATTCAAAAAATACGGAATTAAAATTACTTTACCTAAGAAGCAAACATGATATTTATAGATAATAGCTGAATGGTTCGTTTTCTATTTGTCAAATGACTGTTGAAATTATATATTTTCATTTAAAACTCTTTATTATAAACAATGAACTAGGAAGTATGCACTTGGAGACTGAAACGAAATATGCACTTTGCAGCCTTCCAGAACATTCCAACTGGATTTTTTTTAAAAATAGTATTGTATTAAAATAAACTATTAGAGTCTCGTAAAGCAATCATTCCGTATTGTGGCAGCTACATTGTAAACATGCAGATAAAGCACTGTAAATATTCATACAGCTAATGTTGATTTCCTAGAGTTTATTTGATTTTGAGTCGCTTTATCAGATACGATAACAAAATTTAAAACGGAAGTAAATAATAAACTACAAATTACTATTTTTTTCATTAAAATTCTACATTTGTATATGTAAATCACCTTGTTTATCAGCCATAAAGCCATGCCATTACACTTGTCGATTCTCTATTCCACTACGCCGAAAAATGTAGGCGTGATGTTGGCCTATACCATTAGCCAATCAAAGCGCAGGATTCTTCCCCGTGTCCGTATCCATGAAAAGGTTGCTTATATGCGACCGGACGCTTCCGCTGTTTACATAATTTGTCGAATATCTACCGAAATTTTTGACAAATTGTCTTTGAACTTAAAGGATGCATGTACACGTACAGCACATGTTTGGCTCCATGGAAAATCCCATGTAATCGATTGGGATACCCCCTCTCCATTTGTCAATTAGCTGGTACCTTTCTGAGTTTTCATGATATTTGACTCGTCTGTTTATATGAGTTACTCTATAGAATTAGCTACCAAATCATGAAAAAAAAATCTTTTCAATAGTTCGCGCATGCGCAGTTACACAATATTTCTTACAAATGCAAATATCTAATCAATTATTCAATATTATTCAATATATTAATTTTTTAATTGCAGTATACTGTTGGTACTGTTCTTGAAGTCAAACATGTGCTTTATGTCCTAGAATTTCAAGAACAATTTGTCAAAAAATTTCAGTAGATATTCGACAAACCGTGTAAAAATCAAAAGTATCCGATCACTGCCCCTTAATTTTTGGATAACAATGTAAACAGTGACGTAGCTACCGTGGAGCAGTTGGAACACATTGTTCCAGGCGCGAGAATAATAAGGGCGCCAAATTACAAAGGAACGAAATTATGTGTATAAATATTTTTTTTACATTTGCCGTTTTTTTAAATACATAAAATATACAGTAAAACCTGTGAAAGCGGAATCCTGTCTTTTAAAGGAATTTTTCGTGTTTATACTTACCCCGTGTTATACTTACTAATACGAAAACCTATCTAAAACGGAATATTTTTTCAATACTTTCCGATTTTGTTTCAGCTAAAAATTAGATAAATGAAACTATAGTAATCCTTGAACTTGACTTAGCCAAATTTTTATTTAAGATAATACACATTATAAATCTATTGTTTTATGCCTCTGAATTCATGAAAATTGTAAAGAACGTTTAAAAGAACAAATGAGGGAATTTGCATGTGGTTTTTACAGGTTGTGTTTTATAGCAAAAAAATTGTATTAATTTGAAATAAGTACAATGAAGTCTATTAAGACAGAATCGCAAGGGACTGGCAGAAATTCCGTTTTAGACATGTTTCTGTCTTAGCAGATATAGTTGTATGGCATTCCTTCTATCAGCATCATGAAAATTTTTCATTTATGGAAGGATGTTTTACTGCATTATATTTGTTTTAAACCTGAAAACAAATTTTGGGCAACCTTTTCTGGTAGAGAAGTGGTGATGCAATCGTACTTGCTCCAGGTATCTACACCACTGAGTGTACAATTAAATTTCGATTCATAATAGGAAATATGACTGTGAGATTAAAAATTGTTAATAACGTAACATTTAAAAAACAGCAATAATCATTAAAATTGTTAAATAAAAAATATTTTTGTAAGACGTTCTTTAAAAATGTCCACTATTGGCATGTTAACCCTGTATACAATGGGTAATAAAGTGAGACTTACATCACATGTTTTACAAAATAAATATTATTCGACCACATCTAGTCATTATTAATAAAGTATTGGACAGTCAAATTCCTGTGAGTCAAGCACACTAAATTTTCAAAAATAGGTTTTTAAAGTTTTATCTAGATTTTTGAAGAAAAATACATATATGAAAAATACTTTTCTCTTCAGTTTTTTATATATTACCCGAATAGAAAAACCCCAGAACAACATTACCCTTCTCATTTGCAATTCATCAATGATACACAATCTGATAAATTTTCAAATCAAATATAAATAATCAGTTGTGTTGAAACTTCATGAATATTTCTATGAGCCAATTGTTAATATAAGTATAACATTTTCTGTTAAATATAAGCCGTAACTTTATTTGAAAACTTAAATTATTTAAATTTCCATCGTTTACATTAGTGTGCATAAACGATGAAACAGTTGTTATCTTGATATGCTCGTAATGTATCTTGTAAAAAAAATCTCCTGTTTTTTATTTTAGAAAGTTTGCAAGTATGTAAGCATAATTATTCGATTACTTTATACTTTTATAAAGCTTATACCTTTAAAAAATTACTTTTTTCGTTTTCTTTCATAGAGTCTTCAGAAAGAAAGATTTACAGTTATTAATACTTGATTGCTGAATTTCTTTGAAATTTATTTCTGATCAAGTTCTGATGAAGTTTATTTCTATTAATTCCCATACTGAAGAAGAAAAAAACATTTACGTGTGATTCTACAAAATTTAATTTTTTCTGATTTTATGGGCATTTAATTATTCATGAGATGTCCTTAGATGCTAATCAACACCTTCCCACCGACTCAGATGAGAAACCATATGTGTGCACTGAATGTCAGAAAACATTTACAGAGAAACACCAATTACAATATCATCTTCGAATCCACACAGGAAATAAATTATTCGTATGCGATGTATGTCAGAAAATATTATCTAGTAAAAATGCTTTAAAGTGTCATCTTCGCATACACACTGGAGATAAACCATTCGTGTGCAGTGTATGTCAAAAACCATTTGTA
The DNA here is from genome assembly GCA_963931845.1 of Maratus michaelseni. NCBI lineage: Eukaryota > Metazoa > Arthropoda > Arachnida > Araneae > Salticidae > Maratus > Maratus michaelseni. Next base: position 196,980,230 of record OZ007597.1, on the reverse strand, counting down.
CTGAGACAGCAGTTAGAACATCATCTTCGTATCCACACAGGAGAGAAACCATTCGTATGTGTTGTGTGTCAGAAATCATTTTCTAAAAAAGCAACGTTAAATGATCACCTTAGAATTCACACTGGTGAGAAACCATTCGTATGTGTTGTGTGTCAGAAATCATTTTCTAAAAAAGAAACATTAAATGATCACCTTAGAATTCACACTGGTGAGAAACCATTCGTACGTGTTGTGTGTAAGAAATCATTTTCTAAAAAAGCAACGTTAAATGATCACCTTAGAATTCACACTGGTGAGAAACCATTCGTATGTGTTGTGTGTCAGAAATCATTTTCTAAAAAAAACAACGTTAAAGGATCACCTTAGAATTCACACTGGTGAGAAACCGTATGTATGTGATGTGTGTCAAGAGTCATTTGCACAGAGAAAAAGTTTCAAAGAACATCTTAGGGCACACACTGGAAATAACACGTTTGTGTGCAATGTATGTCAAAAATCATTTAAACACATGCGATATTTACAAGATCATCTACGCATCCACACAGGAGAGAAACCATATAAATGTGATGTATGTAAAAAGTCATTTGCATGTAAAAGGAACTTAAATTCTCATCTTCGTGTCCACACAGATAAAAAACCATTTGTGTGAAGTGTATGTCGAAAATTATTTAAACAGAAACAACATTTGGAAGATCATTTTCGCAGCTACACAGGAGAGAAACCGTTTGTATGCGATGTCTGTAAAAATTAATTTTCTTTCAGAAGCACATTAAAAAATCACCTTAAAATTCACACAGGAGAGAAACCATATAAACGTATGTGATGTATGTGGAAAGTCATTTGCAATCGCAAGAAGTTACAGATATCATCTTCTTGTCCACAAAGATGCATAAACCTTTGTGTGAAGTGTTTGTCCGAAATCATTCGCATTGAAGCATCCTTTACAAGATCACCCTTTCAGCCACACTGTAGAGAAACCATTTGTATTTTATGTATGTGAAAAACTATTTTCTTTGAAAATAACTTTAAATATTATCTTATATCTGGAGTAATTTGCAAATAGAACAAGTTAAAATATCTTCATGACCACACATATGAGAAACCGTTTGTGTAAAGTGTATGTCAAAAAGTTTTTGGACTGAAATCACATTTATAAGATCATTATTGCATCCATTCTGCAGAGCAAATATTTGTTTGCGACGTATTGTCAAAAAAGAATTTTCTAAAACGTCTATGTGCAGATCAAAACTGGGCAAATTTGTAATTGCAATTATCTGCAATATAATTACAATTTAATTGTATGTAATTTATTGCAGTTATAATTACTTGCCGTAAAAAAAATCTTGCAGCACATCATTAAATTGTAATTACATTGCAGATAATTGCAATTACAAATTTGTTCAAGTCTGGTGCAGATCATCATTTCTATTTTTAGTCTGTGATTAAAATCTTCCACTTTTATCCGTTATCATGTACACAATGTTTTTCCTCCACTATACCGCCTCCCCATCCTCAATTTAGGAGTCTTAAGCCTACTTAATTTTCGGATAAAACATTTCTACTTTCAATCCTCTCAGGCTGAATTGTGAAGAGTGGATGCCATCTACAAAAAAGAATAAATTTAAAATAAAAATTCTATCTGTAGCGTTTTATTGATTTATTTTGGATTATTTACAATTTCTTCATGATATATGTAAAGATTTACTTTTAATTTCAATGCTTTTTATCTTGTGTAAACCAAGGTGCAGATTAAGACGAAGCTGTCACGCGCAGTTGAAGTGATGCTACTCGGGAAAAACTGCTTAAGCAGTGTGACTTCTTATTGCGACTCAGTGTTTCGTCTCGTTTGTTGACATTGTTGAGGTAATTCGAACACATACTTTAACTATAGCTGAGTAGATCGACGTAAGTTCATAAATTATATAATTTGAAATAATTAATCAGACTAATGTGAGATCTTGTAAAGCATTATTTCTGAGATTGTGCTTCATATTAACTCTAAAATAATCTGTATGTGTTGATTCGTACAGCAGAGACAGTGCACAGCTCTAACTTGTTCATACAAGTGTGTCAGAATCGCACTCGAAACTGTGTTCAAAGTACAAGTGGCGAGCAGGACCTGTGTCTGAAGGAACTGCTCACGAATCAATATGTGCTGTTCGGCTCATTTCAATTATCCACAAAATGGATGTGAAAGTTTGTGCGTCTCGGTGTGCACCGGCCCTAGCGTACTCTTAGCACAATGTAAGGTTTAGTACAAGGTAATTAAAATTAAACTGACGGTACTCAAAGGTTCATAGCTCCAGTTTTACTGATCGGATCCGAATGAAACTTTAAATATATGTTATGTAGATCATGCGGCCAAGGTTTTCGTAAAAAAAATAGTTTGAAATTTCGCTACCAGATGGCGATGTATTGCTGAAACCATATGCAAATGAGTAACTAATGTAATTTTGTTGTAAAAGCGATACGTATGGTTCAAAGAAATCATTTGTCCGCAGTGAACATCCCGATGAACAAGAAGGAACGGGCATGGATCGAAAACTTTTTTATCAGAATGAGAGCAATGCTTCGGCTCTGAATGCAATTTCCTCCACAATCGCCGACTCAGTTGCTCGTTTTCCGCTTCCGGTGCAACATCCAGAGGACCAGTTTCTTCAAACTTACGAATCGTGCCTCTAACTTCATTTACGGACATTTTTCATCTGCCGATAATCACGGAGTGCTGCCGAAGCATTGCTCTTATTCTGATAAAAAAAATTTTGATCAATGTGCGTTCCTTCTTGTTCATCGGCATGTTCACTGCGGATGTATCATTTCTTTGAACAATACGTATCGCTTTTATAGCGAAATTACATTAGCTACTCATTTGCTCATGGTTTTAGCCATACAGCGCCATTTGGTAGCAAAATTTCAAACTATTTTTTTTATGAAAACCTTGGCCGCATGATCTACATAACATATATTTGAAGTTTCATTTGGATCCGAACAGTAGAACCAGAGCTATGAGCCTCTGAGTACCATCAGTTTAATTTTAACCACCCTGTATATAGCAGTTTTTGAAGACTTCCAAATTAACAGAAATCAGTACCACCCTCTTTCTTTTGAGATTCATACCTTGTTGTGAAACATTTAGCTTTGAGAAAAAAATAATCTGTTGTTATATTTCGAAATTCAAAATGAGTACTTATCTTATTTCAAGAAATAACTTTGAATTTAAAGAAATATGTGACTGATTCAGTATTTTTTATAAACTTTAATACTCTATTATAACTGTTAATGTAGTTATCGCTCTTTTTATTTTCCGTTATGCTTAGAGGTTAAAAAAACGATTTTTACCTTTCTCATTTTTAAATGTTTAAATGCTGAAAAAGTGCAAACCAGATTATAACGCACCATTCACTAGAAACTGAATAAGCCACGCTCACTATAGCATTTCTGATCATCTTTTTTGTGTAACAATATCAAGAATTAAATTGATTAACTGAATTTGAAATTACTTGATGGAATATATTCAGGGACACCCACAACTGCTGCAACACAAAAAATACCATGTTATCAAACTATAAGCTTCAGAAAACTTATACAAAATTAAGCTGAGAAACAGAACCATAACATACTACAGGTACAACAGGAATCGTTTACTGATATGTTTCTTTTGATTCAAGGTAGGTTCGGGCAAACCGATCAGCATAACATGGCGAAACCAGCTAATACATTATAAATTACTAATTGCTGAACCAAATGATATTGAATCGAATAGTGTTATCTATTTTTTTAATTAATAAATTACTATGGAGTTATAAGCAATCGTTGTCACATGACAATTGTGTTTTCTACTTTCATATGCTGTCGCCTCCGAAAATACGGTTCAAAATGCCAAATTTGACAGTATTATTTGAAAGATCTGCTGCTGCTACTAAAAAATGAAAAGCATCTTTCGATTACATAATTTCCGAATAAGAACACCTGTATATTTCATGAGTTTCCGAACACAAATGTATTCAGACATGGTGAATGAATTCCAAAGTAGTGACCGCATGTTACATCATGACATTATATTGGATTTGAAGTCTAACAATTGCATTTTTACTACGATAAGAAGTGATGGCGTAGGCAACAAATCAGAGAATAAGTGTGAAAGCATTTCAAAAAAATTTAACAGGAAAGAAAAATCATGCGTTAAGCGTAGATTATGTAACACTTTCCAACACTTCCAAAAATAATTTTACAAATCTTTACCATTTAATAACGTAAAAGATGTGTACTAAGTGAATAATTTAAAAAACGCATGACATTTTTAAACACCCAATTTCAGGAATTACCATCAATATTCGAAAAAATATTCGAAATATTTTGGGCAGCCCTGTATATGATTTATGGATTTGTATATATACTACATAGAATGCAAAATTTTAGTTCATTTAGGAAACACGTAGCACAATTTAAAATTCCACTTCTGCAATTTCCGTCTATAAATGGAAATGTACTCCAGAACTTTTGCGCTGCTCTGTTTATGATCTATGCACATCAAGTAATAGAGCAAAAATGCGTTCAATTTAAAAACGCGTTTAGCAACTAACGCACTTTTAGTAATTATTCTTCATTTAAAGTATTGTTACTGAATACTGTTGTGTGCCCCTCTAAATGAATGATAAGTTCTATGCAGACCGTATGCTATGGTAAGCCTCTTGTAGTACACCTCAGTTATATATATATCATTTCAATATGTTTGAAATTGTGTAACATCATTAAAATATACCACAAATGATTTTCCCTCGTATACCATAATGTAACGGAATTCTTTTGAGTGTCCTTATAAAAAAACTATTCGTGTTGCACAGTTCATTTTCAATACCGAACATGCTATAGTAAACCTCAATAACATACATCAATTGCATGAGAATACAAATATATTTACGCGAGTTTGAGCATGGACAGACAGAAAAACCGACTGTGTAAACTCTTTCAGCTATGTTGGAAAGTGTTAAAAATGTAAGTTTTTGAAAACACACAACATATTTAACTTTATTTTTAGAAATATTGAGGCAAATTTTTGCCTACTTTCCAATAATGTTTCTTGGTTATTAATGCTTTCGTTATTATAATTATTGGTACTTTATTTTGTTCTTTCAAAAGTTTGTATAAGTTGGAAAGATCGTGTCTCACACTAATGCAAAATAAAGAGCAAACAATGTTTCTTCATTTTTAAAAATTCTGAAACATTCTTTAAAAATCCAAAAAGTCTCAAACTTACGAATTTTTTAGGATAAATCATGGCAAGTGTCTATGATAAATGTCATGATAAATGTCTACTTTTTAAGGTGCTTTTTTATCATCTATTTTACTTTTACACTTTAAAGGGTGTTCGTCAGTAAAATTTCATGTTCCCCTCGCTAATGTTAAGCCTATGGGCGTGGAATGCATTTTTATTTTTAAAATTTTAAATATTTCCTCTGGAGATTAATATTTTTAATGTATTTTTTTGTGTATTCTTTTCGAAGGATACCTCCTATTTTTAGTTTACAGATTATTTCTAAAATACATGCTTAAATTAATTTTTCATTTGTTAAAATCTTACTCTCCGCTCGTCAGCCTTGCTAAAATTTTAGGCGTAATTTCTTTAAATTCTTAAAATGTTCGCGAAACTATGGGTAGGATTTTAACACTTCACATAAAATTAAGTACATATTTTAGAAATATTTTGACAACTAGGAGAAAATGTAACATCCTTTTAAAAAGATTGCACAACACAAAAATTCTAAAATGAGATATTTTAAAAATACGAGTGTATTACATGCCTATAAGTTTAACATTAGTGAGGGCCATATTTAAAATTACAGATTATCTGTTTGTGTAACTAGAGAATAACAACTAAGGCAAAAGACCTTTTTAAAATAAAAGTTTTAAAATTTTCAGGGTGATGAATGGAAAAATAATTTTTCGAAGGGAGAAAGTTTGTAATTTATTTTATTGATTACTAGCTGTTACCCGTAACATTTAAAGAATATTAATGCACTAATTAAGCAGCTATTCTATTAACACATTTGTTATATTTTATCATATTTCATAGTAGAAAATACTTCTGATAATCACAATTTGCATATTTTTGTTTTTATATTTATGATCATTTAAATTTTTTCATGAGCTTGAAATTTCATACTCTTTCACTATGAATGTGTGGAATACATTTTTCTTTATGTTATTCTATTTTAGCATGTCTATTTATTCTATTTTACATTTATTCCTTTCATGGACATTTTTTAATTTAAGTTTTCGTGTAGGAGAATATTTTTTAAAGTGATTATATTAGTAAATATTTTTGAGGCAATTTGTTAATTAACATGTCACTTTAGATATCACTTTTATTTGATTAGAATAATCTGAAAATCAATATAAATAATGATTTTTTTCCACAACACTTCACATCTTGAAAAAAAAAGAAGTTATATGATATTTAAAAAAGAAATTAAAACGTGGTGGAGCATAAAAGCTTAAAAATTAACAAAATAAGTAGGAAAAATATTTTTAACCCACATATATTGGTTGTTTTTTTTCATTTCAAAGTGCCATACTTTTAACAGTCAAACATATCAAAATGTTTATCACGCTCCAAAAACTTTCGAAGCCTAAATACTTATTTGTCAAGCAATAGAATTGTTTATTTCTAACTTGTTGCGGTTGTTGCGAAAAAATATGAAAAAAGCACCCCAATTATGGATAAACATTGTCTTATTGATTGTTGTGTTGTTCAGGTTTATGTGAATTTCGAAATTTGACAGGAATATACTCCACTGAGGGTTAAAATTTACCCTGTAGAGATATTTTTACTATAGATTTAGATATTTTAAAATTATAAGGAATTATATAAATATCAGAGAAAGATAACTGATAATACCTAGATTTTTAATTGGCTTTTTCATAATCATAGTGCCTTTAAAAATAGGAAGGGGGATTTTATTGTTTAATTAGTGGCATCGACTCTTTGAATTTTATGTGAACGATGTCAAATGCATATCCCATTCTATAATGAAAATTGCACATGCTAACAATTTTTACATCGAGTTTAATATATATATTAAATGTTATCTAAATTTAATATTCTGGAAAACTGTACCGTAAAAGAATGTTAAACTTATGTTTTGACGACCAATACATTCTGTGGAAATTATGCTACTTTATGTAATTGTTAAAAAATATTAATATTTTCTGAATGCAAACTGGCACATGATTTAAAATATGACGACACTTTCACCGGGGATAGATTTTCCTATAAACCGATACTTGTCTAGTTAAAAAAAAATCTTTAGCTTCATGAATCATGTACAAATATGCATTTATATTTATAGATAATATGCACGTTTGTCAACAAACAAGTTTCATTTGCGTGTCTGCTCAACTTAACGTAGGCGAACCGTTAAGCTAAATTGCTTAAACTTTCGCTAAATTTCTCGTAATTTTCAAGTAGTTAGAGTACATTATATTATGTGCAGGAAATAATACATTATCAATTACTAATTCTGCAAGAATTGTTAATTTTTGCCTACAATTAGTTGAGAAATGTGCTATTACTTGAGTGCGTAACGTAACCTGCACATTATCTATTTAAAACGCATAAAAGTGCTTAAAGAAATCCAATATTATTGTACTCATGGAAAAATACATCAATATTATTAAATACTAAATTTAACTGATAAATTATATTTACAATGTAAATTAAACAGAATTTGCTGAAATTGAATTTTGAAATTATGTGATTTTTGATGCAAAACATTATTTCTCAATTCATCTTACTTTTAATCCCTTTTGTTTTAACAGCCAACTTTAAAGAATTAACGATGGAAAATGTACTGTATTGTTTTCTTGAAATCCAGTTTTTACTAATAGTGAGCAATTATTGTCCACTTAATCCAAGGAACTTAAATATGAAGGTTGAAGCTACAGCTGAACAAAGTTACGATGTAATGATTTCTAAATGTCAATATTTGATAGACGATTTTTGGTTGTGTAGAATAAATTGAATCATGCAGTTTGAATACGCGCAAAAATATGTTTTTATTTCTTGAAAAATGTACTTTAATATTAACAAACCAATGAAAAGAATTTGCCTTTGTAAAATTAGGAGGTAAGTTATTTATTTTTTAACTCCAAACAATTTAAATAAATGTACTATTGCATTTAAACGCACTTATAGTAATCTTTGTAATATGCGAAAAAATCACATTATCTACCCAAAATAACGTCAGTTTCTTATCTCAAATTACAGTTTGAGAATCTGAATTTTTATTGGTTAATAAAAATATTGCCGATAGGCAGTTTCTTTTTATGGCAACGGGAAAAAATTGCATTAGAAATTGGGAGAAAGAAGATTTCTGTAATGGGAGATGTTTGAAAAAAAGGTAAAAAATGTTCTGAGGATTTTTCAAAGTTTACAGTAATTTTACTTGTGTTCTAAAACGTATGTACATCAAGTTTCGTTCAAATCGGACAAAAACTGTAGATTTGTATAAGGAGCATACACTCATACCAAGAACGGCTTTTATAAATATAGATAGATTTATTTATTGTTACTAGCAAGCAAAAAATAGAAGAGAAGAATTTTGTATAAATATAGTTTTAAAGATTTTTTTTGGCTAGGGGGGGGGGCAAAGAGGGAATCAGGCATTTTTGGTTAAATGGATGATTTACATAGCTGATTATTTATTAATTATTACTAAAGAACAACAAATAGGGTATAATTTTTTTAATAAAGAGTTTTAAAGATTTTAAACTTTGCATGCTGAGGTGGAAGAAGCTTAAATTTTGGAGAGAGGGGAAAGTGTTTATTTTAGACGATTGATTATTTACGTATTGTTACTAGAGAACGACAAATACGGCTAAAGAATTTTTTAAATTATAGTTCAAAGATTTTTTGCAAGGGGTGGTAAAGAAAGGGGAACATATTTTTTGCAGATATTATAGTATAGGATTAATTTAAATGGCTTCTTATTTATTTATTGTTACTAGAGAACAACAAATAGAGAATACTTTTTAATTAAAAAAAATTGAAAATTTTAAACTTTATGCTGAGGGAAGAAGAAGAAGCATAAATTTCGGACAGAGGTTAGGTGGTTGTAATTTAAATGACTGATATTTTTTAATTATTGTTACTAGAAAGCACTAAATAAAACAGATTTTTTTTAAGATTCTTAATATTTTGAACTTTTTGTGCTAGAGGGGACAAGAGAAGGAAAGTGGATATGTCAGTGGGATGGGGGGGACGATTTTATAGAAATTACATAAAAGCAAAAGGGAAAATCTGACAAAAGCTGGGGAATTCTCTCCCTAGCATTTTTAATTATTTTTTTAGATTTTTTTAGGGGGGGGGATTATATTTGGAAATAAAAAATGGTTAAAAGTGGATGGGGGTCTTAGCTCATTTTGTGGTACAGTAGTGTAGAGATAACGAGGATATCCATCGATATTAAGTATAAAACATATTTGAAACCTATATAAATTTCCAAACGAAAATCTCCTATTTTTCATTTTACAAACGTTGTAAGTCTATAAGCATAATTGTTTTATTACTTTATATTTCTTTACATTTTATACATTAAAATAAATTGTTCCTTTCGTTTTCTTTCATAGATTGTTCAGAATTAAAGTTTTACAGACATTAATGATTGATTGCTTCTTTTCTGTGAAGTGCATTTTTATCCGTTCCCTTACTGCAGAAGAAAGAAATTGATATAAGCACCTATGAAATTTTAGTTTTGTTGCTTTTATGGACATATGAAGATTCACGAGATGTCCTTAGATACTAATCAACAGCTTCCCATCAACGGAGGCGAGAAACCATTCGTGTGCAGTGTGTGTCAAAAATCATTTTGGCTGAAACAACATTTACAAGATCATCTTCACGTCCATTCAAGACAGAAACCATTTGTGTGCGATGTATGTCTAAAATCATTTTCTAGAAGAACAACATTAAAAAGTCACGCTCGAATCCACACTGACGGGAAACTATTTGTATGTGATATATGCCAAAAGTCATGTGAAGATGGCACAAGTTTAAAACATCATCTACAAATCCATAATGACGAGAAACCCTTTGTGTGCAATGCGTGTCAAAAAACGGTTGGACAGAAAAACTATTTAAAGGATCATCTTCTTCACTTCCATTCTGCAGCTATGCAATTTGTATGCAATGTATGGCAAAAAGCATTTAAATATAAACATCATTTAGAAGATCATCTTCGCATACATACTGGCGAGAAACCATTTGTATGTGATATGTGTCAGAAATCATTCGCAAAAAAGGGATCTTTATAAGATCACCTTCGCATACATACTGGAGAGAAGCCGTTTGTGTGTGATGTCTGTCAGAAATCATTCACAAATAGATCCACTTTAAAAGGTCATATTCGCACACACACTGTAGAGAAATCATTTGATTGTGATGTGTGTCAAAAATCATTAGCAAATAAGCGCTCTTTGGAAGATCACCTTCGCATACATACTGGAGAAAAGCAGTTTGTGTGTGATATGTGTGTGAAATCATTCACAAATTTATCCTCTTTAAAATGTCATATTCGCACACACACTGGAGAAAAATCCTTTTAATGTGATGTATGTCAAAAATCATTAGCAAATGAGAGCTCTTTGAAAGATCATCTTCACATAGACAGAAGAGAGAAACCGTTTGTATGTAATCTCTGTCAACAGTCATTTGTAAATGGGGCAAGTTTAAAATTTCATCTTCATGTCCATAAAGAGGGGAAACTATAAATGTAAACTGTATGTCAAAAATCATTTTCACTAAAGCAATTTAAAATACAATATCATCCATTCCACAGAGGAATGAGTTGCATGCGATCTGCGAAAAATAATTTTCTAAAATAGAAAATTTAATTGATCACCTGCAAAGTCACATTGGATAAAAAACATTTGTATATGATGTATATCAGAAATAATTTTCTGAAAAAAAAAACGTTAAATGATCACCTTCGAATCCACACTAGAGAGACACCATTCGTATGTGATGTATGCCAGAAAACATTTCCATTTAGAGAAAGTTTAAAAGAACACTTTTGACTGCAAACCAGACATTTGTATGCGAAGTATGTCAAAAAATGATTTTTCTAAGATAACTACAGTAATAATAAGGCAATATTTAAAAAAATCACCTTCAAATTCACAAAAGAAAGAAAAAAATTCTGTGTTAGGTACGTCAAAAAATATTTTCCTATAAAAATGGCTTAAAATGTCTTTACCCATTCACACTGGAGATAAACAGTTTGTGTGAAATGTACAGCAACAATACATTGTTTCTAAACTGGGTGGATTTTATGGTCCATAAATTTTACCCTTTATTGTACCAAATTATGAATAAATTAAAATTTCACCTTCCAAAGAACTTCTGAATTTTTGAAAATAAGGTAGAACATATGTGCAATCATTAAATAAACTTGAGAAAGATTTCGTCTATTGAAATTAACAAACTGAATTATTATAAATATGAGTATTAATTATTTAAAATATAGAGCTTTAGAGATTTTTTATTTTGATGCAGGGTGCGGGGGAGTAGGGAGATAATTTAGATGACAATTTATTTATTTATTGTTACCAGAGAACAACAAATAAGGCAGAAGATATTAAAAAATATAAAAATTGTTAGGGAATGAGAGGAAACGTGGTGTTTTTAAAGGAGGGAATTAGTTATTTAGTTTATTGATTATTTACTTATTTTTACTAGCAAGCAAAAAATAGGAGAGACGAATTTTTTATAAATAGCGTTTTAAAGGGAGTTTTTTTGCAAGTGGTTGGGGAGCAAAAATGGAAGTAGACATTTGGGGGAGTAAAGGAATATTTTACATGGCTTATTTATTTATTTATTATTACTAGAGAACCACAAATACGAATAATTTATTTAAATAAAGACTTTTAAACTTTTTATGCTGAGGTGGGAGAAGCGTAACTTTCGGAGGGAAGGGAGAGAGTTTAATTTAGATGATTGATTATTTACTTATTGTTACTGCAGAACAACAAATAGGATGGAAGATTTTTTAAAAGATTTTTGCGGTGTTGTAAAGGGGATGGAGCAGATATTTGTGGGTATTATAGTATAGGGATGTTTTAAATTTCTGGTTATTTATTTATTATTACTAGAGTGCGACAAACAGAGAATATTTTCTTTAATAAAAAATGAAGATTTTAAACTTTGTATACGAAGAGGGAGAAGCGTAAATTTCGGACAGAAATGAGGGTTTCTAATTGATTGATTTTTTTTTTACTTATTGTTACTAGAAAGTACTAAATATAAAATATTTTTTTAAGATTCTCAATATTTTAAACATTTTGGGCTAGAGGGAAGAAGAGAAAGAAAATAAAGCATTTCAAGTGAGGGTGGGGGGAAGAATTTATAGAAATTACATAAAAGCAAAAGTGAAAATCTGCCAATAGGTGGAAAATTCTCTACCTTGTATTTTTTAATATTTTTTTAAGTTTTGGAGGAAAGGCTTATATTTGTAAATGTAAAATAAAATAAAATATGCTTAAAAGTGGATGGGAGCTTATAGTCGGGATTTTGCGGTACACTAGTGTTCACGTAACGAGTATATCCACCGATATTAAATATAAAATATATTTGAAGCCTGTATAAATTTCCAATAATTATTTCTTTCCTGCTGAACTTATTACATAGTTTATTGCGATTGTTCTTAAATAGACCACTGGTACGCACACGTATAGTCATCTATACTAATAAAAGAAAGTTTCGTTCTGAGTGTGTCTGTCTTGGATGTCTAGACAAACCTATTGCCCCTAGATATCTAAAAATTTGGATTTAGGCTGTCCAATGCAGGTCCTGATGCACCTGAGTATCAGAATTTTAATATTTTGATAATTAGTCGAGATATTAATTAAAAACACATCAAATACCCGCAAGGCATGGTGACGTCACGGCGACGTCCCTGTGAAGTCACACTGTGACTTTGTGACCGTCGTCGTGACGTCGATGTGAAGTCACTGTGACCTAAATGTGAAGTCGTTATGGCCGTTTTCAAGGCTTTCTGTGACCTCACAATGTGACTACTTTGTGAAGTCACCGTGCGACTTCATTGTGAAAAAAGTGACGAATGTGTATCGGGTAGGGTGACCAGATTTTTCCCGAATCATCCGGATTGTTCGGATCGACATTTTTTTATGCTACATGTTTGTGACGACACTGCACCGGGTCGGGTGTCCAAATTTTACCCGAATCCAATCGAGAAAGTTCGGATCGATCTTTTTGGATTTGTTTGGCTACAGAATAGATTTGGATTAGTGGTCGGGTCTCGGGTGACCTAATTTTCGTGAATCCGAACTGACCCGAGTCGGGTATAATGTTTTTACTGTAAGTCTTGTTCGGAATAGAATCTTGCATACGACAGAGTAACCAGATTTTATCAGAAATTGTGTTACGACACAATTTCTGATGTCGGCTTAGATCTAGAGTCACGCACGAATCCGGTTATATACTTCTTGAACATGGTTGAATGTCTACTTAAGCATGAATGATGATTGACTGAAATTATATTTTGATTCAACCCATATTCTTACCCTAACCCAACAACAACAACAAAATCTGTAGGCCCACAACCCGACCGAACCTGATAAATGATTTCGTATAGATTCGGATAACAAGATTTTACCAAATCCGGATAAGATCGACGATAAGGATTGGATCGGCAATAATTTTTTTTATGCAACTCGTATTCAAATTAAAACTTTGCATCTGATTGGGAAACCGGCTAATGTAGCCGTTAAGCAAGACAATTATAAATGTAAAAAACGCATACTAATATAAAAACTAGTCGTTGGGGGCCACCGTAATACTTACCCATCATGTATATGTATAATGTAAAATATTAAAATAAAAATGTGTAAACTACTTATAAAATGCATTGATATTCAAATAAAATCGTGGCTTGATGACGTCATAAAAAGGCTCGATTACTGAATTGTTTGAAAGAGGTTTTTCCTTATAACTCCAAAAATAATACCCCTATTAACTAGCGGTTTATTGCATCTGATTAAGCGTCAAATTTCCAATTAAAATATATATTTGAAGTGAAATTTGGATGAAATACAGGGTCATGAAAAATCGAAGAGTGTGGCAAATAGGATTACAAATATCTCGGCAACTAATTATCCGATCGACTTCATGTTTTATGAAAAATTTATGTTTTTTTATTGTCTTTTATATTTACTCTTTAAAATAAACAATTTCGAAAATTTTTATATACCTTTCATCAGAACGAATATTTCGAGAGTCCGAAAAAAAATGTTCCGGTTAATCGAGGTTATTGAAATGAAATAGGCTTCTTCCCATTATTACATACTAAGTACATACCAAATTGCAAGTCTCTATCTCAATTTGTTCGGGAGATAGAGCGTTTACAGACACACACACAGACGGACGGCAAATTTTTTTTTCTAAAAATATGTTTTTCGGAATCTCCAGTGTCTGAAACGTGTAAATCCGTCAAAAAAATTTTTTCGATTACAAGACTTACCCTATACTACGTATGATGGGTAAGTAATAATAGATGAATCCATTAAAAATTATAATAAAAGTAAATATTTGAATAATATGAAATTCTATTGTGCAAATAACAACTTTTTAAATTAACTTCTACTTCTATTTGTTTTATGTAACCACGAAAAATATTGACAATAATTAAAATTATGCTATTGTGCTGTTAAGTATTGAAGTCTTTAAATGTGTATACTTTGCCATATTTCCCTTCTCTCAGTATCACGAAACTTTCTGACACATTTATGAACAAATTTTTAAACGCATAATAATCACTTTAATAATCAGGCACTTGCATACCTGATTATTAAAGTGATTTGGAATGAATAGCGTTTTCCATTTTTTAGACGTTATTCCATTTTTAGTCCTCCTATAAGTACCAAAATATGACACACACACACACACACACATATATATATATATATATATATAATCCTACCCTAGCTTTGATCGACACATTACCAAATAAAATGGAATCTGTCTGACACTCCAAACATTCATATGCATTGACTACATTCAAGAAAAAGAAAAATCATTATCATCAACCTAACCAAATTTTACTGCTTTTTTCTGATTATTTGGCTATAATGTTTGATAAATTAATTAGAATTGAACAAACTGTATTGCCTGATATTTTTGATTAAATTATCTTTCCAGCAGTATAAAGCTTTTATAGTATAACTAAGAAATATTGGGCGTTATGAACCATCAAACTTTAAAAAAAAACATTGTTTCCAAAAGGTTTCCACAATTTTGGCCACTACTGTACATACAGCTAGATAAGAGATTCTTTGGCGATTTCAGCTGTTATGTGACATGTTTTGTTATTCTAAAATCATCACATTTCTGGAAGATTCAGAATGGAAATTGAAAAAAACTATGAATTTTTTGAAGGGTCCTATGTTTTAAGGTGAAAAAATTATAAAGGATTTTTTAAAGGACTTAAGTTCTTCTTGAACTGCTTACATATCATATTTTCTATGTTAACATTTTAATGGTAGACACTGAACATGAAAATATATAAAGAAAAAAATATCAGAATGCAGCCATTACATTTTGAATATATTATTTTATAAATTAAATTTCAATTTTTCCAATTTGGAAAAATTGAAAAATACCCCTTCGGAAAAAACGGAAAAAACCCAGTTTTTTTCCCAAAGTTTCCGTTTTTTTCGAGTATTCCCATCTCTAATCTTATATATTTAATTAATAAAAATATCCACACAATGTATTCTCCCATATTATTCATATTCTGGGGTCCAGGTTTTAGATGATATTTTTAAAAAATAACGATACTTTTAATTTATTAAGGATGATTTTGGAAAAATATTTGATTAAAGTTGCCATTTTTGAAAGAGAAAAACAAAAATTTAACCTACAGATCAAAATAGACTTATTTATAATTATATTTTAACCCTTTGTGGCTCAACAACATCGATTTGAAAAATATATACTCACATGATAGAATACATCATTTTAAGCAAGTAAAAAATAATTAAAAAAATTAAATCATAAAAATAAAAACTATTGGCTAAAAGAGTCTTTTTCATATTTGTAATAAACAGAAAATTACATAGCTACTTCTCATAAATATTGTCATTTTTTAATACAAAATTCTAAAGTGTACGAACTTACCTTTGTAAAAAATCTATTATTGAACGTCTCTGGACTTTTAAATGCAACAAAATTTAGTTTACAATAACGGGGTGAAACTGTTCAAATGATAAATAAGACTTTTATATGAAAAATTAATTTAGCATTGTCGTATGTTGAGAATTCTGTGAACAATTTATATTAACTTCTGGGTTGAAAGATAACAGTAATAAATAAAATCGCCTTTTTAAGCTCACTGTAAAAAACTTTGACTTTTGGGTATGTTTACAGATGTGCAACACGGTGATACAAAGGGTTAATTCATTTTGCAACAGGGTTTGAATGCAGTAAAATATATTACTTAAAAACAATATTTTGGTTATTAAAAATATAATTTTATTAATTGATTGTCAAATTTATAATTTTATTTATGAAATTATATATTTATATAAGTAATAGATCTTACTAGGGATTATTTTTTTTAAAACACAGATCATTAATTGTTTATAATGACACAGCACCGCACCTACTCTGTTTGGCGTCTAATGTGAGTCATTTTTTATCGTTTTACTGCAGATTTTAGATGCATCGATAGTGATACATATATGTATCATATGACGCCGATGAAGGATCTATCTGGTTTGATATTTGGTGACGGACAATAACCTTCTGTAATTCTGACATCACCATCAACAGAACAAGTAGATTTGACAGAATCTGAATAGACAGAATATGACAGAATATGATAATTAAAAATAACATGCCCCTGTTAATAATAAATGTTTAATAATAGTGTATAGATATTTTGAAATTTATAACTATAAAATGATTCAGGAAATGAAACAGTAACATTAATCATCTGATTAAAATCGTTGACATACTGCTATTTATTTTTAGAAAAATAAACATTCTAAATTTAATAAACTTTATTTTTATAAAAATTAAATTAATGAAATATATAGCTTTTGTAAAAAACTCATATGGAATTAACTGAAAACGTTATAATTTAATAAAAATATAACAAGTAAAATAATATTTCTTCATACCAATTTTCCTTTGTCATCATTTTCAATATTCTGTTTTGATGTAATCCAAATAACGAAAGCTTCTTTCGGCGAAAATAATTCGTCCAAATCTGATACAGTATCATTGACCGAACTCAAATTTCACCGCGCCAATAAAAACTGTACCTTTCTCGAACGTAATTTTCTATCAAATATGTATATGCGAAGTTCTGTGCAGGTTTTTGTTAAATTTTAATTCCACATCCATTATACACGTCTATTGTCCAAGTACTTCATTCTCCTCCCACTTCCATCCCTACACTGTTATTTTTTACTTATTAAGAATTTCGTACTCTGACGTCGATCTGCAGACGATATTTTCAAAACATCTGCCTGCTTAGAAGGGCAGATGATTTTTGTTTCTTATTATAAAGTTTAGGTTAGAGTAGAAAGTTAAATACGGAATATTTTTTTGAGACTCTCTCCAATTAAAATTTATTATTTGAAGAAGTATTTTTTATGCATTTGATCCTTTTTTTTCGATTAGTTTCACAATAACTTCAATTTAAATGATTTGTAAGTTCCTTTTTTGTAAACTGAAACAATGCTATTATAATATTTATGGCATATCAAATAAAATATTGTTTAAATTTTGGAGTATATAATAAATATTTTAATGGTCAATAATGCAAGATCGTTTAACAAAAACAGTAACATTTGTATCACGCGTAATAAATGCAAAATATGATCCTAAAAAATTGAAAAGGTTATCGCGGGAGAGGGGAGGAGGCATTTTTTTTTCTTTTTCAACCTTTCTTTTTTTATTTATTAATATCCTGTAGAATAAAACAGCTTGTAAAATAGCAATATATTTTTTAAATAAATTTCTGATAAATGAAAAGGGAAAAGATAAATAATTATTTATGTCATGCGTTTTGCATACGTTTCGTATATTTCATTTTATCTTCGGAAAATGTTAAATTTATTTAAGAAGTATGAAACAAGTACCAAAATATATATTGGCAGAGGTACTTAATCTACTTAAACACTAACAGAAAAACAATTATTATTGGAAATATACAAGTGCTTTTATTATAATAAATGTTTGTTTATCACAACCTATATCCTTCACAAAAACAAATCTTTAATTACCCCATCTGTATATTATTTTCTGCCGTAATTTACAATTGACACAAATAGGGGATCCAACCCGGGTTCCTCGGGTTATAGAATATAGCATATATATAGATATATATATTCTTAAATTGAAAATTCTAATTTTGCATTTAATACATTTTTTAATTTTACTTTTAATACATTATTTTAGATTGTCCACTAACAACACCAAAAATAATTTTCATATGAAAAATATCAATTATGTATTTAAATAAAGTTTTAAAATTCATTAGTGATACTTTCGTATTAGTCGCATATCAGGTTTTAATTAGTCGAAGATATCGCCACCTGTATATATATATATAATTTTTTTTGTTTGTTTGTTTATTCTAATAGTTTTAGTGGTTTAAGCGAATAGTTTGATTTTATGTCTATTAAATTTGTGTTTTAAAAGAATATGAATTCCTATTTTTTATGAAGTTTTTAATTTCGATGTTGAATATTAGTCGGAAATAAACGCTGAATTATGGGAAATTTATTATTGTAACATTTTGTATTTAAATGGAAACGTTTTAATCTGTTTTGATTGGAATGCCCTCAATAGAGAGAATTAAAAATAAAAACATGCTTGAAAATTATTTTTAAAACCATAAAGAATAGTAAATTGAAGTTCAGTTTCAAGCATATTGCATTTGAAATAACATTTTTTTTCCGACGATTAAATATCGAAATTGTGCAATGTTTCGTAGTTAAAAAAAATCACAGTACAAGAGGGGAAAATTCTGCTATAAGGCCGAATATAGATTGCCACACACGGCTTTTATTTAAAAATAAATAAACTAGCTGTAACTCAGAATAAAAACGCAATGACAACAAACAATTTAAAAATATCTAAATAACAAATAAAAATTCCCCTGTTAAAGTGTTGAATTGTTCAATAAGTATTCGATTTAGAAAAATATTCTTTTACCACTGAGTAATTTTTTTTAATGAAATTTAATTCATGTTGCTATGGCAGCAGACGATAAAACGATATCTTTGGAATAAGGGAATAAATAGAAGACAAAATTTTGTTGATGTTTGTGATAAAATGTTTTTCTTTATTTTTTAAAAAATGTATATACATAATTCACTTTTATATTTTAACAGAATAATAAGTTTACTATAATTCGTTACTCATGCTATGGCCAGTATACACGATACACGTCGAGCCACAATGCCTTTATCATTATCTTTTTACGCGTAAAAGTTTCACTACGGTACTCCATTGTGAAGTTTTGTAATTTTTGAAACCTAATATTTGAAAAACGACATAATCATTAGATTTGAAATTTATATCAAGAAAAATACAATTTTTTACCATTCTAACGCAGTTTGTAAAACAATTTTGTGACAAATACTTTTCGAGTTATTAATTTTTTAAGTAACTTCAAATGTTTCATTTTCCGAGATTAATCTGTGGCAACGATGGATTGCTGTGACTTTTCATAAACATGAAAAATGATAGAGATTGAAAGAATAAGCCACCCTGTGTGTGGCTAAAAAGCGTTATTTAATGTTCACTTGTTGCCACCGTCAACATACCGTCATTGTTACTCTAATATATGATTTCGCTCTGTAAAATAGATTGCTGTTCTAATTTTTAAAAAGTTGTTAGTTTTTCACATAATATGAAAAGCAAATGAAAATGTGTCTTAATTTTAAAAAATTGTTCATGAGTACATGCAGAATTATGTTTGTATTATAATTTATAATTTCATATTGATTGAAATTTATCTATTTACGAAGTATTTTCCTGTAGGTCGATAAATAAATAAATAAATAAATAATTTTTTAGGGGTCATAAAATCACTCAGAATCAGACCTTTTAAGTGCATTGAGGCATTCCTGATTAATATATTTCTCCTCTTTTTCATATATATATTTCAAATTTCCATTTTGGTCAAACTGTGACTTCAAAACATAGAGGTCTTTTGACCACACAGGTGACGTAACGTTTGTGACTTGCAGTAACGTCACAAAAATAAAAGAAAATGTCAGAAACATGTTTTTTACATTGAATATTTATTTTGTAGTGTTTTTGTAATTTTTTTAAGGTTTTTAAGCAATTCACATTTTAGTCACAGTGTGACTTCACTGAATGGTGGTATTTCAGTCACATATGTTACGTGACGTCACTGTGACGTCCCTGTGAACAAACATGCTACACGGGTACTTATATCTTTCTTGCCGAACCGGAGGAGGCGTTTAGGCATCCCTAGAAACCGATTTACGCAGAAGGCGATAATGAAGAATTATTTGAATGAAAAATACGTTTATTTCGCGATTTCTTTTTAACTTCTATCAATTAAACCGTTTGGTTTATTTAAAAACGTAAGACATATTCTGAAAGATGGCACTCTTACGTCTCATCAATCCGATAAAATATTGATGTTAAACCTTTGAAAAAAAAGAAGTTTTCCCGGGTGGATGTATCCCCCGTTACTGCAACGTCCCTCAAGGGCGCAATTTTAGAGATACAAACAAACGAAAAATCTCTTACAGCCAAAACCTTCTTTTAATCGACAATATATTTGGTTTTAAAATATACAAATATTAACCTTTGCAAAAGCACAGGCAAACGCAAGTCATTTCACGCCTCCCGAGTTTATTTTTTTCTTACGCTTACGTGTAGCATATATAAAAATTATAGCATTAATTGTTTATGCATTTTGAATAATAATTATCCGGAACAGAAATACTGCAAAGCAAAATTACTCTTCTCCTTTGTGATTGATTCATGATCCTTAAGGTGATAAACTTTGAAAACGAATGTAAATGATACGTTGTTTGGAAACTTGATGAATTAGTTATATTAGTGTGTTTTCAAATTGCATTCTAAAATAATATAGAATATTTTAAGTAGTAAGTGTAATATTTACTGTTAGATATAAAATGTAAATTTATGTGAAGACCTAAATTATTAAAATTTCCAATGATTACATTAGAGTGTACTGTTATTAATGCACTGCTTTATTTATATATTTAAAAGCCAAAAATGTCGGCATGTTGACATGTCGGTAAAATAACTTTTAAAAAAATCTCCTGTTTTTTCATTTTACAATCGTTGTAAGTCTATAATCATAATTGTTTTATTGCTTTATACATCTTTACATTTTATACATTAAAAAGAAATTGTTTCTTTCATAGGTTCTTCAGAAATAAAGTTTTACAGACATTAATGACTGGTTGCTTCTTTTCTGTGAAGTACATTTTGATCAATTTCCTTACTAAAGAAGAAAGAAATTGGCGTAAGCATCTGTGAAATTTTAGTTTTTTGCTTCTCTAGGCGTATGAAGATTCATGAAATGTCCTTAGATACTAATCTAGAACTTCCCATCAACAGTGGTGAAAACAATTTGTGTGCAGTGTGTGTCAAAAATCATTTTGGCTGAAACAACATTTACAAGATCACCTTCACGCCCACTCAAAAGAGAAACCGTTTGTGTGTGATGTATGTCAAAAATTATTTTCTAGAAGAACAACATTACAAAGTCACTCGTGAATCCACACTGAACAGAAACTATTTGTATGTGATGTATGCCAAAAGTCATTTAAAGATGATACAAGTTTAAAACATCATCTGCATGTCCACACAGATACGAGACCATTTGTGTGCAATGTGTGTCAGAAATCATTTAAACCAGAAATACATTTAAAATATCATCTTCATATCCATACTGGAAAGAAATCGTTTGAATGTGATGTGTGTCAGAAAGATTTTGCACGTAGAATAAATCTTAAACTACATCTTCGAGTCCATAAAGATGAGAAGCCATTTGTGTGCAATGCATGCCAAAAATCATTTGGACAGAGAAAATATTCAAAGGATCATCTTCACTTCCATTCTGCTTGCTAAGCAATTTGTATGCAAAGTATGTCAATTTGTATGCAAAGTATGTCAAAAAGCTTGTCAAAAGAAACAACATTTAGAAGATCATCTTCGCTACACACTGGTGAGAAACCATTTGTAAGCGATATGTCCCAGAAATCATTCTCAAATAAATGCTCTTTAAAAGAACACCTTCGCATACACACTGAAGAGAAGCCGTTTGTGTGTGATGTATGTCAGAAATCATTCGCAAATAAATCCTCTTTAAGATGTCATATTCGCACACACACTGGAGAGAAATCATTTGAATGTGATGTGTGTCAAAAATCGTTAGCAAATAAGGGTTCTTTAAAAGATCATCTTCGCATACACACTGGCGAGAAACCATTTGTATGCGATATGTGTCAGAAATCATTCACAAATAACTGCTCTTTAAAAGAACACCTTCGCATACACACTGGAGAGAAGCCGTTTGTGTGTGATGTGTGTCAGAAATCATTCACAAATAAATCCTCTTTAAAAGGTCATATTCGCACACACACTGGAGAGAAATCATTTGAATGTGATGTGTGTCAAAAATCATTAGCAAATAAGGGTTCTTTGAAAGATCACCTTCGCATGCACACTGGAGAGAAGCCGTTTGTGTGTGATGTGTGTCAGAAATCATTCACAAATAAAACTTCTTTAACAGTTCATATTCGCACACACACTGGAGAGAAATCATTTGAATGTGATGTGTGTCAAAAATCACTAGCAAATAAAAGCTCTTTGAAAGATCATCTTCGCGGACACACAGGAGAGAAACCGTTTGTATGCAATCTCTGTCAACAATCATTTGTAAATAGAGCAAGTTTAAATTATCATCTTCTTGGCCACAATGGTGAGAAACCATTTGTGTGTAGTGTATGTCAAAAATTATTTAAACAGAAAAATCATTTATATGTTCACCTTCGCACGCACACTGGAGAGAAACCATTTGTATGTGATGTATGTCAGAAAGCATTTTCGCATAAAAACAGCTTTAAAGTTCATTTGCGCATACACATCGGAGAGAAACCCTGTTCTTCGTTCGATCATCTTCGGGTCCACAAAGATGAAAAACCATTAATGTAAAATCATTTTTACTCAAGCAGCATTTTAAAATATCACTTTCGTATCCTTTCTACAGAGAAATCATTTGTATACGATACATGCCAAAAATTATTTCCTAAAACAACAAGCTTAATAGATCACTTGCGATGTCACACTGGAGGAAACAACATTTGTATGTGATGTACGTTAGAAATTGCTTTCTAAAAAGGACAATAAATGATCACCTTCGAATCCGCAGTAGACAGACACCATTTGTATGTGATGTATATATCAGAAAGCACCTCCATTTAAGAAAGTTAAAAGAACACATTCGACTATACACTAGGGAGACACCATTTGTATTGAATGTGTGTCAAAAATAATTTTCTAAAACCACGATTTTAAACGATCACCTTTAAATCACACTAGAGAAATACCATTTCTATGATATGTATGTCACAAATCATGTGCTGAAAAAGGAACATTTAATTATCACCTTCAACTGCACACTAGAGAGACACCATTTGTATGTTAGATTTGTCAGGAACTATTTTCTCATAAAAATAGTTAAAAGTGCATTTTTCCCACTGACACTGGAAATAAACAGACTGTTTGGAATGTACGCCAATAATACAGGGTGTTTCTAAATGAATATCGGGGTTTTTAACGCTTGGTAGTATTTATTACATAAAACTTAAAATTATAATTAATAATAAAATGAAAAAGCAACACAAACAGTTTTACCTACAAGCTTACAAGTGTTCAATGTGAACACCTTTCGTCACACGGCACACATCAAGTCGATAGCTCACAGAAAAATCACACACGTAACAACGACTTTACTATTTAAAAAAATTGTTATTACTTTAGACTAAAGGTGTCACTACAAAAAGGATTCTGTATGTGTCTTGTAATAGCAATAAAAAAAGTAAAACGTTTTCTAAATAATTTCACTTCCAAATTTGTTTCAATTTGCAAAAAAACACTCTCTAAAAGTCACACATGTCACGGTGGAATCGCCCTACTGTTATTAGAGAGAGTAAACAAAAAATATAATTTTGATGAAGTTAAAAGCAGATATTTTCTGAAACTATCCAAAACATGTGTGACTTTTCAGATGCAATATTTTTTTACCACTTTTAAAATTTTTCCTGACCAATAATCATGTTCCCTGCCTTTTTACACAAATATGTAATTTAGTTCCTCTTTCCATTTTTCCCAGTTGTTCACCATCTAGAGTACATATATAATATGAAAGGGTGAAAGTAATTAAAAATCGCATTTTTCTTGATCATAACACATGCAGAATTTTGCAGCTTCTTGTTTTGGGAAAGTCTCAGTTCGTTATACAGCCCTTTCGTATGTTAAATGGTAGAGAGGTCGGAGGTGTTGGGGTTTCTAAAAGGGTAAAATTTTCACCCTATCCTTTGCTTTCAAGTTCATACAGTTAAAAAATGTGCTACATTTAGCAACGATAGATTTCATGATCTGGTGACAAAGGCGAGCCAATTAATTATAATATGTAGAAAAACCAGTCTTTGTGATTTCAACAGACTACTTTTAAAGAGAATTTTATGTGCTGCTTTCTTGGGTAATGTACTTATCCATGTCCAAAATAAACAGAAAAAAATGTTCCTGAACAAATGCAACAAAATATTTTGGAGCATTTAGTCTCCTCACCCAACTTGCATGGGAAAAAAGGAGGGGAGGAAAAGAAACGGAAAGGGTGTGCATTTCAAAACTTTCCTCCTGTATTTCATTTATACACTGATATATCAGCCATTCTGCAAAATTTAACGTTTTTATAGATTCCAAGATGAAATCTGCTCCAGCCCATTCCTCCTGAAAACCGATTTTAGGTAGCTTTCGTAAGAAACACTACCTATTACATTCTCCCTTAAGTTGAAATTCTTGAAAAATTTTTGCAGATCTACACCGATCATGACTCCTAGAACCCAAAACCACCCCCAATTCAAAACCGTACATCTATCTATCTATCTATATCACTTTTTTATGGACACGATAACTTCCATAATTCTGCACAAATCTCTTCCAAACTGATACATAAAATCAAGGGGCATAACATCTCGGTCAAGTTCGTTAATGGGCAAAATCGAACAAAGGGGGGAGGGCGGGGGCTTTTGTGGAAACAGAAAAATCCCCATAACTTCTTAATTTTTATACATATCGAATCCGTTTAAAGTTATTATTACTTCTAGAAAAAGGACCAAAAATTTATGTATGACAGATTTTTTATTTCATTAAAAATGCCCCCAAGGGGGCGGAGAAATAGGGGTTTCATAAGAAAAAAATCCATAACTTCGTAAATTCACAAGATATCAAATCAGCTTAAATTTATTATAAATCTTCTTAATATTATCTACAACTTTCATACTGACAAGTTTTTTATAGAAACAACTCTTACAGCAGAAAAAAAAATTAAAAACAAGAAAAATCTCTGCTGGTTCTGTCTACAGGCAGAGGTATATTTCAAAGTGGGTGGTCACAACTGCCGCATCATGGCAAATAGATCTTTTTTCTAAAATTCCAAATAAACAGGTACCCCACGGTCTGCGTCTTCGAAATCTACCTATGTCTGTAGGCCGAGCCGTCAGGGATTTTTTCTCTTAAATGCCTCCATGGACTTTTGTAATATTCAATAAAATTTCTTGTCTTTAGTGTAAATTAGAGATTAATATCCTGATTTTAGGTGAGAAGTTACGATCAGAAGGTTTTTATAAACTTAGCTATATTTATTATAACTTTAAAAATACGTGCACACACAACATCGTTACAAGGGCAAGCCACACTGACAAACTGAGGACTGTTGCCAATTCAGGAAGAGAAAAAGTTCGTTTTTCAGTTCAGTTCACTTCAAACCATCGCCAACAATTGTTGGCTCATGTTGCCACATAGCCTCCTTCCCAGTGATGAAGTAACATCAAGATAACGGGGGTTAAATTTAACTCGGCGTCCAGATTTTGTAATGTATGGCTGTCGACTGGTAGATGGATCAAAAGACTGTGCTCTACCACTGAGCTATCCCGGTCGAATCTGGAGGGCATAGTTCATCCAGTTAACCTTATTGATCAATAAGGTTAACTGGATGAACTATGCCCTCCAGATTCGACCGGGATAGCTCAGTGGTAAACCTTATTGATCAATAAGGTTAACTGGATGAACTATGCCCTCCAGATTCGACCGGGATAGCTCAGTGGTAGAGCGTGGCGGCTTCAGCCAAGCGATCCCATGTTCGAATCCTGGCCCGGACATTTTTCGTCCAGTTGGAAAATTACTACTCGTATGATTTATTTACCAATTTGAAATAATTGTGTTAAAATTAATCTAGTGCAAAAGACTGTGGTTTACTGGTTGCCAATCCAGAAGGAGACTGTGGTTGGTCAAGTGCTAGTGATGGTGGAGGAAA
Source organism: Maratus michaelseni (assembly GCA_963931845.1). NCBI lineage: Eukaryota > Metazoa > Arthropoda > Arachnida > Araneae > Salticidae > Maratus > Maratus michaelseni. The sequence goes on along the minus strand of OZ007597.1, from coordinate 196,953,594 downwards.
AAAATCTGGCTGCTCTGGAGGAACATCAGGAACTACATTGATAAATGCTAGTTTCAACCGATCAATGCTTACTGTTGCTGTTTTGTAGTTCAGTTGGATGCTGAATGTTTTAATACTGCGGGATAACACCTTAAATGGTCCAGTGTAAAATGGTGGAAGACTTCTGCGAGTGGCATCGTGCCATAAAAAGACATGACCGCACGACGAAAGAGCATTATGCACAAAAATAGAACGACCAGTGCGCTAGCTGGTTGGAACAGGATGGATTGTAGATACGTGGTCTTTCAAGTGACCGACAAATGTAGCTGGATCTACATAGTCCTTGGAGGCAGAAAAAAATTCACTAGGTGAGCGAAGGGTTTCACCATACACAAATTCAGCAACACTAGCTTGGAGGTCTTTTTTCATGGATGAACGAAACCCTAGGAGAATAGTGGGCAGCATTTCAACCCAGTGTTCTGTGGCATAGCGGCGAATGGCAGCCCTGAGGCTCCTATGAAACCATTCGACAATTCCATTTGATGATGGATGGTATGGTGTTGTATAGATAGATGGCTTAGAATTGTGGCACAAGAAAGTTTCTCTTTACACAGTTCAAAAGCATTTTTAGTACTATCAGTCCATGTAATTGACCGCTCATCATTTTTTGATAGTTTTGCAGCAAGTGATTTAGTGGCATTTGAATTGAAGCCATCTCAGGAAGAAAACGCCTGTAGAAATTCAAGGCGCCTAGAAATCTTCGGAGTTCTTTCACTACTTTGGGTTGTGGAAAGTCTATAATTGCCTTGACTTTATCCGGAAGAGGTTTACATCCATGCTCAGAGACCAGGTGTCCAAGGAACTGAATCTCGTTTTGGAAAAATTCACATTTAGATGGACTTATTGTGAAATTATGTTTGTCAAGGCGACTTAACACTTGCTGTAGGTGTGATTCATGCTCAGTTTGGGATTTTCTGGCAATTAAAATGTCATCCAGGTATGGAAAACAGAAACCTAGATCATACAGCACTTCATGAATGTGCCTTTGAAATGTTTGGGCAGCATTGGAGAACCCAAATGGCATAAAAACAAATTCAAATAAACCAAATGGGGGGGGGGGGGTTAATGACTGTTTTGGGAATGTCAGTAGGATTTACAGAGATATGATGAAAAGCTCTGACAATATCTACTTTTGAGAAAATTTTAGCAACATGTAAATTACGAGTAAAATCGTGTATGTGTGGTATAGGATATTTACCAGCGCGTGTTATTTTATTAAGTGCTCTGTAATCCCCAGTGGGACGCCAGTCAGCTGAACTCTTACGAACAATGTGCAAAGGAGATGCCCAGTTAGATTTGGATGGCCAACAAATATCCTGTTCTAACATAAATTGGAACTCCCGTTTAGCTGCAGCGAGTTGTGCAGGGTGGAGTCTTCGTGGTTTGCTAAAAACTGATGGACCAGAAGTTTCAATGAAATGATATGTGTTATGAGTAATTTTGCTGTTAAACGGACGAGGGCGTGTGAGATTAGGGAATTGGTTTAAAATTTTATGAACACTTGAATCTTTGCAGATACTCTTGACTGATGTGAAAATACCCTTTATAAACTGGCCTTTACTAGTTAATTTCGTGAGTGGATCAATAAGACAGTGATTTTAAGATCAATTAGCAATCCGAAATGAGCTAAAAAATCTGATCCAATAATGGGATGCTTAACAACAGCCAAGGTAAATTCCCACTTAAAGCTACGTCTAAGATTTAATTGAACTTTAACAAGTTTTTTTCCTTAGGTATCTAACTATCTTAGTGTTATTAGCAGCAAAAAGACAAAAAGTTGAGGGGTTTAATTTGATAGTATTAAGAATTACAGAGACATCGGCGCCACAATCGATTAAATAATTTGTCTTAGTGGCTGGATCATAAATACATAAGCGACTATGGTTTGGAGTTTGTGTGCGATCACATGCCACTACTGTAATGCACTCGTGTCGTTTCCCGTTTCGGAAAAAGAGCACGGTTTGGTACATTTCCGAGCTTTCCTATAAAAACTATCGCTATTGTTACGATGTGGGGAACGAGAGCAATTTTCTGAAAAAGATGCTGTTACTGCATCAAGCTTTCTAGACAGTTCAGAAACTTGAAGCCGCAGTATTTTTCTCATTGTTTCAGAGATTGTATTTTCATTATGAGTAGCACTGATCTCAGAAACTTTATCTGCGTGGACAGCAAGTTTGTCTAATTCATCACCACTTATCGCTAATACAGTTTGTATGTTATTAGGCAAGTGTTGTAGCCAAAGATTTTTCAAAAAATCAGCAGTAACTTGCCCAGAAGCTAGGTCTTTAATTTTTCTGAGCAAAACACTTGGTTTCTGATCACCAAGAGTAAGCTCTTAAAGTAGCGCTTTAGTGTTTTGGGCTATTGAATTTTCAAATATTTTTAATAATTTGTCTTTGAGAGTCGTAAATGGATTGTCAATGGGTGGAGTGAAAATTAGGTCACTAACAGAGGAAAGGATGTCAGTATCTAAAATATTTACTAAGTAGGTATATTTCATCTTTTCATCCTTGACATTATTTAACATGAATGCCGAGTCGAGTTGGACAAAAAAATAATTTAATGTTGCGTTTGGAAAAGGTTGGCATTTTAGCTTGCACAGCAAGAACTCCTGTGTCCTGATTCTGCAACATTTTTATATGAAGGAACGACGAAGTAAAGCAAAAACTACTTGATAGTTATAGAATTGAAATTAATACATAGTTGCAAATTAAAAATTGTTTTTTACGATACGATACGATATAATTACACAAAATATACATGAGAGAAGAAGAAAAAAATAAATATATATATGTACATAATAAAGTGCAAGTACAAGAAAAAAATGATTTAATGGGATATTAGATATATTCAATGATGAATTTTCCTCAGTGCTGTAATATTACAGAATTTGTATAGAAAAAGGGAACAGCCATTGCCGAAAAAAATGTATTTATAAAAAATAAAAATAACTGTAACCATACCTGGAGATTGTAGTATAATTTGGGCTTTTTTACGCTACATTATTTCACAGTAATCAACGAAACGACTTCACAATTGTGACGATCGATCGCGACTTCAGGTTGAAGCACGTTGCAGGTTAGGCTTACTTGCCTGTTGATATTAAGATATATATTGCCGTCATATTAAGAAATATATTGCCGTTAAATAGTTTAATGTCCGGGTCACCACTGTAAATTAGAGGTTAATATCCTCATTTTAGATGAGAAGTTACGATCAGAAGGTTTTTATAAACTTAACAATATTTATTATTACGAGGGCAAGCCACACTGACAAACTGTGAACTGTTGCCAATTCAGCAAGAGAAAAAGTTCGTTTTTCAGTTCAGTTCACTTCAAAGCATCGCCAAGAATTGTTGGCGCATGTTGCCATATTTAGTTTCTACAAATTTCCAGATCAGGTAGTCAGTCATTAAGTAACATGATAAAAAAAAGAAAATACATAAAAACTAATAAATTAGAAAATTGGGTTTTAAAGTTTTAAGTTACCTTTGTTGTTACAATACACAATTACAGATGTAAAAAATACCTTTTCTCAGATTATGCGTTGCACAGACACAATATCAAGAAATTATTCCTTATATTCAAGTTTTCCTATAAGGAAACAAAATGGTTAAGGGGAAAATGAGTGAAATTGACCCTTAGTCAAGAAAAGTACTGTTTGATGGTTAATTTTTTTTTATTGTTGTTTCCTATTTCCTGCAACAGGTATTTGAAAAAGCTAGAATAAAATTTTCTAAAAGTCTCCTTTTCATAAAATAGTTGCCTATTTGTCAGAAATAGTTGCTTTTCAGCCCTTTTTCACTTAAAAAAGTTGCCTTAGCATTATGCACTGAAGCTAAAGATAGTAGCAAAAAGTCGCATTTCAGTAGCAAATGGCAGCTCTGCTATTGTTTTTATGTGTTTGTTTCACAATGTGGCCACTGGATTTTTTGGGTTTAGGAGCTATTGGTTCCTTCCAGATTTTGGGAATCTGCACCTATAATATCAATCTTCAATCCTCAGGACAAAATAAAAGATGTGAGAAACAGCAGTATTTAGCATCACATATACAGGGTGGCCGTAATTAAACTGACGGTACTCAGAGTGTTCTGTAGCGCGATCTAATTGCGAAAATGGCGCCAAATTTTGTAGGAAGATTAAACAAGACTGGAGTCGAAGGATTCCGCGAAAAAAAATTTGGTTCCAAAAGTCACCGCCAGGGGAATATGTGGCGCTGTGTATTCGGAAAAGAGAGTTTCAAAAACTGAAGAATCAATACTGAAATAAAATTACCGTTTATTTAACGAATTTAGCAATTTAATCCAAGCTCAAAATGGTAACAGTTTATAAAAAGCTAAAAATTTACATTAACACTGCTAAAGTTTCTTTATTTGCAATTTCACTTACAGAGACCCAAAGAAAGCAACAGCATAAGAAGTTGTTTATTCAAATCTCACGTTACATCTTTTGGCCCAGTGCCAGCTTGTTCGGCTTTAAAAGGTAATGTGCTACTGTTAGAAGCAATTTCATTGAAAGTTATCTTTCATAGTGTCTCTTTCTTTAGTCGAGCGAGCTCTACTAGTCAAATTCTTTTACCTCAACTAGTACAATGCGCCAGCCGCTCTTCGTACTTTTAGAAACCACAAAAAATGCGTAAAGGTAACGGTCCTTTGTCAGTTAATGGTTTAAAAGCAATGATTGAGAAGTTTGAGAAAACAGGTTCTCTAAATGTTCAGTCAGGCAGAGGACGAAAACCCGTATCACAGGATACAATCGAAGAAGTGGCAACGGCGATTGTAGACAGAGCACCAGACAATATTGCTACCACTTCCAGCGCTCGTGGGATAGCTCGGAATCTGGATATGCCTTATTGTACGGTATGGAAAATCCTACGAAAGATTATCGACTTCTATCCATACAAGATCAGCCGTGTACAAGAGTTACGTCACACCGACCATGATAAGCGATTGACTTTTGCTCTCACTTTTCTTGCCAGAATGGAGTTGGATGATGCTTGGCTCTGGAAAATCTTATGGGGAGACGATTCCCACTTTTACCTGAATGGAACTGTAAATACCCAGAACTGCCGAATTCGGGATAAGAAGTCACCAAGAGCATTCAAGGAAATTTCTTTGCATTCACCAAAGATAACTATTTGGTGTGGTTTCACAGCAGATATGATCATAGGTCCATTCTTCTATGAGAACGTTACTCCGACAGGACTTGTAACTTGTTCTGTTACCGGAGACAAATATCGCCAAATGCTAAACAACTTTGTTATTCCGGCACTTCAGCAAAGACAGTGCCTGGAGAAAATCATTTTAATGCAAGATGGAGCCCCTCCACATATTGCTTTGCGGGTACAGCAGCTGCTACGACAGAAATTCACAACAGAGTCATTAGCCGCTGTTTTCCAACTACATGGCCACCTCGGTCCCCTGATCTTACACCCTGCGATTTTTGGCTATGGGGTTACCTAAAGTCCAAGGTCTATCACGGAGGTGCCCAGGACCCGGCTACGTTGAAGGATAACATATCGCGAATTATACGGGAGATTCCTGCAGACATGTTATTTTCTGCTGTTGTAAATGCTGTGCACAGAACAGTAGCGTAGCGTCAGAGGGGGCACGATAATTTTACTACCAGTATAATTATATACTACATTTAACTTTATTTAATCTTTGAACGGCATGAATTAAATAAGGCCATATATAGTATATAAAAATACTGGTAGTAAAGTGATCCGTGCCCCCCCTTGACGCTACGCACTATGGCACAGAATGCAATATGTGGTCCACAAAAACGGCGGCCACATCGAACCTGAGTTGGATGTGCTAAATAAACGGTAATTTTATTTCAGTATTGATTCTTCTTTTTTGAAACTCTGTTTTTCGAATACACAGCGCCACATATTCCCCATGGCAGTGACTTTTGGAACTAAATTTTTTTTCGCGGAATCCTTCGTCCCCCGTCTTGTTTAATCTTCCTGCAAAATTAGGCGCCATTCTCGCAATTAGATCGCGCTACAGAACACTCTGAGTACCGTCAATTTAATTATGGCCACCTTGTACTTTGCTGCTATTGTTCCTTCACTGAAGAAAGGTCTCCTATTAGGAAGCTTTGAAACAGCTAAATGCTATTTTTTTTTCTCTCTATGTTAGTTTTCACATTATGTATTCATCTTAACAGAATCAGTTTTATTTTGTGCATCTTATAAATTTTTAAGTGATGTGAAAAGAGTTACCCCCCCCCCCCTGACACACACACCATACTTAAAAGGAAGGTAAGTGCATATTCAGATGTGTTTTTAAAAATTACAGAATATTCTTCTCACGAGGATATTTATGTTTAAAAAAATTGCTGTGGAACCTCGATATAACGTCCTTAGAAAAAATACGATAATTTCGTGTTTTTGGCAATTTATCGCTGGTTGGCGACACAATGAAATAATAATAATAATAAAATACGCTTTTATGATAAATACTGTTTTAGGAAACCTTTTCTATTCTTCAGACTGAATCAATTAAAATAAATTTACGTTAAATAAATACAACTTTACAACTACAGATATAAAATGTACATTTATATGTTATATGTATACATAAAAAAAATTAATGATCGTATTTTACTGTTTAAAACAAAATTTAAGTTAAATAAAAAGTCTACAAACTAAAAATTAAGGTCCAATTCTAAAGAGACAACAAGCTAAAAGTATTGTTTCCATGGGAACTGCAATGTATTCAATATCGAAATGACTAAGGAGAGAGTTCTTAATCAGTCACTGTTAAAATACACTGAAAGCTTATCTGCCAGTGAAACCGTGTAAAATTAAATAACTTGAGCAACACACAACTTGTATGTATATTATATAAGCTTATAGAACAATTAATAAACTAGTAAATCGTTTAAATTTAAATTCATAAAATACTGCACACTTAACCAGGAATTTCCATATGCATTAAAATTACTTGCACTTGGTGAGGAAAAAGTATCGCTCGCCAAATCGCTTCTTTTTGCATAAAATACTCAAAAGTACATTAAAAATAGGTGTTCACCCGTTAATGACTGTACATATACTTATTTATACATTTTACCAATTTTTTTCAGACATTACTTATAAAGAAGCATGGTCAGAAATTTCCATTAAAAAACGTCCTTCATTTAAAAAAAATTAAAAACAGTCTCCAATAAAAACTTCCACCACCTAACAAAAGCGCTTTCACCCCCTGCCAGGGCATCATCAGTTGTGATCTCTAACCAACTTCCTCTCCATTATATAGATGACTAGTGGCTGAAGAGCTGCCCCTATCGGATTTCAACATTTTCTCTCTCTCTCCCAACATTTTTCTCCAGCGGCAATCGAGTACTGAGTGTACCATGTCATTGCACGTGTCTTTGGATGCATTTATTTCAATTGATTCTCGTAATAACGCGTTATGTAAGTTTTCGTAGTTAGCTATTTTCTTTATTTGTAGGGTATCAAGTTTTATTGGGATTTTAAGGTTTAATCTTGCAAGAGCTCTTGACTGTTTATTTAGTTTTATATCTCGGATATGTTCTTTCTTTCTTTCTTCTATTTTCCTCTTCGTCATTCCTATGTGAATGACGTTTAAATGAAGGACGTTTTTAATGGAAATTTCTGACCATGCTTCTTTATAAGTAATGTCTGAAAAAAATTGGTAAAATGTATAAATAATTACTCAAAAGTATTTTATTTTGTATACAGATTTTCTACTGGAATTCTGCAGCTAAATTTGATTGATCCTTTATAATGTACAGTCGTGGAAAAAAAAACTGGATACCCCCCCCCCCCACTAACTCTGCAACAAATTATAGTAGAAGGAAGTGACTGGTACCAAACGATTGGAAATAAAGTCTAATTTTAAATGATGTATATAAAATTTGCTTAAGGGGCCATCTACATATTAAAACCAGCCTAAACTTTATTTTTTTCAATGGCAACACCCACTTTTGACATGATATTTTAAATCTTCGGTTCAAACTATGCCTAGATACAAAATTTGAAGTCATTTGGAAGATAAGTTTTCGAGTTATAAACATTCAAATTTTAGAGTTTCTAATGTTAAATTACCTTTTTATATTTTTATTAATATCTCCTGAAATTATAATCCTAATGTGCTAACGTTTTGTTTGGTTATAAAACTCAAATACCCAAACATAACTACGTTAAATTTGTAATTTTTAAAACTTTATAATATGAATTATGAAATTAATATTCGAAAAAATTATGAATTGCAACCTACAATTTTTTTGATGGATTTATATTTATTATGTCCTGCTTTATGTGTATTCAAAATTTCAAATTTTTCTTCCAAGTAGTTTTCAAATTATGCTTAAAAAACGGCAAGATGCTGCTTTAAGGGGCCGTCTATGATGTGCATTAAAGCATAGTTTGAACAGGGATGGGAGCGCTCCGACTCGAAATCCCGATTGACACCACTAAATTTTAATGGTATTTGTTACTTTATTCAAGGACGAAATTTCTGAAATTCATTACGTTGGAGAATACTATTAAAATTTAGTGGTAAGAATCGAAATTCGGGTCGGAGCGCTCTCATCCCTGTTTGAGAAAATATTATACTCATAGGCTGGGATTAAAGTGACTTGATAAACTTAGAGATTAAGTCTGTCTTACAATATAAACAATGCGTAAACCGTATTTCATTGCTTCGCAATCTTACGTTAAATTGAAAGCTAGCTTAAACTGAAGCGTAAGTGAATGATCGCGGGAGCACAACAAACCTGACAACGACTTGTGATTATAGTAAGATATAAGATAGCGAGGCACCAAAACCCCAGCCTTTATTAGTATATATATATATATATATATATATATATATATATTTCTTTTACTTTTTCAATGTCTGCTTTAAAATTTTTCATTAAAATTACGTAAAACGTATTTGCATGAGATGTATGTTTACGTCATTTATGGAAAATATTTTCGCTTTTATTTTTAAATTAATAAAGCTCATTTTTGAAAAATAACGACTGATTAGCTATGGAAATCTGTTTTTCATGCTTCGCAAAGTATTAAAAGAGATACTGATATTGTTAACAGCCTCATTGAATCAATCTCACGCAGATTGGAAGAAGTTCTTGATAAAATTAATTGCTATACATTATATTAGCAAATTCCTCCCTCCCCTTTTTGTTATTTAATTACAAAATGCGGCTTATTAGTAGGGCTGAGGATTTTGCCTTTTAATTTTTTGTGTACTAACCAGCCCACGATGTTCTTCTTCTCTTTTGTTAAAGTTCTATGATTTTCCTATTTGAAGTAATCATATTTTTGTTATTTAGATAAATATCAGTACTTTAAAATTTTGGTTGCCAGTTGCTTCCATTGTTGATTTTAGGTTTTATTATGTGGGCCAGATTGTCCTTGTAGATCACGTTTGCATTTGGAAAAAAGACAGAAAACATAGTAATTTAATAATGTTAGGTGAAAAATACAATGTGATTACAAATCTTTCTATTTGCTTTATACCTTTAATTTTGAAACACGGATTTAGAACATATCAAATCCATAAAATTATATACTTGTTCATATAAATATTAAAAAAAACTGTGAAGATTAAATTAACATAAAATTTCTGAGAGCAAAGGTAATTTCGTGGTGTATACACGTAGTTATTCATTTCAATGTATTCCACAAAATAGTAGGACTCGTCAAATGTTTTCTGTTCTTTTTAAATAGATTCCGAGGATGCATTTATGAGAAAAAAATTATATAATTCTTGCATTAGGTATCTTCAAAATTTTGGTCAAAAACAATTTACATCATTTAAACCTTTAATATATAAACATTATAATCACTGAGATATTTATACTTATTAATTCAATTTACTCAAATCTTGTTAAATTGTTTGCAACATTACACTAAATGGTTGTTAGATAAAATATTACCGCGAAAGTATTAGTTTGTTACTTAAAAATGCTAATTTAAACTTTTATTAACTTTTGTATATCAATCAAAAATTGCAATCTTTACAAATATGTATGGATGTTCAGTTTTTATTCCATTAATAACGAACTTAAAATAATTAAACTTTTTCTTCTATAACTTTCGTATTTAGATCTATTCGATTAAACAGGCTAATTGAAAAAAAATTACAAGTTATTTTTATGGTTTTCTGATAGGCAAGATTATTTCCCAATCGCTAGCAGTGTGCAAAAAAATCTAATAATAATAATAACACTAATAATAAATGTCAAATGGCAAGTATTCTTGCCAAGAGGCATTAATGAGTTAATTGTAAAATTTCAAATGATACCAGAATAGGTTTAATCATAGAATTATTAACCCTATTCCGAAGGAGAATAACGGATGTAAAGTTATTCAGATATCTTTATAACATAGATTTAGTTTTGGTCTTCAAATAAATCGGAATATAAATCCTGTGAACATATCTGAAAACAAGACACCACCCCTCCCCTCGCTACTAAAAAAAAAGCAATGTCTGGATTTATTTTCAGACTAAAAAACAATTTATCTGCGTTATTATTTTTTTTTTTTTTACTTTATTCCTTACGCTGATTTATACTATTTTTTTTAATTCTAAATTTTGTATTTGTCAATATTATTCACGTGTCTGCCAATAAACTAAAAAAGGTGAGTTAAATAGATGCAAAATCTGAGAAAAGGCATTATAAAAGCACTTGTAAAATTCCAATAACATTTACATATTCTAAAACTATTTTAATTACAAATAATCTTATAGGTTTTTTAACCCCTTCGTGACGGGCGTCTATTACAGAATTTTTAATAATTTACCACCGGTTTTTCAAAACAGAAATTTTCGTCTAATTGAATCGTGGAAATGCTAAGATATAATAAGGCAAAGCTTACACTAAAAAATAACTGGTGGGAAACATCGAGGATTCTGAGCATCTTATGCGTCACGTATACGTGCAACACCAGCTCTATTACGTGTCGTTCGTCCCCAAGGGGTTAAAATCGGATAATTCAACACTTGTAAACATTATTTTACCGCATATAACAATAACCGAAACTTATTAAGTGAGTAAAATGGTCATATCGGTAAAAAATAATACATTAAAAGAAGTGACATTCTGCAGCATTTCAACAATCGAGTACCGAACTTCAATTTGGATACAGCCCCTTAAATATGCTCATTATAAAGTAATTAATTTCTCAGAAACTAATCGTAGGAATTTAATGAAATTTGGTATCTAGGCTTAGTTTGAACTGCAGATTTCAAATATGTTGTCACATTTGGGTCTTGCTATTGAAAAAAACAAAGTTTGGGTTTATTTTTATATGTAGATGGCCCCCTAAGCAAATTTTATATACATAATTTAAAAATAGACTTTATTTCCAATCGTTTGGTACCAGTCACTTCCTTTTACTATAATTTGTTGCAGAGTTAGTGGGGGGTGTCCAATTTTTTTTTCCACGACTGTACATGATTAGTTTCATTAGCATTTTTTTTTTTCAAAATATTCTGAGTCTGCACTTTAAGGAGACCTTCCTTCTTAGTTGTTGCAAAGTTGTTTTGGTGGTATATTTTGCTCAACAACATAATATCTAAATGAATTATTTTATTATTAAAAATTATCGGGTTAATACTTGTACAGCATCTATAACTAATAATGGCATCTAATACTTGTACTTCTATATTAATTGATAACCCAATGCCAATAATTTTTTTCTGATGTACATACAAAAATATATTGAAATATGCTGTATATTTAGCATGTGATATTTCCTGTTTGATATTTTTATTAATTCTACTGAATTTTATAACCAATTTTAAAATCAAAGTAAACTTTATGTGAAAAGCATGGCAAATTCATTTAAATATTGAAAAAAAAAATCTTATAAATATGTACTTCAAACATACCAGCTGAATGACCACCTTTCAGTTAGTATATATTCATGTAACAAATTTTACAATTTACTTTATAAGCTCATTCATAAAATAGATTAATAATAATATCAGTTTCTTTATGCTTGATCAGGCTTCTCTTACACCCCTGCCCCTCTTGCGAAAGCACCCCTTTTACAGCAATATGGACAATCCTGACTGATGGCTAGTAAAAATATTTCTAAGCAAGTAATATAAAAACTTTTTTTAAGTCAATTCCTACTTAGGTCAAATAGAAATTTTTTCCCAGCGATCTACACGCTTCGCCACTGGCGGTATTTATTCCTAAATTTATATCCTGCTAAATATCTTACATAAGAGAAATTTTTTAAATGTATCAAAAATTAAATAAAAAATAAATAGCTAAAATACCAAAAATTAATAGCTCGAAAAGTATTTCTCACAAAATTGTTAGACAAACTGCGTTAGAAAGTTAAAAAAATTGTATTTTTCTTGATATAAATTTAAAATCTAAATGATTATGCCGTTTTTCAAATATTGAATTTCAAAAATTACCAAACTTCACAATAAAGTGCCATAGCGATGTTACAGTTAACGATAATACAGTTTTTAAAAAATATTAATTAAATTTTATTATTTAATTTTAGTTTTATACTTCATTTCTGTTCAAAAGTATAGACTCACTCCACATTTATAGTCTCCTTCGCCCACGAGCCGCCTGATCTTCGTCCGTGAACAGCCCCATTATCTTTTTACGTGTGAAGGTGAGACTGTAAATATGGAGTGAGTCTATACTTTTGAACAGAAATGAAATATAAAATTAAAATTAATTAATTAAATTTAATTAATTAATTAATATTTGAAAAAACCGTATTAACATCAATTGTCATCCAGTACAAGTTTAAAAAAATTTATTTGAACTTGATAGGATGAATAGAAAATATTTTATTAACGATTGAAAATTTGAACAAGATATATAAATATATAGAGAGTGTGAGCTAATAGTAGGAATTGAATGAAAAAAAAACATTGTTCTTTTCTTTTTAGAACAACTTGAATATAATATTTTCTCTCTTTTTGTAATTTAAATGTTTTAAATTATTGGATATAAAAAAAATCTACTTTTAACACTTTATCTTAGCAGACAGCAGGGAGATAGAGAAAAGGAGAACAAAGATAATGTTTCTACTTATGGAACTAAAAGCGGTACCTAGTATGGTGGCGTTTCTGGTCGTTTGGGCCTTTAGGAAGTGTAGCGCCCTCTATCTCTTTACCATGCTCGAAACCAAAATGCAGGAAGAGCAGACGACAATTTGTCATGTTTGACAGGTCACATGACCGGCCTTTGGGAGCACCAGCGCCACAAACTGGGTACTAATTCCCGGTCCATGTTGTGATCTTGAAAGCCTATCTTCACTGTTCTCCTTCTTATTTCTATCTCCATGGCAGACAGTATGCGACATAGTGAATTTAGATCCGCCATACTCAATCTTTCTTTTCTCACGGACAGCAAACATATGTTTGTGACGTTAGGCGGGTTGCAACACACTGATAAGAGTCTAAAAAAGGCTAATTAAAATACAGTGAAACTTCCATTTAACGAAGTCTCTTCGTTACACTTAAAAACTTAGTTATGAAGAAAATTCGTTTAATAGAAATCAACTTAAATTCATGAAATTTTCCTTCAGATATGAAAAACAGGTATTGGATTCAGAAGCATTTGATTCAGTTTCAATTATGAAGCCGTCTTTTACAAAACAGTTGTGTACGGTCGATGAAATCATATCACATTCCCAAGCTTTGACTCAAGCTTTCATCAACTCTGTTACACACGTTCACAAACTAATGTTGTCACCACAATGTCTTTTTCGATCATGTACTTCAAGATTATTTGTTTTTTTTAGACTAACGGCTGAAGTTTAAAAGTTGTATTGGCAGGAACAAAAATAACTTTGTTTTTCGATTTGCATTTTGGAGAACATTCTTGTGGATGTACAGAGCAATAGTTTATCAGCAATGGAAGGTCAGAATGACGACTATCTAACTCTAGTTGATATTTTTTTGCTTCAATGCATCTGACGCCATTGCGTCACTGTATCTTCTATATCATTGAATGTAAAAAGGGGATTTTGACTTCCTCCAACTGGAGTCTCGGTGTGGGAGAGTAATGATAACAAGTGTTTTTCTTAGTGTGAAAAAAATGTTTTATTTAGCACCAAGCAGAGTGAAAATTATTTAAATGTGTTCCATACAATCGACTGAAATATATTCGCATATCCATCGCAACAGCAACCTCTTAGTTTGAATTTTGTACACATACAAAAGTGGAATAAACTTCGTTATATAGAATATATTTTTCATAATATGGAGATTAATTTACATGCTAATGTCATTATGCAAAGTCAAAGTTCTGCAGAAAATTTCGTTAAGTAGAAAACTTCGTTAAATAGGAACTTCGTTAAAAGGAAGTTCCACTGTAAAAGTAGTATAACAAATCAATATTATCAGTAGAGTTGAACGTTTGTTGCAGAAGAAATATTACCAAAAATTTTAACACCGCTATTTCCAAACAATAAACTTTGGGGTAGCAATTGGAAATGTTGTAGAAATAGGCCGCAATATTTGTTGTTTAGAAATAGTAGGTGTAAAAATTTTTTGGTGACAATGTTTTACCGCGACAAGCGTTCAACCTTAAAAAGCAGTGTTAGTTATATAATAAGTAACACGGTATAAGTAATAAAACGTTATAATATAACAATGCAGAATTTCCAAGTTCTAAAGAAAAAAATCAGGAGATTTTCTCTATTAAATCAATATTTTGCTCAATGCAGAAACTTTATTTTTCTTTAATTTATAGTGCAAATTTATTTAATTTGGAATAATATTTATTAGTAATGAAGTTTAAGTAACAGATTTAATAGGTCTCGTAATTTAGAACCTTGATCAGATGACGAGACCCTGACTGGGCATCCCCAGAGGTATAATTCACAGGTGACTTGGAGGCCTTTGCACCCATGATGGATTTTACATGCACCAGGCGCCTTTAGCGTACATAGATTTTCATATTTGTCGTCTCTGTTGACCTGTCATGCTCATCGTGGAATTTCGCTGTAGTGTTTATCGCCTTTTTAAGACAACTAAACTTAGAAAAGTGTTGGCGAAAAGGTAATCAAGTCTGTTCAACAAAAGTCCGTTCTCTAAAAGGGTGGACGAGCACATAGTTTAAGAGGAAAATATTTGAGCAAATGGTAAGATAAACTTACTGCTAAAACAAAATATTTCCAACATTAGCGAAAAAGGTCGTGACGGCTCTATATCCATTCTAATATCCCAAAGATACAGTGCTTATTGATGGGTGCACAGGAAACATAATCATTTTTATCTTGAGAGCTTGACAGAATAACATTTTTCACTGCACTGATTTCTCAAAAATAAACAAATAGTCTTTCATGGACATCTGAGGTTGGGAGATGTTTCCTAACATTTTGGTACAAATTTGAGAGCATGTGACAGTTGGTCAAAAAGGTAAAAATGGCATCGTAAGATATCGGTATGAAAAAAAAACAGGTATTATAAGACAGCTCTATGAAAAAAAATCACCATACCCGTCGCCCTGGCATAAGAGCCGCACTCAGAATATTTTATACTTTTAAACTCGTATGCGCCGCGGTTCTTACGCCCGATAATACATGCAATTTATATTTTATTCTGGTGCCTGAAAGTGAATGCGTCAGGAAAGTGCTAAATAGCATGAGATTTCAAACAATACTCAATTTGGAAAAGACAAACAATCATAATATACACAAGACAAGTAAACAAACCAAAAACCCCCCCCACGTGATCAAATCACCCTTTCAAGAATATGAGGGTGATATGAGCGACCCAGTGTAACATTGAATGTCGTTTCTGAACGCTAACATGGGGTAGCACTTATCACGTGATTTCGTCTCTGAATGCTAACTCTGCCAATGGGGCTGCAGGGTAAGTTAGGGTGTCGTCGCTGAACGCACCCTTTATTTAAATAAACAAATATGTAATACAATGTTTACTTAATTGTTTATTGTTTAAAAGAGAAAATTAATTGTTGATAGGTTTGTTTTTTTACAAGTAACGCTTAATTAAATGTGGTTAATTTTACTACACATAAATGTTTAATTATTTATAAAAACCAATGCATATAATATATATATTACTTCCATTTAGTATTTGCAAAAGCTGAGTCTCTATAGTATAGAGATGCTGGTTTTTGAGTGTTTTAATAGGCTTGCAGTCCTCCCAAAAAACATTAGTATCTAAAAATGGCAACAATATGCAAATTTTTTTTTAAAATTTGCCTTCAAAACTATAATTAATACGATTATAATTCAAAAATAGTCCGACAAACCCCAACACAGCTTTAAAAAGCTTTGAATATATTAGATAATATATTTCAATAAATTACATCTAAAAAGGCTTAATATTAACCCATTTTCAATTTAAATTATTTTTTATTATATGAAAAGTAAAATTATTTAAATGCACTTGTCAAAGTATACCTTTAAAGACAATAACAAAGCTGAAACATAACAAAAAAACACGTCTTCTCACAAAGAAACTTTCACTTCAACTGAAGCTAGGAACCGCCAGATATGCTCATACTCCTCAAATACACCTAGATCGATACTCCAGTTACTCAGCTATTATAAAATATGCTTTTTACAATTGTTGAGTCAATTTTAATTTCTGCCTTTTTGATCAGGGATTTGCATCAAATAATTGTGCAGTGCAGCTGCGTATGGTGGCGTTGCTTCTAGTTTGGCCGGAGTGTCAGCTTCTTGGAATCAACTCAATCACAACATTAGGGTTTTCGGCTAAACATTGGCACGCTTATGGAGTTCAGAGAGCCTAGATCCAGGAAGACAATGTCAAAGCTTATACCTAAAATACAAATGGAGTTTCTTTAGCGTGTATTTGAAGGGGATCTTTTAAAGTTGTTCTTCTAGAAAATGATTTTTGACAAACACTTCACACAAACGGTTCTGCATTTCTGTGTGGACAAAGATGATTTTTTAAACTTGTTCTATGAGAAAATGCTTTCTGACATACTTCACATACATATGGTTTCTCTCTAGTATGGACTCGAAGGTGTTGATTTAATGTTCCTTTTTTAGAAAATGATTTTTGACACACATCGCATATAAATGGCTTTTCTCCAGTATGGATGAGAGTATGATTTTGTAAATGTATTCTCTGTTTAAATGATTTTTGACATACACTGCACACAAATGGTCTCTCAGCTGTGTGGATAAAAGCATAATGATTTTTTAAATGTGTTCTACGTGTAAATGTCTTTTGACATATATCGCATACAAATGGTTTCTCCCCAGTGTGGGTTCGAAGATGATTTTTTAAATTTTCTTTACGTTTAAATGTCCGTTGACATATATCACATACAAATGATTTCTGCTTTTTGTTGACAGTGTGGGCTCGAAGATGATTGTTTAGGCTTCTTCTACGTGAAAATGATCGTTGACATAAATCGCATACAAATGGCTTCTCATGTGTGTGGATACTACGATAATGATTTTTTAAGTTTGTTTTACGTGCAAATGATTGTTGACACACATGGCATATAAATGGCTTTTCTCCCGTATGGATGCGAAGATGATCTTCTAAATGTATTCTTTGTTTAAATGATTTTGGACATACACTGCACACAAATGGTCTCACAGCTGTATGGACAAAAGCATGGTTTTTTAAATGTGCTCTACATGTAAATGCCTGTTGACATACACCACATACAAATGGTTTCTCCCCAGTGTGGGCTCGAAGATGATTTTCTAAACTTTCTCTACGAGTAAACGTCTGTTGACATACATAACATACAAATGCTTTCTGCTCTTTGTGGTCCTTAAGGGACATTTTTATGCTTTTTTCTCATGAAATATTTTCCCGCGAGTGTAGATAGATAGGTTTTTATTCAAGTTTAGATAATTCATACACATATGGTTCGTCCACACTTTGAACAGTAGTGTGTGACTTAAAGATTATTTTCTAATATGCTATACTTTTACAATAACGTAGGCATATTTTTTCCACCTGCATACTGGGATATGCTATTGCAAATGCGCTTTTTGCAGAAATGATTTAAATATACATCATATAAATATATTTCTATGTCAGTATAGACAGGATAATGACATTTAAAACGTTTCTCTATGTAAAAGATTTTGATAAAATATGGACTATAATGGCTTCTTTTCAGTGTTGGACTTAAAATGAACTCTTAAATCTTGCTTCATTGGCAAATGATTTTTCGCATGCACTGCATGCAATTTATTTCTATCCTGTGTGAGTACATAAATGTATTTTTATTATTTTTTTCTACATGCAAAAGACTGTTGGCATACACTGCAGACAAACAGTTTATCTCCAGAGTGCATGTGAAGATTATTTTTTAAACTGTTTTTATATGTAAATGCTTTCTGACACACATCGCATATGAATGGTTTTTCTCCAGTGCTGATGTGAAGGTGACACAAGGTGATCTACTAAATATAGTTTCTGTCTAAATGGTTTTTGACATACTACACTGAAATGATTTCTCCCCAGAGTGGACACAAAGAAAGTGATTATTTTAACTTCTATGTGCAAATAGTGTTTGAGATACATTGCACAGAAACAGATTTTCTCCAGTTTGGTCATAAATATGCTTTAAATTGTTTTATGTGCAATTGACTCTTGACATACTTCAATGTGGATGTGGTCTTATAAAGGTTGTTTCTTTTCAAATAATTTTGATGTTCACTGAACATGTATGATTTTTTCAACTGTCAATGGGAAAGTGGTGATTAGTATCTAGGGGCTTTTCATGAATATTTATTTATCTTGCCCATAAAAGTAGAAAACTAATACTTTGAAGATGCTCAAGTCATTTTCTTTCTTCTTTGGCATCAGAATTGATAAGAAAGAAAATACACAGAAAATCATCTATAAAACATGACAACTGTATGTCTTTTCCTTTAAAAAATCTATGAAAGAAAACAAAAAAAAATTAAAGCATGAAATGAACAATCAAAACAATTATGTATACAGACTTAAAAATTTTCAAACAAGAAAACAGAAGATTGTCTTAACAAGTTATTTTACTGGCATATTGAAAAAGCGAGATTTTCTTTTTTACACTCTTTTATTTAACTCAACCTGTTTTTTGTATGTTAAGATGAAAGTTTGTAATCGATTTTTAACCCACTTCCTGATATGCTAGAATTATAAAAATTACATTCACAGGTGTGTTTTCGATGACATTTTAATATTTTTAGAAATTAATTATAAAATAATACATTAATTACACTAACCTGCCACAAGTGATAAATGGCCAAATCTGTAACTCGTACAATTGCATAACAGTTGAAAGAAAAAAGCATTTTAATGATGTGCTAAATGGCTGTAAAACTGCAACTATGAAACATTTTTAAAGGCTAAGAAGTAAAAAATAAATCTATCTATCTATATAAAAATAGACATTCGTCTATTTTTATATACAGCAATGTGAAAGCCCTTATTCACTTCACAGCCAAAACTACCCAATGCAGACCACTGGTGTTTGTGAGTGGTAGTAGCCTCCAGTCTCTCAATGTGCACTATGGTGGTTGCATGTTGGTAGTTATGGGGGTGTGGGAGATATGGTGGTTGACCTAGAGCATTTGCAATATAAAAATAGACATGTGTATCCATATATTTCACTTTGCAGCCACAACTACCCAGCGCAAACCACTGGTGTTTGTGTGTGGTAGTAGCCTTGAGTCTCCCATCATGCACTATGGTGGTTACATGTCGGTAGCTGTGTGGGTGTGGAAGATATGGTGGTTGAATGTGGTCGACCTAGGAAATTTTCATATTTTGACCAAGAAGTGTTCTAAAAAATATTTAGAATGTTCTTGAATGTACTAGAACTTTATAGAATGTACTAAAATGTTTTTTATGTTTTATACATACATATATATTTTTTTTACATATATATAAACATACAGATACATATTTTTTATTAAGTTTACTTATGGGCCAGAAGGATCAAGAACATTCTGGAATGATCGAGGACCATTCTGTGGGGATGTGGGAGATATTGTGGTTGAAAGTGTTTGACCTAGGATATTTTCATATTTTCGACCAAAGTGTTCTAAAAGAAATGTTTAGAATTTTTTAGAATGTTCTTGAATGTACTAGGATTTTCTAGAATGTACTACAATATTCTTTATATTTTATACATAGATATATTTTTGTTATACAGGGTGATTCAAAAAAACGTGGACAAAATGACATGGTAGATCAGTCATACAATAAGGATAAAAAATCGCATAGGAACAGAGGGTCGCAAATGACTGTAGAGGACGGTAGAGTCGAGCGGATGAAAACCAGCATGCTACACGTCTGCACAACAAAAATGTTCCGTTAACATGTGAGTTGGCATTGTGGGAGACTGTTTACTTGGTCCGTACATTCTCCCAGAAAGACTTAACGGTTCCATTTATCTAACATTCTTGCAAGATGTCCTGCCAGAAATGCTTAATGATGTTCTGATGCCTATTTGTCGACTAATTCGATTTCAACACGACGAAGCTCCTGCGCATTTCAACACAGACTTCAGAGCACATCTGCAGGCTACTTTTCCTGGTGGCTGGATTGGTCACAGTGGACCAATCACATGGCCCCCACGATCACCAGACCTGTCTCCCTTGGATTTTTTCTTGTGGGAATTTTTAAAAAGACTTGTGTATGAAACACCTGTTGCAACGCCGGAAGACTTGGTAGGAAGAATCGTTGTGGCAGCAGGATGTGTTCGAGATACACCTGGTATCTTTGAGAAGGTGTGCCGTTCCATGCAACGTAGATGCCAGGTGTGTTCTGATGTATCTGGAAAAAACTTTGAGCATCTGCTGTAAGCTCAACATTTAGCTTGCATTAGTCGTATGTGAGTGAGTAATTATCAATAAAATGATTTGGTTTTGTTTCTTCTCTTTGTGTTATGTAGTTTTTTAGACGCCCTGTAGCGGCTCCAGATCGCAGTTGCGACCCTCTGTTCCTATGCGGTACGATTTTTTATCCTTATTGTATGACTGATCTACCATGTCATTTTGTCCACGTTTTTTTGAATCACCCTGTATATATATATTATTAGGATTACATATGGAACGGAAGGATCAAGAACATTCTGGAATGTTCAAGGACCCTTCTGGGTGTATGCGAGACATGGTGGTCGAAAGTGTTCGACCTAGGGCATTTTCCTATTTAGACCAAAGTTGACATGGTTCTAAAAAATTTTTAGTTTGGAATTTTCTAGAATGTACTAAAATGTTCTTTATATTTTATACATATATATTTTTTTTTTCACACACACACATATATATATTATTATTATTATTAGGTTTACATATGTACCAGAAGGATCGAGAACATTCTAGAGTGTTCAAGGACCCTTCTGGGTGTGTGGGAGATATGGTGGTTGAAAGTGTTCAACCTAGGGCATTTTCATATTTCGACCAAAGTGTTCTAAAAAATGGAATCTTCTTTCTGGAATCTTCTAGAATGTACTAGAAAGAACTTGAATTTTCTAGAATGTCCTAAAATGTTCTTTATATTTTATACATACATATATATTCTTTACATATATACATACATACATATACATATTTTTATTAGGTTTACATATGGACCGGATGGATCGAGACTGTTCTGGAATGTTTAAGTATCATTCTCTGAGGATCCTTCTGGTTGTGTGGGAGATATGATGATTGAAAGTGTTTGACTTAAAGCATTTTCATATTTCGACCAATGTGTTCTAAAAAATGTTTGGAATCTTCTAAAATATACTAAAATGTACTTTATATCTTATGCATACATATATATATTTTATTAGGTTTACATATGGACTGGAAGGATCGAGAATGTTTGAGAACCCTTCTGGGCATGTGGGAGATATAGTGTTTGAAAGTGGTCGACCTAGGGCATTTTCATATTTTGACCTAAAAATAAAAGAAGAAACCAAAAAAAGAAATATCTTTTAATGCACGTCTTCTATATTAAATATAGAAAAAAACTTCTCAGGAATACCAAAAAAAAAAAAAAAAAAACCCAGTGAAGCGGGCAAAACAAAAATTACATTTTTCTTTTCTAAAGGTTTTTCTGTAAAGTTCCGAACTTTGCAGAAAATTTTCTGTGCACAGCGTAAGTCTATATTGTACAACTCTGGTCTAGACACTCACTCAATAGTGTAGTCTATTCAATAATAATCATAAAAAATTAAGCAATAAGTTCAGCAGGAAAGAGAAACAGTAAGTGTTAAAATTGTGCAAGTTCAAACTATATATTTTATTCTTAATATCTGTGGACATACCCATCTCATTACATCAATATTCGACGACGCCAAGTGTCTCGCTTGTTCTAGTATTTACCCGAAGTAGTTTCAAATTTCAATCTAATGTCTTAAATTCTGAAAAATTAGATGAACTAAAACTACACTATATTTCTTCAATATCTGTTTTATTTTTGTACAAGTCTTTTACATCAGGATAAATAAATAATTCATTGAATTCATCACTAAAATCTTTGAAACTGTGTGCTGCTGCTGTAACTCAATAAATTTAAATTGTTGTATCACAAAGAAAAAAAAAAATAAATGGCATATTTTTCCATGCATGGTGTATAACAGTAGTAAAATTGTAGGGAATAAAAATTTAGGAATGCTTTAAGGTTGAAATATTAAATGTTTTTAACCTGTGAATATAGATTTAAAATCTAAATTAATTAAAATGGCTACTTTCTCTTCCTACCAACTATTTCTGATCCCCTCCATTTACAAATATTAGAAAAGAGTCTCTCCCTCCACCAACTAAATCGAATTTTACCCCCCCCCCCTCCCCTGCAATAAAAAGAATACCCCATACAAAAGAGACCCAAAGATGTAGCTAAGCCTTGTTTCTCGGAAATTTATAGGGATTAATATAATTAAAGCTAACATCAGCTTCAATTGAAATTAATAAAATAACTAATACAAAATGTTCCATAAATGTAAAAGTAATTTAAATAATTTTAGAAGAAAAATTTACCTGCCAATCATCAGTTTGATGTGGATCTAAACTTGTATTGGACAAATTTGTGAACAAAATCTGAAAGGAATTGGACATGAGTCGTTCTTTATCATACAAAAAATCCCTTCCCAGAAATTATTGTTAAATATTCATAAAATACACATAAATTAAAATAACTTTTTTTATTCTTTCAAATATATTTAGAAATTCCAAGTGTCACATAGCTGGTTGCTCTTCTTACAATTTCCATATATGATTTATTTTGTAAAATATTGATTAACAATTCAATTCAAGTAAAAGAATGATTCACTAAATAAAATCTCTTGAAACCCGGAGAGGGAGAGTGTCAACAGAGATTGTATTAAATAAATATTTTTATAACTGAGCCATTAACTTTATTTACAAAGTTACAGTAAATATCAGGTAAATTCTTTTTTTTTAATTTTTTAAATATTGTTTTATGCTTAACTTTAACTCTATATATGTATCATTCTCTATTTTAAGTGACTCTTCTCTGAGGTCAATAGTATGAACTGGGCAATTTTTTTTTTTTTTTTTTTCCGAATTTAACGGTCACTGTCAAAACTCTCTAAAGTCCTTTTTTTTTTGTTCTTATGTAGTTAAACAGACGTTTACTGCCCTGGATACCCCCCCCCCCCGCCTCTCGTTCAACTAGGGTGTAAAAAAATCGGATTTATTTGATTAAAATCAGATTTATGTAATTTAAACCGGATTTTTGTGATCCCCCCCCCTCCAAGTTAAAATACAGAATAACTATTGAGAATTTGAGCTTTCTACAACAATTAACCCTCTAATTCATAACATTATCTATGTTTTTATGTTTTAAGTAATAAAATTATAATTATTAGTTAGTAATTACAGAAATTATAAAAACTGCAGATTAGTAATTTTATTAGTAATATACAATATGTTATGTACATTAATACTTTGCAATAATTATGTAAAACTATAGTAAATACTATTGATATTTTATATTTATTAAAACTATTAATTACTGCTTTAATATTAAATTGTTAAGACTTTTGAAAATTAAGAATTATTAAATAATTATTAATTAACAGAGATTGTATTAAATAAATCTTATTATAACTGAGTCATTAACTTTATTTACAAAGTTACAGTAAGTATCATGTAAATCAGGTAAATTCTTTTTTTATTTTGTAAATATTGTTTTATGCTTAACTTTAACTCTATATATGTATCATTCTCTATTTTAAGTGACTCTTCTCTGTGGTCAATGGTATGAGCTTGGCGATTTTTTATTTTTATTATTATTATTATTTTTTTTTTTTTAAATGCCGTGCTTAAAACTGTTCGAAAATCTGAAATCCCAAAGTAAAGCAAATTTCCAATTTAATGGTCACTTTCAAAACTCTCTAAAATCCTTTTTTGTTCTTATGTAGTTAAACGTTTTAAACTAAGAATGTTTCTATGTTAGTCAATGTTTGCTGCCCTTGATACACCCCCCCCCCTTCTACCTCTCGTTCAACTAGGGTGTAAAAAAATTCGGATTTATTTGATTTAAACCGGTTTTTGTGATTTTTTCCCCCCCAAGTTGAAATACAGAATAACTATTGAGAATTTGAGCTTTCAACAACAATTAAATTCATAACATTATCTATGTTTTTATGATTTAAGTAATAAAATTATAATTATTAGTTAGTAATTACAGAAATTATAAAAACTGCAGATTAGTAATTTTATTAGTTAGTAACATACAATAATGTTATGTACATTAATACTTTGCAATAATTATGTAAAACTATATTAAATACTATTGACATTTTATGTTTATTAAAATTATTAATTACTGCTTGAATATTAATTTGTTAAGACTTTTTAAAATTAAGAATTATTAAATAATTAACTGTCTAATTAGGAAAATATACATTTTTATGCTTTAACCTTTTGCTTACGGTGGGATAACGGTAATCCCAAGAAAAAAATCTTCGTAAAATACGAGGTAGGGATTGAAATATTTCTACACACAATTTCCGTATTCCAAGAATGAATGGCTTTCAATAGAAATGTAGCTCAAACGGATCTTTCTAATGCCAAATCTTGCCTTTTCCCGTATAAAAATATTTTTTATTTGTATGATTATGGTTATTTCCATCATTATCTGATCATCCTTATTGCTTGAAATTCTAGATTTTAGTGCACATACCTTAACGAATATTCCATCCTTTAATCATTATTATCTAATTAATAATGAACATTAACTTCCATCTTCTAGTTAATAATAGAAGTATTTCCATGATTACATTTAAACAAAAAAATATTTATTTTAATTTTTGGTATACCCTTACAAACTAAATACGACCATTTATAAAAGGAATAAAAATTCTAAGTTTATAAAGATGTATATACTTTTTATAGCTTATTTTATACTAAAAATTATTTATACTAATTTATTTTATTTAAAGTATGAGATATTTCAAAAACAGAATATATAAAACTATAATATTTTTTTTTTACTATATTTAATGGAAAATTTTATTTAAAAAATGTACATATCGCAGTTTAAAAATTTAAACGCAAAATATTGTTATACATTTATAACCTAACCTTTACCCTACGTGTCCTTGAATTGCTGGAAAAATAAAAATTCAGTGCAATAAACTTAATAACCTTTAATACTTTAAGAATTCACAAAAGTACGAATATTTTATTAAATATTTTAAGAAAAATGTAATTTTATTAAATGGCCATAGTGCATTGTTTCTGCAAAATAATTCCAACCTCAAATTTAATTAAATTAAATTCCCCATAAAAAAATTAAAAAACAAAGAAGCATTTTCACGTTACACTCAGTTTGTATAGTTGGATTTGCTTGAATATATCTTCTTTTATTTATTATATGGTAAGCATTTAAAATTTTCATGAAATCGTTCAATTATGCTGCTCAAAAACTGTATTTGACTATAGCAATTTTGTAACATTTTCATCGTGAAAAAGTATTTTCTAAATATCATTCACATTTAAAGCGGAGCCATAATATGTTTTCTTCCGTTTACATTCGGGGAAAAAATCCCCATGTGAGACCAAATTTGGTTAACGAGAAACAGATGTGCTAATTACTGGCTCCCTGCATTCGTCACCTGTACTCAAAAGGGGGAAGCAGACATCCTTATCTTCCCGTAAGGAAACAACAAGTGTAGATTCCTGTTCCCGAAGTTAAAAGGTTAATTGTTAAAATGATTTAACAATTTATTATTCATTCTTGGAAAGAAAAGGGACAGTTCCCAAAAAGGGCACTAGTTTAGTAGAAAAGCACACTATTTCATAAATAAATGTACTAAAAATGTGTTTAGTATTGATATCAGTGGTAAAAAATATATAAATTGTTTTTATAAGATAAATAAAGTGACATTAATTTTTAATGATTTTATGAATTACAAATTGAAAAATTAAATTAGAACATGATTTAATAAACTCCTGTTTTTATTCTAAATAAATAAAGTTTTATTTTTTTCAAGGATTCACACGGATTTAGAAATACTGTGGTATGGAGAAGTTTTTTACTAGAAATCTCTGGGTACAACCAGGGCTTAATTTGTGCCACAGCCCACCGGAGCTCAGCTGCGGTACTTCTCTGTTTTTAGTAAATATTTAAATGTTGGTCAGAATTCACTGGAGCTCATAAACACTATGCTCTGGAGCCCTGTGCAATAACACTTCTGAAAAACAAATCCTAAATTACCCTTTTCTTCCCTTCTCATCTCCAAACTTTTGCCTTCTTTTGTATCAAAACACTTATAACTGACATAATGTGTTGTTCACGAAAGAGATGGAGATGAAACAGGCTTGATTTTTATATCAGTCTTCGGGTTTGGGCAGGCTTGAGCTCAATCTGTCTTAAATTCAAAAGTTTACTTATTTCCATCTCAAATCATTTTAATGCATAATTAATCATTTTGATCAGAATAAAGAGTAAACAGAAATAGTCCTTTTCTATTCTGCATAGCTGCGAAATACACATTTTTTGAGTTAAAAGTATTTCTGAATCATCATCCTGAGCTTATTGAATCACAGAATTATGCGATTCATGAAACAGAGTTGTATTATATAGACGCACGCTGTGCGTGGAAAATTTTCTGCAAAATTCAGAACTTTGCAAAAAATATTTTATTTTTTATTTTTTTTTTAAATATTAAAAAATATTCCCCAATTTATGTACGATTTATTTACTGTTTGTGCACAATTCAAAAGTTTAAAGATGCAAAACATTGTTGTGACATTATAGACATTTGTGAAGAGGTCAAAATATTAAGGATTGGGTTGTTTCTAAATGCATTGAAAAAATTTAATTTATAAGAATTCAACTCTTCCTACCATGGATTTTTAGTTTTATTATTATTTTTAACCAAAATAATAATTATTTAATTAATATTAATTAATTTTAAATGGTAATTATTTTAAACTACTGTTTTTAATTTATATCGTCAAAATAATATAACACATAATTTTATTAAACATTAAATTAATTTGCAGAAAGTTTTTGACTCAATATTTATGTGTGCAGAAAGTTTTTGGTTTTACACAAGTCTGTCATGAAGATTAGGCAAAGGTTTCTATTTGGAAGTAGTAATAACTGAAAAGTGGAATAGTTGATAGCTAAGTATACGCAGATATAGATGTATTTAAATTTTTTATTTGGCTAAATAAATAAACAATGCTTTAAATTTTGAAAATAATGTATAAAATATAAATATGCAGATTGGAGTGACTTTGGAGGGGCTAGGGATACGCTATGGGTGTTAGTACTGCAGAATATGTTGGTTCTGGTACTTTTTCCCTTAGAAATTAAGCCCTGGCTACAACTAAAAATGAATTTTTCTATTTTTTTAAAAAGCAGGGGGCATTTTGTCAATTTAAAAAAGAGCAGAGAGCTGCGTCCTAAACAATGGCTGAATTAATAAAAACTGCAACTAAGTAATTTCATCAGTTAATAACACAAATAACAAAAAAAAAAAAAAATATATATATATTTACAGTTTGTTTTGTATTCGTACTTTCAGTTTTCAAATTAAACAAAAAAGTAATGCATCCTTTTCAATCGCTAACTAATTTCTTTATTTGATATATATGAGTTAAAAAAAACTGTTATGCAACTTCTACTGAAGAAGCTTCTGCTGTACTTAACATTTTCATACCAATTAGTTAATTTCTCTTATACATTCTTGTACAATGGATGATGAGCAAATTTCATTCTTTAGCTCCAATTTGCTACAAATTTATTATTGTGAAAATAAAGTAATGGCTGCTTATTCTTTTACTAGCAGAAATGTATTATACTTTATATTCTTATTTTATATAAAAGAATGAATAATTTGGTTACTTAAGGAAATTTATTTTTTTTTATTAAATGTTTTTTATGCCCAATAAAAACTTGCTTTTTACAAACTTACTGTACTTAATTTTTTACAAGCATAAGAAATTAAGCTTAAGAACAATTATTCAAAGCTTATTTTGTTTGTTCATAAGGCAAAATACCCATAGGAACTTTCAAAATTATGATGTTCTTGGATTTTTTTTAATGTAATTTAACATATTTAGAAAATTTCTGCCTTAAATCAATTTTTTTTAATCAGTTTATTTAAATCATGATTTAATCACTGATTTAAATCATCTGATTAAAATCGTTGTCACCTTACGTTCAACACAGATTTTTATATTAAATAATACACTCTATTTTAATACTTGGAAATTTTTCCATAGAAAATTTATCATGCCTTGCATTAATATTTCAAATTTTAATTGCTTAAAAGGCATATAGCCAACAGAGTGAAAAAGTATCCAAGCCGGGACTCGAACCCGTGTCATCAGTATAGCACACTGACATTCTACTAACTGAACCACTTTGAACGATACCCAGCCTGGCACTTCTCACTATCACATGTTGGCAAAGCTACAATCACAGCACAAGATAGAATATTTTTCCGTGAGCCACCAACTCTGGGGCAAACATGAAACCAAAGAGAATCCAGCATTGATGATTGAATAAATCTATTTTAATACATGGAAATTTTTCCATAGAAAATTTTTCACACCTTGATTTCATAATACAGTAGGACCCGTATTTAACGAGGAGCTCGGGACACAGAAAAATGCTCGTGAAATCCGGTCGCTCGCTATATCCAGATCCTAGTTAATAACTAATAGTATATACATAAAAAAGAACTTACGTGAATTACTGGTTGGTAATCTTTATTGAGAATTAGAAAAATATTCATCCAAAGTTGATTGTTTGAGTTTACAAAATTTCGTTTCCTTCAATTTTCGTCTTAAACACTTAATGCATTAGATGTTGCATCATCAGTATTTTCCATTGTTTCAAAAAACTGTTCTAGATTTTGTAATAACTCTTCAGCACAATCGCGTGTCGGCGTTTTAAGTACAGTTTCTTCTTCCGAGTCACTATCACTTGCATCTTCCTGCTCCTGGGCTTTTTCCACTTCCACGACGATATCCTCAGTAGAGAGTAAGCCCGACGTTAAGACACCGTCATCAACATTATTGTACTCATCGATGTTTAAAACATCGTTAAACTTCTCAATGTTATTTTGTTGCAACCAGACTGAGAGTGGCAAGACATCTTCATCTTCGAAGTCACCTTTATTTCTGTCAATCCATCCAGCTTTCCTGTAACAATTTTGGATACAGGATTGAGTCACACTTCTCCAAGCATCTGTCATCAGGTGTATAGCATCAAGAACAGAAATTTTAAGATCCTGATATTTTTCATTTATCTCTAACATCACCAGAATCAATTGCTTTCTATAATAGCATTTCAAGCTGTGAATAACACCTTATTCGAGAGGCTGTAACACTGAGGTTGAGTTAGGCGGTAAAAAAAAAACATGATTTTTAAATTGATGATTTGTGAGTGAGCAGAACAATTATCAATGATGAGTGCAATTTTTCTTTTCCGTTTTTGAAGCCCCTTATCCCACTCGTGCAAATAAGATAAAAATCATTCAGAAGTCATCCATGCCTTTTTGTTCGATTTGTAAGTCACTGGGAGACTTTTTACCCCTTTAAAGCATCTTGGATTTGCAGATTTACCGACGATAAAAAGTTTTTTCTTGTCTTTGCCTGACATGCTGCAACACATTAACACAGTTAAGTGATTTTAAAGTAACTTACCGCCCACACATTTTTCACCTTTAAACTTCATCGTTTGATAAGGAGTTAGATTGTAAAATACGCCAGCCTCATCAGCAATGTAGATGTTATCGTCAGCATAATTTTCACGTACATCTTTCCATGTGCAATCTAACCAGTCTTTCACATCTTTGTCGTTCACACTGGAGGCTTCGCCGATGATATTTCCTGCACAGATGTTATGACGTTGCTTGAAACGATGTAGCCATACATTAGAGCAAGAAAAATCTGTGTAATCTAGCTGAGTTGCTAGTTTTTCCGCTTAGATTTTAATGATGGGCCCAGTTATCGGTAAACGAGAATTCCGTTGCTGAACAAATCATTTTAACAGCGCTTCAAGCAAGTCATATTTTTCACATTTCTTCAACCGTTTGGAATCGGTCACATTCGCTTCATATGCTTTCATTAAGGACTCCTTGTTTTTTAATAGAGTTGACACAGTTGAAGAAGAAAGTCCATACTGCTTACATATTGTAACATTATTTCACCTTTATCCAAGAGTTTTATAATTTCCACCTATTTCCCTTACGGATAAAACTTTTCTTTTCGACATTTTAAACAGCTGAACAAAAAACATGCTCCCAAGAATAAGCACAAGCGGAAAGTAATTTTTTCTTGCACGTAGTTCTGAAACCGGTAATTACATCTGATTTCGATTGGGTCAAGCCATTGAAGGGAGGAGTCGTCATGAACGACGTCACTGGACTCCGTCCTTAACCCCCCACCTTTCCTGCATCCGCCATCTTTAACCACTGTAAAGCACCAAGTGATTTGGAATTCCATTCTTTGTGAGTTAGGATTCTTTCATTCTCTCCCGTACCCTTTCTGGAAAAGGACAATAGGACTGGCGTCCAGTTAACACCGCCTCCCTTCCAAGAATCTATGTTTGTATCTGATTTATTGCACCTGTTGTTGGACAACTTTAAAGAATGATTATTTTTCCTTTACAAGTGGAACGGGAAAATTCTAGGGAAACTGTATGTTTTTCTTTTTTTAAAATTATAATTTCTGTAATTATTTCATGCTTCCATAATTATTTTACTCGCTAAATCCGAGCAAAGTATAAAAATTTGCTCGCTAAAAGAGTATGTTTCAATACATTTATTAACATTATACCAAGCAAAAGACTGCATTTTCCTCGCTAAATGCGGGCTCGCTATAAACGGGCTCGACTGTATTTCAAATTTTAATTGCTTAAAAGGCGTATAGCCAACATAGTGAAAAAGTATCCAAGCCGAGACTCGAACCCGTGTCATCAGTATAGCACACTGACATTCTACTAACTGAACCACTTGGAACGATACCCAGCCTAGCACTTCTCACTATCACATGTTGGCAAGGCTACAATCACAGCACAAAATAGAATATTTTTCTGTGAGCCACCAACTCTGGGGCAAACATGAAACTGAAGAGAACCCAGCATTGATGATTGAATAAATCTATTTTAATACATGGAAAATTTTCCATAGAAAATTTCTCACGCCTTGCATTCAAAATATTATGAATGCAAGGTGTGAGAAATTTTCCAAGTATTAAAGTAGAGTGTATTATTTAATATAAAAATCTGTGTTGAAATGCCCAAATATGAACAACTTTTTGTTGATGTAATTTTCTGATTATTTTCTAATGTTCTTTTTTGACCAAAAAATTACCTGTTGTAGATCCATTTCCTCCCTATAACATTCTGAGGTCAAGTTTGTTGTAAAAATTTAATAGAACTTGGGAAAAAAATTTACTTTTGTGATATGTTATTTGCAGGTTCCAGCGAAAGGGGTTCTTAATATGGTACACATGGGGTCCCTAATATGACACCCAGTGCCATATTCGGCACCCATACCAAAAATGTCAAAGTAAATCAAGATTTCAGGATGTTAAAATAAAACGACAAATCTCTCTCATAAAAGAAATTTATTAGACGAGTATATTTAATTACAAAAACGTATTTCCTCGAATATAAAATAAAGCTAGTGCAAAGGATCACATAAACAATTTCCTAACTTAAGATAACTAGCCAAAGGTAGGTAACCAAAAGTGTCCAAATGAGTAGTTATTAAGAAATAAAAGAAAACAAATAATGGAAATAAAAGTAGATAAAAGAAAGTTTAAAACATGGGGAGCACAAAAATAAGTCAGTTTTCCTCTTCCCACAATCCTCGTGAGACCACCTAATACACTGGGTGTATCTAGCCCACTTCTCTCAGATCATCACCTCTTCCTGCAATCATCAGAGGATTTTGATGCACAAAGGGGACACTCAATGCCTTCTGTCTCACTAAATGATTCCGGGTCCATGTCAGAGTCTGTCAATCAGAGGAAGGTAATCTTCATCGAGACTATCATCAGACGATTAAATAGGAATAGCTTTTCAGCATCTTTTCCCAGTCATTTTCTTCTTCGCCTTTGAAATGTGACTTTTTGCTGGAGACTTTCCTGAAACTGATGTTTTAGAAGTCGATGATCTTTCTTCGTCGGTGGGAACACTCGTTGCCAGTTTTTTCTTAGTCTTCTCTTTCTTCTTTTGTTTTTTAGCAGTTTTGTCATCCTTTTTTGGCTTAACATCCTCTTGTAGGGGGGTGATGTAATATGTGAGCATTTCCTTGATCTTGATGATGAAGAGGAAGCAGGTGGTGAAGGTACACTTGAGATGTCGTTAGGTGACAAGAAGTTTTGAGTATGTTGTACCGTGGTAGGCTCGACCCAGGCTTCAAACTGTTTTTGGAAGAAAGATCCTGTTCAGGCACTCCAGGAGAAATTGATGAAGACTGAAGAAGAACACAATATGAAGAATCATTAGAATCGTTTATGTTTAAAGACTCCTCAGTATTATTACTTGGCATGAAGTCAATATCCTTGAAAATGTATCTGTTATAAGGGAATAATCCAGTCTTCTTAAAGACATTGATTGAAGTAAACATTGTCGCAGTTCTATTGTAATGCCCTCCCAAATAATTCATGAACTTGATTGTTTCTCACAACCCTGTCGGGGTTGTTCCTCAGCCATGTCCGCAGCTCTTGGCCGTAGTAACATTTAAGGGGAGTCATGAACCTTCTGTCAGGGTTTCCATCTTGTGAGTTGAGTGAGGAGGCAATGATACAATAGACACATGATTTTCAAGCGCCATGTCTATTAGGTAATCCACATTTCGAGTGTGACTGCAGTGGCCATCTAACACTAATAGAACAGGGTTAGAAGCAGTTGGCCTTGTTAATTGAATGAAATGGTTTAATCACTTTGCAAAAATATCTCATTGAACCCATCCAGAAGGGTGACAAGCCTAAACTGATCCAACTGGTGTTCCAACCATCAAGTTTAGTGACATATTTTTCCTAGGAAAAATCAATAGAGGAGAGATAAAAAGGAGAAGGTCCAAGTATGGCACTATACCTATACTTGGGAATCCTTGGTAGTGCCCAATATATATTTGGGAAATCCACATGGACTGATAATACTAGCTACTGACAAAAAGAAAATTAATTTCATCCCAAACCAACGGTTGGCAAACATTAACCCTCTGATTGGTTATCCCGCGATTTCCATGGGCAAGACATTTGTAGAAAAATTTATATAATTTACAATTTTTGATGTAATTTTGTATTAAAAATTTCACAGTCAAAGGTTGAAAATAAAAATGGTAAATTTACTACATATTTCATATGCAGGATGATTTGAAATATGTAATAGTATAGGAGATAAAGGTCGAATAGATATTGGTTGAAAGGATTTGGAAAAAAAATTGAGCAGTCAGAGGGCTAATATAAATAAACTGAAACTACAGATGTGTTCAAACATTTCAAAATCACTTACCTTCCTTGAAAAAGATAATCTTGAAAATGTAACCTTAAAAACATTCAACGCATAGAAACATAACTGTTGGAGGCTCAATCCTACAATCAGCAGAATGATGCGAATGCACTGCACCCTGTTGAGTAAACTTGGAAAAGTATTGTTTGAGGATTTTCTCACTAGAGTGCAACTTTTCCTTTACAAGATATAAGGTAGTACCATGTTAGGGGATTATGCCATATTTGGGCACTTTACCCTACTAAAATTGAAAGTTGACTGTTGAAAAAACATTTAAAAAATCTCACCCCCCCCCCCCAAAAAAAAAAAAAAACAAACAAAAAACAACAGAAATCGTACTATTAGAGAAGAAGAAATCACAAAAGAACCTTAAAAATGCATTATTCGGAAATAGCCGTTTAGAGTTACTAAGTGATGAGCATAAATTAATTTTTAGACTTTACAAGGAACGCAGAAGATGAAAATAAAACCAGGAAGCTGTAGGACTGATTGTAAGAAAAGTTAATTTTATTCAGAAATGCTGGTGATACAGTGTATCTGCAGGCGACCAAAAGTGCAGGACTGGGATTGAAATATTATTAGGGATCCTTGTACCAATTCTTAGGAAAATCTGCTGATTATCACTGTAAAAAAAAAGAAACACCAAAAGAGAAGGTTATTTGAAAAAGGGGGTAGCTGGGGGCTATGTAAATTTTTTATATTGCACATAGTAGTTGGAGTACCTAAGATGTTAGAATAAAACCCCCTACTAAATTAGGCTCAAAAACAGAATAAAAGGGGGCATGCTAAGCACGTGCTGCAAAATCTTGTAATTCCACCTTCCACCATCAGGGGGCGCATTATGTTCTAAACAAACTTTTTGATAAATGACAAATTAAGACTACTGGAGTACTTTATCAAAAAATTGAGCCAGGGACTTAATTTAAGAATTTGTTGAAATTACTATTCAGAAATAATGGCATCTACTACTCAAAAAGTAATTTTATCAATGTGGGAGGTGATAATTAAGATATGTGATTTGGAATCAGTTTCAATCATATTGGAATATTACAAGTCGAGTTATTAAGACAGGGCTCAGTTAAGAAAGAAACGATGAAGGGGAGACGCAAGTGTTTTTTTCAAATGGCTAATTGTGATTACTGGAGTTCTTCTTAAACAATGTAGACTGGTAGTTGAGACCAGAACTTTATTTAAGAAATTGATAAAATTTCTATTCGGAAATACTAGTATCCGTTACTCATAAACTAAATTTAAGACTGTGAGAGGTTATAATTAAAATAATAAAGTAATTTGGAATCAGTTTTGAAGAAATATGGCTAATAGAAGTTAATCCCCATTTAATAAGATGGGGCTCAGTTAAGCAAAAAATGATGAAAGGGAGAGGAGACGCAAGTGCTTTTTGACAAATGACTAATTAAAACTGCTAGAGTCCTTTGTAAAAAATTTGGACTTGTGGCTAAGCCTGGAACTTAATTTAAGAATTTGCAGAAATTTCTATTCGGAAATACCGGTGACCCCTACTCATAAACTAACTTTAAGACTGTGAGAGGTTATAGTTAAGATATTAAAGTAATTTGGAATCAGTTTCAAAGAGATGTGACTATTAGAAGTCGAGGATTAAATGTACAATAAATTTAAATTTCCTAAAAAAAAAATCAGTTTTCTGATAAAATAAACACTTACCAGTCTATGTTTTCGATTTTATTAAATAGAAGACGATTTTGCGTATTACCAATCACTACCTTATTTTCAAATCCCTACCTTATATAGTTTTAAAATTTTTAATATACCTTAGAATTTGTAAGTAGTGCTTTTAACTATCCAAGGCATTGTTGATTTTTTTTTTATCTTACTTATTCGACAGTAAACGAAATAAATAATTTTTTGAATTGAGTCACAAAGTGTTAATATCACATCTGGCAGTCTAATCACAAATTTCTGCGTATCATGCAGACCTAAATTTTCAAAATAAGTTTTTAAAAATGTACCTAGATTTTCAAAGAAAATAATCTGTGGCATATGTAAAAAGAATTCGGCATTTCAATGCAATTTTATTAATTTTATATTAACCTCAAATGTGATGCCACAGCGAAATAAAAGAATTGCTGAAAAACTTTACTCTTCTGCTTAGGAATTGATCAATGATACTTAATATGATAAAATTTCAAATCATATATAAATGATCAGCTGTTTTGGAACTTCGCTATGACTCAATTTACAACTATTTTGAAGGAATCTTTTAAGTAAGTGGCGAATTTTCTTTTACATGTAAACCGTAATTTTGTTTAAAAATAAAAATTATTGTAATTTATTACATAAATGTGCATGTTATTATTAATGCTCAGCTCTGATTTTAAATTTAAATAATGGATATGAAGATAAATTTAAAATGCTGGTGTGTTGGTACGCCTGTAAAATAACTTGTAAAAAAAATCTCCTGTTTTTCATTTTAGAAACTTTGGAAGTCTGTAAGCATAATTGTACTATTTCTTTACACTTTTGTACATTTTCTACTTTTTAAAATCTAAATTTGTTTATTTCGTAGGGGCTTCAGAGTTAAAGATTTACAGATATTAATCTTTGATTGCTGCTTTTCTGTGAAGTTTATTTCTAATGAGATTCCTTATCAAAGAAAAGAATATTGATGTGTGTTGACTACAAAATTTTAGTTTTTCTGCTTTTCTAGGCATATAAAGATTGATGACATGCCCTTACATATTAATCAACAACTTCTCATGAACACTGGTGAGAAACCATTTATGTGCAGTGTATGTCAAAAATCGTTTAAATCGAAACAGACTTTAAAATGTCATCTTCGCATCCACACTGGAGAGAAACCATTTGTATGTGATGTATGCCAGAAAGCATGTGTTAGTAAATGCAGCTTAAAATATAATTTACGCACACACACTGGAAATAAACGATTTGTGTGTGATGCATGTCAAAAGTCATTTGCAAATGATTCAAGTTAAAGAAAGCATATTCGTCACCACACAGATACGAAACAAGGTACAGATGCTAAACCATTTGCGTGCAGTGTATGTTAAAAGTCATTTTCACTGAAGCACCATTTACTATACCACATTCGCATCTACACAGGAGAAAAACCATTTGTTTGTGAAGTATGTCAAAAGTCATGCGGTGTTGAATCTGTATGGTTTTGTTATGTGTACGTCTCTACCCGAGGAAAATTTTGGATGGTTAGACAGGGAGGAGATCGAAAATTTCGATGTGTTCAAATATAACGAAAATTCCAATGTTGGATTTTTTATAGTGTGATTTAGAGCACCTGCGCGCTATTCACCAGATGACAAACTGCCTCCCTTTAGCCGCTGAACATATGATGATAACTTTCGAATCTTTATCACCATATTCGCAAAATTTATGTAAGAAATTCGATTTAACACACGCTTCCAACTCGAAAACTGACCCCTAATTTTTTCCCTAAGAAAAATTATGTAACTCATTTCATGAACTTGAAGTTTTACTTAAAAATGGGCATGAGACTGACCAAGATACACCGAGTTCTAAGTTACAAGCAGTCTTGCTGGCTCTGGCCGTTCATCGAGCAATTGCACGAAAAACGTAAAGAGGCGTCGGATGAGTTTTCAAAACAATTTTACAAAAAAATGATAAACAGTTTTTTTGGCAGATGCATGATGAACATTCGTAAAAAAACTCGGATTCTAGGAGCGTTAATCGTGTGAAAAATATCTCAATACTCCACTTCTGGAATATTTTCAACCGGTAAATGAGAATTTTTCTCTTTTTAAAATGCGCATACCGAATTTAGTTTTGGACAAGCCCATTTATGTGGGTTTTACTATTCTCGAGTTAAGCAAATTAAAGGTGTACGATTTGTTTTACACACATTTTAAAAAAAATACCGTGAACACGTTGAACTTTTGTATTGTGACACAGATTCACTTTATTTAAATTTACACACAAGACATACTGAATTGAAAGAGCATTTCGGGGGGATTTTAGATTTGAGTAATTTTCCCCGAGACTATGAGTTGTGTAGCGAGAACAATAAAAACAGATTGGGGACTTTGAAATTCGAGGTTACGGAACCCATATCAGAATTTGTAGGCCTCAAGGTGAAACAATATGCTCTGTCTTATGGAAATTCTTCTAAAAAATTGCGGAAGGAATAAAAAAAATCTCTTGTGAAAAATTCTAATTTTAATATGCATAAAAACATGCTGATAAATGAGACACACAAAGAACAATTCAGAGTAAAAATCATGTTGTTTATACACTAGAATCTAACAGACGCAGTCTCTCGGCGTATTATGACAAGCGCTTAGTTTTATCTGACGGGATCCATTGTCTAGCTTATGGACATTATTTAATTGATAAAGAATAAATCATCATAATAATAATAATAATTCCGCAGGTAAAAAAGTTTTTTATAAAAAAGGCGCATTGTTTTTTAAATTTTATTGCTTTATTGTTAAGAATAATGTTACCACTGTACTTTCTATGTAAAAATTAATTTTAAAGAAAAAAACTTTAAAATCTTAACATATAAGTGTTTTTAAAAAGACTAAACTGTGGAATTATTTATTGATGCTGTTATATTATATATAATATATATTACGTAATAAATATTGTGTGTGTTTTTTATGTATATAATTATATTGTTTTAAATTGTAAAAAGGAAAAAGCAAAAAATTTTCTGCTTTTTTCAGATATGGTAAAATCATTGAGCGAGCTGGCTCAAAAAAAAATTATCGATGAAATTTATTATCGAAGCCTAATCTCGACTCTTGACATCCCGAGAAAACTCGTGGAGAATCTAATGGAAAACTATTCTACCTGGGTTAAATTCCCAAATCTCAAGATCCGAATCGGCGATCCGTTATACGAGAAATTTACCATGTGTGAATGCATAGTGAGGTATGCTCAAATACTTTCCAAAAAAGATCTGGGGGTTATTTTGAATAATCCCTGGTTAGAACACCTGTTTAGAACTTTGCAGTCTGAGTGGCATTTCGTTCTGAAATATTTTGTTAATTTTGATTCGGAAAGAAAAAAAGAAAGTTTTTCGCGTCTGCCGCATTGTTTTGACAAAGGGAATTTCAAATTTGTTATTTATAATAAGCATTTCGTGATTCGTTACCGTGGGGCGCAATTGTTCCAGAAAATCTTCCGAGATGAAGAACTCTGGTGTGCGATATGTAAACATACGCCAATATATGGATTTTTCACGAAATACGAGTGTATGAGCAGATATGGGGATTTTCTTCATACGTGTTGTCGGGACAATGGGTTAATAGGCTGTTGGAATTGTTCGCAGGATGAGAGATTTTTCAAAGTTTGGTTCGAGAGTTGTTAATACAGCTTTCCCATCTGATATTGTTTTATTTATTTTTTTACAGGTAGTTTGAATCAAATACCGCATTTACATTATCCGGGTGAACTCAAAGAATGTTGCCCACTGTGTAAAAAAAGTAAAAAAAAAATTTCAAAGTTCACTCACATACCATGTATAATTCTGAGGGAGTACGAAGAGGGTGCGCAAAGTTTCCTATATCTCGACCAAACTATACATTATGGGGCTATTTTCCCGAGAGATAATTTGGGTGTAATCCGCAATAACAACTGGGTTAAACGCTACTTTTTTTTTGGCCAGGAAACAATGAGCAGGCATTTGATCATCACGAAAATAGCTTTCGTTCACAATTCGGGGCCGCAGAAAATTTTAAATATTTGTGTGTGATGTTATGGCATAAATGATCTGGCCGAGGAAGATGTAAAATATTGCTTATTCCATATTCAACACATTAATTTTGAAGGTGACCATGGCAGTCATTTTACTGAACTATTTTGTAACACACAAAATTGGTGTGTTATTTGTAAAATTACTTCGTTAGTAGATATATATCACGAGGACGAGTGTTACAAAAATGTTTCCTGTCGTGTACACCCAGTATCAAACGTAGAACTTCGAAGCGCGTTCCGAGATGGCATTGTTTGTGATTATACATGGTACGAGCCCATTGACGATAGTCATTTATATCAGTAATTTAAAAAGAAGCAAAAACGTAAAAAGAAACTCTTAATGAGTATTGTATTTCTGTTTTTTATAAAGCAATATGTGACAATATTGCTTTATCTCTCTCTGTTTGACCTGTGAAGAATTTATGTATGTGTACTTCATAATTATAATATATCGGGGTTTTTAAACATTTAATGTTATATATCTGTCTGGTAGATAATTTATGTATATGGTTGATCGTACTTTATCGTAATTATATTATGCTGTATTTTTCGCTTCAGCATATTATTATTATATACATGCATGTGCTTTTACCCTGATTATACTATGTGTGTGTGTGTGCTTTACTCTAATTGCACTGTGTATATTTGATATTAATATCAATGTTCAATGTGTTTTCATACATTATGTATTTTTCTTGTAAACCTGCTTTAACCTACTTCAAAAAGAAAAAGAAAACGGGGGAAGAAGAATAAAGATCACCCCGGTGAATCGTTTCTCAGTTCCCTGGCTTGTTTTTATGATACTAAGTCAGAGAATCAGACCCGGTAAACAGGGGTGATTTTAAAATCAACGAGGCAAAAAACGCAAGTTAATCCCGTTGTTGTTGATGATGATGATGATGATGATGATGAGAAGACCTTTTTCAGAAGAAAAAACCCCCGACCTTAAAGTTTTAATTTTTAAAATAAAAATATTAGTATTATTATATATAATATGTGTTGGTTTTTCAAAAAATTAAAAATATGTTAATATATTTTTCTTTAAGGTTTTAAAAAAAGTAAGTAATTTTTTCCGGCAAAAGAATAATGGGATATGCTTTTCTCCCTTTG
This sequence comes from Maratus michaelseni, assembly GCA_963931845.1. Classification (NCBI taxonomy): domain Eukaryota; kingdom Metazoa; phylum Arthropoda; class Arachnida; order Araneae; family Salticidae; genus Maratus; species Maratus michaelseni. The sequence continues at coordinate 196,912,808 of OZ007597.1, read as the reverse complement.
CGTGTAAATTTGAGCAAAAAGTAAGTTTTTTCTTTTTTTAATTCATTAAAAATATCTTTATTTATTTACTTATTTTTTAAGTATGCACACAATAAAAAGTAGACACTTAAAAAAACATGACAGGTATTATATTTACAAATTTTGTTTATTCATAAATTATAAACATACATTCATAAAACAAAATTTTTCTTTAAATGCATACAATGTTTAATTTTTACAAAACTTTTCTTTTGCGTCTAAATTTTAACATAATTTTTAATAAATGAATAATTTTTTAATTTACTTGCAATGCAGATATTTAACCACCGCATTATCAGTCAGTAATTTAAAATATCTGATTTTTTTATTTTCATCACAGCACTCGTCCTCGTTCAGACAGGCAGTTTTAACTGATGTTAGACAGTCCAACATATTAGTAAAAAAAGTTTCCGATGACTCCATTATTTTAAAAGGTTCGTTCGCTGAAGGTCTCTTTAATAAACAATAGCCGTAAATATATCCGCCGCTTTTTTCATGAAGTAAGCGTACAATATCTGAGTTCTTCAAAATTTTAAAATAAACGAGTCTTTCACCCGCTGCGATTTTAAGGCTCGTTCCTGCAGTGGAAACAGCCGAATATATTAGCATATAAATGCACATGGATATTTTTGAAAACGTCTTCTGAATCTTTATCCACCAGTAGAAATCCGTAACACTGCATAATGTTGTAGAAGTAATAATTAAAGTATTCCAGTGATTTTCTTGAATTTATAAGCGCTCTGCATGTCTGTTTCAAATCATGCACACCGTGGCAGCACTTTGCAAGTTTCAGTTTTTCATTCAAAAACCACCTTATAAACAGTTCATTTTTCTCGGTATTTTTCACGTCGAGCCGATCCATTGGTAAATTTCGACTGAACTGATATAGAAAATACAAACAAAAAATCCCACAAGTTGAGGTTTTGAAATTTTGAAAACAACCCGTATTGTATTTAATAATTCGTGAATTGTTTTCGAGAAAGTTTAAAATATCTTTGTGAATTGGAAGACGACCATAGCTGTCGAAATATGTCGCCGTGCTCCCCTTAAACGCAATAGCAACCCAGTGGCTTCCTGGTAAATGTTTGCGATCAAAGTTTACTATAAAAATACAAAACCCGCCTTTACGTGCGGGTAATGTATCACTGGAAAAAATACCTCCAATTTTTTTTAATATGAATGTCACCACAGGCAAACCTACATAAGTGAGATGCATACATTTTATTTATTTATTTATTTAAAAATCAGTATAGACAGAGCGCGATTTGTCTATTTCGATCGTGTTGTGATATTCAGCGTACACAATTAAACTCACGGTCTCCGGTAAGCTGGTTGCGAATTTTAAATCGATAGTCAAATTTTCATTTTTAGCGATGTTCACGTGCACATTAGAAGCCTCGAAATCGGGGGTCAGGTCGAAAACAAAAAGGGTATAACCGCCTTTATATTCCGAATAGTTGATGTTTACATTTTGGGAAGCATGATAACAACCCAAATCCGTTAAAAGCGAGAGATATGATCTAGCATACTGCCTTAATTGAAAATCCGGAGTGTATGGTTTCGCGGGGACCATGACACCCCCTTTTAATGTACATAAATAGTTTAAATTGTAGTGGTTAAATTTGAATGGATTTTTATTAATTTTCCCGTTGTAAGCTTCGTTAGAAACAAGACCTAAAACTAAACGTGTCGGCTACTACCCTATGAACGCGTTAGGAATAGAGACACTTTGCAAACCGGAGGGCAGGGCAAATGTATTTACTTCTACCCGTCGGATGGGATATTTTAATACAGCAGATTCTAACGTTTTTTCTTGCGCCAAAATAATCGAGGGGCTCACTTTGACCTTCATAATGAAAAGACTGGCAGATTGGATCAGAAACCTATAATGATCATTTGCGGATAATAAAGCAAATTCTTTTTTGCTTTTTTCCTGATTTAATTCTCATTTTTACCCCATTAATTAAAAGTTTCGGTTGAGCAGCAAGATTGAAATGCAGTGGTCCGATTAGATCCATGACTCTACTGAGTTTACACGATTCGTGTCGATTATTAAAACCCGTGTTAGTCGAGGCAGCCGTTAAGATATCATGGTGTGAGGCGGTGTCTTTGTCGAATAAAGCCGCACCTAGCAAAGTCTCTTGAGCTGATTTGGAATAAAATAAAAGACATTCTAGATAACTCCGATAAGCATGATTTTTCTGGGACACGACTTGCTTGCCATTTAAGTAAATGCTGCATTCCGTGAATATCGTATTTAGAAAATACGAGAGAGGAGCTACATGATCGGCGGCTTCTAAATCGTTTCCGGCATTTTGCACTATTTTAATTTTTAAACTTAATATCGTGTATGCTAGATCTAAATAGTATTCCCCGCTCTCACTAATGTAAAATTCTATAGGCGATTTTTCGGCCAAGGAAGCCACTGAATGAATTTCTACAAAACATGTATCTTCTATTGCTAATTGAACAGGTCGCGAAGAAAACAAGTCCAGCTCACTTTTCAAACAATTTTCAGCATTCGAATCCATTTTTTATGAAAATATATCCCTGTGATGGTAAGAGGTTTTACGTCGCTTAGAAGTTGTCCGTGTTGAATTTTTTTTCTTCCGCTTTTTTCTTGTATTGTTGGCTTGACGTTGTTTGAGTGTTGACTGCGATGATTTTTTCCGAGGTCTTTTTTTATACCGCTGCCGCTCTGCTGTTTTTGTAGTTTTTCAAACAAATCGTCTTTTATATCTTTAGACGTCTCGTGAAATCTTGCACGCGCAGAATCTTTCAATGAACTCCCTGATGCGATATCCGAGATGACATTCCCACCCGCTCGTAATATTTTTTTTCTAAAATATTTACCAGCTTTTCTCATTAGCGGAAGAGCCGACCGGAAAATATCTCCAAAAAATCCTCTTCCGTGCTGATAACGAACACCTTGAAAATAATTTCCACCCCCTGCCTGCATACAATAATAATGCCGACAATCTTTTTCACTTAAATACATTTCTTTTTTTCCTTTGTATTCTATAATAATAATAATAATAATAATAGTAATAATAATATTGTCTTTCACCTCCGAGCGTCTTATCCGAAATCGGAATGATTGCTTTTCACAAACACATCCTATTTTTATAGTTTTTTGTGTCTGGACGAGAGTACCACATGCGTTTTTCCTGATGTAAATGTTATTTTTTCACCAAATCCTGTTCTCAATTCAATTAGAATTGTTTCCATTTTCAACGAAAAATATAAAGGTCTCTCATATTGTTTGACAATTTCATCGGTCCCTTCAGACCTTGTGGGCACGACCCGCTACAGAGGGGCAAAAGTATCACCCACATGGCGAGAAGACATTAAATCACTATAAACATATATTTCGGTTATCCCGGCATCTAAAGCGAGAGGATATTTACTAATGTACTCCTCCTCCGCGAAATAAGTTTCGACAAATCCTAACATGTCCGCCAGACCTTTACTGAAATTTATTTCTTGATTTGACGGTACGCGCATTAAAACTTTCCAGTTTGGTAATAGAGTTAAATTTACGTGCTGGAAAGCCGAGAAAAAAGCATCATTCGTTTTGTACATACCAGGATTCAAATTTAAATCAAATTTTTTTTGCGTGTTTTTTACTTCTTCGTAGAATTCGGGCACGAGTACCTTCATGTTTTCACCAGTGTTTAGTTGAACATTCGGATCCATTTGGAAAACATGCTTATTGAAAATAGTCAGTCCCTGTTTATCGCCCACCCTAAATTTTTGCATTAAAATAGGCGCGGATGATTTATTTATTTGGATTTGAATATCATTTCTCATCTCAACATTAAATTATTTTTTGTCGGTCATGTGTATAAATTTTATATAGTTTTCTAAATCTAGCGCTAATATTCTCATTCAATATCTCGGACAACTTCGTTTAGTAAAATATACCCACCCGAAGGCCTGATTGGTTCCACGGGTAAAACAATTTCTTGCAGGGATTTTATGTTATAATTGATAATTTTTAGTTGTTCCCTCGTGCGCGGACCCGTTGGGGATTTGAATTTGAAGCTGTTCCTAATGCCTACGATCAAATCTTGATGTGAGCGGCTTAACACACCGAGCATTTTGGGGGCACTATCTTTTCGAATATGAATTTCATGTCCCTGAGCTAATTCGACTTTTACTCTGTCTTTTTCAACCACAAACTTCACGTTTTCATTCTTTAGATGTTTCAGTATTTCGCTATTGACTTTTTGGCAGAATTCCGATATACTCATATTGGTATCGAGAACGATATAGAGGGTGTGTTCAACTGGATTCAGAACAAACTGTTCTTCCACGTCCAGAGTAACACTGTATGCATTATTATGAGTACCGACATTGTACCAGGTTTTGGGGATGAAAATTTCCGTGAGCCCCCACTTCCCAGTCATCGGAACTTAATACTAGCGGTGCTGACAGTTTTGTACGAAAAGAAGATTGTGTGTTTTCCGGAAAAGTCCTCATGCTCGCATCACTCGGTAAAGTTATGTAAAAATCAGAAATCATCTCATCCATTGTGACTTGATCCACCTATTAAAATTATTGTCAAATCCTTTCCACTTTACGAGATATTCTTTATTTGTTCCTTTCCCTCGAGTTTTTAAAATTTTCTCGACTCTCCAATAATCACCAGACGTTTTAAACACTTTTTGAAGTTCATGAGCATAGAAGCGGCCTTTCAGAACATCCCCCTTCAAATCTCGCAGCAAGAATGTCGGAGGATTTTTCTTGGGAAAACATTTAAATACTTCGAATACTTCTTCCGACCCCGTGTGAATGTTTTTTTAACCTTGGAAATTCTCACTCGATCTCCAACGCGAAAATCATAGTTCGCCGTTGGTTGATATCCATACAACCTTTCAAAAATAACACTCTCCTGCCGGGGCGTCACCTGACTCGGGGTGAACCCCGTACTTTTGTGCACACTATCATTATAACTGTTTAAAACAGAGTCTAAAATGTCTATATATTTAAAAGAATTTCTATGCGTAAAAATACGATAGAGTTTATTTTTAAGCTTCCGGTTGAATCGTTCCACCACACTCACCTTATACTCACTGTGCGAAGCATAATGATTCACCCTTTTTTGTTTAAAAATTTTTTAAGGAGACTATTAATAAATTCTTTTCCTTCGTCCGTTAGAACATGGTTAACCACACCCACTTTCTTAAATAACGCCTTGAAAGCTGAGAGCACTTTTACTTTTTAAGGGCATTACATGGGCATATTTTGAAAAGACATCAATCATGGTTAGAAGATATTTCACACCCTTGTTATGTCTGGCAAATTTTGAAAGATCCACTAAATCACATTGGATGAGATCTCCGATACCGTAAGACAGCACTTTACGACGCTGAAACTTATACCTTACTGGTTTATGGAGCGTGTACAGATCCTGAGTCGCCAGCCATTCTTTCGTTTTTTTAATCGGAACATTGGCAGCTTTTGAAAGTTTTAATATCCCCGAAAAAGAAGCAGGGTGTTCAATGTTATAATAAATGTCTTTTAATGTCTTCCACTCTTTGGATATCAGCGTTTTTTCTCCCCATTTTATCGGTGTTTCATAGATCGATCGCGAACCGGGGCTTTCACTCCTCGTTCTCGGTCTAACCCTATCACTACTCGACTGAGATCGCCTTCCGCGGCGTTCTTTTTTGGGTGTAGAAGAAAAAGAAACCTGCCCGCCCCGCCGCTGTCGTCAAAAGCCAATATTTTTAAGAGTGCTTTATTCCCGATCCATCCTCGAGGAATATCTATTTCTCGAATCACATCCAAGTATATCTGAAACTCACGAAGGTGTGGTTGGGCTTTGGCATTTCTAAAAAGATATAAAAAAATCTACGATGCGAACGTTTTTATAGGGCACGTTGTTCTTTGTCAGTTCACCCACAACATTCCAAGAATATTCGTGTGTTTTCAATTTTTCAACAATCATGTGTACGAACTTAGCAAAAGACTTAGGAACCGATACCAGAATATCCTTCAAAATCGGATCAGAGATATCTTCTACTTTTCTCTTCAAACCCGATTCCTCAGCATCTTCTTTATCCGGGGATGCCTTTTTTCTCTCTTCCCATCTTCTGCGAAACTAACTCGAACAGGTTCTGGAGGTTCGTGAACAGCTTTCTGATAGCGCCCCAGGTAGCACAGAGATATCGGCCAATATCCCTGGCAATATTGGCCAATATTTTGAATGTCGCTGAATGCCGTACGTCAAATTTACAACATCTGCCGATATTCACAGACATAACTTAAAATTAGTTTTAAAAAGAAAGCATTCAAAAGAGCTTTTTGCATTACTTATGACATCATAATACAGAAATAGTATTCTAAAAAATAAAATTTAATAATTTTGCCAATTTTAAAAAACTTGACTTTTTAATGCCTTACTTTTAATATTTGGTGACATTGGCCAATGTTGTAAAAATGATATTACTATTACAACATTCAGGGATATCTATCGACATTCGTAAAAAACAACATCATTTTTCGGACATTTCAAGATATCTGTCGACATTTAGCATATCTAACGAAATTTGTAATCTTGACCGAAGTGATCGGAAAGTTCTAAAGCACCGCCCATTTGTGTGGTGTAGTTTTCGTCAATGTGCATTTGATGGAGGCGTTGGGCGTGAAATTTGCACAGAAAGAAAAAGCCTATATAAAAATTTCTGTAGGAATCTATAGTTATTTTTATATATAAAAAAAGCATGTGAAAATTTATGTTTTATAAAAAACTAAAGATGATTTTATACTATCTTTATACTATGTATTTTATACTAATTTAAAAAATGTTTTTACAAGAAAAAAAAATTAATTTATATAATTTTTAAATGGATGCGTGTTTATCTTTTTAAAATTCTTTCGGATTTCCGACTTTTATAAGAATTTTATTTTTTATTATTGAAACAATACAAGTTTAGTTTCAAAATTAGGTCACTGAACTTTTAATTAGGCACTATTAATAATATATATTTTATACAGTTCATCTAAGTAATTATTATTATTATATAATAGTAAGCTTTTGGGCGTGTTAACTTTTGTGTAGTGCATCAATTTTTGAAAAAATTTACACATATTTCTGACTTAAAATTAATAAAAAAAATATATATATTTAATTTCTCACAAAGCAAAATTCAAAGTATTGGGGTTGTTAAAACTTTCTTTATAGTTTGGTGCAAGGGGGGGGGGGGGGGACATGATTTTTAACACAGAAAGCTTTAAAATTTCTTACCTATTTTAAAATATTTTGTTACAAAATTTCCAACAAATTCAGCAATAAAAAGTGATATTTAAATAAATCTTTGCTAAAAGAACGTAAAAAAATAATGTCGATCGTGATTGAAAAATACGAGATAATTAAATGATAGTTTTATTATTTGTCAGACATTTTTTATTCCAGTAACAAAAAAATCTACTCCCACCAGCTTTTGTTAACAGCTCTTTATAACAAGTTTTTCCTTGCGATTCTATTGATCATAGTTTTTACTACTGGGGTTTGCCTTTGTCTTGTTACATAATAACGAGACTAGACTTTCTTAAAGTAGAGATCACTCGTTTTACAATGAGGGATTTCTGCCCACCACATCTGGGGTGCGAGGTGCGAAAAAGATATTGTTAATCAGTAATGAAAAAAATAAGTCATTTAATATCCAAAAATGTTATTCAGGAATGTTAGAAAAATATATCGCTCAATATCAAATCATGATATTCAGCTTGTGTTATTTTATACTTTCATTTCAGTTAAAATAACATAAGTACTTGCATTAAATAAATACTTTTATTTCAGTTTAAAACTTAATGTAACCAAATTGTTATTAAGATTGCTTATAGAATAACAAACATGAATTGTACTATTGGGAATTCAAGCGCTCGAATACGCCATCTGGTGGAAAAAAGATATAACTTCTCCCTTCAGGAAAATCCCCTGCAATCCCATTGCGTTACATGCATTTTTAATTTGTTCATAATGATTATTTTTATGCACAATTTCAGATTTCATGTGCTATTTGTGCTCTGTGTTTATATGTCAAAGTAAAAATTATCCGAATTTGAATATCTAACACTTTTAAACGCGTTTACAATAAATAATGGTTTCAATGGCACTTTAGCATTAGTTAAAGGGCCAATTTTCCTGTACCGACGGCTGCAATCAGCGCCTCTATAGGCCGTTTTAAGTCCCAATATTATTAAATGTATAATCTTTATGAATTGTGCTTTAAAACAGGACCTGATTAACCCTACATGAGACCCTAGTGCAAAAATCATTGATTTAAATCAGCTTTAAAAAAATGTATTTCCAATTTGGGTCAATATATTTTGTAAATACAAAAACATGGAGACTTTCTGGAGAGATATGGAAAACTTTAGAATAAATAAATATCTGATTGAAAAATATTTATAATCTTGACCATTTCTATGTGTGTGTAATACATGCTCAATTCGTTAAATTACAGTTGTGTAAGTGAGTGTTCATATAACAGAAGAGAATTTGCTTTATTTATTTCATGTTTTCAAAAGAAAATGAGAATTCACATTTTCAAATTGAATCTGTTTATATTGCTCTATTTTTTTAAACTAGTAGATATCCTATGTAATTTTTTATAAGATTAAAATATTTAAAATTATCAAAGTGAATGAGTTTATTATTATTTTTTAATTTCGAATAAATTTAAATAAGCTTTTCTAATTATTAAATTTAAGGATTTTGTAAAGGTTACTTTGCTTTAAAATGTGTAGTTTTAAAATTATATTTTGAATGAAAAAAAAATCACTTATAAACAAACAAACAAAAAAATCACATACCCTGGTTTTAACCATCATTTATAATAGTCAGTTTAAGAAAAATACCTCTAACTTTGGCTTTGGAGGCCCTGGGCAGTGGCCCTGATACCCCTTGGGATAATCCATTCCTGCTTTAAAAAAAATAATACTAATCTTTTATTTCATATACATGTTGATAAATTTCTGTTGACTTTAAGTATTTAAAATATTTTTTTTCCTTTCAGAATCTTGAGATTTACCCGAAGATGGAATGGAACTCTACAAAACTCAAGATCGAGATATATGGGCTGCAAAAGTGTTGCCGAGTGGATTGTGAGTGTTTTTAACATCCTATTCCTCGGTAACATTGCTCCAGCCAAAAATTCCCTTTTAACAGGGCCATCCGAATACAAGCTTTCTGGTACAGTTAGATCCGTTCTGATATATAAACCTTCTGGTACAGGACTAAAACAGCAAAGAGTAGCGGATAAAGTGACTGGCGCGTGATTGCTTGTAGAGTCGTGTATTATGGAATATATTGAGAAGAAAAATTTTCATAATCGTCATCGAGTCAATGTTTTGACATTGATTGGGTTGTAATTATCATGGGATTATTTTATTAAAAGTGTGCAGTGGCTTTTGTTGGTGTGAGTAGAGTGTGCTCATTAAATGAAAGCTGATTTTGGATACTTTTTAAGATTACTGTGCCATTGAGTGACATATACTTAATAAACATTTTGGACCTTAGATTGCTCACAGGTATGTTTATATTTTTTATACATTGTAGTTTTTTTTTTCATTTATTTAATTATAAATAATAAGTTTGTATCTAAAATATTTTATTTTGGCTGGGTTTTTTTTGTTGTTGTTGTTACATAAGTTTTGTTTTAATAATAAGATAATTCAAAATTGAGGATTTTGACTTTTAAATTAGTCTTGATCTCACCAGTCTGTATAAAAATTATATCTAGAAAAAACTGAAAATCATCAAATTTTGAAGGTAAATGTTCTTAATGGTGACCCCCTTTTTTTTTTTTCTTTTTTTTTTTTTTACATATCCATACCAGGTTACCAATTATTTTCTAAACGGCATATAATCTTATTAAATATACATAATAAAAATGATAAATACAGTAGACTCACTCCGATCCGCAACCCTAAATTCTGCAAATTCCTAAAAGCCGCACATTATTTCAGGTGTAAACAATGAAACACAGTTAAGGTGTAGGTAAAATTTAAGTTTGTAAAAAAAAAATTATATCATTCTGTGCACATTTTAAAATTCTGGTTAATATGATTGAACTCATGTTTTTTCATGAAGGAAGCATAAATTTATTTCTGAAAAATTTCAAGATAGTGCTGATATCAGCGGCGATTATAATATTTTTACCAAATACATTTAAGTATTAATCCAACTTTTTGATTATTAAATATGGCTAAACATGAAATAAAACTTTGTTATTTTAATATATTGATATGAATTATTAGTGTATATTTATAAGGAGAGTTTCACTGAATAAATAAAAAAAAATTACCTCATCATTATGCATTAATAATTATTTATTTGAACTTTGCTTTTAATATTTAAAAAAAAATCTTAATTTTTATTATTTTACTTTATTGTTAGCATTCATTAAAATTTCGAGTGCATTATTAAATTCAAATTACTGTTTAAAAATGTAAACAAAACAGTGATCAGAAATCCGCAAAATTCTAAAATCTGCACAACCTCTGAATTTAAACTATGCGGATTTAACGGAGTCTACAGTATTATAAATGCAAACTAACACAGTGCAAAACTGTAATTTAGTATACATTTATTAAATTCATAAAATCAGATTGGTGGCTTGTATCAATAAGATATTTACGATGGTAGTTTTATTTCCACTTGTTTAAATGATTATAGTATTATATAAATATATACTCTATAGTCTATACACATATTATACAGTTGATATTAACAATACCCGGTAATAACAATTACAATGCACATATATTTTTCTAAATTGTAACTGCATGGTTAATGTTATATATTAGTTGAGTTACCATACTAAAGGCAATTGCAAAAGTATTTATATATATAACTATAAAATGTATCTATATCATATTATTTAGTCAAGTAAACTTGTATACAAATATTTTTGCTATTGCCTTTAATATGCCAACTAATAGTATATAATATCAGCCATGAAGTTATAATGTAGAAAAAAAAATCATTGTAATTGTTATTATCCGGTATTGTTTGTATCGACAGTGTTTATGAGTATTGTAAAATGATATTCAGAAATGTCAGGAAAATATATCACCCATTAACTAAAAATGATATTCAGGAATATCAGAAACAAATATCCCTCAATGTTATTAAATGATATTGCTGAATGTCAGAAAATGATATTGTTCAATGTCAAAAAATGATATTCACAGATGTTGGAAAACATTGGCCAACATTGCCAGACATCAAAAAGTGATATTCCTGAATATTATTTTAGGGGGGGGGGGGGTCATTTAATGTTGGCCAATGTCACATTTTGATATTGGCCGATATTGCATTTTGATATTGGCCAATATCTTTGTGCTACCTGGGGAGTTTACCTTTCATATCATCCGTCAACTTTCCCTGCTCTAACAAATTCACTATATCATCTTCCGGTCTTATTTCAGGTTCTTGCAAATGATATGAGGATACGAGTTCTTTCGGAATCAGAGCCACCCTTCTCGCCATTTTTTTAAAAATACACTCACAGGAAGGAAGTAGGAAATGACAGGAAATGAAGAAAGAACAATATGCTAAGTAGAACCTTCGAGAACCCTTCCCAACATACCCGCCAAAATGGGTCCCACTGCTTGTAGTAATATCGGTAAGTACCCGCCACTTTGATTTATAAATATCTTTTTTTGTCAGCAAACTTGGTTGATTTTTTCAAAATGTTTCTCAGCAGATTGCGATATTTGTGTAATTTTTTCCCGTTAGAGGGTATAGTTCCAGAAAGCATGTTTAAACAAATTTCACACAAACATAATATTTGTCCTTTATTTGCTATACGTAACAAAGCACGTTTTTGTGCCGGAGAAGATCTAGACAAAACACTTAAAAAATGATAATTTTGTTTTAACCTTTTCATTTTTTTTATTTTGGTAGAAATACCCAATGAATACCGTTAACATCCGGAAAAAGTCCATCTCTCACTCGTAACTCTTCCGGCGTCTGTGGATGCAGATCGACAACTAAATATTTATAAGGTTTCGATGTGGCTTTTATATAAGCATCCAGGAAAAATCGTGAATTTTGAGGATAGAGTTGACGTCCTAAACAATTGATCTGACTCAGATCACGTCGATTCTTAAACAGTATTATGTATTGTGAGTTTAAACTGACGTCTCTCATGACTCTGCAGCGGTAATATATATTTTGTAAAATGAGAATAACACTCATGTTACAATGATGAGAAGCCGCAGTGAAAATTTCTGCTACTTTTTCGTTCAAAGATCTCATTAAATCATCCAGAATAATAAGGTCTCCATTTTCATATTTTCCGGTAACCTACACAATATCAAACCGCGGGTATTTTGTAAACCATTTGGACGGATAGCTGTAACACCAAATCACTTTTCGAAACCTAATATAGATATTATTTTGCAGCATATTCCTAACCAGAGTTGATTTACCTGGTTGACTAGCACCCGCAATAATACAACAACCAGGATGCTTCAATTTCAACATTTTTGCTTCGCAAAATGTATAAATTTACTACATAAATATTTTCTCTCTCTTTTTCTCTTTCTTTCTATTTTTTAGATTACAAAAAATAACCAGCCAACTTCCCGAGAGATATCATTTTAATTACCTACACCTGACAGACACGGACATTTATATATACAGGGACTTTTTTTCTTCTCCACCCTCGTTTTTTGTATATCCAACCCCGAGAAACAAAAAGTCACCCACAACAAGATGAAAAAATGAAGGAGAAAGATGTATTTTTTCTACAAAAAAGAAGGATGAACTGGTTACACATCAGTAGGCCTGCAAGAGTATTTTTTAGAAATAATCTTTATAAATTAAAAAAAAGAATCTTTCTGAAATCCTCTCGCAGGCCAGCGTGCCTCTGTATATAAATCTTACGAGCCTGCGTCCTCGTACTGATAAACTGAATAAAAATAGTAAAAATTAAAAAAATATTTGAATATATTTCTAAGGTTTGCACCCCCTTGAAACTTCTTGATATTTTTAAAACGTGAGGCTCGCATCCCTCACAAAAAATCTCCCTGAGCCCGCGTCCTCGGTGGAGACCATATATAAAATATTATGTTAAAGAAATATTATGTTTAAGAAGAATATATAATTTTTTTAAATGTGAGGCTTGCATCCCTCACAAAAATCTCCCCGAGCCCGCGTCCTCGGTGGAGACCATATATAAAATATTATATTATATATTATTTAAAAAAGATATTTTTTTACTTTAAAAATCTGACTATCGCCGCAGACGGAAAAATCCGGGCCTGCCAGGGACTCTATTTAATATGAATTTGTGCTTTTACTTTCAAATTCATTTATAGAGTTCTTAACAGGCCTATTCGAAACACCTTTATAAAACAACCAAACAAGATGACTAGATGCTAGAGAAGAAAAAAAAAGTTTTATGCCTACATCTGAAAGTGTGCTTTCTCCTTGTCTGCTGTACAACTACCACGCCTTTTTTGCCCACGCAAATTCATCTGCAAGTATTACACATTTTTTTATTCCTTTCTCTCTCTGTTAAACATTTATTAAATATAATTTTGCATTACTTAAAACATTTGGTGTTCTCCAACGACCACCATCATTCACGCGTAACTCACACCTTGCTAATCACACAAGCACCTTTTAAAAAAATCATTTCACTTTCAGTTTTCGATACCAATCTTTCATTGGTATTATCCAGATACACACGTATATAACCATTCAGATACACACGTATATAACCATTCAGATACACACGTATTTATACTACTGTCATCTGCTTTGAAATACTGGTGAGAAATCATTTGTATGTAATGTATGTCAAAAATCGTTTCGATTTAGAAAAAAATTATAACGTCATCTGTTTAGACACAATGGTGAGAAAATATTTGTATGTAATTTATATCAAAAATCATTTAAAGAAAATCAACGTTCAGAAGCTCATCTTCGTATCCACAATGGCGATAAAACGCATTAAAAATCATTTTCTAAAGAAACAACTTTAAAATGTCACATTCGAATCAACACTAGTGAGAAACCATTTGTATGTGATATTTTTCAAGAGTCATTTACAAGTACATGAAGTTTAAAATGTCTTATTGGTGTGCAGTGTATATAAAAAATCATTTACATGACAGCAACATTTACGATGTCATTTTCGCAACCACACAGGAGATAAACCATTTGTTTGTGGCGCTTGTCAAAAGTAATTTTTCATAAAAAAACAATTTTAAAATATCTCCTCTGAAACCACTCTGGAAAAAAATCATTTGTGTGTGATGTATGCTCAGAGAAATAATCTACTAGCACATCTCTTTGTTATATTGTTGAAAATCCGGTCCCAGGATCAGCTCGGATTGGCGCTTTAGAAACTGTCTGTTTTGGCGGTGGTCGCTTTCTTGGCAGCTTCGATTTCATTCTCGCAATAAAAATAAACGTAAACAAACCAAAGCGAAACAAAATTGTTGCTTCTTCTAGGATTTAATCTCAAAGAGAAAGGATAGAAATAAGTTATGAGAGTCCCACCCCTGGTGAAAAAAGGATTGTTTAATCTTCTGGATGGATTTTCTTTTTCTGTTTTTGCTGCTGTATTTTATTTTAATGTTATAAAATGGCTTTGTCCTTGTAATAAATGTCACTTAAATTATATTTTTTTTATTAGTGATATAAGATATTAAGTACGATAACACAAATTATTTCGAGATTTCTGCTTGGAAAGCTTCAATTTGACACAATCATTTCACGAAATGAAACAAATTAATGTCAGATTTTTTAAATTCTAAAAATGCATTAAATTTTGCAGGCATTATTAAAATAACAGAAAATCGAACTGTATTTACAGTATCTTTTTTTTTCTTACAAAAGTGAAGAATTTGTGGAAAGTTAGCAGTGACATGTTATAAAATATTATTTGATTTGATAATGTATTTTATAGGTTTTGAAAACTTGAAATCACATACTGTCTTTATTTAACTATACATTCTATAGAACATATTTTTGCTGCAATCCAGAATTTTTGTTTTGCTTTTGATGTTCCAATTTAAAGTCATATTTTTTGCAATCTTTCATATATACATATATATTTTTTTTAATTGAAAGTATAAATGTATTACAATATTTTTAATCAAAAGGAAAACATCGATAGATAATATATACGCATGTATAGAAAAAAATTACAAATGCACAGTATTTATTTATTTGTTTTTTGTATGAAAAATAAAAGTTCCAGGATATTTCATATCTACTAAGTTAGAAATTGTGTAATTGTTTCTCTGTTAAAATAACTATTATTTTGCATAAGTTTCTGAGAAGAAATAATTTGCAAATTTTGAATGCTATAAAAAATTAAGTTTAACTCTCAAGTGGTTTTTTTTTCTTTACAATTATTGAAAATAATAACCACAGGCAACTACTGAAGATGTTGACTTCTAAACAATACTTGCTGTCATAATTAGATGCTATAAAACCTTCTCAAATAAAAAATGGCTACTTTATGATTTTAGGTAGATTTCGTAAGAAATACTATCTATTACATTCTCCCCTATGTTGGAATTTCTGAAAAGTTTTTGCAGATCTACGCTGATCATCACTTCCAATTCAAAACTTTTATCTATCTATCTAGATCACTTTTTTATGGACACGATAACTTCAATAATTCTGCACAAATCTCTTCCAAACTGATACACAAAATTAAGGGGCATAAAATCTTGGTCAAGTTCGATAATGGGCAAAATCGAACCAAAGGTGGGGGGGGGTGAAAACAGAAAAATCCTCGTAACTTCTTAATTATGATACGTATCGAATCCGAATCCGTTTAAAGTTATTAATACTTCTAGAAAAAGGGCTGAAAATTTATGTGTGACAGATTTTTGATATCATTAAAAATGACCTCAAGGGGGGGGGGGGTAAGGTTTAAGAAGAAAAGAATTCAAAACTTCGTCAATTCACAAGATATCAAATCTGCTTAAATGTATTATAAATCCTCTTAATAGTATTTACAACTTTTACTTTGACAAGTCTTTTATAAGACCAATTCTTATAGCCCGAAAAAAAATCCCTGTCTACAGACACAGGTAGATTTTGAAGTGGGTGGTCTAAACTGCCGCATCAGGGCAAAAAGGTCTGCAATTCCCAATAAACAGGTGCCCCACTGTCTGTATTTTCAAAATCTACCTGTGCCTGTAGGCCGAGCCGTCAGAAAATTGTTTCATTAATTTGTGATCGGAAATGTATGAAATTGGCAGGTGTTCTTATTTAGAAAGTTTGTAATCAAAAGATGTTTTCAATAAAAGCAGAAAATATTTCAGAAAAGTCCATCAGCATTTTGAGCCGAATTTACGATGCCGCAGCACTTGAAAGAAGAAAAATGTTGTCACATGACAGGAACACTTATTGTACTGTCCTCTTAAAAAAATAAATTTTGAAATTTTCTTTATATAAAGTATAATAAAGAATTTTAAAAATTAAACACAGCTAAATTTTTACAGCTTGTGCGATGATTTTAATATTGAGTATTTTATATTTTATCACTTTATTACAAAATGGCAGACAATTAAGCTCTTGCTTAATCACAAATTCTTATTTGAAAAAAAAAACAATAAATTTATAATATTAGTCAGCCTCTAGCGAAACAACAAGAGCACAGACAGGCACAGACGCAATATAAAGTTTCGGCGGGAAAATGGGGGAAATTCCAAGTAGATTTTGGCGGGAGAAAAACCAGTTTGGCGGCCTAAATCTACCACCTCCACCTGTGATGTCAGTCACCGAAAGGGTTGCCAATGTGGGGTATAGTTTATTGTAAGGTCTATAGATGTATGACAAAAACCATTTTCACATTGAAAAAGTTTAAAGTATCATTGTTGTGTGCACACAGTTGAGAAAGCGCATTGATGTAAAGCAGTGTTTCCCAACCTTTTTTTGGCCGCGCTCCACCAAAGCATCTCTAAAATAATGATGCCCCCTCCCCCTAATACATATAATTCTTATAAAAATTTAAAAGAATGAACTCCTGATAGAGTAAAAAGCATGATAGACTAAAAAGCATTTAACATTGATCCTGAAACGTACCGAAGGTAATGGATGAATCAAATATTTTTTTTATAATCATCTGATACTATTCGTAGTTTAACTTTTTGTTGGCACATAAAGTGTTAAGACAGTCAATTTTAATCTCTTCGCAACGGTCGTCATGTATGCGTGATGTATTGAGTGCTCAGAATCCTTGATTAGACCAATCAATAATTTTGAATAAAACATTTTTCTCTTATTTAATTACAGAATTTCTGCGATTAAATGACGCAACAATTTCTAATCAGAATAAAACGTGATAAAAGATTTTGTAAAGGAAAGTCGTCAAGTAATTGTGAAATATACACTTGAATAGTTTCATGTGTAAAATTAATTTTTAGATGACATATTGCAGTGCGACTCATTCAATAAATAGTCGGAAAAAATGTTTAGAATTCTAAAATACTTATAAACCAGAAAAATTATAAAGAATTTTTAAATATATAAAAGTGCCTAAATATCTTTAAAAGTTTTTTCTATAATTATTCTGGTAGAAATGTATTTAAAATTTTTGAATGGACACTTTTAAAAAATTGAATTAAAAATTTATTTTTCTCATTTTTGTTTTTTAAATTTGAAAGTGTAATTTTTATTTTCAGTCTACAACATTACTATTACTAAAACAATTCAGAGGGTATGGGTTCACACAAATCTGGAATTGCCCCCCCCCCTGGAAAGTCAAATTGCCCCGCTGTGGGGGGTACGCCCCCCGTTGGGAACCACTGGTGTAAAGTGTATGCATTCTGTAGAGAAATCCCTTGTATATGACGTATGTACATTACCCACGAATTCCAATAGCCATGCCTGTGCGGGTATAAGTCCTCCGAAAAAGATTTTTTGTGGGACGATGTTAAAGTAATATTAAAATATGCTTCACGCCTATTGATGTTTACTTCTATATACCCGCAACTGACGCGACATGGGTAAAGTACATTGTGAAAAATATTTTTTAAAAACAGCTAGTTGAGAATTTTTTTCCATGTGCATCCTGTGGTTAAATTCTTCCACTTTCATCCCCTCTAATGTACGAAATTTGGTTTGCCGTCCTTTTTAAAGACGGTGTCTATTTAATTTTTAGATTAAAAATGTCACTTTCATCTTCTTAGGCAGAATGTATGAAGGATGTATGTATCAAAGAAACAGAATACATTTAAAATAAAATTTTGATAAGTAGTCGTTTTCAATTTTTTTATTAAATTGCTTTGAATTACTTACACATTCATCATTATATCGTAAAAACTTACTTTTAATTTAAATGTTCTTTATGCTGTGGAACCAGCGTATTGTTAGCACAATGGATTAGTGTATAGTAGTTAAAGAAACTTTCCAATCAATTGAAATGAATGAAAAAATAGTGCATACCCACATTCTATCTTTGTAGATTCCTACATCGTTGCTATGAAACATTTAATTTTGAGAAAAATGTAAATAATCTGTTTTTTTTTTTTTCTAAATGAGAGTACTTTGGTTATTTCAAGAAATAACTAAATATTTAAAGAAATATAAGAGATATTGAGAATTAAAAAAAAAAAAAACTTTAGTAACTCAATTATATGTCGCAATAAAGTTTTACATCTTTTCATTTCCCTATATGCTTACAAATAAAAAGCTATTTCTATCATTCTGATTTTGAAATTTTTAATATTAATAAGGAGTAAACCACATTACTACGTATCATTCACTAAAAACTGAATAAGCCAAGATTAAAAATATTACACAGTAACTATTGGTCAGCACAAATGTACTGACTGGGGTTTAAAAGGAATAGCAGATTAAATTTGCAGTAAAAGCGTATTAGCTGATTTTAATAATCCCAAAAAGTTAATTTAAACTATTAAATTAAGATTCAATTTTAACATGAAATATATGTCCAGCTAAACTAACTATTAAAGTAAACGTATGAATTCCATGAAAGATTAGAATTGAAGACAATTATATTTAAAACAATTAATATATTTATTCAAAACTTAACACATGTAAAATGCAAATACAATAAACCTAAATATATGTATTCACTTACTAAAAATAGAAAAACTTATTTAAATAAACGATAGACAGACATCATGACGTGTAAACTCAAACTTCATTAAATACACAAATCATATTATTCCGGAACTCAAAGTAAACAAACCAAGAACGTTCATTTTTTAACTTTATTTAACTTGTGAAAAACTCGAATAAATGAAACTTGTTCTAACGTTAAATAAACGGCAAATAGATATCCAGCACATCTTTAGTTTAAAAACATCACATGAAAAGGAAAACCACTTGAAGACATCTAAGCACTTATTCCGTTCGTCAAAAACTGATCCGTATGCTTCCACGTTCACACTTTAGAACAGTGAACACATCGACTAACACAAGGTTAACACTTCGATGATATCCAGCCAGGTTGACCTTAAAACATACGGGGAAAAACCATCAGGCTTCACCACTATCGATCATTTCCGAAAATGTCCAGAGTTCCAAAGAAATCGCAAACAAGGCACTACGATCTTATCTTGACATTTAAATTAACTTATGTGAAACTAAAACAATGCTTTAAAAACGAAACTCCATTCCAATTCATAACTATTGCATCACACCGGAAAGATTACAAAAACAGCCTTCACATTTCCTCAGACGTCTCACGAGATAAAAACAAACAACTAAAAGGATGCAAGCCTAAAAGAGAAGCTTCCGGGCATGTCCGATCGCTTCTCCTATCGGCTTCAAAATAGACGGAAGAACTTTTTATGAAACCAAAGCAGGAGGAACATTACATAAAGTGTAATTCAGCTAGCAGACATAATTAAGATAATTGAAAGATATATAACACTTCAGTTATCATAATTATATTAACTAGCTAAGAGTTGACGTAAATTTCAACGAAATAAACAACTGACACTTTTGTTTTTAATTATCGTACAGAAACAGCTGATTAGCGCAAAGCAAACTGGGAAAATATTGAAACAGCCAACAAACGCTGGTGACGAGAGTAGCCTGCACGGTAGTTAGGACTCCTGCCAGAGTCTAGTACTAGTAGTTAGAACTCCCGCCAGAGTCTAGTCTTCTCGAATGCCGTATGAATCTGACAACATCGGCACGGGGCACGAGGCAAGGAACGAACCGCGACTGCGTTGGATCGCACCGCCATCTATGAGTGTTCGTAAGAACCACTCAGACAAACAAGAGAAATGCGGTCGATGTGTCGACA
The DNA here is from genome assembly GCA_963931845.1 of Maratus michaelseni. Lineage (NCBI taxonomy): Eukaryota > Metazoa > Arthropoda > Arachnida > Araneae > Salticidae > Maratus > Maratus michaelseni. Next base: position 196,892,523 of record OZ007597.1, on the reverse strand, counting down.
CGAAACTACAGTGCCTAGAAGTATATAGTGTTGTTATCGGCGTCAATATTATACTTCAGAAATAGAGGACGCCGATAGATGGCGCCAGTGTTCTCGCCGCGGCTATGGTAAGTTTCGTTTTTACATACACCTCATTTTAAATCTATTTTTTTCTGTATAAATCAGTACTTTAAAATGCTCTAGATAAAAAATAAACAAGGAAAAAAATTCTAATAATGAATATACAGTTGAAGAGAAATGTAATTGATTTCATAACAACTAATTGTAATGAACTCAAACAGTTACAAACTTTATCATAGGACAATGTTTTTCTTCCTACAATATTTAGTTATTTCTAAAATTGGATAAATACAATATATTGGATAAATACAATATATTGGATAAATACATTATACTATGATGAATTCTTGTAAAAACATGTCCCTATTTTGACAACTTTTTAATCGGTATTCATTATTACATAACTTGTTTACATCCTGTTAACAAACTAAGAGTAAATTGAGTTGTTAAAAATTTCTGATATTTCGGAGCTTTAGTTTTGAGTAAAATAATTTAAGTTATACTAGCAAACATCAAACATTAAATTAATGATAATTTCAAATCTAGAAAAAAAAAATAATTACTCTCCTGAAAGTATGACAAGAATACATTTTCTTTAAGTTAGGGTAGATGCGCCAATCATCCTTAAAAAATTATTTAAAAATTATTTTTGATTAATAGTTATTATTATATATATATTATTATTATTATTATTACATTAAGTTATCAACAATATTTAACCACTCACATTTCTCAAATGTGAATCAAAATTTTAATAACAGAAATAAATCAAACACTTTCCAGTTTTTTTCGAGTAATAGACACCCTACAAAAAGTAATACATTGATTTTGTGAATGTATTTAAAACCATGATTGAATGAAAGCATACTAATGAAGCAAATTAGTTATGATAAAATAAATTTTAAAGTTAGGATATCAATAATTAATAAAATATTTATGATAATGTTCATTGTTTAAATTATTTATTGTCATTATCACAAGATAAATATTTTAATTATTTTAGATAGAAAAATTAAAATACTAAATTAAAAATAATTGAGCAAATCTTCTTTCCCTTCAATAGTGTATTTGTAATTTCTCTCAATAAATCACTCATGAAAATGCGATTCACATTAGAGTCCTGCATCGGGTCGGGTTACCCGCACCCGACCTGTCCCGCGGTTCGGGTCGGGTTGGCGCCCTTTTTTTTGTTGAGGTTCGGGTCGGGTTGACTTCTACTTTTTGCTGCGGGTCCGGTTGACATTCACTTTTTCGGGTCCGCTTTTTCAAAAGAATGTCCAATATTTTTTCAGATTAAGGAAATCGAGGTAAATTTTTTGTCGGGTTCGGGTCGGGTTGCTAGTTGACTTCAAATTAAATTTGCGGGTTCGGGTCGGGTACAACCCGACCCGTGCAGGACTCTAATTCACATGCAACTAAATGTTGGTTCAGATCTTTGTTGGCACGAGGAATGACTTTTAACCATTTTTCAAATTAGTTTTAGTCTTTGGGGGGGGGGGGGGATAGAGTTATGTTAGTTTTGTTGCTTTTATATCCACTAGTATATCCGGGAACGAAGCATGTTCAGGGCTTAATTTGCGCCGGAGCCCACCAGACCTCAGCTCCGGTACTTCTCTATTTTTAGTAAATGTTTAAATATTGGCCAGAATTCACCGGAGCTCATAAACACTGCGCTCCGGAGCCCAGTGCAATAACGCTTCCGAAAAATGAATTCTAAATTACCCTTTCCTTTCCCTCCCATCCCCAATTTTTTGCCTGATTTTGTATCAAAACACTTATAAGTGAGGTAATGTGTCGCTCACGTAAGAGATTGAGATAAAACGGGCTCGGTTTTTATATCAGTCTTGGGAGGCTTGAACTCAATCTGTCTTAAATTCAAATTTTATTTATTTCCATTTCAAATCATTTTAATGCTATTTTGATCAGAATAAAGAGTAAACAGAAATAGTCTTTTTTCTATTCCGCATAGCTGCGAACTATTAATTTTTTGTGTCAACACTATTTCCGAATCATAATCCTGAGCTTATTTAATCGCAGAATTCTGCGATTAATTAACATTAAGATTAGGTAACGCAAAGGTTTCTATTTGGAAGTAGTAATAATAAAAAAATGGAACAGTTGATATCTAAGTATACGCAGATAGATGTATTTAATTATTTTTATTTTGCTAAAAAAAAAAAAAAAAGTGTTTTAAATTTTGAAGATAATGTATGAAATATAAATAGGCAGACTGGAGTGACGGGGGGGGGGGGTGCGTGTTAGTACCGCAGAATATTAGGGCTCCGGCACTTTTTTTCTTAGAAATTAAGCCCGGAGCATGTTCGATCAGCTTTTCTTTTCTTAGTATTTGCAGATTTATCCATAAACAGGCATAATATATGTTTACTTTAAAATATTATAGAAATAGAGACATTCGTATAGTTTGTTTGAAAATACAGCGTTAATTACATTGAAACTAACATTAGAATCAAGCCTGTTAAATGAAACTTCAAACGTTAATAACGGCGGTGGGAACTCGACGCCCTCTCGCGGAGAATCTGGTTTTCCTCCTGTTAGGGACATTTTTTTTATTGCGGTTGTATTGGCGATAAGCACACTACTTACTTCTAGGCACTGTAACGAAACTATCCGGAAACGTCGTGAGCAAGAGATTGATATACAAAGTAAAAGGGCTTTAAACATTATAAAATATGAAACGGAAGTTTGAAAGAAAGTTTATTAAAAGTACTTAAAGTTATTTTAACCAAAACATTTATCAAAGATGTCTTTTAAAGATATTTATTAAGGATATTTCTTAAGGATAAATTAAGTAAAGGTAAGTTTTAAAAGTAATTATATTTAGTATATTTAAAGCATTGTATTATATTTAACGATTAAATAAGGAGTATTATATTATGAAAGAATATTATATTATGTATTTTATGAATGACTTTAATGAAATGTAAATGAGGTAAGGTAAAGAATAAGCATGGTGATAAGATCTAGGGACTGCTTTTTCCTAACAGTAACATTTATGAACATTTTTTCATATAACAATTTTAAAAATTGGATGGAGTAAATGAGTTTTGAATTGCTTCTTTGAATGCATTCAGGGATACCAGCAGTTGCAACAACACAAAAATTACATCTTATCAAATTTGATAAACATTAAAACCTATTTAAAGTTCTGCTGAGAAACAGAACAATAAGCTGCTGATTATTGTAAAAGTATAGCAGTTTTCGTCAAACTTTTTGCTATTTCGGCGTTTTTACAAATTTAGCCATTTTTGTAGGCGCATCCTTGCAAACACACATACACACGAACTTTCTTGTATATACGTGGGTCGGCTTGGTATTAACTTTACATATCATATACAATTTCACATAAAAATTGTTGGATGGATGTAGATTTACATTTACGAAATAAATCATGAGGAAAGGTTTAATTTGTGAGTATATAATGGTCGCTGGTTCAATACTAAGTAAATACTAACTTTTTCTTGAGCAATTATTTGTGTACACGAAATTATATATACAGATTTGCTATTTACATTGTGAGTAGGGTCAATTGGGGTAACTGTGAACAAATTTTACTAGTTTCAACTATTGACAGCTTTAAAAATTTTGAAAACATCCATCACTTCTTTGTTTCATTTACAAACAGTTACTGGTGATGTGAGATATTAATTACGTACCTAAAATTGCCAGTTCATAATTAGCCCAAAGATTACGGGTTAATTGTGAACATTTATTTTTGGGTTGGGAAGGAGTAATTAAAAAACATATTAAGTTCATGCACAATAATTTTTCAGCAATAAGTTCATACATACATTATTCTACCACTACCTAACCTGCCTGACGCCCGAGCCCGTGGTAATAACCTTTAATATACTGAAAATAAGTGTTGAAAGTTTTTATATTTTTAAACTAAAATCTTTCTAAACAAACTTCATGCTGGGAGCCGACTTTTTAAATGAAAATTTATCCAAACGAACCTAGAATTGCTGGCCCCACCGCCATCAGCTGCGTAAACTGCGTATGCTATGCGCGTTCCGGTCTGTTTTGAATTTATATGTTTAAACGAACATAATGTTGCGGGACCCGCTGTCTTATATTTTTAACTAAATTCTATTCGGGACGAACTAAGGGGTCCCCGTTAAAATGATTGCTGTTATAATTTCTGACATTTAGATACATTAAACTTTTAATACTGAACAAACTAATCCTAGAAAACGTAAAAATTCAACTGTACAATCAGTTATGACTTCATATGAGGCTTAATACGACCTAATATGAAACAAAACATTTAGAAAAAAAACTTTTTCATAATTATCCCAGATCAGAAAAAGTGTGGGATAATTATGAATATGGTCCTTGGAAATGAGTTGTAGCAAAAACTTGGTGATATTCTGTTATAGTAATTAAAACCTAACACTTATTAGTTAAAAACAACAACTTAGCTTGATTTTATCTGTTAGAAACTAAGAATATTCACAGGCACTACAAAACTGTTTGTCACTTTTTATTGTTAAGATTTTATAAGCGTGAGTTGAAACGGCGTGAATGATCTCCCCCTGTCAACAGGGATGTAAACCTTTGATTTCTTCTTCACTGTAGTATCAGCTACTATCACACGAGCGTTAGCGGCTTTCGATCTGAATTATTCCATTTTCATAATTAGCCTTAACTGAACCTACATTGTCCGAAATTAGATGAATCAAGCGAAAACACTGTAGGTCTACTCAGATCAACGATAAATAACTAACTGTGGCCAAACGGCAAAACCGAAAATACAATAGAATACATTATGGAGGCGCGCGATTCAGCTAATGTCAAACCATACAGGCCCCCATCGACAAGTGTGAACATTAAATGATACAATAATAATTATTAATAAACAACCCGCATACAAAAATACTTTACTTAAAGAAATGTTCCAAAAATGCCACACATATACAAATTTCCAAAGCATTACACATAATATATAACCTTTAAAACAATATATATAATAATAAACTTTTCATATATATTATAAATACATATATATATATATATATATACAGTGTGATTCGAAACTGGAGGAATAAACTTCTAGAAGGTGTGGGCTACATCTAGATGACTCGAAATCGCATAGCAATGCAGGGTCAGAAATGCAATCCTAATGAGATAGAGGGTTGTTAGGGCTCAATCATCGTGATCGAAAATTGACATTTAAAGACTATCAGCTTAAAATAAGTCATGACTTTCCTGATAATGAAGTACCCGAAAGCCTGCGTTTTCTACTTACGTGCCTAGTTCTTGCCATCTACAGTTTTGTACGTTTGAGGACACTGGTTGTTTGCGTGAAGGCGCTTTTCACATGAGCTGTAGTTGCATCCCTCAAACGTGCAAAACTGTAGATGGTATAAACCAGGCAGTTAGGCAGAAAACTACTGGGAACTTCATTATCAGGAAAGTCATGAGTTATTTTAAGCTTATATGATTCCGAGTCGTCCAGGTGTACCTCACCACTCCTAGAAGTTTGTTCCTCCAGTTTTGAATCACCCGCACCTATATGCAATAAATATGTAATAAATTAAATGATAATAATACAAATAAATTAAATGGTTTAAGATATTAGATATTTTCTAACGGAAGAAGGCCAACTTTTAAAGTATACCTTTTGCTGTTTTAATTTTCAAGATTCTAACTTTTATCAGAACCAGGTATCACTTTAAGGACATAGCCTAACGCCCACTTACCAGGGGTAAATTACCTCTTTTAAGATGACCATGCATCATTCTTTAAAGAGAGGTTACCGTTCACTGCCCCGAAAAGTGATCAACCTCGGAATACCAAGGTGCGCCTGAGTGGCGCCCGGCACGTCTCAACTGTCGTACCCGTGTCTTGAGGGACACATAACGCGCACGACTGGGGGCTGTTGCCCGTACGCGGTACGACCGGTCGGGGGACCGCCACCTGCGGACCCCCCCCCCGATCTTACCCAGGTGAGTTGACGACAGAGGTCGTGTGCGACTCGCGGAGGATCCCATATTCAAAGGAGACCTCCACGAAGACACCTGATAAATCGCCGGAAGACACCCGACGACTTCGTTGCCGGAACTCCATAAGAGGAACCAGTCCCTAGGCCATATGTCGAGCTCTTCAGACGACTCTTGCTTTTCCATGGCGTCCGAATATCGAGTCCTAGGGAGGAAGGGAACCACTAGCTCATCTGCCGTGGTTAGATGAACTTCGGGATTATTTTTTCATAAATAGAATGAACCCTATTCTCCGTTTGGGTTCGAGGAAACGATTTCTGAAATGTTTCCCCAAAGCACGTGACTCAACATCACAAAAATCTGGTCCGTTGTTACTCTATGACATGCAGGCTTGAGTTACAAACGAGTCGTTGCATAATTAAGGACTACAATTTCGGCAATGTTTCCCCAAAGCACGTGACTCTGACGTCAGTTAGAATAGTGTCCATAAAGCAGCACAAAAACGAAATTTACCCACTTACTATGCATTGCTTTTACTATAAAAATATTCTTATTGTACTATAATTATTAAAATTTATGGAGATAATCAGTTGCATATGGGTTTACTGTGTCCGCATCACCCTACGTCGTGTAGTGCACATCTTGTCAAAGTCATCTATGACAAACAAAAACAAAATTTTTAGAAAACTTATGGAAATTGGGAAGATTTTTTGTGAAATTGGAGGAATTTCAATAAAAAAGATAGTCGTTTGAAAAAAAAGTGTCATTTTATCGCCTTTTTATCTCTACTTCAACATGGCTTAAAAAATCTTATTATGTATTATTATTTATTTTACAAATGAAAAGTTCATGGACCCACAAAATATATAATCTTTAATATCCAAAAAGAAAATGTAATTGTTGATCCATTCAAACGCGTTTGAATGGGCAGGGAAAATGGGCAAGAGACAGGACTTCAATTTCATTAGGATCAGACTATAAAAGTAACAAAAGGAAAAAAAAAATGAATTCCTTCTATTACTATGGTTAAAGTTCAAAATTCTTCGAATGTTATTTGGAGATTGCGTAAGATTCTTTTAAGATTGTACTTAAATACTTTCACCCCAGATTCCCATACTCTACCCGAAATTGGATTAGCGGGGAGGGATGAATTTCCAATTAATAGCCTCAGAGGCCAAACAATTAGCTAATGCTTCGTCAGGTTTACATTACATGAGGATACGCCAATTTAAATCAGGTTGATTAAAGTAGTAATCCTAATGACACAGTGGCCCAAAATTCACTTGGCTATTATATATGACCTTTATGACCATTGCCATTATCACCATTATATGTATCGCTTAAACGTTATTTGATATGGCATTGTTAAAATTTGTTTGATAAATTAATATTTTTATGTATTTTAAAATACCTTGAAACTATTTTATCCATGGTTGTGTAGCAGGCGATAAGAGCACGGAAAAGCAGAATAAAGGTAGCAATAGCTGCTAGTCTACAGATTATTTAGCTGATAAATTTTTGAAAGAATTTTTAAATGTTTTTCTCTTGACCGACAACTTATTAATTCTTTTGGTAAAAAACAGATAAGATTTCTCATGTAATAGATTTTCTTTTGCATATACAGGGTTATTCAAAACTGGAGGAACAAACTTCTAGGAGAGGTGGGGTACACCTAGACGACTCGGAATCACATAGCAATGAAGGGTCGGAAATGCAATCCTAACGAGATAGGGGTTGTTAGGAGCTGTATCATCGTGATCGAAAATTGACATTTAAAGACTATAAGCTTAAAATAAGTCATGACTTTCCTGATAATGAAGTTCCCAGAAGTTTTCTGGCTATGTGCCTGGTTCTTACCATCTACAGTTTTGCACGTTTGAGGGGTCCAAGTATAGCTGTGGCGAAAAAAGCCCTTCATGCAGATAACCAGTGCCCTCAAACGTGCAAAACTGTACATGGTAAGAACCAGGCACATAGGCAGAAAATTTCGGGGAACTTCATTATCAGGAAAAGCATGCTTTATTTTAAGTTTATAGTCTTTAAATGTAAATTTTAGATTGCGATGTCTCGGTCCCTAATAATCCTTCTATCTCGATAGGATTGCATTTTCGGCCCTACATTGCTATGTGATTCCCAGTCATCTAGGTGTACCCCACCTCTCCTAGAAGTTTGTTCCTCCAGTATATTGATTGCAAATTTATTAAAACATCCTGATAAAATATCTGGCAAGACTATAATCACTATAACACTGTACAAAGACATACGATGATGCTTCTATTAAATAATACTAATAATGAATGAAGTATTATACAAAATTTAAGTTATACAAATAGATTTAGTTTTACTGTTGCATCATAAAGAAAAAAAATACCAAATTGGTGGAAAACTTTCTTGTGTGCAGAAAAAGATTTACAAATAGATACGAGAGGACAGAAAAATAAAAGTTTATTTATATTATCTGTAGCATAGTATTTAAAGAAAATATGCAGCAAAATCTGAAAAGGGCTTTTATGTATGTGTATGCGTAAAACTTAGAAATTTGTTTTCGGCAGTGGAAAATATTTTCTGTTTTTCTAAACTAATTTTTACAATAAATGATTTTTATCAAAATATTGTCTTAGTTTACTTTAAAATGATCTATGTGTTAAGTGTTACCAACCCAAAAAGTAACCATGTTCTAGGACCTTGGTTCTATTGTTCTGGACCTTGTTCTATTTTCATTATGACAGCTTAATTTTAAAAAATAACATATTTTCAAAAGTATACATAAATGTAGTAAAATTTTTACAAGAGTAACTAAAGTATGAAGACAGGTTATTTTCGAAATCTACAACTCTTGTTCGTCATTCTGTATCTTAATATAGGGAAAAAAATCTTAAAAATCTCATTTTACAACAAAAATTCCGATTACTATATTTTTAAAACAGTTTTTTTTCACATCTTGCATGTAATTTCTTCAATTAAGCATTTGTAGAAAGGTAGTTCCATTATCTATCCTGACAGTTGAGCACTTATCTCTTCCAGCAAAAAATGGTTCAGATTTAGACCGGGAGGCGACAGCATAGACAATCACCTCATCGAGTTCACGGCTGAAATTCCAGAATTAGTTAAAACTCTATTCGCATATTAAAACGCAATCGGTCTGCCAAGTCATATCTTGGTGGAAAACACCTTAAAATCCGATTTTAGCGGTTGACTCGTAGGTTTACCACTGTGTTTTCCTGCACCCAAAGGTATGAAAACATGGAGGACTGGGAGCAGGAACACACAATGATAAACCTACGAGTCAACCGCTAAAATCGGGTTTTAAGGTGTTTTCTACCAAGATATGACTTGGCAGACCGATTGCGTTTTAATATGCGAATCGAGTTTTAATTAATTCTAGAATTTCAGCCGTGAATTCGATGAGGGGATTGTCTGTGCTGCCGCCTCTTGGTCTAATTTTAAATCGGTTACTATACCTACGAGGGTGGGTTGATAAGTTCTCGGCCTGACACAAAGATGAAACAAGTATGACCAAATGACAATGATATTTGTAAAATATGATCCTTTAGATGACATGTTGCCGAGTTTCAGACGCGTGAGTATGTTATTGCTTGGGGATAAAGTAATAAAACAAGTTTTGACATTTTCTAAAAATGTAAAAAAAAAATGAAGTTCGAATTGTCATAAAATACTTTGTTAAAAGAGCTTTAATCCCCACGAATATACAAAAAGAGTTACATTCCACCTTAAAGGGTTCTTGTCCTTCATATTCGACGATAAAAAAGTGGGCTGCTGAATTTAAACATAGTAGGAAATAAGGAAATCCCTTCACGATGATGAACGCTCAAGATGCCCAAACACTGCTACGACCGACGAAATCGTCTCAAACATTCACAATGCCGTATTGAATGATTGCCGATGTGGAGATATGCGAACTTGCTGACATTGCAAACATCTCGATAGACCGTGTCCACCACATTTTACACGATGTTTTGAGTTTGAAAAAGCCTTCCGCTCGATACATGACACGTTTGTTGAACGTCGAACAAAAACACCTAAGAATGAACATTTCTCAAGAGTCTTCTGAAATGTATTAAGCTGCAAGTTGAATGAAATATCGTCAGAAATGTTGTATTTTCTTTGTCAGGCCGAGAACTTTATGAACCACCCTCGTAAAGGACTGCACTAAAGAATTCGCACACAAGAGTGTGTCTTAAATGTATTAAGTTGCGAAGGGACTACATTGAAAAATAATATGAAATTTTGTCAAAAATCTTGTGCTTTCATTGTTAGGCCTCGAACTTATCAGCCCACCCTCGTAAATAGACTTCCTTCGTGGCGAGACAAACAACTAATGCTACATAAATTTTATTACAATTTCCCTTTCATTGATTTTTATGCTTAATCACAAAAAGACTACAGAAGTCAGTTCCATATTTTTGTAAGGGTAGGCTACGATTCACTCTTTCTAAGGTCAAACTTCCTATAATTAGATCTGTTTCTCAAACAGCCTATGAACTACTTTACTGGTCAAAGATCTTCCATCCAATATCCAATATATATCCAATAATTTTGCCCAACAAAATACAATAATGGTTTTGGCCCGAAATGAATGAAATATTTGATGAAAATATTCAAAAGTAATTTCACTTAATTTATGATCATGGAATATTTTTTCCCATAGGTCAGACTAGAATTTTCTAAGCAACTACTTATTCTGTTGATCACTTCAGAATTTAAATATGTGTTTAAAATTTTTAATTTAATATTACCTGAAAGGTACCTTTGATTCTTCATATGCCTTATTTCTTCAGCAAAATATATAAACTATAACTGTTTGATAATCGAGAGAGTCCCTCGCCCTGCGAAGAGGTAGGTGACGTTGGGAAACGGCAAGAAAACGGTGGCTGGACCGTCTCCAAAAGCTTATTCGAGGAACTGACGGAGGCGAGATCGAGCTCTGTAGAGCACGACGCGTAGTGACTGGTCAGTGCGCGATGAAACTGCGTCACTGGTGAGTGCGTGATGAAACAACCATCGGTACTGTGCCAGCGGTAGAGTGTAGTTACCGGTATGAGCCCCGAAGGGCAGGTCCCATGGTCCGCAAACACCACGTCATCCGCTGCAGCTGGAGCAGTTGTGCGTCGACATCAGTGGTTGAGCAGAAAAGACAGTGCCCAATATTAAGTGGGGCTTCAGTCCGAAGGCGACCCCTCAGGTCGCTGTGGCGGAAGCCAATCTTGTTGGGGAACACCCGCTTCCTGGGTTGTGACTACGAAGAATCGGACCGGTGGCTCGCCGACTAACGCGGCGGCGATCAAGCCAAAACTCAATCTTTGAGCCGGAAACCAATCCAGCGCATCTATGCATAATAGGAGCTTTCTGTGCCCGATGATTGGATCAGCAGGAGTCTTCACATAACTTTCTGTCTACTAAACTTGAAAGGGACCACTTCTTGAAGGAGTTTACCATGTCCTTCAGATCTAAATTAATTTTCCGTTGATTCTAACATTTTTTGAGTTTTTGTTTTGTGCTTGTATTGTATTGTACTGTTTTTTATATGTGCAGTGGAGTCGATAGGGAACCACCTGCATTTCGCTGCAGGGCTCACCGGAAGCAAAGCCATTGGGGGGGGACAACCTTAGCTAAGGCGTGTCTATGCCTCAGGGACTGATTTTCTTCGCAGTCCCGGGTTGGCAAGAGACCTCTTCCGCTCACCACGACCGATGAACTAGTTGTTTCTTCCCTCCCTAGGACTCGACGATCGGAAGTCGTGGCAAAGCAAGGCTCGTTGGGGAAGCTCGACATATGGCCGAGGACCCAGTTCCCTTTATGAGGTTCCGGCTACGGAGCCGTCGGAGGACTCTAGCGATTCACCGGGTGTTTTCGTGGTGGTTTCCTCTGATCTTAGGATCCACCGCGTATCGTAACGACCTTTGTCGTCAACACGTGGGTTCAATGGGAGTGGTCAGCAGGTGGCGACGCTCCCACCACTCGCAGCGCATACGGAAGATCTCTCCTGGTCGTGCGCCATAAAAGTCCCTCAGGACTTGGGTGCGATGGTTGACGCGCCTGGCGGCGCAGCTCTAGTTTTATAACTGTTTAATAAGATAAACCCCACCTTTCTATAATTCAAAAGCTACCAAGCGACCTTTCACTTTTTGTTCTGCACTTCGATTATTATATATAACTTTAAACATATAACTATTAATACGAATTTTTTAAAAAATCATTCGACAAGGTAAATAGATAGTTATATAGAGGAAAATCAGTACTAATAGTCAGACTATGGTCCTGAACTGGTTTATGTTCGATTGCATATTTAATGTTATGTTTCAGATCCACCTGATGCTTTTCTACGTGCTGATTTTTCTCACAAAGAAGATTCGAACCACACCCCCAAAGGTTACACGTAAAAATGTCTTTAACACGCACTTTTAAATATGTAACATCAGCAGGATTATTTTTAGAGGATATGTGTTGCCACTGATACGAATTCGTAAGTTCTTGGATAGTGGCTACTCTATTACTTACGAAAGTTTTAAAAAAATGTCGAGTTTTTCTAATCCATGCAAGGGAAATCGTGGAATCTGTCTAGACAACTACATTTTCTATCTGAGCGTTGGTAGAATTTTATGCATCACTTTGACCAGAAGAAGACAAAAACACACACATTTCCACCCGAGGAATTATGTTCTTGTCTTGTTATGTGTTTTTATGGATGCAACTTTAGATTTACTACACAGAAATTGTGCTGTAGGAGATGTTTGAACTGGTAAGGATTAAACATAGATTGCGGCTCTATATGCGGATGAGGTAGCATCAGAAAACGCATGTATTATACTAATTATCTACACTTTCAGAATAAAAGACCCTTACAGTTCCTAGAAATACTTTTCGAGAAGATCGCATAGTAATTATTATACTATGCGATCGTATCGAAAAACATGTCTAAGAACTTTAAGGTTCTTTAATTCTGAGAGTATGGATACAAAGTCAATCGATTTTCTAGCCTTAAAATTCAATAATGGCTCATTTCAATCGATTTTTTATAGCCAGAGCCTCTGCATAAAAATTTTGGCCCTTGTTACCACGGGACCAATTAATCCTAGTGGGTCAAAGGTTTTTGAAATAAGAGAAAGAACTATACGTTTTGTTTATATTTGTTTACTATAAAAGTCCGTTTGGAGAATTTTTAATTTATACAGAAGACAATCACACCGGGGATCCCACATCACACACGGGGTCTTTACCGAAGTACTCTCTGGGCGATCATCGAAACCTTTTAGCTCAATATAGTAAATTTGTATTCTGCGATCTTTTAATTTTTTGTGCGATTTTTAGCTTTTTAGGATTTTGTTTATTTCAGGAAATCCTATTAGTCCCGCTTCGTTGTCTGTCTGTCACAGAGCCCTTCTCAGAAACAATCAATATAACTTACAGTCATGAAATTTTGTCTACTTATAGCTGAATACCTACTATGAAGATCAAAATCATAAAATTTGAAAAAATCGTATTATTTTAACATATAGAGATAAAAAAACAAAAATCTAACAGCCTTTTCCTATTAAATTGAAACATTTTTTGTTATAGCAGTTACCAACAATTAAAAATCCACAATAAAATTCTTCCTACAATAATTAATTTTCTATTGAAAGATTTCCACGCGAAAAATTAAAATGAAATAAAAAGTTTTACCAATTGAAAAAAAAAGATTAATATGCCGTCATATTGGTAATCAAACGGAAATTTTCAAACATTTCTCAATAATACAAGGATTATGAGTATGTGTAAATACAGAAAGCAGTTTAATATGACGTCATTTGAGAATTAAAAAGAAAATTAATCTCACTTCTAACATTTTGAAGATCTCTCTCTATACAACATGTTTAATTTTGAAATTTATTTTTTTTAGTATCGCATTTAGTCCACATGACAGATAGTATGACAGGGTATTATAGCGGGCTTCGCCCGCTATCGGACCAGTTCAGATTTTCAAAAAATGAGAAAAATAGACTGGTAAATTTTTACTTTATAAAAAACATGACTTTTTTTTTTGAAAATGAAATTTATTTGGATTTATTAAAGAAAGGATAAAGTATTTTGAAAGGAATATTAAACGAAACACTTTGTGCTATCCTCGATCCTACTTACCCACTTTTTTTTTCTTTTTCTTTTGGCGTTTTGGGGCAATTTTTTTACATGTAAATATTAGGAGTCTGGTTTTAATATTTTAGCCCAATATAGTAAATTTTGTACTCTACAATCTATAAAATTTTCAAGAATTTCTTGGTGTGATTTCTTATGAGATGAGAGTGTAATTTCTTATGAGACTTTTAGCGTTTTTTAATGTTTTGTGCCGATTTTTAAACATTCATAAAGGGAATCCAGTTTTAATCTTGCAGCTCAATATAATAAATTTTGTCCTCTGCGATTTTCGAATTTTTAATGCAATAATTAGCGTTTTTTGCGTTCTGCAGCAATTGTTTAACAGCAAATTGTATAACAGAAATCCAGTTTTAACCTTTTAGTCTAATATAGTACATTTCGTCCTCTAATTTAGAAATTTTCATGACTTTTTGTGAGATTTTTCGCGTTTTTTCGCTTTAATTTTTTTAAACATTTGTAAGAGGAATCTGGTTTTACCTTTTTTAGTCCAGTAAAGTAAATTTTGTTCTCTGAGACTTCGGATTCTTTTCATGAATTTTTTATGCATTTTTTCGCGTTTTGTAGCAATTTTTTAACATTTGTAACAGGAATAGGAATTCAACCTTTTAGCCCAATGTAGTCCAACTTTTGTCCTCTTTTCAATAATGTTTATTCGGAATTCATACAGCAATTTTTGATTTTATCACGAATTTTTTTATTGCGATTTTTATTTTATTTTTCACATTTTGTGGTGAGTTTTTTTTATATTCGTAATTGGAATCCACTATTCTTTTAGCCCAATATAATAAATTTTATTCACTTTTCAATAAAGTTTAATTAGAATCTATAAAGTGATTTTTACATTTTTATGCGATTTTTAGCATTTTTTACCGTATTTACCGTGTTTGACTTTTTAAAAGGAACCAGCTTCAATATCTTTTAGTGCAATATAGTCATTTTTTTTCCTCTGTGTTTTTAAAATTTTTCGCGCATTTTAGTTTTTTTTCGCGTTCTGTGATAATTTTTTTTTTTTTTTACATTTGTAACCGGAATTAGGTTTTAACCTTTTAGCCCAATGTAGTAAATTTATCTTCTGCATTTTAAAAAATATTCTGGAATTTATGAGATTTTTAGCTCTTTTCATGTTTTGCGACGATTTGTAAACATTGGTATAAGGAATCTGGCAACAATCTTTCATCCCAATATGGTAAATTTTGTTATCTGAGATTTTTGGAATTTTTCGTGAACTTTTTATGCAATTTTTTAGCATTTTTTTACGTTTCGCGATATATTTTTTAACATTTTAAAAAAGAATCTGTTTTAACCTTTTAGACCAATATAATAAATTTTGTTCTCTACGAGTTTTGGATATTTCGGAAATTTTTTTTAGTTTTCTTTTTTTTTTTTATCTTTTCTTTTTTTTTCGAAACTGAAAAAGCTCTCTGGTAAATTTTGATACTACTATGATTAAATTCAAGTTGGAAGAAAACCAATTCAGTTTCTACAGCAACGTGAATGACGATTCTAAAAGGGTCGAAATAAAAGATCACAATAATTTAAGGCTCATTTGATTCGTGACCACAGCGGATGTAGCACGCATGTGTGTACATTGCCGAATTCAGTGGGGATCTCAATCTCAGGTCCGTTTCGAAAAGACCAGCCAGAGAAGTGAGCAAAAATCTGCTAGTTCATTTTATTGAAATTACTTTTTTGTGACTAATCTAATAAGTAAAAGACTTATCAAAGTTTTAGGATATTTTATATGAATTTAATCTGCACTTTAATGGTGTACCGCTGTTGTGGGGAAGGATCGGAAAAAAAATCTTAAGTCTTAATGGAAAATAGCGCTTTGGATAGCTACGATATTTTGCTTAACAATGGTACCCAGTGGCAGAACTATCTTCAAGTGTCTGCACAACGCCCCCTAGAGATAATGCCTAAGAGCTCAATTTTGACGTCACGGCAAATCGGCTAATGATTCAACTGATAACATCCTACCATTCCTGCAACCACAATAAAACAAAATTCTAAATTACTTTTTTTTTTTTTTTAAACTTCTATAATAAAACTGAAGATCAACTAATTCAAAACAGACACTATTTGCTTTTCACACCCGCGCAAAAAAAAAACAAAAAAAAACTGTAGGATTTAGTATCAAGTGTAACAAAATTTGAAATACAAAATAGTTATTTCTATTAAAAAAACTAAGCATCGATGTTTTTTTTTGTTTTTTTGTTAATGTGCAAATGAAAGCTCATATTTGAGTTCTAACATATTTTCATGAAAATTAATAATATTTCGATTAAAGATTGGATTGCTTTCAATTAAAGTAAGTACTTATGTACAGTATATATGTGCATTTTTATCAATATTAACAATGCTAATCATTATCTATTAAAATATGTTTACTTTGTCACTGCTGAATACTTTATTGAATACTAGCAGAACCACCCGGCTTTGCCCGGGTTAACATAAATTAAAATACAATTATACGACAATAACAATGACGTCAATATGATTTGTGCATACTCAACCATAAATCGACAAAAAAGACAATTAGAAAAAAAGCTTTACTTTAACTCAACCATAGTAAAATTTCTCAACTTTATAAATGAGAATGCACGTTTTCTTTGCGCATACAATATAAAAATATACGATTTTCCTGACATTGACAAAAAAAAATTACCAAATGTCATAACATTTTGCGAAATTCGCTTTCATATGGCACCTATCTATCTATATTATAAAACAAAAACATATCCGTGAGTAATGTCGCCATCATATGGACGGTGCACCGACCTAACCATTCAATTTTGCTTGAACTGCATATTTGTAACTACTAAATATCGCATAATTTCATTTTTTAAACTATCAATAAAAAAAATACACTTTCAAATGTAGTTTGAAAAGTTTATCTCAATTTACTGATTTTTTATGGATTTTAAAGTAATTTTTAAAGCATGTATATTTTTAAATCTGTGTCCAATCCAATTACAAAAGATTAACTTGTTTGATCTTTATAAAGTAAAGACATTTATTTCTAAACATAGCACATTCAATTTTTATGCGGTCGAATAAAATAAATGTACTCTCAATGTTATTCGTTTGAAAAGCGTATCTCAATTTACTGATGTCTTATGTATTTTAAAGTAATTTAATATTCTGGAAAATTGTACGGTAAAAGGATGTTAAACTTATACTTTGGCGACCAATACATTCTGTGGAAATTACGTTACTTTGTGTAATTGCTATAAAATACTAATATTTTGTGAATAAAAACCGGCACATAATTTAAAATATGACGACACTTTCACCGGGGTAGATTTTCCTCTGAACCGATACGTGTCAAGTTAAAACAAATTCTTTCACTTCATGAATCATGTACAAATATGCATTTATATTTATAGATAATGTGCACGTTTGTCAACTTAACGTAGAGAAAACATTGAGCTAAATTGCTTGAAGTTTTGCCAAGTTTCTCGTAATTTTCAAATAGTTAAAATACATTATATTATGTGTAGGAAATAATAAATTATGAATAACTAACTCCGCAGGAATTGTTACTTTTTGCCTACAGTTAATTGAGAAAAACGACTTTACTTGAGTGTGTGACGTCACATGCTCATTTGTATTTAAAACATGAAAGCGATTAAAGAAATCCAATACTACTGTACTCATAGAAAAATTTTAAACAATATTCTTAAATACTAAATTTAACTCCAAAATCATATTTACAATGTAATTTAAACAGAATTTGCTAAAATTGCGTTTTGAAATTATGTGATTTTTTATGCAAAACATTATTTTTTTAAAATATAGTGTTCTCTTAAGAATTTGATAATTTTGAAGCTGGTGAAATTTAAATGTCGTCACGTTGTCAAACGTATAAAAAATATATATATATTTTTAATTAAAATAAATGTTTTATATTTTAAAAAATGCATTTCAATTTTTTCCCCCGATAAACCATTTTACTTTTAATACCATTTGTTTTACCACCCATTTTTGAAGAAAAAATAATGGAAAATACCGTATTGTTTTCTTTAAATTCAATTTTTATTAATAGGACATTTACTGTCCACCTATATCCAAGGAATTTAAATATGCTTCCTTGGTTGAGGCTCAAGCTGAAAAAAGTTACGATGTAATGATTGCTAAATGTCAATATTTGACAGACGATTTTTGATTATGTTGAATAAATTGAATCATGAAGTTTGAATGCACAAAACATATATTTTTATTTCTTAGAAAATTTACTTTAATATTAATAAACCAGTGGAAACAATTTGCCTTTGTAAAATTAGGAGCTAAGTTATTTATTTTTCTCCAAACACATTTAAATATACAGTGTCTCACAAAAGTGATGGGACACTTGTGCTTTATAAAAAGAAACTGCAATAAAATAAATAAACAAACATGTGCAAAAATTTTTTGGGTGTGTTTCATATTTAAAGTTAGTAACAATTATTACATAACATACATTTTGTCAAAATATTAAAATATTAATTTAGTAAAAATACAATTGTTCAGAACGGAGCAAAAAATGGCTCACATAAGTGATGGGACACTTACTTTTCCATCAAATATTTATCCAAAAATTTTACTTTTTAAAAGGTTTTAATATTTTGTTGGATTTCCTTTTACTTTTAAAACATGATTTAATCTTTTTGGGATGGATTCGACTATTTTTTTTGTGATTTCTGGAGTGATTTTACCCCATTCTTCTTGAAGCACCGATTTTAGTTGTTGTTTTGAAGAAATGGTGTGTTTGCGAATTCTTGATTCCAATTCTTGCCAAATATTCTCTATGGGATTTAAGTCTGGAGATTGTGGTGGTGTTTTTATTATTTCAGGACAGTTATATAGCAGCCAGAGTCTAACGTTCAGAGCAGTGTGCTTGGGGTCATTGTCCTGGTAGAATTTAAAATCGTTATGAAGGTTCAATTTTCGTGCTGAAGATTTCAAATTTTGCTTTAAAATATCAATATACTTGTACTGATCCATTATACTGTCAATAAAAACAAGATTACCAACTCCAGCGGACGACATACACCCCCATACCATAACTCCTCCTCCACCATGTTTTACTGTTGGTACCAAGTTCTGTTTGCGAAGTTCTTCCCTGGGTTTTCTCCACACCAAGATTCTACCGTCAGAACCAAATATATTAAATTTACTCTCATCAGCAAATATAACTTTATTCCAGTAATCAGAATTCTTATTTATGTTGGATTTTGCGAAAGCTAGTCTGAGTTTTCTATTCTTTTCACTTACGAAGAATTTTTTCCTGGCTACTCTACCGTGATATCCAGCAGATCGAATTACCCTTCTAATAGTTTCAGGATTAACAATTATTCCATATAATGCTTGTAAATCAGCAGCAACTTTTGAAGCACTAATTCTTGGATTTTTTTTAATATTTCGAACGATAATTCGCTTTATTCCATTGGATAGCTTTGATGGTCAGCCAGGTCTTCTTTTATCCTGAATCATATGATTCTTTTTATATCGTTTAATGATATTGAAAACTGTTGAACGACTCAAGTTAACTGTTTCAGCAGTTTTTCTAATAGATTTTCCACGTTCAATATGCAAATTAATAACTAATTTTCGAATTTCAGGCGAAGTTTCTTTTCGTTTAGCATTCATGACTACACAGAGCTAAAAAACACAAAAATTCCAAAACAAACTGGAGAGAAATACTGCAGACGATTTTATAAATTATTGCCAATTGCTTTTAAGTAAAAATAAAACCCCAAAAAATATTTTTATTGCTTATTTCAGACGATTTTTGTTGCATATATAATGGTGTCCCATCACTTATGTGAGCTATTTTTTGCTCCGTTCTAAACATTTGTATTTTTATTAAATTAATATTTTAATATTTTGACAAAATGTATGTTATGTAACAATCTTTACTAAATTTAAGTATGAAACACACCCACAAAAAAAATGTGTACATGTTTTTTTAATTTATTTGATTAGTTTCCTTTTGTAAAGCACAAGTGTCCCATCACTTATGTGAGACACTGTATGTACTATGTCGTTTAAAGCACTTATAGTAATCTTTGTAATATGCGAACAAAAATCACAACTGACAAAATTGACGTCACTTTCAAATTTCAAATTATAGCGAGTTAATCTGAAATTGGTTTATAAAAATATTGTCCATACGCAGTTCCTTTGAATGGCAACGGAAAAGAAATTGATTGAAAAATTGAGGGAAAAAAATAGATTTCTGTAATGATAAACTATGGGAAATGTTTGAAAAAATTGGTAAAGGATGGTCTGAGAAATTTTTAAAGTTGACAGTAATTTTACTCGTGTTTGAAAGTATATGTACATCAAGTTTCGTTCCAATCGGACAAAAACTGTAGATTTGTATAAGGAACATACATACCAAGAATGGCTTTTATATATATAGATTTTTTAATTAAAATAAATGTTTTATATTTTAAAAAATGCATTTAAATTTTTCCCCCGATAAACCATTTTACTTTTAATCCCATTTGTTTTACCACCCATTTTTGAAGAAAAAATAATGGAAAATACCGTATTGTTTTCTCTAAATTCAATTTTTATGAATAGGACATTTACTGTCCACCTATATCCAAGGAATTTAAATATGCCTCCTTGGTTGAGGCATATTTAATTACATTACATCAGCTGAAAAAAGTTACGATGTAATGATTGCTAAATGTCAATATTTGACTGACGATTTTTGATTATGTTGAATAAATTGAATCATGAAGTTTGAATGCACAAAAAATATATTTTTATTTCTTAGAAAATTTACTTTAATATTAATAAACCAGTGGAAACAATTTGCCTTTGTAAAATTAGGAGCTAAGTTATTTATTTTTCTCCAAACACATTTAAATATATGTACTATGTCGTTTAAAGCACTTATAGTAATCTTTGTAATATGCGAACAAAAATCACAACTGACAAAATTGACGTCACTTTCAGATTTCAAATTATAGCGAGTTAATCTGAAATTGGTTTATAAAAATATTGTCCATACGCAGTTCCTTTGAATGGCAACGGGAAAGAAATTGATTTAAAAATTGAGGGAAAAAAATAGATTTCTGTAATGATAAAGTATGGGAAATGTTTGAAAAAATTGGTAAAGGATGGTGTGAGAAATTTTTAAAGTTGACAGTAATTTTACTCGTGTTTGAAAGTATATATACATCAAGTTTCGTTCCAATCGGACAAAAACTGTAGATTTGTATAAGGAACATACATACCAAGAATGGCTTTTATATATATAGATAAATTGAATCATGAAGTTTGAATGCACAAAAAATATATTTTTATTTCTTAGAAAATTTACTTTAATATTAATAAACCAGTGGAAACAATTTGCCTTTGTAAAATTAGGAGCTAAGTTATTTATTTTTCTCCAAACACATTTAAATATATGTACTATGTCGTTTAAAGCACTTATAGTAATCTTTGTAATATGCGAACAAAAATCACAACCGACAAAATTGACGTCACTTTCAAATTTCAAATTATAGCGAGTTAATCTGAAATTGGTTTATAAAAATATTGTCCATACGCAGTTCCTTTGAATGGCAACGGAAAAGAAATTGATTGAAAAATTGAGGGAAAAAAATAGATTTCTGTAATGATAAACTATGGGAAATGTTTGAAAAAATTGGTAAAGGATGGTCTGAGAAATTTTTAAAGTTGACAGTAATTTTACTCGTGTTTGAAAGTATATGTACATCAAGCTTCGTTCCAATCGGACAAAAACTGTAGATTTGTATAAGGAACATACATACCAAGAATGGCTTTTATATATATAGATTTGCATTTGATAATTACAAATTTCATTTATTTTTTGCCATATATGCAGTTTTTTTTTAATAATCAACAGTAGTAGTTTACTATTATTAGAAAATATTAAATATATATTTTAGTTATGTGCAATTGAAAAGATATAATTTTGTTTTGGTTTATATTTAAATATTTTGTTTTCGTTATGCCAAACATGATAAGATAAAAACTAACCTTTAATTAGTTTTTTAAATATTTTTAACACATAAGTAATTACACAATTTAAATGACAGCTCTAAAAAATTTGCTAGATATTTAGATTTTATACACAACACACACACATATATATGTAATATTTAATAAATATTTATTTTTTCAAAATGTAACCAAAGATGTTTTATTATGTAATATAATAATTCTAATTATAAAATAATTATTATAAATACCTAAAACTCCATATAATGTGAATGTAATTATGTATTTATCGTGGTCATCTAAATAATGTGATTATTATATTTAGATAAACTAAATATAATACCAGAAAAATAATAAATATAAAATATATAAAAATAAAATAAGTTGTAATCGGAATTATGATGTTTTAGACCTTATATGAATAATGTGATTATATTTAGATAAACTAAATACAATCCCAAAAATATAATAAATTATATAATAATAAATATAAAATATATAAAAATAAAATAAATTGTAATCGGAATTATGATGTTTTAGACCTTATTTGAATAATGTGATTATATTTAGATAAACTAAATGATAATGATGTCATAATGATAGAATTTAGATAAACTAAATATAATTCCAAAAATATAATAAATTATGTAATAATAAATATAAAAATAAAATAAATTGTAATCGGAATTATGATGTTTTAGACCTTATTTGAAGAGGGTGTAATCAGTGTGGTATACATGTAACATGCATTTATATAACAAATAAGTAATTAAAAAAACATTTTTTAGCTAAGTGTAGTATATTTAAGGCAAAGGCAGATTTGAATACTAGCCATAATAATTTCATTTGAACATTAGTAAAAATATATATTTAATATTTTCTAATAATAGTAAAATATCTCTGGTGATTTTTATTGGTGATTATAGAAAAACTGCATATATGGAGAATTAAATCAAATATGTAGTTATCAAACGATAGTCAGTACATTATATTAAGTTTTATCTTACACTTTTCACTAACTGATATAATTTTGCATATGAATTAGTGACAAGAGAAGCATTTAATTATATTAATAAATTTATAATTTAATCTCTGTATGAAAAAATATATCAATATTTTAGCGATAAAACACATTAAACATGGGGGGGGGAGGAGGGGGAGCATCAGAATGAAACAATCGTGAATTTCTTAAAACTTATTTTTATAAATAAAAGTTATATTTTTTTATGAGAAACAACTCAGGGATCTGTTTAGGAAAAAATTGGGTCCTTTAAAGGACCCTTCACAAAATTTCTCATTTCAAAACAGGACCCTTCACAAAATTATTTTCCCTAAAAGAGGACCCTTCACAAAATTCTTTGTCTTAAAAATAGTTTTTTCACAAATTTTTTCCATCTTTAAACCGAACATTTCACAAATTAATCATTTATAAGTAAAATCTGACCTGTCACTTTTACATATATAAAGAAAATATATGTATTTTACATCCATATATCTTCTTAAAAATGTATAAATAAGAACCTGAATATAACGATCATTTCAAATTCACATAATTATGTCTAGATTTTTCACAAATATAAAAAGCTGTTCACAATTTCACAAAAACAGGACCCTGGGAAAATGTCTGGACAGACCCCTGCAAATGTTTCTTGAAATTTTTTTTTAATTCATAGCAGTATTAAAAATATTTGCATAAATCGAAGTCTTTACAAAGAACTGCATTGAAAATTTTTTCTATTCATATGCATGAAAAGAATGGCAGTTTTTAACTAAAAAGCATTGCATTTACAAATAAATCAAATTCATATTGAATACAAAGATTGTTGCGCGAAATGTTAATTATTTACTAAATAAACAAATAGTGCAAAAGTAATACGATACTTTTCACATCACCAGCTTCAAGAAAGCTGTGCGGCCTAATCGTGCAACAGGGACAAAAGTAAACATATTTTAATAGATAGTGATTAACATTGTTAATATTCATAAAAATGCACATATATACTGTAAATAAGTACTTACCTTAATTGAAAGCAATCCGGTCTTTTATCAAATTAGACGACAAGAACTTTCGATTTCGAAGCACGTTGCCGCTACAACGTGCATGGCTTACTCTCCGTCTCCTTATGCTGCAGCACAAAGGAGGGAAGGGCGAATGACCGATCTGTAAATACGTCATTCAATCCAGTGTTGCCAGTCCTGAGGCATTATCTCTAGGGGGCGTTGGTCTGCAACGCTAATAATGTTTTCAAAAATAGTCTGTAATACGCAATATATCATACAAAATTCGCGTTTATTCCGCTATCCTTCGACGAAATTTACAGTTTTTTCGAGATCCTTCGACGAAATTTACCGTTTTTTTAGATCATTCGACGAAATTTACCGTTTTTGGTGATCCTTCGACGAAATTTGCCGTTGTTTCGCGATCTGTCGGCAGAATTCTCCGTTTTTTCGCGATCCGACGACGAAATTTGCCGTTTCTTCGACGAAATTGACCATTTTCTTGTGATCCTTCGACGAAATTAATAGTTTTTTCCACGATCCTTTGACGAAGTTGGCGTTTTCTCCGTAGCCCTTCGGCAAAATTCGAATTTTTCCGCGATCCTTCAACGAAACTGATGTTTTTGACGAAATTCACGTTTTTTTACGGCCTGTTGACTAAATTTGCGTTTTTTTTTCGCGATCCGTCAACGAAATTAGCCATTTTTCGCGATCTCTAAATGAATTTCGCGATTCTTCGACGAAATTCGCCGTTTATTTTGCGATCCTTCGACGAAGTTTGCCGTTTTTTCGCGTAATTTACGCGCTTATAGCGCGTCCGCGGCATCGCTGTATGTTTTTAGTCTGCAGGTTGCCCTAAAAAGTCTGCGACGCGTACATTCTGCCACGAGGCAATGGTAATTCTGGAACAGATTGCGATTTCTCACGAGTCAGAAATACTCTTCCAAATACAGTTTTTGAAAAATTTATTTTTAACATCACATTTATGAAGATTCATGTAGTAAGACTTTATAGTAGAAATGATTATTGACATACGTTGCACACAAATGACATTTCTCATACGTGTGGACATAAAGATGATACATTTTAAGGGGTCAGGTACGTTTGAAATTGTCAAAAATTCAATTTTTTATTTAATAGATTATATTAAAATCTGATTTTTTAGGGGCATTTTAAAAGAAATGTCGTGCAAAATTTCACTTTAGAAGGGAAGTTATGTTCAAAACAATTTGAGCTCTTTCTATATGATCAAGGGATATTTTGATATTTAATGTCAATTTTCTCAAAACGGTGATTTTGATTATTGCACGCATGATTTTAAAAAAATGGCTGGATATAATTTCACGAAAGTATGAGAAAAGGTATAATCCTTATACATGCACAAAATGACGCACTATTAATTTCATCAAGTAAGAAATTTAGAAATTATGACAATTTTTATTAAAAAAAATAGTCAAAAGTTTGAGATTTTTTTTTCTTTGCAAGAACTAATTAATATATTTTTTCCAGTGTAGGTCATTTTAAACACATATTATTATCTCCACTTAATAAAAAATGTTGGCTCACGGTGACAATTCAATTATGAGAAATCCAAGCAAGACATATAAGATGAATTCATTTATTAAAAAAAACATTAAATTTCAAATTAAATTAAAAAAATATATATATATGCAATGAAACTCTTTTTGAGAACATTAACTGTTAGCATATATATCTATTTTAATGTGTGTTCAAAATTTCATTTTCAACAGTAAATCAGATGTGGAGTTATTGCAATCCGTATTAGGGTCACATTTGCATGTAATTTGTCAGTTTCAAAAGCACTTGACCCCGTAAACTTCAACTATCTGCAAGTAACTATTGCTATACACACATTGCATACAAATGGTTTATGTTCAATGTGTATGCGATAATTATCCTTAAAACAATTTTATGATCAAGCAATTGGTGTACAAATGATAACACATTTGAGCAAACTACTGGTGTACACCATTCTGCGTGTAGCTGTGTGTGGCATCGTCGTTTCTAGTTTGGCCGGAGTGTCAGCTTCTTGGAATCAAGTAATTAATAACATTAGGGTCCGCGGCTCTACTTTGGCATGCTTACGGAATTCTGAGTCTAGATCCAGCAAGGCAATGTCCAAATTTATACCTATCTTACAATTAGAGTTTCTCTGGTGTGGATTTGAAGATGATATTTTAAAGTTTTTCTCCTAGAAAACGATTTTTGACATACATTGCACACAAATGGTTTTGCACCACTGTGTAAATAAAGATGAGTTTTTAAACTTGCTCTATGTGCAAATGCTTTCTGACACACATCACACACGAATGGTTTCTCTCTAGTGTGGACTCGAAGGTGTTCATTTAATGTTCCTTTTTTAGAAAAAGATTTTTGACACACATCACATACAAATGGTTTTTCTCCAGTATGACATCGCATGTGTTCTGTTAAACTTGTTTTTTTAGAAAATGCTTTTTGGCATACATCGCATACAAATGTTTTCTCAGCTGGACAGATGCGAGGATGGTTTTTTTGTTGTTTCTGTTCAAAAGACTGCTGATATACACTGGATACAAATGGTTTCTTATCTGTGTGGACAGAAAGATAATGATTTTTTAAGATTGTTCTACGTACAAATGATCGTTGACATACATCGCATACAAATTGTTTCTCATGTGCGTGGACACAAAGATAATGATTTTTTAAATTTGTTTTACGTGCAAATGATTGTTGACACACATCGCATTTAAATGGCTTTTCTCCAGTATGGATGCGAAGATGATCTCGTAAATGTATGCCCTGTTTAAATGATTTTTGACATACACTGCACACAAATGGTCTCGCAGCTGTGTGGACAAAAGCATGATGATTTTTTAAATTTGCTCTACGTGTAAATGTCTGTTGACATACACCGCATACAAATGGTTTCTCCCCAGTGTGGGTTCGAAGATGATTTTCTAAATTTGCTCTACGTGTAAATGTCTGTTGACATACATCACATACAAAAGTTTTCTGCTTTTTGTGCTCCTTAAGGGACATTTTTAAGCTTTTCTCGTGATATAATTTCCCTCCAGTGTAGGTAGGAAGGTGTTGATTCAAGTTTACATAAATCACACACATATGGTTTGTCCGCACTTTGAATAGTAATATGTGACTTAAAGATTGTTTTCTAATATGTTATAGTTTTACAATAACTCAGGTATATTTTTTCTAACTGCCTTCTAGGATACACTACTGCAAATGCACTTTTTGAAAAAAAAATTAAATATACATCATATAAATGTATATTTATATCAGTATGGACAAGGTAATGACATTTTAAAACGTTTTTCTATGTAAAAGATTTTGATAAAAGATGGACTATAATGGCTTCTTTCCAGTGTGAGACTGAAAATGAACTTTTAAATTTTGCTTCATTGGCAAATGATTTTTCACACACGCAACAGGCAATTGGTTTCTATCCTGTGTGGGTAGGAAAATGCCATTTTAATATTTTTATATATGCAAATGACTGTTGGCATACACCGCATACAAACGATTTATCTCTGGTGTGTATGCGAAAATTATCTTTTAAACTGTTTATGTGCACAAATGCTTTCTAACACACCTCGAATACAAATGGTTTTTTTCAGTGTTGATATGAAGATGATCTACTAAATGTTGTTTTTGTCCAAATGATTTTTGACATACTGAAACTGTCCACTGAAATGGTCTCTCCCCAAAGTGGACACAAAGATAGTGATTTTTTAAACTTCTGTGTGCAAGTTGCTTTTGCCATACATCGTACATAAATGGATTTTTTCTAGTTTAGTCATAAATATGATATTTTAAACTGTTTTATATGTGCAATTGACTGTTTACATATTTCAATGGGGATGCGAATACAGTCTTGTAAATATTGTTTCTTTTTAAATGGTTTTGACGTACACTGAACATATATAATTTCTTTCCGTTGTCGATGGGAAAATGTTGACAAGTTTCTAAGTTCTTTTCGTAAAACTTTACCTTGACCATAAAACCATAAAAACTAAAACTTTGAAGATGCACTTGTCATTTTCTTCCTTCTTTGATATCGGAATTGATAAACTATATAGAAAAACATCTATAAAGCATTGATAACTGTCTTTTCCTTTAAAAAATCTGTGAAAGAAAAAAAAAATACCAAAGCATGAAATAAACAATCAAAACAAATGTTAGACTTGAAAATTTTCAAAAGTGAAAAACAGAAAATTCGTTTTTACAAGTTATTTTATAGGCATATCGAGATACGGACATTTTCATTTAAAAATTTTTTAATTAATTATATGTTGCATATTTTTGCTGGGTTGCCACTGAAATCTTGAAAGAAAATCCATGTGTTTCACCTGTACGCATATCTGTCAACCTTGTGTAAGATTATAAATATACTGGGATACGTGTGCTAGATGCAGTATAATGTCCTCTTGTTTCCATTAATTGAATAAATATGAAAGAGTAAGTTGTACTTAAATATAAAAATTTTAAATTTAGGAAATATCTAGAAGAATGAAATGCAGAAAATTTAACAGGAATCCTCCTCTTCTTTCATAAAACCGGTGCAGTTTATAGTATCCTCTGTAAATATTGTAACTCGGTTTATATCAGTGAAACTGGTCGTAAATACAATATCCGCCTTGTTGAAAATAAACGAGCCTACAAATCAGTTAAGTTACAATCGAAACTTGTTTAGCTTCCCCTAGATATTGACCACACCCCAGATTTTGCAAGTATCAAAATAGTTAAATTCTATTACAACAAGGTTAAAAGTAGAATTTTTTCTTGAGAACTGGTTTACGCGGTTACAGAAATAGTATCTAGAAGCATATTTTTGTGGAAATCAACAAGGGAAACTGTATCCAAAAAATTACATTTTAATCATAGGGCGCTATGATCGAGTCTATTGCTATGAATGAATAGAAATCCAGTGTATTTAGAATTTAGAAAATATCTCTCATTAAATAAAACAAAATTTAAACCTATTACTTTCTGGTGTGAATTCAAAATTCTGAATCTAAAAAAGCCCAACCTAACAACCCTTGTGTGGATGCAGCGTGAGTTATCCTGCGAATTGGTGTTTGTTCTGGATTGCAAACTTTTGACAGGTATCTGAAATTGTTTTCTTTTCAAGTTCTTATGGTTAGTTTAAAATAATTCCACAGCGATGTCGGAAAGCGGAGATCCTAAGCTATTTTTAGAAGCACGCCTTTAGGTTACATGTGAAAGTGGCAATCTTTCTTAGGTTGGATTGGTGTATATATGGGCCCCATTTAAAGGGAGCCCGTAATTACACCACCTTTTCTCTTAAACAACATAAATTATTTCAATAATTTTTTACGGGAAAACAGCAATTACCTACACTATGCACATTACTAAATATATTATAAAATAAACCTAAAAAATGCTTTGAGGTAAGAAAACTTTAAAATTTCCTTAGATGTAGATAATAATAACTTTATAGTTAATTATAAGAACATTTTATTATCTATAATCCTTATAGCATTCGTTATTATCCTCAAAGCATTAGTTAATTTTATTTTATAATATATCGGATAATGTGCGTAATCTAACATTCTATACACCTGGTTATTCACTTAGAATGAGCTGAAAATAAACCCCAGGGTAAGGACATTGCAGCGGTTTTTTTTTAATTATGCTAATATCTAACGTGTTTTCTGTTTGTTGCAGAATGCCAAGGACAAAGAAGCGTTATGAATTCAAGAACAAGAGACATCAGTGGGATAAATCTCAGATGGTATGTCCCATCGCAGCTGTGAAAGCAAAAGAGGTTTGCGAGAAAGGTGCTGCAAGAAGATTCTAAGTACCTCGTAGTTCTCTGCAGAGATTTCTTAAACTTGATAAAACCCCTGACCCTGAGAAAGTGGTTCAAGAAGCAAGGCTTGGAAGGAAACCATTCTAATGCAGAGCTAAAAAACTAGTTAGTTTCTTATCTCCTAGTGATGAAGCAAAAGTTCTTTGGGTGCACTTTGGCAGACCTGAGAAGAATGGCATGTTTACTTGCCCAGAGAAATGACCTGACAATCCCTTTCAAAAATGGAGAAACAGGACAAGCTTGAGCTGACCTTTTTCTTGAGACATAATGATCAGCTGTCAATTTGCAAACCTTGTGGGACATCATTTGTTAGAGCTTTGGGTTTCAATAAATAGAATGTGACAATTTTCTTTGATCTATTGGCAGACGGTTTCAACAAATGCTCATATTCAGCAGACCGAGTGTATAACGTGGACGAGACGGACCTGTCCATTATACAGAAAAAAATTCCCAAAGTGACAGGGCTGAAAGGAAAAAAAACAAATTGCAGCTCTAACGTCCGCAGAAAGAGGGACTACAATCACAATTATCGCAAGTGTGAGCACTTTGGTTCATTATGTCCTGCCAACGATAATTTTCTCCTTAGAACAAACATAACCCATGCTCTATTGAGAGGCTGCCCTGATGGTGAAATTAGATGAGCCCATCTTTTAGGATGGGTTCAAAACAATTTGTTCACCAAATGGTTCGTTCACTTCATTGAGAAAACATGTCTTACTGAACAAAGGCCTGTTCTACTCATCTTGGATGGTCATTATAGCCACGTTCGTAATACAGATGTGATTGACTTGGCCAGAGAGAACTATCTGACTATCATCTCCCTCCTCATTCCACCCACAAGTTGCAGCCCCTAGATAGGACTTTTATGGGGCCTCTGAAAACATACTACAACAAGGCAGTGAGAGTATGGTTACAAAAGAATGGGCATCCCCTCACACCCTACGACGTTATGGAGAATTTTGCCCAGGCTTACATTCATACCCAAAATGGCTGAGATAGCAATAAACGGGTTCAAAGTATCTGAGATATACCCTATGAACCGCTACTTCTTCACCGACACTGACTTTATAGCTGATGAGTTTATTGCAGGAAAACTTGCTCCATAGGGAAAGGACAACTGACCTCACTGTTGGTTCTCAAGAAAAACCTGTTCGTTCTTTATGACTTCTACTGTACACATGAGATGGGGTGATTTGATTGGTCTATGTTAAACTGGTTTATGATATAATTGGCTTACATCGCCATAACGTTTCACGTAATGATCGCTACGACAAAAATGCAGTGATAGATTGGTTGATGGAACTGTTTGTTTGTAAACATGTCCTTTCCTTTTAGTGGAAAATAATGTTTCAGAATCACGTGCTCCTCTACTTGCTTCCTCTGGAACATCGACATAATATGCCTCTCCTTCGAGTTATCCTGATATACAAGCACATCAGGCTGTAGCTATGCCAATTGAAGAGGCTGCTGAAACGCTGCAATGTTCCCCGGGAACTTCAAATACAGTTCCTCCTTTCGACATATATTCTGTCTCCAACATTAAGAAGAGAACAACTACTCGTGGACGTAAAGCAGCAAGGTCCAGCCTCATCACTGGATCAACATACAAGAATCAGTTGACCAAGTTGTTTGACAAAAGTGCTGTCAAGGAGATGTCCTTACGTTTTCCCTTGAGACTGGCCAGGGGGTAGAGGTGGTAAAACCAAAGGCCTTCAAAAAAAGAAAATTCGACCCCTGAAATATGATTCAACATCGGACTCATCAAACTACCGTGATCCTCCCCTTATAGACAGCGCAGATGATATCAACAATGGGAATAAACCAGACTCGAGCGATGCAACTTGCATTTTTGTGATGGAAAGTTCTCTGAAGACACTCGCAGAGAAGTGTGGGTTAAATACGTTATGTGCCAAATGTGGACACACTTAGATTGTGCTGGGCTGAAAGAGCCAGTTATGTTTGCGATTTCTGTAAATATTTTTTTTCTGTAATAAATAAATTCTCTACCATTTTGTATTGTTTATCCTGTTTTAAAGCATTTTAAACTACTTTTGTGACTTTTTTTGGAGAGGGCCCATATTTGCACCCTATTTTTTCTGGTGCCTTTTTTAAAAGCTTTTTGTAAATCTTCGTTTTCGAATTGTAATAATTGATATTAATCATTGCTTTGACTCTTCTCATATAGTAAACTTGTTACAGTTGTTAATGAAAGTCAAAAATCTAGAATTTTTCAAAATGAAAATCACTTTAAATAAAAAAAAAAGAGGGTGCCCATATTTACACCATTTTCTCTAATAATTAACGACTCTTATTTTAGTTTCTTAATTTTAGACTGGACATATTTTTTGGGATTTTATACTTGAACTAAATTAAAGAAAAGTATAATTTGCAGAGCAAATTAAAAGATATGTTTTTATTTTCGAAAAAAGATCGATATTAAAATATTTCATTCAACTGGCCCTATATTTCATGTTTCCAGGATATTTAATTAAAAAAGTAATTGAGAACACTATTTTATAATGTATTGCAAGACATAATACATAGTAATACATAAGCAAATATGCAGGTATATATGCAATAGAGGCAAAAAAATTTGCTTCAACCAACTAAATGCCAATAAAAGTTAAACTAAATAAATAAGTCTTTTTTTTGTAAGGGGGGGGGGCGAAGATACAGGTTATAATCAGTTAAAAGAAAAAAAATGCAAAAATCCCAAAATATATTAATTTATGAAACATTTAACTTTTTTATTTTAATTGCAAATTTGCCTTTATAAATAAAAATTATTATTTGAAGATGTTCGTCACAAAATATGCCTCGCTAAACTATGCCAACTGGCAGTGAAACTGCAGCAATGAAAGATTTTAAGCACTAAAAAAATAAAAAAAGTAATATATATTTTTTAAATACAATTTTATCAATTGATAGTTTAATATTAAATTATGATTATTCATTGAAAAAACAATTTAGAAATCCTGAATACACAGTTCAAATACTTTGTGCTCCTTTTTAGGGTTTCGTTCATCTCACGAAACCCTATTACACCCGCTCCGTTGTCTGTCCGTCACAGAGCCATTCTCAAAAAGTATGTAACTTACAGAGTTGAAACTTAGTGTATAAATCTGAATAGCAGCTGTAAAAAGCTCAAAATATTAAAATTTGAAAAATTCGTATTATTTTAATAAATAGAGATAAAAACCAAAATTCTAACAGCCTTTTCCTATTAAATTGAAACATTTTTTGTTATAGCAGATGCCAAAGATTTAAAATCCACAATGAAATTCTTTCTACAATAATTAATTTTCTATCAAACGATTTTCACGTGAAAAATGAAAATGAAAATAAAAGTTTCACCAATTGAAAAAAAGATAAATATGAAATAAAATTGATTGACATCATAGTCGTAATAAAATGGAAAATGTCTAAGATTTCTCAATAATACAAGGAGTATGAGTATGTGTAAATGGACAAAGCAGATTAATATCACGTCATTAGAGAATTAAAAAGAAAATCTGACGTCATATAGGAAGTTTAACTAATTTTTCAAATGTTTGAGAATAATACAAAGTGAGTATCAATATAAATAATAGAGAATAGTAAATATATGAGTTTGAGAAACATACTGAATCGTGATAAAAATCTGATTATGGAAATATTCTCATATTTTAACAATTTGAAGGTGTACAATTTGTTTAATTTTGAAATTATTTTGTTTAATATTGCATTTTGTCCGTATGACGGATATTATTATGACAGAATATAATAGCGGGCTTGGACCGCTATCCGGCTGGTTTAGATATTCGAAAAAAGGAAAAAATAGACCGGTAAATTTTTACTTTAAAAAAACATGACTTTTTTTTTTGTTGTTGCTAAATGAAATTTGTTTGAATTTATTAAAGAAAGGATAAAGTGTTTTGAAAGGAATATTAAACGAAACCCTTTGAGCGATCTTCGATCACACTTACCCACTTGTTTTTATTGCCATATCTTAAACAAGAAGGAGCAAAAAAAAAATATTTTTTTTAATAAAACCACTAATTTGCATTTTCTACCAAGCATAAATCAAAGCAATAAAATTTTCATAATCTGAGCCATACCAAATTAACAATTGTAACTTTTTTTTTTTGAGCAATATGAATTACAGTCCTGAAATTGGGCATGATTTTTATGATAAAGTGTCTGCAAATCAGGGTTATAAAAGACCCATAAAAAAGGGCGTGTACCTAGGCAGCTAGCTACCTACTACAACCCTCAGGATTGTAAAAAACCCTGGGTGGTCACCTGGGCAGCTACCCACTACAGCCCTGCTGCAAATCCTTTTCAAAATGAAGTTTGCATACACCAGACTGCATGCTCAAATCTTTAATAGCACAAGGAATGATTCTTTTCCATCTTTCAAAAAAGATTTTGATTTTTTGGGTACAATGAAAATAGACAGCTTGCTGTTCTAGTAATGTGTAACACAACCAGGAAGAAAACAATGAGAATCTCGTTTTTTCAGCATCTTTGATAAATTTTACACGTTTTCACATAAATTTTACATTTACATATTTCTAGACGCTGTAACTAACACACTTTCAAGTTTATTGTAAGAAGTTTACACTTCCAAGCAATCAATTCAATGCAGGGCCGTAGCTAGGTGGGTGCCAGGGGAGGGGGGGGGGGGGGCTCAGCACCCCCTGAAAACTTTTGAGCCCTCTCTGGGAAAGTTGCCAAGGCTGCCAAATGAAATTCTGTTTCAAAAATCCAAATAAAACTCTGTTCAAAAATTGAACTTAGTTTTGGGGGCTCTTTACAGTTTTGCATAAATACTAAATTGTAGTATTTGTTTAAAAACTGCAAATAAGTGCTTCAACAGGCGTGCATCCTATCTGCACATACTCAGAATTAGCAAGCTTTTGCTGATGCAAACATTGAGCATTAGTTATATACTGAAATTTTTCATTTTGCAGCGTTTTCCATTATTAGCATAAAACAAAGTTATTCTAATGAGTTATAGCCAATTTAAATACCAGTGGTTTTAGATTTTGACTAGACATAAAAATAATTTTAAAATGCAAAAAAAAACCCTTGATTATTCTAATGTTTTTTATCATATAATAACATAACTTTCGAATCCTGAAGGGCAGGGAATATTCAGAAAAAAAATAAAGGTTGCAACTCTTTTGAAACAGATGAAACAGCTTTTAATTTACTTTTTGATATCGTCACTTATTATTTCACTAGTATAATTATACACTGAAAACTTTCATTCTGCAGCCAGTGATGTAGTAGTAAAAAAACCAGAGGGCATACGCTTTAGGCAAAGGGTATACCCTAAAAATGCTATAGTGTTTTTGAGAAGAGGGTATACGATATTCCTTAAAATAATCCAGAAGGTATTACATCCCTGTCTGCAGCTTTTACTTTTCTTAGCATCAAATAAAGTTATTATAAATAATTTAATAAGAAACATAGTGCCTACACTATGAATATGCACTAATTTACCTTTCTACATAATACTTTGATCATATATATCTATGTTTGTGCGTGCATGCGTCAGAGAAAGAGAGATAGTATGAGCCCCCCCCCCCCCCCCCTACATTTTCTTGAGCAACCCCTATTGTTTACTTCTAGCTACAGTCCTGATTCAACGGCAGCACTGCCTGACAAAATACATTTTTTTTTTATACATTCTAAAGCAATACCAGTATACACAATTTCTATATGACAGTAGAAAACCATTAATCCATACAGCTTGGTTCTTAAAATTAGGTATGGACTGGATTTGAGACTATTTGCAGATTACAGGTCATGTCTATTTAATCTTTGTTTATGCTTTTTTGTTATTCATATTCTGGAAAAATTTTGATTGTGAATGCTAGAAAATAAATAAATTACACATTTAAACATATGAATTAAGTAAGAGTTATTTTGAAAAATAATTTTTTGTAAATATATGCATTATTATTAAACATGAATTTATTGATATTTATTAACATTGATTTAAGGAATTGAAATCATAACTGCAATCTTAGCATAATCGTGGGGGCTGCTATAATGCATAAGTACAAAAATTTCCAGTTTTTTTTTTTTTTTTTTTTTTTTAAATCAGAATTTACCTGATTTTTTAAAATTTCCTGTTTTTTATATTCACCAGATGGTGTGGTAACCCTGTAATAATAATGGACACTAATGTAATAAACAAATCAGCAACTTGAGTTTCAAAATAAAGTTACAGTTTATATCTAACAGAAAATATTACATTTAACAGATTCTGCATTATCCAAGAATGAAATTCAGATTTTGACTCATAGCAACAGTCACGAAGTTAAGGGGAAAAAAGTATTAATATTTGATCTCAAAGTTTATCAGATTAAGTACCATTGCTCAATAACATAGGAGACAAGTAGCAATCTTGTTTTGCAGTTTTCTTATCGAGCAGTGACAACACTCTTGGGGATAAAAGAAAATAAACAAAAATATATTAGAAAATCAGATAAATTTTCTGTATGCTGTGTATATAGGCATTTTTGTGAATGCTGCATGATTCATTTTCATTAAAAATCTAGGTGATTCTTTAAAGATCTAGGTGCTTTACTTTATACTCTATAAAATGCTTGTAATCCATCTCAGTGATGAATATCAATTTCATTATGTTTGAAGTGTTGTAATATTATTGAACTGCACCACATATGATTTTCCCCTACAGAATTCTTTAGTGTATCTCTGTAAACAAATTATAAATGCTACTTGATACTACTTTTTTGAAATGGTAATATTTACCTTTTTGAATCTGTTATTAAATATAGAAAATATTACTATTTTAAACTAGTCGTTGGGGACCACCATAATACTTACCCATCATGGATATGCATAATATAAAATATGAAAATAAAACATGTGTAAACTATTTATAAAATGCATTGCAATTTGAATAAAATCGTGGCTTCATGACGTCATAAACTTTAAATGCTCTATTATTGAATTGCGTAAAAGAAACATCCTTATAACTCCAAAATTAATAAACTTATAAACTAACATAATTATTCAAATTTTAATTGCTTAATAGGCGTATAGCCAACATAGTGAAAAAGTACCCAAGCCGGGACCCGAACCCGGGTCATCAGATTAGTGCACTGACGTTCTACCAACTGAACCACTTGGGAACGATACCCAGACTGGAACTTTTTCACCATAACACATTGGCAAGGCTACAAATGCAGCACAAGATGGAATATTTTTCGTGAGCCGCCAACCCTGGGGCAAACACGAAATCAAAGAGAATCCAGCATCGATGCGGCTTGGGTACTTTTTCACTATGTTGGCTATACGCCTATTAAGCAATTAAAATTTGAATAATTATGAATGCAAGGCGTGGGAAATTTTCTCTGGAAAAATTTCCAAGTATTAAAAAAAAAAAAAAAAAAAAAAAAAAAAAAAATTATAAACTAACAGTTTACTGCAGCAGATTAAGCGTCTCATTTCCAATTAAAATATATCTTTGAATTGAAATTTGGATGAAATACAGGGTCATGAAAAATAGAAGTGTGTGGAAAATAGGATTATAAATATCTCAGCAACTCATTATCCGATCAACTTCATTCTTTATACAAAATTTATGTTTTTTTTTGTTGTCTTTTACATTCATTCCTTAAAATGAACAATGTAGAAAATTTTTATATACCTTTTATCAAAAAGAATATTTTGAGAGTCCGAAAAAAATAGTACCGGATAATTGAGGTTACTGAAATTTAATAAGCTTCTTCCCATTATTACACACTAAGTAACTAAGTACATACCAAATTTCAAGTCTCTATCTCAATTTTTTCAGGAGATAGAGCGTTTATAGACACACAGACAGACGGGCGACAAAATTTTTTTTCTAAAAATGTTTTTCAGAATCTCCAGTATCTGAAACATGTAAATTCGTCAAAAAAATTTTCGATTTTCAAATTGATTACAAGACTTACCCTATACCACGTATGATGGATAAGAAAAAACGGGGTAGCAACCAAGAAATCTAAAATATCTGCCCAAAAGGCAACACATGGACTTATTAGGCAAGACCAGGGTTCGATTTAAGCGGTATCGCATCGCAATTTGCGATTGAAATTTAACTAAAGTGCGACACAAGAAATGCATTGAATTGTAATTGTTGCGCTACATATTTCAGTAATGCTACTTTTTCGCCTAAAGGTGGAATTTCTTTTTTCTATAAATTTCACGATTTTTGTTTTTTTATAAAATCCGCGATTTCCACTTTTTATATAAAACCTGTGATTTCTGCTTTTTTATATATCAAATCTGCAGATTCTCCTCAACGATATTAACTTTTTTCTACTGCCCATAATTAAAAAATATATGCATTAAGCGATGTGACTTCCTTGAGTTTCATATCACTACCCTGTGGTTTTCTACATAACAGCGCAAATTGCTGATGATGCATGGGAATCACGAGGGACGAAGTTCTACTCTCCATCCTGTCTGTTATCAGGGAGGGTTGCTACTTTTCCACTTTTCTTGTTTTAAATCAATCAGCAATTTCCACGAAATTGTAAAAAAAAAAAAAATTGTGTTGATGGTTGCCAGAAAAAAATGGCTGATAATTACGTCAAATGATCTATGAATAAAATCGCAAAATTAAGTCAATCACTCGAGAAAAAAATCGCAACTTTCTTCAAATGGTCACAGAAAAACTCGCAAATTTCGTCAAGAGGGCATGGAAACAAAATCAATCCCGAATTTCATTAAATTTCATCAGTCAGTCACGAAAAAAAAAAGTCCAACAATTGGAGAAATTAATCGCAAATTTCGACAAACGATCACGTAATAAAATCAGAAATTTTGTCAAGAGGTCGCATAAAAAAATCGCAAATTTCGTCAATTGCTCGAGAAAAAAAATCATAAATTTCGCAAATTAAAATCATAAAAATAATTAGATGCATTTTATATTTATTTGCCCTGTGGCGAATGTGAATCGTGAAGTGATAAGTGATTCAAAAGCCAGCTTCTGATTTCCTAAATAATTTATATTGGGCGGGTGAGTTATCATTTATTTTTTTATTCTTTTACTTATTTTCATTTATGCTTTTTGTTAAATGACGCTTTTTCTTAATTTTGTTGTAAATTTGCAAGACTGCTATTTTTCACTTTCTCTACAAAAGTGTCTAACTGCTATTCAAAAGTGACTTTGCATAGCATTTACTGCTATACAATTTTCTTTTTCTAAACCGACCCTTGGGCAAGACTAATGATCGCTCCATGAATTATTATACTGAGAGAGCTGCCAAAGAATACTAAATAATCAGATATTTCTTCAATTAGTATTTTTTCCGGCTGTTTTCAAATTCAAGCTGTCTGTGACACATTCCAGAATTTATTTTCATACATAAATGTATAAAAATGGTAGGTTACTTATTTGAACTTCATCAATAACCAACAAAAAAGTTGCAAATTAGGTTAATATGTAAAGAAAAAGGTGACAATTTCGGCAGCTGGGTCCGATGTTTTAAATTCTGAAATCTAAGAGGAAGTAAAACAACATTATATATCTGGCTTATCCGTTTTATTTTTGTAGACACGTCTTTTACATCACGATAAATGAATAATTTATTGAATTCATCACTAAACTCTTTCAAACTGTGGGCTGCTGTTTAAACTCAATAAATTTAAATTGTTGTGTTGTTGGAGGAAAAAAATATTGTTTCTTTATCAAATAGCATATTTTGTCAGGCATGGTGCATAACAGCAATGGAATTGTAGGGAAAACAAATTTGAGAATGCTTAAAGGTGAAACATTATATGATTTTAACCTGTGAACATAGATTTAGAATCTGAATAAAATTAAAATTGCTATTTTCTCTCCCTATCAACTATTTGTGATCCCCTCCATTTACAAATAATGGAAAGCGTCTGTCCTCCACCAACTAAATTGAATTTTACTTCCTGATACAAAGAATAACTAACAACAAAGAACAATAGTTACCCAATAGAGAATAATATAATTCAAACTAACAAGAGCTTCAAATTAAAGTAATAAATTAACTAATACAGAAAGTTTCATAAATGTAAATGTAATTTAAATAATTTTAGACGAAATATTTACCTACCAATCATCAATTTAATAAGTACTGTACCAGTTTGTAAACAAAATCTGAAAGGAATTAAACCTGAGTCGTTCTTAACGTTCTTTTTCATTTAAAAAATCCTTTTGCAGAAATAATCGTTAAATATTCATAAAATGCACAGAAATTAAAAGAAGTTTTTTAATATTAAATCCATGGGAAATATACTGAGAAATTAAAAGTGTCACATAGCTGGTTGTGCTACTTACAATTTCGATCTCTATTACTTTTTTACTTTCTCTATGGTTTATTTTGAAAAGAATTGTTAAAGCGATTCAATTCAAGATTCAAATAAAGGAATGATTCACTAAATTAAAACGCTTGGTATTTCTATAACGGGACAATGTCAACAGGGATTGCCGTATATAATTCTTTTCATAAATGACCCATTAACTTTATTAAGAAATTTATAATAAAGATCAGGTAAATTATTTTTTGAATATGATGTTTTATGTATAACTTTAATTCTACATATGTATCATTCACCGTTTTATTTTTGTACAAATGTACAGGGCCGAAACTAACTTTTTTTTCACCCGGTGCAAACATGGATTTTGGCGCCCCTTCCCGCACTTCCTTCGCAAAATAAGTTTTACTAAGTTTCTAATATCCAACTTATTTTAAAATTTCAAATGTGTAATCATAAAATACGAAAAAAATATCCGAAAAACAATTCTGCTTTATACAGGTTTATATCTTTGCAGGTATAATTGTTGCCATTCTTTCTGTTGGGACCATATAATTTTTTCATTTAAAACAAGATTTCATTTTCCCAAATTTTGCTGTAGTTGTAGTATTGCAAATTATTACAACTAATATGTTTAATGTCATACTGATACGAGTCACAATGTCTTAAGAACTCAAAAATCACGATTTACTGTCAATATAACAATTAATTCCAGCACCGTAAAATATATTTGTGTACTATTTACAGCAGTTTCGTGGAACTGACACTTATATACCACTCTTCCTATTTATAGGGAGATATATATGTCTAGATACTTTCCTGAACCTAGCATTAACTTTCAAAATTATGTGTGACTCACAACAAAAAAAAAAAAAACTGTTAAGTTTTTACTTTTTATTTTCTGAATTTTCTACCCCTTAGTTTTAATTGTCCCAGGTAGTTGCCTGACCATGTCTCCCTCTAAGGCCAGATATGGATGAAAAAAAGTAGTTGTAATAAAAGGAATGGGGTGTTATTTTTCAGCTTTTGACAAGGGCGACAAATTACCTAGAAATGGTAAAAGAATAGTAAAAAAAAGCTTCACTTTGTTTAGCAAGAAAGAAAAAAAACAGAACAGCCTTCATGTACTAATATTTTCACTTAATAGAAAAGTGGGGGAATTGCTTGGCAATTACCCTTGTTTGATAGTGACATGAGTGGACTGTAACCTTGAAAAATTTTAGCCATTCTTCCTACACAGGAAGTTATTTCTGTGGTCATAGGCATGGCATGTTTATATTAAGAGAATGGAAATAGGCTAAGAGAACAGCTTCTTTTTTTCTTATTCATTTCCTGTCTTGTATTGTAGACAAATCTTTTTACCTATTTGACAATTTTAATGCACTTGGCTCAGTTTTTCTTTTGGATTTTCCGACTACAAGATATTTTTATCCAAATTTATGTATATATATTTATAAAATGACAATCCAAATCTTCATGTTGTGCTTGCTTTGCCTTCCATTGAGCCACCCAGGATACCTGCCCCTCCTTAGTTTTGACCCTGATGGTCAGTGGTATGACCTTAGTGAATTTTTTTTTTTTTCTAAAATTGCCACGTTAAAAAATTATTGCAAACCTGAAATATTGAGGAAATGCCATTTTCCATTATACCACTCACTTTCAAAAATCTGTAAAATACAGGGATTTTTTTTAATGACATACATAAACATTTTAAACTAAGAATTTCTTTATCAGTCTGACTTTGTTTCTCTGAACAACCTCCCTTCTCCCATTCAACCCAGCTTTTTATCATAAATAATACACTTTATTTACAAATTTTTCATTTTAAAAGTATACATTTTTTCAAATTGTAATTTTACTGCACTTTAGAAATGTTAATGATGTACAATTTTTTAAGTGATCACTGAGTGAGTGACTGACTAGAGAATTATATTATCCAATAATTGGATAATATAATTCTCTCATTATTTCAGAATTGTGATCAATTTTGAAAATAGGATTTGTATGCACATTAACATAAGTACATTAAAAAATGAACACAATAAGTAACATTAAAAAATCCAAAATCCAAAAACACATTTTTAAGCATATTAACATACAAACACATTACTGAAAAATTCAAAAATAAGCTTTTATTTATTTATTTTTAATTTGTCAGTAGAGGCCGTGCTTCCTCCATTTCTCCATATAGGATGTGGGAAAAAAATTACAAAAGAGATTGAAAAAATCCATAAGCAGAAATATATAATGCACGTAGATCAGAAACATTTGATAAATAGAAGGGAAAGAAAATTGAATGGAAAATTCAGTTCCCGAAATGCCTTTGACCGTAAAACAATATTCCAATCTTTCTAATCAACATCTAAGATAATACGGGAAAAAGCATCAATGGATCCACGTTAAAATTATCAAATTAAGTAAGTGAAAATATTTAAAATGAAGCAGCTCACTTTGACCAAGAGTCCGTCATGGAAGTGAAACATAAAAAATACTGTTATTTAGGAAAAAATATTTGTTAGAATATTCAAACGGGTTTAAGTGCAAAGATGTTAAAAAGCGAAAACTGTACAGGTCCGTTATATCATGACATCATCAGTAAAAAAATTCTTTTCTCCTCTGCGTCCTAGTTGGAAAAGTGGCTATGGTTGCCATAATTATGGGACATCGACAGCTACCGGAAATAAAACTTTTATGCCAAAATTTGGTGAGATTTTCCCCTTTTTTCACAATTAAATTATCACTTTTCCTTTGCTGACCAAAGACATATCTTTATCAAAGAGGAGATAAATGTGGTAAGATTTTTTTGAAAATATTGTTTTAAAAATAAAAATTCTTTATATGTATCATTCTACATTTTAGGGTAAATGAATTTTGAAGATTTCTTTTTGATTTTATTATTCAATCGACCATATAATTCTTGTGAAAATTGTATGTTTTTATTTAGAAAACTTTATGTTTTATATACTAATGCCTATTTACACAATTTTATTTATTGTTAAGGTTTTATGACCAGTGTCTATTACTGGAATCCTTAATTAGTCAATTTCCAGTAATGTAAACCCTACATGGCTATTACTAAAAGTATAATGTCAATAATGGTCAGAGTGCATAAGAAACTTTTCTAATTTAACTGAAAAGCTAATAATTCAGGTTTAATTTTTGAAGTACATTTAACAGAATGTAATTAAAACATTTTTTCTTTT
This sequence comes from Maratus michaelseni, assembly GCA_963931845.1. Classification (NCBI taxonomy): domain Eukaryota; kingdom Metazoa; phylum Arthropoda; class Arachnida; order Araneae; family Salticidae; genus Maratus; species Maratus michaelseni. The sequence goes on along the minus strand of OZ007597.1, from coordinate 196,849,045 downwards.
AATTTTTAAATAACTGATTTAAATTGACTTTTTATGGTTAATGCAGTTGACTCCCTCAAATCCAGGATCCTAAAATCTGCACATCTTTTCAAATGTAAACAATGAAACTTACAGTTAAGATATACGTAAAAAGTTCAAGTTTTTTAAATTTTTTATATCATTCTTTACATATTTTAATGTGTAATTCTGATTAATATGATTGAACTCATATTTTCTCATGAAGGAAGTATGAATTTATTACTTACCTATCATACGTAGTATAGGGTAAATCTTGTAATCATTTTAAAAATCAATTTTTTTTTTTTTTTTTTTTTTTATGGATTTACATGTTTCAGAGATTAGAGATTCCGAAAAACACATTTTTAGAAAAAAAGTTTGCTGTCCATATCTGCCTGTGTGTGTGTCTGTAAACGTTCTATCTCCTGAACAAATTGAGATAGAGACTTGAAATTTAGTGTATAATATGTAATATGTAATAATGGGAAGAAGCTTATTGAATTTCAGTAACCTCGATTATCAGACAATTTCATAACCTCGATTATTATAACTATTTTTTTCAGACTCTCAAAATATTCGTTCTGATAAAAGGTATATAAAAATTTTCGAAATTGTTTAGTTTAAGAAGTGAATATAAAAGACAATAAAAAAACATAAATTTTGCATAAAGAATGAAGTCGATCGGATAATCAGTTGCCGAGATATTTATAATCCTATTTTCCACACTCTTCGATTTTTCATGACCCTGTATTTCATTTAAATTTCAAAGATATATTTTAATTGGAAATCAGATATCTTAATCCAACGCAGTAAACCGTTAGTTAATATAATTATCAATTTTGGAGTTATAAGAAAGTTTCTTTTATGCAATTCAGCAATAGAGCATTTAAAGTTTATGACGTTGTCATAACCCCAGTGTTCCAAGCGGGATCTGTCTATTTCAGTAGCGTGTAAACATAGGGCACAGGTTATTTATCAAAACCAGAAGCATTTTATTTACTGGAAAAACTGCAAGTGATCTTCAAATATTGAAGTATTTTTATCCTTAAAGTCATGGGTTGAGTTTTTGGTCAGAGTCCGTAGATGGAATAGAGTTCGTAGGATACAGTTTTTGCAGTCTTTGTTCCTTTAAATCATGGGGCCCTAAAGGTACCCATCACTTAGCGGTCCTTAGCACTCTTCTCCTTATCTCGCAAAAACTGGGAGAACGGAGTTCCTGGCTATCTCTCTTTCCAACAGAGGATCATCTTCCATCAGAGGCAGGGAGAAAATCTCTCGGATCTTCAAAACACTCTTTTCCTCTTCAAAGTAGAGAGAGGCTTTCCTCTCTCTTCGGATCTCCAACCAGAATGAATGCTCTCTTCGGCGAATTTCTCTAAAGTCCCCGACGGGTGGAGGGGAGGGGGGACATGGGCAGTGAGCTCTGTAACATTTAGTCGTATCATAGGCGACTTACAGCGCTATTGGGTCACAGCCATTTCATCACCCCGACTGCCCTGGGAAACAAAGTTGCCCAATTTCAAATATGCCAAAATTTAGCTCTCAGTTAGCTCTAATTTGCTCTCTAATATTAGAATTTGCTCTGCTTTAGATATTGAGATATTTCAATTATAAGAAGAGAGGGCAGCCTACCCCCCCACCCCACTTTTGAATATTGAAATCTCAAATATGCCAAAATTAAGCTCTCAATTAGCTCTAATTTGCTCTCTAATATTAAATTTTGCTCTGCATCTGGTGTCGAGATATTTCAGTTATAGTTGGTTGGGGATAGCCCTCCCCCCCACTTTCAAATATCAAAATTTCAAATGTGCCAAAATTTAGCTCTAATCATGCTCTCTAATATTAGAATTTGCTCTGCTTTAGGTATTGAGATATTTCAATTATAAGAAGAGAGGTCAAGCCCCCCTTCCCCCCCCCCCTACTTTCAAATATCGAAATCTCAAATATGCCAAAATTAAGCTCTCAATTAGCTCTAATTTGCTCTCTAATATTAAATTTTGCTCTGCATCCGGTGTCGAGATATTTCAGTTACAGTTGGTTGGGGATAGCCCCCCCCCCTCTCCCCACTTTCAAATATCGAAATTTCAAATATGTCAAATTATAGCTTTCAATTAGCTCTAATTTGCTGTCTAATATTAGAATTTGCTTTGTTTTCCCTATCGAGATATTTCTATTATAGGAAATAGTCATATGCTGTTCAACATTTTTCAAATATACTACCTTTCCGTAATGATTTGTATTTTTGTGCAGCAGGAGTCAGACATCTTCAGCTGATTTATTTAAAACACATGTTTTTAAGCTTTAATATGTTGGATTTCGGAAAACCACATGATAACAACTGTCTGTTTATTTAATTAATGGTAAATTTACGTTCACAAACAGGCACATTTAATTAAATAAAAGGAATTAGGAAGGAGACAAAACTTGCAGATTTCTATGAAAAGGATAAGAATAATCATTGTTCAATTGTTATGTGTTAAATGCTGATTTGTATTTGTATGTCGTAATGCAGGTAGTGCCCGACTTAGTGTTTTGGGAAACCTTGGAAAACGTTCATCTCTATTTCCAAATAGTAATTTTTGACATATTTATAACAGAAATTATGTATATAATTAAAATAACGATTATTATTAGGAAGTGCACTCTCTTTATGGGTCAATTGCCCCTCTGCCCTTTTGGTACAGCACCTAGAATACATAGTGTGGAAAATGACTACAAAATAGTACTAAAAAATTGAATCTCATAAATGTAGAACAATGCTGAAAAGATAACGGGTTGATCGCAGCGACGTCTTCTATCAGTGGCTTAGACAGGGTGGAGGTCCAGATGGTTTGGGTACCACTAAATTTATTAAAATATTTTTGCCTTATCTAATCAGAGAATTTTCTGCGATATTGAAGGCGAAGAAAACTTTATAATATTACTGGTTTCCAGAGCATTTAGACCCCCACCCCCCACCTCTCTGGTTATGCCACTGTCTGATAGCTCTTTTCAATGCAAACATTGTATAAGAATCGAACTGAGAAAATATTTCAGCTGGTGGTAAATATTTTAAATAATTAAATTGTACCCTATTTCCTTTGACTTGGATAGTGATTTTCATGAGCTTTGAAAATATGAATGATATTGATCATAGCCAGAAAATGTGATACGCATTCTTTTGTGCTTGGTTGTACTCGATACAAGACAGCAAACTAGAAACTATCCCTATTTTGCATACCAAAGGTATGCTAAATATGTATATAAATGCTAAGTATGTATATAATTAAAATAACGATTATTATTAGGAAGTGCACTCTCTTTATGGGTCAATTGCCCCTTTGCACTTTTGGTACAGCACCTAGAATACATAGTGTGGAAAACAGCTGCAAAATAGTACTAAAAAATTGAATCCCATAAATGTAGAACAATGTTGAAAAGATAACAGGTCAATCGCAGCGACATCTTTTATCAATGGCGTAGACAGGGTGGAGGTCCAGATGGTTTGGGTACCACTAAATTTATAAAAATATTTTCGCCTTTTCTAATCAGAGAATTTTCTGCGATATTGAAGGTTAAGAAAACTTTATAATATTACTGGTTTCCAGAGCATTTAGACCCCCACCCCCCACCTCTCTGGCTATGCCACTGTCTGATAGCTCTTTTCAATGCAAACATTGTATAAGAATCGAACTGAGAAAATATTTCAGCTGGTGGTAAATATTTTAAATAATTAAATTATACCCTATTTCCTTTGACTTGGAGAGTGATTTTCGTAAGCTTTGAAAATATGAATGATATTGATCCTAGCCAAAAAACGTGATACGCATTCTTTTGTGCTTGGTTGCAGTACTCGATACTAGACAGCAATCTAGAAACTATCCCTATTTAGCATACCAAAGGATGAATCTCTGCTAGAAGAGTGGAAAAGATTAATTCCCTGATATGATGTATTCCCTGATATGATGTATTCCCTGATATATATATATATTCCCTGAAATTCCCTGATATTCCATGAACTTCAAAATCAGTTAGATCTGAAATGTACACTTTGTCAATTTGTGAAAAGATAAATTAAAATCTTCGATTCTGAACTCATTCGAGCCAAAAGCCTGGTTTAAAATTCTATACCGAACCCGTTTCGTGCCCAAACTTTAACTCCTAGGTCCCCTCCCCCTCCTTTCGAATATCGAAATTACAAATATGCCAAAACTTAGCTGTAATTTTCTCTCTAATATTAGAATTTGCTCCGGTTTTCGTATCGAGATATTTAAATACATGTGTGTGTGTGTGTGTGTGAGGCGGGGGGGTCGGCTATTTTTAACTTAGCACCGCCTCTCTTTTGAATATTAAAATTTAAAATATGGCAATGTTTTCTGTAATTTAGCTCTAATTTGCACATTAATAATATCATTTATTCCAAGAGTTGAGTACTAAGTTTACACTTAGAAGAGTAGGGTATAGAAGTGAGGAGATACTTCAACGAGACAGGAGGGAAGTAAAAAGCTGGGTTAGAAGTTGAACTTTCGAATATTGAAATTTTGACCATGCCAATATTTTTCTCTCAATTAGCTTTGATCTCCTCTCTAATACTACAATTCACCCTCGTTACATTTCAATTAAGAATTTGGGGGAAGATCTATGTCAGGGTCGGCGAACCTTTTCACATCCGCGTGCCAATTTGTTTCAAAAAATCTTTTCAAGAAACCATGGCGTGCCAGCCCCCCCCCCTACCCCCACCAAAAAATCTATAAAAATAATGAATAAAATTACTTTTATTATTGTTAGATTAAGATAAATATGGATAAAATACCTGCAAGTAATATGAATATGCACATTCAATTAAATAATGTATAATATTGAAAACTAAAATTAAAATAATTTTTCACATAAAAAAATTAATTAATTATAGTAATAATTATAGAAAGAAGATAATATATAAGAAATAATTATAGCAATCGAAAAAATATTAAAAACTTAAATCGAAACAACTTGCCAAACTGTAAGAATTATGATAATACATAGGGTTGCCATTGAGATCTGTTGATTTGGATATTATAAGCAGGGTGGTGGCTTTATAATTGAGGTAATTTTATTTTTAAATAGACAGTGAGAAAAGAAACTTTAAATAAAATCATTTATGAATCATATCTGCAAAATATTTGTTTTATAACTGCTATTAAATGGAAAATTATTATTTAAAAAATATATTACATTGCATAAGAATAAATTAGCAAATATATAAAAAAAAAACATTACCTAAAATGTCTGCAAAGAAACCTGTTTTTCTCTTTGATTTTCGTTGATTCAGTTTTATTTTCTAATTTCATAAGCATTGCAAAATATTTTCTTTTTTTTTAGAAGAAAATTAAAAACGTTGTAAGGTACGTAATGCAGCCACAGCGTTTTAGAATGTGGGTGTTAGTTTCTCTTTACCGAGTTCGTTATTACTCTCACTTAACTCATTGTTACAAATGTTTATTTCTTCTTTCAATTGCAGTCGTTTGTAGCAAAAAAGGTAAATCATAAGCCGAAAAGGGCGGTTTAACATAACTCAGATTTTTCCAGTCAAGATTTATTAAAATTTTTACCGCTATTTCCTTATATATTTGCTTGGTACTTTAGGAAACTGGCTTAATATGCAGAGCGATGCTTTATGTGAGTGACGGTTTAACAATGCCTTACTGTAGCAAGGTTCGTACACTCCTTATATTTCGCAAAGAGTCAGGCACCACTATTAATGATTAAACACAAAATTCGTAACTATCGCGTTTATTCACAGAATTAGCAATATTTTTTCGCAGTTAAATAAAGCGAAGAAACCTGTTAAAAAATTGTGGTAGACTCGTGCGAACCCTGTGTAGTTATATTTTTAAAGTAATTTAAAAAAGAAGAAAGTAAAGTACTGAAAAAATTAGTGTGATTTCTGATGTTGTATCTTGGATGCCAAATGATTGATATTGGACTCATAATTGGTTACTTTTAATAAAATGCATCATTAACTGAAGTCATCTGCATGTGTATTCTATTTGAATTTTTAATATTGTTCATCTCTAAAAAGAATGATTCACAAGCATGAGTAGAAAGAAAGATTGTCAACATGGAAAATGCTAACCTCTCCAAACAACTATAAGTGTCTGGAATTGAATTCCAAGTGGACATAATTTTATTATAATCATGATGACTGATAGTCTATCTTTTTCTATCATCTCCAATCTTTTTCTATCATTTTCAATCTGAAAAAATTCTGAGCCGATATTGAGGTGGGTTGGAATTCAATAAGTTCCATTTAAATTACCTAAATTTCCACCCAATCGAATACACCGAAGTTCAGTTTATCAATTAGAATGACATCTGCATAGATAATATATTGAAGTGTTTTCAAAATACTTTTGAGTTCACAAAATCTTGATGCAAACTCTTCGATTAAAGCATTTATTACCGAAATAATATCTTCAGTGAGACTTGATTCGTCTATTTTTTCATGTAAATTAAATCCCCAGCTACAGTTTTAAGTTTGGGAAATGTTTACAGTTTCTGACACAATATCTTTTCTAAATATTTGCGCTTCAAAACCTCGAATCATATATCTATGATGATGACAACAGTGTTATTTGTTGTAAGGAGCTTTAAATTTAATTATTTTAAATGTTGGTACAATTCCATAAATTACATTAATTTTACAAGCCATTTAACATCCATCCATTACACATACTTCTCAATTTTACTTTCTTCATATAAGATAAGCGGAATTTCTTCCAAACAATCAACAAATCTTTCTAGCACTTTGCCGCGACTTAACGGGCGAACATTTTTATACATGAGAAATCCACTGCGTAAAACTTTCGTTTATTTAAAGCCTGTGACGATATGAGATTAACTGTTTTTGTGACTACAACCATAATATCAGCATGAGATTCAAAACCATCCTTTGCACACAGGACTTGTTGACATGTGATGCAGTGAAATCTAAGAATTTTATGTCCAATGCGAGTTTGAAATAAACTGAAAAAAAATATTTATTTTATCCACCTTACTAGGGCCCCCGTCAGCTGTAACAGAAACTGTTTTAGACAAATATATTTAATTTTCAATAAGTGGATTTATATAACTGCTGTATAAATATCTGCACGATAATAATAATAACGAGAATAATTCCTCCTTAATGTCAGTTTAAACAAAATATCATACAAACAGAGCTAATCGAGCAGATTTGGTTACATATGTAATTCCGTCATACATAATAATGACATAATGAGATAAAAGGAGAATATATCAGATTTTTGTTGCTGTTGATACAAGATTTTTGTTGCTGTCCTACATTTTCTACCAGTTTTAGGATTCTACCTTTGACTGTATTCGTTGATAAAGGAATATCTTTGATTCATTGAATTAGTTTACCTTTATTTTCACATTTTTCAAGAAGTGATGATGCACATTTTAACCAGGCTTCCTTCGAAAACTTTCCATCGCAGAAAAGTTTACCATTCAGGGCAATAACATTCGCAACCGAGAAACTTGCAACAGTAGTTTGAAAATCCTTGTTGACATATTTAATCATAGATGTGGACAGTTTAGTTTTCTCTTTAACTGCACTGCCAATAAAGTTTGACTGAATTTTGATTTATAACTTAAATCAATAGCGTGCCAAAAATATCCTCTCGCGTGCCATAGGTTCGCCGACCCTGATCTATCTTATGAAGGTGGTTCTGAAATGAACTGCTCAACAACGCGAAACTTTCTGACACATTTTCTTACTCATTTTTAAATGCAAATGCATAAAATTGATAGGCCTGAGTGTTGAAGTGAATTGAAATCGAAAAGGGTTTTCAATGTTTTGATAAATAAATTACTTATTGAGTTATAAGCGATTTATGTCCCAGGATAACATGTATTTTTTTCGTTCTCGGGTTGAGACATTGGAAATACGATTCAAAACATTGACTTTGGCAGTATTTTCTGAAAAATCTTCTGCTTTTATCAAAAATTGGAAAACGGGTTTCGATTACAAAGTTTCTGAATAAGAACACTTGCCAGTTTCATGCGTTTCCGAACAAAACTGAATTAAACAATATATCATAAAGTAGCTCAGTTTGTATTTGAGAACAGTCTTAACAACAGGAAATTCTAAAATTACATGCATGCACAAACATGGATAAAAAAATGCTCCATTTTTCAATACTTTATGTATATACTAGAAGATTTGTTCCAAGTAGGTCCCCTGCATTGACTTAAATTTACCTAAAATAACCTTAAATATAATATACAAATGGATGTTGGTGACTGCTCTTAGCACTACGTATATCTCATACTTTTGGCACCATAGTGATACTTAATTTGGCAATTGCTATAAGGGGGACACTTTGTTGATACGGGAAATTAAAAATATCTTTTATGAAAACAAACACTTCAATAACTTTTTCACGAAAAAATTTACCTGAAAATTCCGTTCATGCTCCATGCATCGTTAAATTAACCATTATTACAATACCGATCCTTCGTTACCGTAAGGCACAAAAAAAAAAAAAAAAAAAAAAAAAAAACTAATTAAAGAAATACATTTAAAAATAACTTCAGAACAGATGAAAATCGCATGGGGCTAAGTCGAAACTGTATGGTGATGTTGAAGAAGTTGTCAACCAAATTTTTTAATTGTCTCCTGTGTTCAACTTGAAGTCCTAATGTGGCTGAGACAGCAACCCAAAGAATGTTATGCAGCTGGATTGGGGCACTGATAAACCGGTGATATAAGTGCATAAGTATTGCGGAGAATATGTTGAGAAGTAGAAATAGTTTTGAAGTGAATATCATTGTAAGTTATTATTTAATTATCTTTTGTGACTTACTTAATGACTTTCCCTCGTATTTGAGAAATGTTGAACAGCACATGACTATTTCCTATAAATGAAATCTATAAATACGGGAAACACAGAGCAAATTAGAGCTAACTGAGAGCTAAATTTTGGCATATTTGGAATTTAGATATTCAAAAGAAAGGGGGGAGCTGCCCTACCTTCTTGTATTTGAAATATCTCGATACCAGATGCAGAGCAAAATCTAATATTAGAGAGCAAATTAGAGCTAATTGAGAGTTAAATTTTGGCATATTCGAAAGTGGAGAGGTGGGGGGGGGGGGGGGGGGGGGGCTAGCCTCTCTCAACTTTAATTGAAATATCTCGATACCGGATGCAGAGCAAAACCTAATGTTAGAGAGCAAATTAGAGCTAATTGAGAGCTAAATTCTGGCATATTTGAAATTTCGATATTCGAAATTGGGAAGGGGGCAGCCCCTAAATTTTGGCATATTTGAAATTTCGATACTCGAAAGTGGGAGGGGGGGGGGTATCCCAACTCTATTTGAAATATCTCGATACCGTATGCAGAGAAAAATCTAATATTAGAGAGCAAACTAGAGCTAATGGAGAGCTAAATTTTAGCATAGTTCATTTTCGATATTCAAAAGTGGAGGGTTGTCCCCCCTTCTTGTAATTCAAATATCTCGATACCAAAAGCAGAGTAAATTCTAATAATAGAGAGCAAATTAGAGCTAATTTTTGACATCTTTCAAATTTTGTTATTCGAAAGTGAGGGGGCCAGCGTTAACTTAGCCCCCTCCCCCCTCCCCCCCATCATTCTAATTTGATATCTCATTACAATGACCAGAGCAAATTCTAATATTAGAGAGCAAATTAGAACTAATTGAGAGCTAATTCCTGATATATTTGAAATTTAAATATTCGAAGGCTGGGGAGCCAAGTTAATGCATTTCAGAATAAAAATAATTAGTGAAGAGTGTGTGTTTATAGAACTGAATTTTGTGAAGGAAAATTATTTTATTAAAAAGAATTTTGTGAAGGGGCACTGTTCTTTGTCGATTTTTCTGGTGGACTTTTCTTTGCGAATTACCCATTTTAAAACCTAACAAAATAAAATAATTAGTAAAGTGTGTGTTTTTATAGAATGGAATTTTGTGAAGGGAAATTGTTTTATTTATAAAAAATGTGTGAGGTGGACTGTTTTATGAAGAGGAATTTTATAAAGTGGCCTGTTTTGTAAAATGGATTTGTGTGACTGGTAAAAGTAAGTGGCACCGCCAGGTGCCATGAGGAGCGCCCGGCGTGTAGACAACCACCGAACCCATGTCCTGAGGGACTTTTAGCATACTAGCAGATTTGGCTCCCTGCAGCGCTTTGGCTGGCCGGAGGACCGCCACCTGCGGACCCTCCAACCTTAGACCCACGTGTTGACGACGTAAGTCATTGCGATACGCGGTGAAACCCAGTAGGGGAGTCACCACGAAACACTTGGAAACAGGCTGGCGTCCCCCAACAGCTTCAGAGCTGGACACGCAGAAGGGAACCAGGCACTAGGCCTTAAGTTGGGTTGTTCCAACCCGTACTTGCTTTATCAGAACTCAAGGGATGTGAAATCCTATTTGGTAGTCACAGTTCCCTAGTAAATTTTGCCTGGATCAACCCCTGAATCATTATTAATGTTGCTTTGTATTTTATAGCTTGCAGATATTGTAGTGCTCTAAAATTTTCACAGTGTTCTATTAAAGAATCATAATTGTATTTTAAGAAATATCGTCATTTTTTGTAGATACTGAATCAGGCTGTAGTCAGTCCAGAAAATTTCGGCTGTGCGGACATATAGCATGCACTCTATCTGTGAATCTAAACAAAGAAGTTTAATTCTTGAAAATTTCTCTATGGTAATTATTTTGATTTTTTATTTCGTTTAGTCATACTTTAAATACATTAACTTATACAGTCCTCTAAATATATATATGTATATATAAAACAAATACATTTTTATCTTAAAATTGTCACAGAAAAGAACAGAGAGTTCAATCAAAAAATTTCTTTTTTCAATTTATGTAAAAAAAAAAGGTTAAGGGGTCATCTTTATTCTGAAAATTGTATCAAAAACTGAAATTTCCAATTTGAACACCTAATTTTAGCATCATATTTGGCTTTATCCATAAATTTTATCTTAGGATACCAAACGGGGAGTCATTTGGTCAAGTAGTTTATGAATTATTGAGATTTAAAATTTAGAACTCCTAATTTTAAATTCATTTTTAAGTATTGCAAAGCTGATTGCAATGCAGATAGTATTTTATAAGCATAACTAAAGAACTACTTGGTGAAATAAGTTATAATTTTGGATTCATATATTTGAAGCTCTAAAAATTGATTTCTGTTTTTAAAAAATTCTAGTGTTAAAATTCAAAATTGTTTCAAAAGTTTATTTCAAACTATATTTTAAAATAATTTTGTTATGATTGATTGATATCAATTTTGTTATGATTGAAATAGCACAACATATTTTAATTAACTGAAAGTGATTTTTCCCCATTGACGTATCAGAATACTTTTAATTGTCCCTATAATCTTAACCATAAATGCTGCACACTTCATTTTAAATACTGAACATGCTATGGTCAACCTCAATAAAATATATCAGTTACATGGCATTCCGACTGTATTTACGTGAGTTAGAGCATAGACAGACAGACTAGCCAAATTCATAAACACTTTTCAACAATGTAGGAAAGTGTTAAAAAGGAAAAAGTACAGAATTTGAAGAACCATATTAAAAAGGTATGTAAAATTCTTATCAAAGGTAATGTACAATTAAGCTGACACTTTAAAGGTACTTGTCAGTATTTTGTCTAAGTAATTTTTTCCAAAATAATTTTTTTGAAAAAATAATGATAATGATGTTAGTAAAGAACAATTATTTTTCATGATATTAAGTACTTTATTTATTCAAACTTTGTAATTCCATTTTTTTTTTTTTTTTTTTTTTTTTTTAGTTAATTTAATTTTAATTTGTTGAGAAACTTAATTTATATTACCTTTTTAAATTAATTTATTGAACTGAATTGAAGAATTTATTCAAGATAATACTATATAACTATATCATGATTATTATTTTTATATCAATTCATAAAAATCTTTTATATGCTTTTGGAAAATTATGATCAAATAAAAAAATAGGGGGTAGGGGAGGGAATGACAATGGTGAGAGATGGTGGAGGAGTAATTTTTTTTACCTTTTTTTTTTTTTTTTTTTTTTTTTTTTTCAGATTTGTAGAGCACTGGTTATGTCTATAAGTGCAATGAAATAAATAAAACATTGGTTTTCAAGAAATTAATATTGATTTGGCTAATAATTATACTTAGATACAAAACAGCTTGAAAGAATTTTTTAATGGCATTTACCAGTAAGTAGTCTTTTATTGAATGTAATCTGCATATTTTAATTCTTAACAGAATATTTAGTTTATTAGTGCATATTTTGGAAGTTTTTAAATTCATATAATCTGCAGTCTGGTAATAACAGGTGTATCTCATTTGTACAAAAATAAATAAAGGAAAACAACTCTTTGTTTCTCTGGGACCGGGATTAGACTATCTGAAATTTTCATGTATGTAGAGATGAAAATGATTTTGTAATTGTTACAGGAAGAATACTTTGCTGAATATGGATAGTGGAATATTTGGGTACTTTACCATTATACCAACACCATTGTCACCAAGAGTAATAGTTGGTGCAAAATAAAATTCACAAGAAACAAAACATTTAAAAATAATGTTAATCTTGTTGGTTCAAAAGTGAACATTTAAAAATTATAACATTTGAAAATTACAGAGTTTCGTGAACTATTTTATTAAATCAATACTAATATGTACTTAAAAGTATATGAACTAATAAATATTACACAATAAAGTAATAAAATAAAACGTGATTTAAATTCCAGGCATGAAATTGATTATGTCTCTTAAGATTGAAGTAAACGTTTCATTTTTTGAATGCAGACGTTCAAAAACATTTTTATGCATAATTCCAAAGTACTGAAACAATTTTATTCCATCTTCCTCATCATCAGGCAACTGCCAGATGGTAAAATCTATCTCAGTGTCAGTAATAAATCTAAGTTATATTTTAATAATAAATAATTTTGATTCCAAAAATTTCAAATAAAGATGTTTTGTGATGTTACAATTAAGTAATAATAATAATAAAAATGAGTCATGTTCAATACATAGCTAATCACAATGTTTGGCATGGTTTGCAATAAAAAACCTTTGTCTGGTCAATATTGAAATAAATGGCATTTTAGCATGGTGTTGGTATAACGGAAAAGTACCCAATATTTAAACATTATTGGAATCTAATTCAAAAATAATAATAAATAGTAAAAGCTTTTCAAAATAAGCCTACTTTATGTGCATAGATGAAACTGCTACCATATATTTTACTAATTGTTAAGGTATTTATCTACCTTCTGGGCACTTTTTTTGAAAAAAATGAAATTTTTATGAAACACATATGTCTTTAATTAAAACAGAGAGTACCTCCCCTCCTCCATATCTTTGCGCTGGAGTTTTCCAAAAACCTGAAACTTCGTTTTTCTAGAATACGTTGCAAATGGGAACGAATTTTCAAATTTGATGTTTCTACCTTTTCTAGTTCAGAAGATATATGAACTCAAAATTTCCATTTTTGACACTCACTCACTCACCGATCATCAAAAAGGATCATCAAATTTGGAATAAAGATAGTGTTTAGGATATAAAATAAGAAAAAATTAAAAAATCTGGAAATCCGAAAATAATTGAAAAATTGTAAATAATTCAATCTTGTTGCCTAGGAAACTGAAAATGTGATGTAAATGTAGTGTTTAGGATTCAATAAAAGAGAAAATTCAAAAATAAAATCATAAGATTGAAAAATTTGTAAAAAAGCAAAAGTTTGAAAATAATGTGATTTTGTTATCCTAGAGCCTTAAAATTTGGCATAAAGATGGGGTTTAGGGTACAAAGAAAAAAAAATTAAAGAATTCGAGAATTTAAAAATAATAATAATAATAATAAAATCAAAAATAGTTCAATTTATGTGGAATAGGGCTTGGCTAAAAACAGTGGATAAAGTGGAAAAAGAGCCCAAAGTGTAGAAAAGGAGGATTACTTACAAAAAGAAATAAAATCCCATCAAAAACATCACATGTAAAAAATGTAGCCAAGTCTTGTGACTCTTTTACCATAAAAAGTTCTGAGATCGTGTAAAGCTAAGTTTAGCTATCTTATTAACTATTAAACTTTCATTCAGAAATCACTCCTAGTCTCGACATCTTTAGTTAATGATTATTTTGTGACTTGGCAATTACACAGCACCGGAAAGTTATTACACCTTACTGTATTATGGGATGGGATTATTTGATTAAGGTTAATTATATAGGTCACATTCTCAAGCTGCGTAGTTGCCAAGTCATAAAATAATCATTAGCTAAAGATGTAGAGACAAGGAGGGATTTCTGAATAAATATTTAACAGTTAATAAGATAGTTAAACTTGGCTTTACACGATCTCAGAACTTTTTATGGTAAAAGAGTCACAAGACTTGGCTACATTTTTTACACATGATGTTTTTGATGGGATACATACCTACAAGTTATACTTTGCTTCATAACATACCAATATATGAGCAGAACCTTGTGACAAAATTTTATTTCAATATCTTAAAAACCTTTTAAAAAATTAGATTTTTTGTGATTTTATTAGATCAGTTCCAGTTTATAATGGGGGCTAGAACTTTGCTTCTAATTATTGCTGAACTAAAAGTAAAGCCTTTTTGCAATCTGAAATGTTTGAACTTTAATTTATAAAAAGAAAAAAAAATCGAAATTTTTTTCAAAAGCACCTTTTATAACATTTGGTAAAGGAAACCACCATCTTTAAATTAAGATCTTTTATGTCATTTAGTTGAGGTTTTAGTATGGATAAGTAATTAAAAAGATAGATAGGCTCTGTTCTTCTATCCTGCAATACTTTGACATCTAAATTGAATTGTTTAAGCTTTTAAAATGCCGCCAGAAAACTGTAATCGAATTATTACAAGAAAAAGTTGAATAAAATAAATTTACTCATGAATAAAGATTTTCAAATAAATTGTGTAAAGGATTCAGAGATATTGATATGTCTAGCCAAATTTTCAATAATTCGATGTATATCAACAATCAAATATTCATGTTTATATAGGCAATATTTTTCGAAAAATAATAATATTTTAAATATATCATTAGCATCTTTAGTAGTATTATAAAAAAGTTCATGTAATCTTAATACTGTAATAATAGAAAGAGAACTTCATTTAAAAAAAGAATTTTTATTCAACCTGTTATTTTCATGTATATGCTCAGTAGCAGAAATTTTCTAAGTCAAGATGTAGCATAGCAAAATGTATCTGCAAAATCCAACAATTCTGAATCAAGCCTACTGTCATAAGTACTGTTCACATTTCTTTTAAAAAGGGCAGGGCGGATTTTCTGAAAAGGGCGTTTTTGTCTGGTAAAAGGGTGCTTATATCGAGTAAAAAGGCACATTTTGTTGAGTGGAAGGACACTCTCATTGGATTATCATATTTGTCAGTTCTGAGGAGTGGGAATTTCTACTCTAAACTTTTAATTAGTATTAAGTCCTAAATTTACTGAGGACATTTCAAGGACCAGGGGGGGGAGGGGGCACACTCTGGATTCACTGGCATATATTATCAAGGTAAACTGAAATTGTGCTGTATTTTTAAGAATTATCATAAAATAATCAGATTAAAATAACTCTATTTTTCGAATATTCCACTTATGGAAACATGTGCTGTTCTGTGTCGATTTTGAAATGGAAAATGCATTATGATTTGAAAACAACACAATATGCAGCTGCTGCGTGTTTTTTTACATTGATTTAGAACTTACAATACGTGAGTCAATCAGAGCAACAGAACTTCTGTTTTCAAAAGTCAAGGAAGAGAAAAAACCCCCAAATATTTTGAAAAAAAATTAGAGCATACAAAGAAACTATTGGGAAATAGGGCAGGGCAAATCAGCAGTTTAAATGAAAAGGGAAGGGTGCAACGCCCTTTGAAAAAATCAAATGGGAACACTAGTCACAAGAAATTATAGTAACCTGTTAAATAAAGAAAATTTGCATTTACAAAGAGAATATATTAAGAAATGTAATAAATACAATAAATCTAGAGACTTAAAGCAACTTTTTTAAAGTCCAGCATTTCTTTTTTAGCTGTTAGATTAATAAGCAAGGTCTGAAATAATCTGCTGCCATGCTGCACTGTTTCTGCTACTGGGTGTATATGATATAAGCGTGTTGAAATAATGTTGTCTTTAACTATATTTTTTAAAGCATATCTGAATTATAAAAATACTTTATTTATTTTCTACATACTTTTCAAAATATTCATTATTATTTTCTTTTTTTTTTAGATTTAAAGAATAAAATATTTACATCTGTTTATTTTTCTTCATTTGCTAATTTTCTATGAAAATTTCTTCTTGAATTGTTTATATGCAAAAAAAAAAAAAAAAAAAAAAAAAAAATATCAATTTGTGCATCTTTAAAGTATTAATACCTGTATCATTCTACAGTTTCAAGCATTTTGACAGTCATGGGATAAGCCTAAATACCAGTAAAATATATTACAAAGACATATAGCAGTACATTGACTAATCATTTGAAATTATTTGACCATTTAAAATCACTCTCTCTTCTTCAAGGGTAAATATATGCACATTTGCAAAAAGGATGTTTATCTTTAACTAGCATATTTCATATCTTTGTGGAAAATAATATACGACTACAAATAATAACCAAAATAATTTAGAAATCAATGGAGGATCAACCAGTACTTCAACATCAAAATGAAGAAAAAATATATACTTGTAATATATGCATGGAGAGTTTTCAACAAAAAGCTATATTAGAGCAACATTTACAAATTCATATCATTGATAAACCTTTTGTGTGCCATGTGTGTCAAAAATCGTTTCCTAAGAAACATAGTTTAATTCATCATCTTAAAATTCATAGTGAAGGAAAACCATATAAATGTGATACCTGCCAGAAATCATTTAGACAGAAACAAAACTTAAATACACATATTCGTACTCATAGTGATGAAAAACCATATGAGTGCAATTTGTGTAAAATGGCCTTTCATCATCAAGAAAGCTTGAATCAACACATTCGCAGACACACTGGAGAGAGATATACATGCAGTATATGTCAAAAATCCTTTTCAGAAAAGGGATATCTGGCAATGCATATCCGAGCACATTCAGATGAAAAACCATACAAGTGTGATAAGTGTCAAAAAGCATATAATTTCAAAGCATCCTTAGATAAACATATGCTTACACATAGTGAAGAGAAATCACATGTATGTCATTTATGTGACAGATCATTTTATAAGAAAGAAAGCTTGACGAAACACCTTGCCATTCATACTGGGGAAAAACCATTTGTATGCAATGTATGTCAGAAATCATTTGCAATAAAGACAGGTTTAGCAAATCATGTTCGTATCCACACTGGAGAGAAACCATTTGCATGCAATGTGTGTCAAAAATCATTTGCACTGAAAGCATCTTTAAATGATCATATTCGCATACACACTGGAGAGAAACCATTTGTGTGTGCTGTATGTCAAAAATCTTTTCCGAAAAAGTCAAGTTTAAGAAGTCATCATCGCACCCACACTGCAGAGAAACCATTTGTATGCGATATATGCCAAAAATCGTTTAGGCAGAAACAAAGTTTAAATTATCATCTCCACACCCATACTGGAAATAAACCATTTCTGTGCAATTTATGTCAAAAATCATTTCCAATGAAAGATAATTTGAAAGAACACATGCGTATCCATACTAGTGAGAAATTGTTTATGTGTAATGTGTGTCAAAAGTCATTTTCAGTAGAAAAATATTTAAGAAGACATCATTATCGCTGCCATTTTAAAAAACAGCTATAGATATTAATTTGCAGTATATACCTTCCATCACAATTTTATAAATAGTTAAAAATACTTTATTTATCATCTGAAGATGTAATATGGACCATTTTTACATTTGTTATTTAATTATCCTAGTTTACTTGTCAGAAAGACGTATTAAATTTATATAAAAACCATTATCTAGTATATTAATATAAATTATTCAAGTTGCATCCGTGCTATAATTAAAATTGTAAAACTTTCAAACAAAATATGGCTGATATGCTGACATATGGCAGCGTTACATTGCAAACTAGTTGGATGTGTCAATTTCAAAACTTTTTTCTATCTCATACATGTAAATACTGTAGACTCTCTCAAATCTGCACAGCTTGAGACCAGAGGTTGTACGGATTTTAGAATTTTGCAGATTTCTGGTCACTGTTTTGTTTACCTTCTTTAAACATTAATATGAATGTAATAATGCACTAGAAATTATAATGAATGCTTACAATAAAGTAAAATATTAAAATAATTAAGGAAAATAATAAAGTAAAATAATAAAAATTAAAAAAATGTTTGAAATATTAAAAGTAAAGGTAAAATAAATAATTAATAATGCATGACTAAATAGGCATAATAATGATAAGATAAATTTTTCTTGAACTATTCATTGAAACTCTCCTCGAAAAGGTGTACTAATAATTTACATCAAAACCGTAAAATAACAAAATTTTATTTCATGTTTGGCCAGATTTAATAACCAAAAAAGCTTGATTAATACATAAATGTATTTGATAAAAAGATCACGATCACCACTGATATCAGCACTATCTTGAATTTTTTCAGAAATAACTTTATACTTCCTTCATGAGAAAGCATCAGTTCAATGATATTAACCAAAATTACATATTAAAATGTGTACCAAATGATATAAAAATACAAAAAATCTTGAATTTTACACCTACATTTTAACTGTAAGTTTCATTGTTTACATCTACAACAACATGCAGATTTTAAGGTGACAAATTTTAGAGTTGCAGATTTGAGGGAGTCTACTGTACTTCAAAATTCACTATCACAGTGACAAAAGTAAATAACAATGTATGGCCATCATGTGGATCCTAAAGGTAGTTCATTGAATTGTGTGCATTTAAAAAAGGAGATATAAGCATTGAACTTTTCAAACAAATCACTGAATTTTGGCACCCACCCTCTTAGATGTCTGCAACCAAAATTCCCAACTCAAGGAACAGAAAAGCAACACCTATTGGGCAGTATACACTCAAGTCTAATAGGCATCTATTTATATGAAAGTGTAACAGAATATGAAGTTTTATTAAATTCCATGCATTAGTTTTTGAGATATAGCTATCTCAAAAATTGTGAAAAATACAGCCTAGCAGCGCCACCTGTTGGGCAATTTAAACCAAAACCTAATCAGCAACAACTTATGTAAACGTCTAACTGAATCTGAAGTTTGATGAAAATCCATCTATTAGTTCTTGAGATAGAGCAATTGCGTGAATCATGAAAATGCAGCATAGCAGCACCACCTGTTAGGCAATTTATACCAAAAACTAATCAGCACCAATTTATAGCAAAGTTTAACTGAATCTGAAGTTTTATTAAATTCTGTACATTAGTTCTGGAGATAGAGTCCCCACAAAATTTTTGTGACATACAGACAGACATTTTCTAAAAACAGTCAAATTGTGTTCAGGACCTTCTAAAATGTATAAATCCATTGAAAACTGGAAGTAAAAATTTTTCATGAATACAGTACTTTCTTGTAAAAATAGAAGAAAGTAACAAATTATATGTATAAGAGCAAACTATAATGGAAAATAGCATTAAATTTAATTGACATTTCTTTCTAAACTAAACACAAACCTCACATGTTTAGGTAAAATTAAAATTAAATACAGTACCCTCAAATCCGTAAAGCTTGAGACCAGACATTGTGCAGATTTCTGGTCACTGCCTTGTTTACATTTTTTAAACAGTAATTTGAATGTAATAATGCACTGGAAATTATAATGAATGCTTACAATAGAGTAAGATATTAAAATAATTAAGCAAAATAATAAAAATTAAGAAAAGTTAAAAAAATTAAAATATTAAATGTAAAGGTCAAGTAAATAATTAATAATACAATAGCAGCACTAAATGCGCATAATAATGATGAGATAAATTATTCTTGAATTATTCAATGGAACTCATCTCATGAAGGTAGGATAATCATTACATCCGAATAATAAACTAATATTCTATTTTATGTTTAAACAGACCTAATAATAACCAAAAAAGCTTAATTATTACACAAATGTATTTGGTTACAAGTTGGAAATTGTACGTTAAATGTGACGAATAAGGTGCGTTCGTTTTTTAACGAGTTTCACAATGTAAAATAATCATCCTTATTTATTATTTCAGTGAAACGAATTATATCATCTGCTGTGAGCAAAATGAGCATGCCTTTTTTTATTATTATTATGTATGCCACGTCTACAAATGCAAATTTTTTTTTCTACACCAAACAGCACTGCGAAATTCACCATGGAGATCTTGCTTTGCGAATGATTACCTCCATGATTTAATATTTTTATGACTCATGATGAACGAATCTCCTGTGTTTATTGACTCTAATGGATTGTGGTATTCGGCTGTTAACTTAATTTCCACTGAAGTTATCTCAAAATCTATACATTTTTTAATGTTACTCATCTCTCAAGTAAACAGTTTTTTTTGAACAATCTTTCTAAAAATGTAATTTTTATGCAATTTTATTAAAAAAAATAATTTGTAATAAAAACGGTCACCTGGTATATGAAAAAAGAAGTGTATTTGTTTTCCTCAGTCACATGACTTGTGCTTTTATTATATAGATTACATACGATAGGATTTAATTGAATAAAGAAAACTTTTATTAATATCTTTTTAAGTTTTGATTTGATTTTCATAAAATTTTGAAATGACTCGACAAAATTCTGCAATGGTAATATATATTAAATTTCAAACTATTCGGTTAGGTAGTTTTTGTGCTGTTATATGCAGACAGACGGACCAGACGACGACTGTAGGTGCTACATATTTATATAGTTACGAACGCACCTAAAAAGATTGCAATCACCACTGAGATCAACACTGTCTTGAATATTTTCAGAAATAAATATATACTTCCTTCATGAGAAAGCATGAGTTCAGTCACATTAACCAGAATTGCACATTAAAATGTGCATGGAATGATATAATAATAATAATTTTTAAAAAAATCTTGAATTTTCCCCTACATCTTAACTGTAAGTTGCATTGTTTACATCTGCAATAATGTATGGATTTAAGGGTTGCAGATTTGAGGGAGTCTACTGTACTATATTTTAAATGTACATATGTTTGTGCTTTAAGTCTTCACTTTTTGTATAATGTTGTCTTTCGTCACTAAAACCTGAAAGTGATTGCATACTTTTATGTAATGTATATTTCTTTCTAGTCACCAGTCTCAAATTTCTGGTTGCCTGTGGCATCATGGTAATCAGGAGTTTAATATTCTGCTTTGGGTTATCTGATAGCCCTTATTATTTGTCACTGACAGGAAGATGATCAGGTTAAATTTTCATTATCTGGATAGAAATGGAAGTCATAGTTTTATATAACCATTTTTACTTACTTTTGACAGATTTTAAGAAATTAAATCATATTTTCATGTGAATATTTAAAAAGAAACTAATTAAGTGCATTAATGGTGAAAATTGTGTCATATTTAAAACAATACTGGGTGATCCCGAATTCATGGTTCAAACTTTAAGGGGTGGTACAATACACTGTAACAACCATTTATTGTATAGAAAGTCCAGAGTCACAAATCCATTTGTTTAGTCAAAATTACAGGGCATCTCACTCTGATCTGAAGTCGTGTTTTGTTCACAACTTTAACAGTAGCGAAGATATTTTAACAAAATTCACAACAGTCTTATCTTTGTATGAATTGTAAGTACGGTTATCGCTGCCGATCACCATTGTGCCAAATCGCAACAAAATGTTTTATTTGGTGAGAAAATGAAAGATTAAAATTCCCAGACTGAGACAGTTTTCTTTTCTTTTTTTTCTGGCATGAAGTTTGAATTATGAAGTTTCATTAAATTCCATGCATTAGTTTTTGAGGTATAACTATCTCAAAAATTGTGAAAAATACAGCCTACCAGCATCACCTGTTGGGCGATTTAAACCAAAACCTAATCAGTAACAACTTATGTCAACATCTAACTGAATCTGAAGTTTGATTATAATCCCTCCATTAGTTCTTGAGATAGAGCTATTGCGTGAATCATAAAAATGCAGCATAGCAGATTATACCAAAGATTAGGCGATTTATACCAAAAACTAATCCACACTAATTTATATCTAGGTTTAACTAAGTCTAAAGTTTTATTATATTCTGTACATTAGTTCTTGAGATAGAGTGCCCACAAAATTTTTGTGACACACAGACAGACAGACATTTTCTAAAAACAGTCAAATCATTTTCAGGACCTTCTAAAACGTATAAATCCATCAAAAACCGGAAGTCCAAATTTTTCCCATTTTCTAAAACTCCCAATGATGTTATTGTTACGATTAAACTTTTTCTGTCTAACTTATTATTTGTGTTTTTTTGTTTTTTAAGAACTCTTTCATATTTAAAAAAATAATTTTTATTTGATTGCATCTAACCCACTAAAATTCTATCCTGAATACAGAATTAACTCGGGTTTTCTTTCATAAAATCATATAGAAATAAAATGGGCAAGATTTTTTTTTTCTCGACTTAACTTTGAAAAGTTCTATAGTACACTTGTTTTATTAGTTTCTATACTGTCGATAGTTGAATTTAGATCAATAACTATTCTAAAAATAATAACAAAAAAAAATTGAACACATACTAAAAAGAAAAAAGAGGGTATGTTGTGGAAAGTTTAAAAAAATGATTTTTGAATCAGTGTTTCACGATGAATCCATTAAGAACATTATTTGAGTTTGGCTATAGTGTTTTTTAAGGATTAGCCAAATTGCTAAGATATGTCAAAAACCAGTGAGAATCCTGATTGTAAGGATTTCATTAAAGTATTTTTACTACTATTAAAGTTATGAATGAAAACATAGCGTTGATTGGAGTGAAACACCCTGTAATTTTGATTAAATAAATGGATTTCTGACACTGGTTTTTCTATACAAAAAAAAGTTTTACAGTGTCCTATACCAACCCTTAAAGTTTGTATCATGAGTTCAAGATCACCCTGCTGTATATTTGCCGAAACGTCAGTTGAGGCTTACTGTGGAGACCCGAAAAGTGTTTGGTTTCCGTCTGTTTGTCTGTCTGTCTGTTTCGCGATAACTGCCGTAAAAATCATCCTATGAGGTTGATTTTTGGTGGGTATGTTGGTGAGGTACCCGGAATTAGCTGTATAGTTTTTAGTTACATTTGGCTCATTCGTTCGAAAAATATAGAACATTTCTTTTTAGGTCATAATGCTTTCCTATGGGAAGTCAGACGATTTTTTTAATTTTAACATTCACCGTAAAGAAAATGTCTCATTGGGATAGTTGTAAATGCTAAATTTACGAAATGGAGATCTTAATTTAATCCAATCGCTTTGAAAATTTGCCAATATATTTATTAGAATTTCAAAATTGTGTATATTATTGGAAAATTTTATGCATTAATTTGAAAGATATGAAGCATTTTAATTTCTTATTTTTTACAAACATTTCCAATGCATTTTTTTCTCTCTTTCATTAAATGGTTGCTATGCAACTATATTTCAAGGAAATCAACAAAGGAAAATTCATGTTAATTGCATGAAGTAATGTATTGTTATTCTGAAAGAATACAGTAATAAGTAATTTATCCTATCATTGCATAACATTGTGTTTAATGTGATACTTCTAAAATTTCCGGAACTTTCGATAAATTTTATATTTTTATAAAGGTATAAATAACTTTAAAAAATTGAATTTTAGGATATCAAATATTATGCAAATAATGTTAAAAAATTAGTGAGATTAATGAACAATACTTTGTAGAGCTGACGTTGAAGCCTCTGATCTGTAGATTTACTAGTTAAAATGTCATGTTTAAAATGGTTTTCTGCTAGCATTTAAAAGAAAACTTTTCTTCCAAATATTATTATGAAAGCCCTGAAGGCTGCGATATTTTTACTTAACCTTTTTATGCAAGGCTGATTTTCAAATGTCTTTCTTAATCAAAGTTCGGCAGACACCTGATATGTTAAGTGTGATAAAAATACAGGTATTGTACTTTCATTAGATACACTTTTATAAAAATATACAGGGTGTCCCAAAAGTCCTTCACACATTTTAAAATTCAATAAAAAATCAAGCAATTTGCGTACAAGAGTGTGGTTTGGACGAAGATGCTTCTGATGATCTGAAATTTTGTTTAAGCAAACAAAAAAAATTAGTTTAAGAAATTTCTCATAGGTGGCGTTACTTCTGCAAAGCTACCAAAGAAGTCGAATGCTTTTATACATAACAGGGACGAAAGGTGCACAATGTGTATGCACAAACTATAGTAACCCACATTCCAGAACATAATAATACTCACCCTCCTGAGTTCGATTCGTCTAATCGAACTCATGAAGGCAAGTATTGTTAACTTCTGGAATGTGGGTTGCCATAGTTTGTTTAAAAACTGTGCATACACATTGTGCGTCTTTCGCCATTGCTTGTAGAAACACATTCTACCTATTACACGCATTGTGCATCTTTCACCATTGTTGTGTATGAAGGCATTCTACCTATTCAATAATTTTCCAGAAGCAGCGCCATCAATGAAAAATTTTTGTAACTAATTTTTTTATTTGCTTAAACAAAATTTTCAATCGTAAGAAGCATTTTTGTCCAAACCGCCCTCTTGTATGTCAATTGCCAGATATTATATTGAATTTTAAAATTTGTCAAGGACTTTTGGAACACCCTGTATTTAAAATTTTATGTTTTTTTTATGGTTCTTTGATTATTCAATGATTATAATGATTATTCAGTTAATGTCCTTTTTAATTATAGTTGCTACAGCAAGTGTAGATAGATTTAGCTTGTATACTGAAATAAAAATAAAAGTAATTAAACCATTTTGATTCTTTTCTCCTTTAAGTTATTCTTTTGAACATAGTGAATATTATTTTAATAATTTAAATGAATGGTAAATATAAATGATCATTAGCAAACTGGTTGATTTTGTAAGACATTTTGTAGCTTTCACCATGATACTTAGAATATGTTGTAGTACATTCAACCAAAAAGCAAAATGTATTTCTGAAAAAATTATGAATTCTAACTTATAAATCTTTTAAGAGAAATCAATTTCTAAAAATTTCAAATGTGTGAATCCAAACTACAGGGTCATTCCATCAAGTAGTTCTTGATTTATTCTTAAAAAACTACTCACATTACAATCTGTTATGAACAAATGAATTTAACACTAGAAGTTCCAAATTTTAAACACCTTTATGATGCCTAAACTGTTTGAATGAATGAATGACTTCCCATTTGGTATTCAAAGGCAAAATTAACTGAATAAGCTAAATATAATTTTAAAATTAAGTGTTTACATCGAAAATTTCAGAATTTTTTACTTTTTCAGTATGAAGATGACCCCCCCCCCCCCCCCAAGCCTTTTTTTTTAACATAAAATGAAAGAAAATATTATTTTCAGTTAAAATGTTTTTTTTTCCGGACAATTGGATAATTAAAATGCATGGCAAGTTCTTTTTTTCCAACTGTACAGTATATTCTAAGTACAGTTGCTTTACCCTCTCATGCATGGAACTTTCATATGAAGTTTTATTGGCAAAAACAATGCCGGTGAAAAGTGTTTATTTTATTTTTATTCATGTATCACATATTAACATCACATGAAGTTCAATATTGATTCTGAAATAAAGCAATAGACATACAGAGCCATTTCTTTTTTAAATACTAGAATACTCTGCCCCTTACGAACTGCGCTCAACCCCCCTCCCCCATTCAGATTCTGCAGGTTCTAAAAATACACTAATTTGCTCTGTTTTAGAAAGGTTTAAATCTTCATAAAATCTTGGACCCAATTACAGAAGATTGATTAACATTATTGCAACCAGTGGCAATCTTCTGTAATTTGCAGTCTTCTGTAATTCATTTCCCTTTGACTGGTGCACCTTTAGGTTCCCAAGGCTGCATCCACTGCTGTCACGGCAGCTGGTGGCTGTTCACATGATTGGTTAAGTAAGATCTATCCCACATTTGAAGATCAGCTTGTATAAAATGGTTAAGTAAAAAATGACACTGCCTCCCTTGAATTGTCTTTTAGATGCTAAAAAAACATCGTTTTAATATGATGTTTTAAAGATAATGTTTAAATATGATATAATTTTCCTTCATTGAATACTTTTCACACATAATAATTTATTTGTTTTAATGTTTTCTTTTTTTTTTTAATATTCACATGTAAATATATTTTTTGCTGGAAAAGTGTTTGGAAATATTATTTGGGCTTTTATGACATAATCCCCCCCCCCCCTATTTAATTATTTTTGCATGTAATAATTTAATTATTTTAAAATTTTCTTTCTCTGTTACTATTCATATGTAAATATATATTTCAATTGTAAAATGTTTGAAAGTATTATTATTTGGACTTTTTTTTTTAAATTTGGCAACAATTAAAAAGTGATTTTTTCGAAATAAGAAATAAATTTCTATTGAGATATTGAAATTTTGAAGCAAAAAAAAAAAACTAATTAAACAAATTTTAAAAATGATTATATCCTACACATTGCAATCTATTCTCGTATATGCTTGCAAAAGATGGTTAAATTGCTATGCATAGTTTTTGATCCTATAAAACTCCCTGAACTACTTTGACCAATTTCAGCATTTAATAGCACTTAAAATAATTCTTCGATTTAAAAACTGTCAGCTTCAGCATGTTTATCATACATTTTTCTCTACTAATTTTCATGTTTTTATATGCCATAGTACTGTTATTAAGATCTGTGAAAGTCCGAAGTTCACAATAAATTCAGTTATGGCAACAGAGCATTAGTTACCTTTTTTAATTTCTTCTATCTATAATAGAAGAAAGTATTGTAATCAAAATGTTTTTTTACTTCTGGTTTTCGACAGTTTTACACATTTTAGGGGTCAGATATTCTGAAAAACATGTTTTTACAAAATGTCTGTCTGTCTGTCTATCCTCATTATATCATCGAAAACTGTATGAAGTTATGCAGAAAAATGAACCAAATTTTTTTTTTTTTTTATATTTTTGGCTATGGCTAGCAGGTCCCACTCGAATTTGGGGATATTCTGATGAAATAGGGAGCTGCGATAGCATCTTTTGTTGCATTTTTATTATTATACCATTGAGAACTGCATGAAGTTATGCACCGAATTGAACCAAATTTTTTGTATATGTTTTTGAGTATGGCCTGCAGGTCCCAGTTGAATTTGGGGATATTCTGCCAGAAGGAGGTGCTGTGACAGCCATTTAAAGATTTCAAATTCAAAAAGATGTACTAAAAAAATTAGAAATCCTAAAAGTTTTTTCCATTAAATGTTCGGCCTTGATCCAGGGATTCTGGAGCAATTTTTGTTTTACCGCTATCTTAAAAAATAGCTGAGATATAGCAGGTTGAAATTTTAGGGTAACTAACATTTTGAATCAAGACAGCAGAATTCATACATAAATGTGTTTAATTTATGAGTTTTAGTCAACATGGTTTCGGCAAATTTTACTTCATTGTTGTAACCATTGTTCTAACCTCTTGTATGCTTAAAACTATATATTTATATTCGGCAACGTCAAATTATCGCCAAGCTTGGCGATACTTGGTGAAATATCACCAAATTTGGCAATAAAAATAGATTGCTGTCAATGAAGCCAACTTGGCTGTAGAGGACTAATTTGGGGATATTCTCATTCAAATTCAATTTTGACAAGAACTGGGGAATGAATCTTCTTTAATCAGGTTCCCCACATTTTGGCTTCCTGTTTTCTAGCAAAATTAGCTAAAATCTAAAAAACAAGGAATAAGGAGGCTATCTTTTCCTGCCAGCAAAAGTCAGAAGGACTTTTCGTAGTTTAGCATACATCGTCTGATCGCATACAGGTAACCAACGATTCGCAACCAGCTGACGTACACCAGAATGATGAAAAATATTCATTTTATTGGTGATGTGATAGCGAATTTTGAAGCATTAACATGATTGAGATAGAAGAAAGTTTTGGGATTGGCACATTCGCCTAGTTTCAGAATAGAGAGATTCAATTAGAAAAATCAGCCTTTGATGAATTTTTTTTCTGTTCTGCACAACAGGAGATTTTCTCAAAGAATTTCTGCTCTTGGATCAAATTACAAAAAATTATGACCAGAAATGTGTTTTATTTTTTTTTACTTTTCACAAGGTGTCCAAACTTTAAATCATAACAAAAAATAAACACTATTTAATAACTCTAATTTTTTAGTGCTACCAAATGTTATATCAGGGTCACTTTATAATTTTATAAAATTGTAAGATTTTTTTTAAATTAACTTTTTTTGTTCTGAATAGTCCATTTTAAATCGTATTTTAAGTGCAAAGTATATTTTTCATATACACGGTGCCCCAAAAAGATTGAAACATGCTTTAATTTTTTCTTGTTAGAAATACGTAGGTAATCTAAATTACAAAAGTGTTGAAAACAAGGTATGAATTGAGATTATGTAGATGAAAAAATTTCGCCATTAATTTTCAA